>OX422215.1:557940358-559140358 GCA_949130495.1 Sambucus nigra | reverse complement strand
AGAAAATATGGGGAAGTGCACAACACGACAGGAAAGATGCTCAACAAATATTAGCGGTGAATAAAACGTAACAATACGAATACGAATATTCAAATCAAATGCGAATCTCAATAGCAATTATATCAATATATTATTTCAACAACACATTAATCGAGTCAGCAAGCCTCACCACCGTACCGCGCCAATGCATTTTTCTAGCATATCCGGAAAAAGAAATATCGGCGGGTGCCCAACTTCAGTGCCATATTAAAATCTCATGACAACATGCTCAACACCAAATATAATACCACATGAATCGAAATTAGATTCCAACAATAATTTTCCAGATTTCCAAATGAATTTAGCAATTCAAATATGAGTTCAATAATCACATGAAATCAAATGGAGTAACACTCGCGAGATTAAGGATCATATTGTGTAAACCTCCATACCTCAAAATCATGACATGAATCATCACATAATTTCAGCCTCAAAATCTAAACACACCGTCACGTTCTTCTCGCGAAAATAATCAAATCTCGTTCTAGCCCAAACTCGAGAAAACACCAAATAAGCCTATTAATCTAAGGTTGAAATCTTGAATAAGTTAGCGGCTATGGTTTGTATATGAAAGGGAGTAATTTTGGAGAGGACTTCTGATTGAAAAGTTTGAGAAAAAGTGAATTGAAAAGCCAAGACACGAACTTGTTGATATATAAAGGATTAAGAGTTTGATTAAGAAAAGAGTTCTAATTAGATACAAACACTAGAAATTTTATTCCGGACGATCGGACCGTTGAAAATGGATAAAATTTCACAGAGAATTAGCTGAAGACGAGAGGAAGCTACAGGAAAAAATTCAGCTCGATCGCACCGTTCAATATTTTTAAACATTCTTTTTGCAAGAGAGTTTTATGTTTTGAGGATTCTTAGAGAGTTTTATGTTTTGAGGACTCTTCAATATAGTAAAAATACAATTAAAACTCTTCTTTAATTCCGATTTCGAAACCGTTTGAAATTCTCGCCTTTAAAAATAATAACCAACATATTTGAGCAATAAAATTAATTTTATCTCAAAATTTATTTTTCCTCTTTATTTTGAAAATACCCCAAAAATTACGCTGGTGGTTACACTTCCCCACTAACAATGGAATTTCGCCCTCGAAATTCGCCGAATACCTAACTCTAAAAAATCAGGCCAATAATCTCCAAAAATAATCTCGTGACCAAAAATAAATTCCTCACATCTAATCTAGATGACTAACGCAAAACGATTCTCTAAAAAATTATATCTCCAAAATACGCGCCACAAAAATGCGACAGAGCCAAAATCCAAGATCCGAGGGTTGTCGTATACCTAAGCTCTGATACCATTCTATAACACCCCACCCGCCCGGGGAGAGCATACGGAGCGCTACTCATCGATAAAACTAACCAAAATCATAATATAACAAGGTATAGAGCATCTAAAAACCATAATAGAAAAGAAACCACTAATCTCATCTTTAAATTAATAAAACAAATCTCTTGAAACAATTACAACAATCTAACTATCTCGAAAACGAATAAATCTCCAAATGATCTATACATCAAAATAAATAAATCCAAGTCTTATCTCTTGTATTAAAATCTTCCCAAAATAATCCTCATTATAAATCATCCCAATCAAATAAAAAGCGCCCAAAATCTGCGCTAACCTGCCACTAAAAGAAAATATGGGGAAGTGCACAACACGACAGGAAGGATGCTCAACAAATATTAGCGGTGAATAAAACGTAACAATACAAATACGAATATTCAAGTCAAATGCGAATCTCAATAGCAATTATATCAATATAATTTCTCAACAACACATTAACCGGGTCAGCAAGCCTCACCACCGTACCGTGCCTATGCATTTTTCTAGCATATCCGGAAAAAGAAATGTTGGCGGGTGCCCAACTTCAGTGCCATATTAAAATCTCATGACAACATGCTCAACACCAAATATAATACCACATGAATCGAAATTAGATTCCAACAATAATTTTCCAGATTTCCAAATGAATTTAGCAATTCAAATATGAGTTCAATAATCAAATGAAATCACATGGAGTAACACTCGCGAGATTAAGGAGCTTATTGTGTAAACCTCCATACCTCAAAATCATGACATGAATCATCACATAATTTCACCCTCAAAATCTAAACACACCATCATGTTCTTCTCGCGAAAATAATCAAATCTCGTTCTATCCCAAACTCGAGAAAACACCAAATAAGCCTTCTAATCTAAGGTTGAAATCTTGAATAAGTTTGCGGCTATGGTTTGTATATGAAAGGGAGTAATTTTGGAAAGGACTTCTGATTGAAAAGTTTGAGAAATAGTGAATTGAAAAGCCAAGGCACGAACTTGTTGATATATAAAGGATTAAGAGTTTGATTAAGAAAACAGTTCTAATTAGATACAAACACTAAAAATTTTATTCCGGACGATCGGACCGTTGGAATTGGATGAAATTTTACAGAGATTAGCTGAAGACGAGAGGAAGCTACTAAAAAAATTCAACTCGATCGGATCGTTCAGTATTTTTAAATATTTTTTTTGCAAGAGAATTTTATGTTTTGAGGACTCTTAGAGAGTTTTATGTTTTGAGGACTCTTCTATATAGTAAAAATTCAATTAAAACTCTACTTTAATTCCGATTTCGAAACCGTTTGAAATTCTCGCCTTTAAAAATAATAACCAACATATTTGAGTAATAAAAATAATTTTATCTTAAATTTTTTTTCCTCTTTATTTTGAAAATACTACAAAAATTAGGCGTGTGGTTAGACTTCCCCACTAACTATGGAATTTCGCCCTCAAAATTCACCGAATACCTAACTCTAAAATATTAGGCCAACAATCTCCAAAATTAATCTCGTCACCAAAAATAAATTCCTCACATCTAATCTAGACGCCTAACGCAAAACGATTCTCTAAAAATTTCTATCTCCAAAATACGCCCCACAAAAACGCGACAGAGCCAAAATCCAAGATCCGAGGGTTGTCGTATACCTAAGCTCTGATACCATTCTGAAACACCCCGCCCGCCCGGGGAGAGCATACGGAGCGCTACTCATCGATAAAACTAACCAAAACCACAATATAACAAGGTATAGAGCATCTAAAAACCATAATAGAAAAGAAACCACTAATCTCATCTTCAAATTAATAAAACAAATCTCTTGGCATAATTACAACAATATAACTATCTCGAATACGAATAAATCTCCAAATGCTCTATACATCAAAATAAATAAATACAAGTCTTATCTCTTGTATTAAAATCTTACCAAAAAAATCCTCGTTATAAATCATCCCAATAAAATTCAAAGCGCCCAAAATCTGCGTTAACCTGCCACTAAAAGAAAATATGGGGAAGTGCACAACACGACAGGAAAGATGCTCAACAAATATTAGCGGTGAATAAAACGTAACAATACGAATACGAATATTCAAATCAAATGTGAATCTCAATAGCAATTATATCAATATAATTTCTCAACAACACATTAATCGAGTCAGCAAGCCTCACCATCGTACCACGCCTATGCATTTTTGTAGCATATCCGTAAAAAGAAATATCGGCGGGTGCACAACTTCGGTGCCATATTAAAATCTCATGACAACATGCTCAACACCAAATATAATATCACATGAATCGAAATTAGATTCCAACAATAATTTTCCAGATTTCCAAATGAATTTAGCAATTCAAATATGAGTTCAATAATCACATGAAATCAAATGGAGTAACACTCGCGAGATTAAGGAGCATATTGTGAAAACCTCCATACCTCAAAATCATGACATGAATCATCACATAATTTCAGCCTCAAAATCTAAACTCACCATCACGTTCTACTCGCGAAAATAATCAAATCTCGTTCTAGCCCAAACTCGAGAAAACACCAAATAAGCCTTTTAATCTAAGGTTGAAATCCTTAATAAGTTAGCGGCTATGGTTTGTATATGAAAGGGAGTAATTTTGGAGAGGACTTCTGATTGAAAAGTTTGAGAAAAAGTGAATTGAAAAGCCAAGCCACGAACTTGTTGATATATAAAGGATTAAGAGTTTGAATAAGAAAAGAGTTCTAATTAGATACAAACACTAAAAATTTTATTCCGGACGATCGGACCGTTGAAATTGTATAAAATTTTACAGAGAATTAGCTGAAGACGAGAGGAAGCTACAGGAAAAAAATCAGCTCAATCGGACCGTTCAATATTTTTAATTTTTTTTTTTGCAAGAGAGTTTTATGTTTTGAGGACTCTTAGAGAGTTTTATGTTTTCAAGACTCTTCTATATAGTAAAAATTCAATTAAAACTCTTCTTTAATTCCGATTTCGAAACCGTTTGAAATTCTCGCCTTTAAAAATAATAAACAACATATTTGAGCAATAAAAATAATTTTATCTCAAAATTTATTTTTCCTCTTTATTTTGAAAATATCCCAAAAATTACGCCGGTGGTTACACTTCCCCACTAACAATGAAATTTCGCCCTCGAAATTCGCCGAATACCTAACTCTAAAAAATCAGGCCAACAATCTCCAAAAATAATCTCGTCACCAAAAATAAATTCCTCACATCTAATCTAGATGACTAACGCAAAACGATTCTCTAAAAATTTATATCTCCAAAATACGGGCCACAAAAATGCGATAGAGCCAAAATCCAAGATCCGAGGGTTGTCGTATACCTAAGCTCTGATACCATTCTGTAACACCCCGCCCGCCCGGGAAGAGCATACGGAGCGCTACTCATCGATAAAACTAACCAAAATCATAATATAACAAGGTATAGAGCATCTAAAAACCATAATAGAAAAGAAACCACTAATCTCAGCTTCAAATTAATAAAACAAATCTCTTGAAATAATTACAACAATCTAACTATCTCGAAAACGAATAAATCTCCAAATGCTCTATACATCAAAATAAATAAATCCAAGTCTTATCTCTTGTACTAAAATCTTCCCAAAATAATCCTCGTTATAAATCATCCCAGTCAAATACAAAGCGCCCAAAATCTGCGCTAACCTGCCACTAAAAGAAAATATGGGGAAGTGCACAACACGACAGGAAGGATGCTCAACAAATATTAGCGGTGAATTAAACGTAACAATACAAATACGAATATTCAAATCAAATGCGAATCTCAATAGCAATTATATAAATATAATTTCTCAACAACACATTAACCGGGTCAGCAAGCCTCACCACCGTACCGCGCCTATGCATTTTTCTAGCATATCCGGGAAAAAAAATGTTAGCGGGTGCCCAACTTCAGTGCCATATTAAAATCTCATGACAACATGCTCAACACCAAATATAATACCACATGAATCGAAATTAGATTCCAACAATAATTTTCCAGATTTCCAAATGAATTTCGTAATTCAAATATGAGTTCAATAATCAAATGAAATCACATGGAGTAACACTCGCGAGATTAAGGAGCTTATTGTGTAAACCTCCATACCTCAAAATTATGACATGAATCATCACATAATTTCAGCCTCAAAATCTAAACACACCATCATGTTCTTCTCTTGAAAATAATCAAATCTCGTTCTATCCCAAACTCGAGAAAACACCAAATAAGCCTTCTAATCTAAGGTTGAAATCTTGAATAAGTTTGCGGCTATGGCTTGTATATGATAGGGAGTAATTTTGGAAAGGAGTTCTGATTGAAAAGTTTGAGAAATAGTGAATTGAAAAGCCAAGGCACGAACTTGTTGATATATAAAGGATTAAGAGTTTGATTAAGAAAAGAGTTCTAATTAGATACAAACACTAAAAATTTTATTCCGGACGATCGGACCGTTGGAATTGGATGAAATTGTACAGAGAATTAGCTGAAGATGAGAGGAAGCTACATAAAAAATTCAACTCGATCGGATCGTTCAACTTTTTTAAATATTTTTTTTTGCAAGAGAGTTTTATGTTTTGAGGACTCTTAGAGAGTTTTATGTTTTGAGGACTCTTCTATATTGTAAAAATTCAATTAAAACTCTACTTTAATTCCGATTTCGAAACCGTTTGAAATTCTCGCCTTTAAAAATAATAACCAACATATTTGAGTAATAAAAATAATTTTATCTCAATTTTTTTTCCTCTCTATTTTGAAAAAACTACAAAAATTACGCGTGTGGTTAGACTTCCCCACTAACAATGGAATTTCGCCCTCGAAATTCGCCGAATACCTAACTCTAAAATATTAGGCCAACAATCTCCAAAAATAATCTCGTCACCAAAAATAAATTCCTCACATCTAATCTAGATGCCTAACGCAAAACGATTCTCTAAAAATTTCTATCTCCAAAATACGCGCCACAAAAACGCGACAGAGCCAAAATCCAAGACCCGAGGGTTGTCGTATACCTAAGCTCTGATACCATTCTGAAACACCCCGCCCGCCCAGGGAGAGCATACGGAGCGCTACTGATCGATAAAACTAACCAAAACCACAATATAACAAGGTATAGAGCATCTAAAAAACATAATAGAAAAGAAACCACTAATCTCATCTTCAAATTAATAAAACAAATCTCTTGAAATAATTACAACAATCTAACTATCTCGAAAACGAATAAATCTCCAAATGCTCTATACATCAAAATAAATAAATACAAGTCTTATCTCTTGTATTAAAATCTTACCAAAACAATCCTCGTTATAAATCATCCCAATTAAATTCAAAGCGCCCAAAATCTGCGCTAACCTGCCACTAAAAGAAAATATGGGGAAGTGCACAACACGACAGGAAAGATGGTCAACAAATATTAGCGGTGAATAAAACGTAACAATACGAATACGAATATTCAAATCAAATGCGAATCTCAATAGCAATTATATCAATATATTATTTCAACAACACATTAATCGAGTTAGCAAGCCTCACCACCGTACCGCGCCTATGCATTTTTCTAGCATATCCGGAAAAAGAAATATCGGCGGGTGCCCAACTTCAGTGCCATATTAAAATCTCATGACAACATGCTCAACACCAAATATAATACCACATGAATCGAAATTAGATTCCAACAATAATTTTCCAGATTTCCAAATGAATTTAGCAATTCAAATATGATTTCAATAATCACATGAAATCAAATGGAGTAACACTCGCGAGATTAAGGATCATATTGTGTAAACCTCCATACCTCAAAATCATGACATGAATCATCACATAATTTCAGCCTCAAAATCTAAACACACCGTCACGTTCTTCTCGCGAAAATAATCAAATCTCGTTCTAGCCCAAACTCGAGAAAACACCAAATAAGCCTATTAATCTAAGGTTGAAATCTTGAATAAGTTAGCGGCTATGGTTTGTATATGAAAGGGAGTAATTTTGGAGAGGTCTTCTGATTGAAAAGTTTGAGAAAAAGTGAATTGAAAAGCCAAGACACGAACTAGTTGATATATAAAGGATTAAGAGTTTGATTAAGAAAAGAGTTCTAATTAGATACAAACACTAGAAATTTTATTCCGGACGATCGGACCGTTGAAAATGGATAAAATTTCACAGAGAATTAGCTGAAGACGAGAGGAAGCTACAGGAAAAAACTCAGCTCGATCGCACCGTTCAATATTTTTAAACATTCTTTTTGCAAGAGAGTTTTATGTTTTGAGGATTCTTAGAGAGTTTTATGTTTTGAGGACTCTTCAATATAGTAAAAATACAATTAAAACTCTTCTTTAATTCCGATTTCGAAACCGTTTGAAATTCTCGCCTTTAAAAATAATAACCAACATATTTGAGCAATAAAATTAATTTTATCTCAAAATTTATTTTTCCTCTTTATTTTGAAAATACCCCAAAAATTACGCCGGTGGTTACACTTCCCCACTAACAATGGAATTTCGCCCTCGAAATTCGCCGAATACCTAACTCTAAAAAATCAGGCCAATAATCTCCAAAAATAATCTCGTGACCAAAAATAAATTCCTCACATCTAATCTAGATGACTAACGCAAAACGATTCTCTAAAAAATTATATCTCCAAAATACGCGCCACAAAAATGCGACAGAGCCAAAATCCAAGATCCGAGGGTTGTCGTATACCTAAGCTCTGATACCATTCTATAACACCCCACCCGCCCGGGGAGAGCATACGGAGCGCTACTCATCGATAAAACTAACCAAAATCATAATATAACAAGGTATAGAGCATCTAAAAACCATAATAGAAAAGAAACCACTAATCTCATCTTCAAATTAATAAAACAAATCTCTTGAAATAATTACAACAATCTAACTATCTCGAAAACGAATAAATCTCCAAATGATCTATACATCAAAATAAATAAATCCAAGTCTTATCTCTTGTATTAAAATCTTCCCAAAATAATCCTCGTTATAAATCATCCCAATCAAATACAAAGCGCCCAAAATCTGCGCTAACCTTCCACTAAAAGAAAATATGGGGAAGTGCACAACACGACAGGAAGGATGCTCAACAAATATTAGCGGTGAATAAAACGTAACAATACAAATACGAATATTCAAGTCAAATGCGAATCTCAATAGCAATTATATCAATATAATTTCTCAACAACACATTAACCGGGTCAGCAAGCCTCACCACCGTACCGTGCCTATGCATTTTTCTAGCATATCCGGAAAAAGAAATGTTGGCGGGTGACCAACTTCAGTGCCATATTAAAATCTCATGACAACATGCTCAACACCAAATATAATACCACATGAATCGAAATTAGATTCCAACAATAATTTTCCAGATTTCCAAATGAATTTAGCAATTCAAATATGAGTTCAATAATCAAATGAAATCACATGGAGCAACACTCGCGAGATTAAGGAGCTTATTGTGTAAACCTCCATACCTCAAAATCATGACATGAATCATCACATAATTTCACCCTCAAAATCTAAACACACCATCATGTTCTTCTCGCGAAAATAATCAAATCTCGTTCTATCCCAAACTCGAGAAAACACCAAATAAGCCTTCTAATCTAAGGTTGAAATCTTGAATAAGTTTGCGGCTATGGTTTGTATATGAAAGGGAGTAATTTTGGAAAGGACTTCTGATTGAAAAGTTTGAGAAATAGTGAATTGAAAAGCCAAGGCACGAACTTGTTGATATATAAAGGATTAAGAGTTTGATTAAGAAAACAGTTCTAATTAGATACAAACACTAAAAAATTTATTCCGGACGATCGGACCGTTGGAATTGGATGAAATTTTACAGAGATTAGCTGAAGACGAGAGGAAGCTACTAAAAAAATTCAACTCGATCGGATCGTTCAGTATTTTTAAATATTTTTTTTGCAAGAGAATTTTATGTTTTGAGGACTCTTAGAGAGTTTTATGTTTTGAGGACCCTTCTATATAGTAAAAATTCAATTAAAACTCTACTTTAATTCCGATTTCAAAACCGTTTGAAATTCTCGCCTTTAAAAATAATAACCAACATATTTGAGTAATAAAAATAATTTTATCTTAAATTTTTTTTCCTCTTTATTTTGAAAATACTAAAAAAATTAGGCGTGTGGTTAGACTTCCCCACTAACTATGGAATTTCGCCCTCAAAATTCACCGAATACCTAACTCTAAAATATTAGGCCAACAATCTCCAAAATTAATCTCGTCACCAAAAATAAATTCCTCACATCTAATCTAGATGCCTAACGCAAAACGATTCTCTAAAAATTTCTATCTCCAAAATTATGCCCCACAAAAACGCGACAGAGCCAAAATCCAAGACCCGAGGGTTGTTGTATACCTAAGCTCTGATACCATTCTGAAACACCCCGCCCGCCCGGGGAGAGCATACGGAGCGCTACTCATCGATAAAACTAACCAAAACCACAATATAACAAGGTATAGAGCATCTAAAAACCATAATAGAAAAGAAACCACTAATCTCATCTTCAAATTAATAAAACAAATCTCTTGAAATAATTACAACAATCTAACTATCTCGAAAATGAATAAATCTCCAAATGCTCTATACATCAAAATAAATAAATACAAGTCTTATCTCTTGGATTAAAATCTTACCAAAACAATACTCGTTATAAATCATCCCAATCAAATTCAAAGCACCCAAAATTTGCGCTAACCTGCCACTAAAAGAAAATATGGGGAAGTGCACAACACGACAGGAAAGATGCTCCACAAATATTAGCGGTGAATAAAACGTAACAATACGAATACGAATATTCAAATCAAATGCGAATCTCAATAGCAATTATATTAATATAATTTCTCAACAACACATTAATCGAGTCAGCAAGCATTACCACCGTACCGCGCCTATGCATTTTTCTAGCATATCCGGAAAAAGAAATATCGGCGGGTGCCCAACTTCAGTGCCATATTAAAATCTCATGACAACATGCTCAACACCAAATATAATACCACATAAATCGAAATTAGATTCCAACAATAATTTTCCAGATTTCCAAATGAATTTAGCAATTCAAATATGAGTTCAATAATCACATGAAATCAAATGGAGTAACACTCGCGAGATTAAGGAGCATATTGTGTAAACCTCCATACCTCAAAATCATGACATGAATCATCACATAATTTCAGCCTCAAAATCTAAACACACCATCACGTTCTTCTCGCTAAAATAATCAAATCTCGTTCTAGCCCAAACTCGAGAAAACACCAAATAAGCCTTTTAATCTAAGGTTGAAATCTTGAATAAGTTAGCGGCTATGGTTTGTATATGAAAGGGAGTAATTTTGGAGAGGACTTCTGATTGAAAAGTTTGAGAAAAAGTGAATTGAAAAGCCAAGCCACGAACTTGTTGATATATAAAGGATTAAGAGTTTGATTAAGAAAAGAGTTCTAATTAGATACAAACACTAAAAATTTTATTCCGGACGATCAGACCGTTGCAATTGGATAAAATTTTAGAGAGAATTAGCTGAAGACGAGAGGAAGCTACGGGAAGAAATTCAGCTCGATCGCACCGTTAAATATTTTTAAATATTTTTTTTGTAAGAGAGTTTTATGTTTTGAGGACTCTTAGAGAGTTTTATGTTTTGAGGACTTTTCTATATAGTAAAAATACAATTTAAAACTCTTCTCGATTTCGAAACCGTTTGAAATTCTCGCCTTTAAAAATAATAACCAACATATTTGAGCAATAAAAATAATTTTATCTCAAAATTTATTTTTTCTCTTTATTTTGAAAATACCCCAAAAATTACGCCGGTGGTTACACTTCCCCACTAACAATGGAATTTCGCCCTCGAAATTCGCCGAATACCTAACTCTAAAAAATCAGGCCAACAATCTCCAAAAACAATCTCGTCACAAAAAATAAATTCCTCACATCTAATCTAGATGACTAACGCAAAACGATTCTCTAAAAATTTATATCTCCAAAATACGCGCCACAAAAATGCGACAGAGCCAAAATCCAAGATCCGAGGGTTGTCGTATATCTAGGCTCTGATACCATTCTTTAACACCCCGCCCGCCCGGGGAGAGCATACGGAGCGCTACTCATCGATAAAACTAACCAAAATCATAATATAACAAGGTATAGAGCATCTAAAAACCATAATAGAAAAGAAACCACTAATCTCATCTTCAAATTAATAAAACAAATCTCTTGAAATAATTACAACAATCTAACTATCTCCAAAACGAATAAATCTCCAAATGCTCTATACATCAAAATAAATAAATCCAAGTCTTATCTCTTGTATTAAAATCTTCCCAAAATAATCCTCGTTATAAATCATCCCAATCAAATACAAAGCGCCCAAAATCTGCACTAACCTACCACTAAAAGAAAATATGAGGAAGTGCACAACACGACAGGAAGGATGCTCAACAAATATTAGCGGTGAATAAAACGTAACAATACGAATACGAATATTCAAATCAAATTCATATCTCAATAGCAATTATATCAATATAATTTCTCAACAACACATTAACCGGGTCAGTAAGCCTCACCACCGTACGGCGCCTATGCATTTTTCTAGCATATTCGGAAAAAGAAATGTTGGTGGGTGCCCAACTTCAAGGCCATATTAAAATCTCATGACAACATGCTCAACACCAAATATAATACCACATGAATCGAAATTAGATTCCCACAATAATTTTTCAGATTTCCAAATGAATTTAGCAATTCAAATATGAGTTCAATAATCAAATGAAATCACATGGAGTAACACTCGCGAGATTAAGGAGCTTATTGTGTAAACCTCCATACCTCAAAATCATGACATGAATCATCACATAATTTCAGCCTCAAAATCTAAACACACCATCATGTTCTTCTCGCCACAATAATCAAATCTCGTTCTAGCCCAAACACGAGAAAACATCAAATAAGCCTTCTAATCTAAGGTTGAAATCTTGAATAAGTTTGCGGCTATGGTTTGTATATGAAAGGGAGTAATTTTGGAAAGGACTTCTGATTGAAAAGTTTGAGAAATAGTGAATTGAAAAGCAAAGGCACGAACTTGTTGATATATAAAGGATTAAGAGTTTGATTAAGAAAAGAGTTCTAATTAGATACAAACACTAAAAATTTTATTCCGGACGATCGGACCGTTGGAATTGGATTAAATTTTACAGAGAATTAGCTGAAGACGAGAGGAAGCTACAGAAAAAATTAAACTCGATCGGATCGTTCAGTATTTTTAAATATATTTTTTTGCAAGAGAGTTTTATGTTTTGAGGACTCTTAGAGAGTTTTATGTTTTGAGGACTCTTCTATACAGTAAAAATTCAATTAAAACTCTACTTTAATTCTGATTTCGAAACCGTTTGAAATTATCGCCTTTAAAAATAATAACCAACATATTTGAGTAATAAAAATAATTTTATCTCAATTTTTTTTTCCTCTTTATTTTGAAAATACTACAAAAATTACGCGTGTGGTTAGACTTCCCCACTAACAATGGAATTTCGCCCTCGAAATTCGCCGAATACCTAACTCTAAAATATTAGGCCAACAATCTCCAAAAATAATCTCGTCACCAAAAATAAATTCCTCACATCTAATCTAGATGCCTAACGCAAAACGATTCTCTAAAAATTTCTATCTCCAAAATACGCGCCACAAAAACGCGAGAGAGCCAAAATCCAAGACCCGAGGGTTGTCGTATACCTAAGCTCTGATACCATTCTGAAACACCCCGCCCGCCCGGGAGAGCATACGGAGCGCTACTCATCGATAACACTAACCAAAACCACAATATAACAAGGTATAGAGCATCTAAAAACCATAATAGAAAAGAAACCACTAATCTCATCTTCAAATTAATAAAACAAATCTCTTGAAATAATTACAACAATCTAACTATCTCGAAAACGAATAAATCTCCAAATGCTCTATACATCAAAATAAATAAATACAAGTCTTATCTCTTGTATTAAAATCTTACCAAAACAATCCTCTTTATAAATCATCGCAATCAAATTCAAAGCGCCCAAAATCTGCGCTAACCTGCCACTAAAAGAAAATATGGGTAAGTGCACAACACGACAGGAAGGATGCTCAACAAATATTAGCGGTGAATAAAACGTAACAATACGAATACGAATATTCAAATCAAATGCGAATCTCAATAGCAATTATATCAATATAATTTCTCAACAACACATTAACCGAGTCAGCAAGCCTCACCACCGTACCGCGCCTATGCATTTTTCTAGCATATCCGAAAAAAGAAATGTTGGCGGGTGCCCAACTTCAGTGCCATATTAAAATCTCATGACAACATGCTCAACACCAAATATAATACCACATGAATTGAAATTAGATTCCAACAATAATTTTTCAGATTTCCAAATGAATTTAGCAATTCAAATATGAGTTCAATAATCACATGAAATCAA
Organism: Sambucus nigra; assembly: GCA_949130495.1. NCBI lineage: Eukaryota > Viridiplantae > Streptophyta > Magnoliopsida > Dipsacales > Adoxaceae > Sambucus > Sambucus nigra. Next base: position 559,126,500 of record OX422215.1, on the reverse strand, counting down.
CTGGAGTAACACTCGCGAGATTAAGGAGCATATTATGTAAACCTCCATACCTCAAAATTATGACATGAATCATCACATAATTTCAGCCTCAAAATCTAAACACACCATCACGTTCTTCTCACGAAAATAATCAAATCTCGTTCTAGCACAAACTCGAGAAAACACCAAATAAGCCTTTTAATCTAAGGTTGAAATCTTGAATAAGTTAGCGGCTATGATTTGTATATGAAAGGGAGTAATTTTGGAGAGGACTTCTGATTGAAAAGTTTGAGAAAAAGTGAATTGAAAAGCCAAGCCACGAACTTGTTGATATATAAAGGATTAAGATTTTGATTAAGAAAAGAGTTCTAATTAGATACAAACACTAAAAATTTTATTCCGGACGATCGGATTGTTGAAATTGGATAAAATTTCACAGGGAATTAGCTGAAGACGAGAGGAAGCTATAGGAAAAAATTCAGCTCGATCGGACCGTTAAATAGTGTTAAATATTTTTTTTGCAAGAGAGTTTTATGTTTTGAGAACTCTGAGAGAGTTTTATGTTTTGAGGACTCTTCTATATAGTAAAAATACAATTAAAACTCTTCTTTAATTCCAATTTCGAAACCGTTTAAAATTCTCGCCTTTAAAAATAGTAACTAACATATTTGAGCAATAAAAATAATTTTATCTCAAAATTTATTTTTCCTCTTTATTTTGAAAATACCCCAAAAATTACGCCGGTGGTTACACTTCCTCACTAATAATGGAATTTCGCCCTCGAAATTCGCCGAATACCTAACTCTAAAAAATCAGGCCAACAATCTCCAAAAATAATCTCGTCACCAAAAATAAATTCCTCACATCTAATCTAGATGACTAACGTAAAACGATTCTCTAAAAATTTATATCTCCAAAATACGCGCCACAAAAATGCGACAGAGCCAAAATCCAAGATCCGAGGGTTGTCGTATACCTAAGCTCTGATACCATTCTGTAACACCCCGCCCGCCCGGGGAGAGCATACGGAGCGCTACTCATCGATAAAACTAACCAAAATCATAATATAACAAGGTATAGAGCATCTAAAAACCAAAATAGAAAAGAAACCACTAATCTCATCTTCGAATTAATAAAACAAATCTCTTGAAATAATTACAACAATCTAACTATCTCGAAAACGAATAAATCTCCAAATGCTCTATACATCAAAATAAATAAATCCAAGTCTTATCTCTTGTATTAAAATCTTCCCAAAATAATCCTCGTTATAAATCCTCCCAATCAAATACAAAGCGCCCAAAATCTGCGCTAACCTGCCACTAAAAGAAAATATGGGTAAGTGCACAACACGACAGGGAGGATGCTCAACAAATATTAGCGGTGAATAAAACGTAACAATACGAATACGAATATTCAAATCAAATGCGAATCTCAATAGCAATTATATCAATATAATTTCTCAACAACACATTAACCGAGTCAGCAAGCCTCACCACCGTACCGCGCCTATGCATTTTTCTAGCATATCCGAAAAAAGAAATGTTGGCGGGTGCCCAACTTCAGTGCCATATTAAAATCTCATGACAACATGCTCAACACCAAATATAATACCACATGAATCAAAATTAGATTCCAACAATAATTTTCCAGATTTCCAAATGAATTTAGCAATTCAAATATGAGTTCAATAATCAAATGAAATCACATGGAGTAACACTCGCGAGATTAAGGAGCTTATTATGTAAACCTCCATACCTCAAAATCATGACATGAATCATCACATAATTTCACCCTCAAAATCTAAACACACCATCATGTTCTTCTCGCGAAAATAATCAAATCTCGTTCTAGCCCAAACTCGAGAAAACATCAAATAAGCCTTCTAATCTAAGGTTGAAATCTTGAATAAGTTTGCGGCTATGGTTTGTATATGAAAGGGAGTAATTTTGGAAAGGACTTCTGATTGAAAAGTTTGAGAAATAGTGAATTGAAAAGCCAAGGCACGAACTTGTTGATATATAAAGGATTAAGAGTTTGATTAAGAAAAGAGTTCTAATTAGATACAAACACTAAAAATTTTGTTCCGGACGATCGGACCTTTGGAATTGGACGAAATTTTACAGAGAATTAGCTGAAGACAAGCGGAAGCTACAGAGAAAATTCAACTCGATCGGATCGTTCACTATTTTTAAATATTTTTTTTGCAAGAGAATTTTATGTTTTGAGGACTCTTAGAGAGTTTTATGTTTTGAGGACTCTTCTATATAGTAAAAATTCAATTAAAACTCTACTTAAATTCCGATTTCGAAACCGTTTGAAATTCTCGCCTTAAAAAATAATAACCAACATATTTGAGTAATAAAAATAATTTTATCTCAAATTTTTTTTTCCTCTTTATTTTGAAAATACTACAAAAATTACGCGTGTGGTTAGACTTCCCCACTAACAATGGAATTTCGCTCTCGAAATTCGCCGAATACCTAACTCTAAAATATTAGGCCAACAATCTCCAAAAATAATCTCGTCACCAAAAATAAATTCCTCACATCTAATCTAGATGCCTAACGCAAAATGATTCTCTAAAAATTTCTATCTCCAAAATACGCGCCACAAAAACGCGACAGAGCCAAAATCCAAGACCCGAGGGTTGTCATATACCTAAGCTCTGATACCATTCTGAAACACCCCGCCCGCCCGGGGAGAGCATACGGAGCGCTACTCATCGATAAAACTAACCAAAACCACAATATTACAAGGTATAGAGCATCTAAAAACCATAATAGAAAAGAAACCACTAATCTCATCTCCAAATTAATAAAACAAATCTCTTGAAATAATTACAACAATCTAACTATCTCGAAAACGAATAAATCTCCAAATCCTCTATACATCAAAATAAATAAATACATGTCTTATCTCTTCTATTAAAATCCTACCAAAACAATCCTCGTTATAAATCATCCCAATCAAATTCAAAGCGCCCAAAATCTGCGCTAACCTACCACTAAAAGAAAATATGGGGAAGTACACAACACGACAGGAAAGATGCTCAACAAATATTAGCGGTGAATAAAACGTAACAATACCAATACGAATATTCAAATCAATTGCGAATCTCAATAGCAATTATATCAATATAATTTCACAACAACACATTAACCGGGTCACCAAGCCTCACCACCGTACCGCGCCTATGCATTTTTCTAGCATATCCGGAAAAAGAAATATATGCGGGTGCCCAACTTCAGTGCCATATTAAAATCTCATGACAACATGCTCAACACCAAATATAATACCACATGAATCGAAATTAGATTCCAAAATAATTTTCCAGATTTCCAAATGAATTTAGCAATTCAAATATGAATTCAATAATCACATGAAATCAAAGGGAGTAACACTCGCGAGATTAAGGAGCATATTGTGTAAAACACCATAACTTAAAATCATGACATGAATCATCACATAATTTCAGCCTCAAAATCTAAACACACCATCACGTTCTTCTCGCGAAAATAATCAAATCTCGTTCTAGCCCAAACTCGAGAAAACACCAAATAAGCCTTCTAATCTAAGGTTGAAATCTTGAATAAGTTTGCGGCTATGGTTTGTATATGAAAGGGAGTAATTTTGGAGATGACTTCTGATTGAAAAGTTTGAGAGAAAGTGAATTGAAAAGCCAAGGCACGAACTTGTTGATATATAAAGGATTAAGAGTTTGATTAAGAAAATAGTTCTAATTAGATACAAACACTAAAAAATTTATTCCGGACGATCGGACCGTTGAAATTTGATGAAATTTTACAGAGAATTAGTGTGACAGCCCGACTAATTAAATACCTGGTAGCTACTCCTTTAATAAATTAAATCAAAACGCCAAGTTGGCTCAGTTAATAGCATCACTGTCGAAAACATTTTTATAATTACTAACCACCTAGTATTTAAAAAGTAAGTTGCCAAATTTTAATTAAAGTCTGATTAACGTGCAACAAGTGTAATGAAGAATAATAACACCATTCACCATAATGAAGCAATTAGAATAACCGTCACATGATATAAGTAAATCTGGAGGAAAACTCCTCACAACATAATCCCACAACTGAAGTAAATAACGAAATACTGAATACTGACATGCCAAAGTCTGAAAAACTGAATTGGGAATGTATCTAATAGAATTTGGGCAACATGCCCTACAACTGAGGAATACTGAGTAAGGAATCCAAATGATATAAGCGTCTAAAAGCAAATCCCTGTAGCTCCCACAAACAGCTACAGCTCGTCATCTGAGTAAGAATCCTATGCATGGTGTCCTTGTGGCTGGGCACCTAAAATGGTTTTACAAAAAGTAGATTTGAAAGCAAACGGGTCAGAGCCCGAATGTGGAGATATTTAAAAACCTGCAAGTTCTTTAAAAACATTTAAAACAGTATATGCAAAGTACATGTTAGGACGTGCTCTCACATGATATACTCACCTCTCGTCTAACTGTGCACTCCTAACGTTCATGTACCCATTCATGTGTTATCTCGTAACTATCCAAAGAGTTTCTAACACTACTACTCGGTTCACGTTTAATTTCCAACCTTAATAATTAAATAGAGATTTCTACTTTAATTCCCGGATTCCCAATTACTAACAAAACCATTTATTGATAAAAGTTCTCTCTTTTTATCTTTTCAAAACATTACCATAACTATACTCACAATTTAACATAGTAAATTTCTTCTCATTTAACCGTATATTTTCACAACATAAATATACAATATAAGCACCCAAAGGCTAAGCTGCGGTGCACACATACTCTGCTATCCATCCCGGTACATCACGTACATAAGGATCACACATTCCGAATCTCTCAGGAATTGTTCAGATAACAACATCAGAAATAGTGGAGGCGAACACAGTCACCATCACATGGGTCACGCACATACCTACGCTCCCACGATCAGCAGACTTATTAATATCACAATAAGTCTTTCTATGACCTATGTTCATCGAGGTAACCAATCTAAATCCGGGCAACACAAGGATAAGAAGGCCCTAAGCGAACGTAAACCTCCCGTGATAGCAAGTATGGTAGGTATGTCATACACATAAAGTTATATACTAAGCATTCACACATCTTAGATATCTCGATATTAATAAATGTATTCTCTACATCTTTATACCATTATTCCAAATTCAAATATTTCAAGTAACCCGATAATATATAAATTAAATAGTCGACACGTCTCACGTCGTAATTTCTTAAACTTAAAACCTATCTCAAATGGACTATTAAGTTCCCATTATTCACACATATAACATCTTTATACCTAAGGTCTTTACTTCTGCCCCAAACCTTATTCCATCAAATTATTCAAATTTGCACTATTAACCCAAATATTATCTCACATAACGAATTTCATCAATTTAGAATAATTCCTCAAATTAAATTCCAATTAAAGTCCAAACTCATAATCATGTCTACTGGTCTTCCTTAAGGTTAAGGGTATTCACAATGTCTCCAATAATATTATTCAAGGGTTAACACCATTAAAATTCAATCAAGGAAAAAACTTTACTCATTCTGGGAAGGTCGATCGATCGACCTTTACCTTCGATCGATCGATGGTGGTCGATCGATCGACTGAAGAACATCGATCGATCGAACGCACCAGGTCTGTTACGGACTGCTTCGTTTTGCAGTTAAAATTTCATCCCAAAACTCCATTTTTAAGCATGAAACTCCAAGACAAGGTTACTATAACATTATACTATCATCCTACAACAGTATTAACATTCTAAGTCCCATAATTCATCCTTTAAAGGCTTAGTTTAGATCAAAACTACATCAAAATAATTTCCAGAATTCTTCCATTCAAGAACATCATTAAACTTCTTCTAACTCCATTTTTAAATCATCAAAGGTTCTGTTTAGAACATATAATTCGTCCAGAATATCACTACATGCAATTCCTACATAAATCATGGCTTTTAACTTCCAATTAATGGGTCTAAATTATCTTCAAAAATCAATTTCGAAAATTCCTAAACATGGAAAGCATAGCTTGAATCAAATGAGTTTAAACCACTTGCCTTAATCTATCTCTGAATTTGGTGTTGAATCTTGAAGTTGAGTCTGTCCTCTCTCTTTCTTTCTGCAGAATTCTTTCCTTCTCTCTCTCTCTCAAGCTCTTCCCAAGGTTGAAGACAATGGAGTTGTGGAGGTGTGTTTGGTTTTTGGTAAGTTGGGATTGTATATCAACCTCTCCCGTAGCCCATATTGTCTCTTAGTGTAGTTAGTGGGTTAAAGAAATAGTCAGATTGTAATTACAATTTTCGTCACTTTTTAATTCCCAAAAATACAAATTACCAAAATACCCTTTATGATGCCGGTATGGCCTAAAAATACCCCGGGACCCAAACTAAACTTCCGGCTAGTGTTTTCTGACTATCTCGACCCATCCGGACGCGTTGGCGCACTCAAAACGACCATACGGTTAATGGAACTAAAATTCACTTTTTAATTTAAAATAAAATACCATAACGTGGCGGTCACACGCGTCAAACAAAATTCCCAAATTGCCGTATTTAAATCTCACGACAATTTCAATATTACCAATATTCATATAATGCCAAGTATGCACATTATAATAAAATACTAACTCACATCTCGTTAATATTTTAATCCGGATTAATTTCCAATTAATAAACATTTAATTCAATTAATCCCCAAAAATAAATATCACAGAAAAATACGGGGTATTACAATTAGCTGAAGATGAGAGGAAGCTACAGGAAAAAATTCAGCTCGATCGGACAGTTTTGTATTTTAAAACATTTTTTTTTTGCAAGAGAGTTTTATCTTTTGAGTACTCTTAGAGAGTTTTATGTTTTGAGGACTCTTCTATATAGTAAAAATTCAATTAAAACTCTATTTTAATTTCGATTTCGAAACCGTTTGAAATTCTCGCCTTTAAAAATAATAACCAACATATTTGAGCAATAAAAATAATTTTATCTCAAAATTTATTTTTCCTCTTTATTTTGAAAATACCTCAAAAATTACGCGGGTGGTTACACTTCCCCACTAACAACTGAATTTCGCCCTCGAAATTCGCCGAATACCTAACTCTAAAAAATCAGGCCAACAATCTCCAAAAATAAATTCCTCACATCTAATCTAGATGCCTAACGCAAAACGATTCTCTAAAAATTTCCATCTCCAAAATACGCGCCACAAAAACGCAACAGACTCAAAATCCAAGACCCGAGGGTTATCGTATACCTAAGCTCTGATACCATTCTGTAACACCCCGCCCGCCCGGGGAGAGCGAACGGAGCGCTACTCATCGATAAAACTAACCAAAACCACAATATAACAAGGTATAGAGCATCTAAAAACCACAATAGAAAAGAAACCACTAATCTCATCTTCAAATTAATACAACAAATCTCTTAAAATAATACAACAATCTAACCATCTCGAAAACGAATAAATCTCCAAATGCTCTATACATCAAAATAAATAAATACAAGTCTTATCTCTTGTATTAAAATCCTCCCAAAACAATCCTCGTTATAAATCATCCCACTCAAATTCAAAGCGCCCAAAATCTGCGCTAACCTGCCACTAAAAGAAAATATGGGGAAGTACACAACATGACAGGAAAGATGCTCAACAAATATTAGCGGTGAATAAAACGTAACAATACGAATACGAATATTCAAATCAAATGCGAATCTCAATAGCAATTATATCAATATAATTTCTCAACAACACATTAACCGGGTCACCAAGCCTCACCACCGTACCGCGCCTATGCATTTTTCTAGCATATCCGGAAAAAGAAATATTGGCGGGTGCCCAACTTCAGTGCCATATTAAAATCTCATGACAACATGCTCAACACAAAATATAATACCACATGAATCGAAATTAGATTCCAACAATAATTTTCCAGATTTCCAAATGAATTTAGCAATTCAAATATGAATTCAATAATCACATGAAATCAAAGGGAGTAACACTCGCGAGATTAAGGAGCATATTGTGTAAAACCCCATACCTCAAAATCATGACATGAATCATCACATAATTTCAGCCTCAAAATCTAAACACACCATCACGTTCTTCTAGCGAAAATAATCAAATCTCGTTCTAGCCCAAACTCGAGAAAACACAAAATAAGCCTTCTAATATAAGGTTGAAATCTTGAATAAGTTTGCGGATATGGTTTGTATATGAAAGGGAGTAATTTTGGAGATGACTTCTGATTGAAAATTTTGAGAAAAAGTGAATTGAAAAGCCAAGGCACGAACTTGTTGATATATAAAGGATTAAGAGTTTGATTAAGAAAAGAGTTCTAATTAGATACAAACACTAAAAAAATTATTCCGGACGATCGGACCGTTGAAATTGGATGAAATTTTACGAAGAATTAGCTGAAGACGAGAGGAAGGTACAGGAAAAAATTCAGCTCGATCGGACCGTTGAGTATTTTAAAATATTTTTTTTTGCAAGAGATTTTTGTCTTTTGAGTACTCTTAGAGAGTTTTATGTTTTGAGGACTCTTCTATATAGTAAAAATTCAATTAAATCTCTATTTTAATTCCGATTTCGAAACCGTTTGAAATTCTCCCCTTTAAAAATAATAACCAACATATTTGAGCAATAAAAATAATTTTATCTCAAAATTTAATTTTCCTCTTTATTTTGAAAATACCTCAAAAATTACGCGGGTGGTTACACGTCCCCACTAACAATTGAATTTCGCCCTCGAACTTCGCCGAATACCTAACTCTAAAAAATCAGGCCAACAATCTCCAAAAATAAATTCCTCACATCTAATCTAGATGCTTAACGCAAAACGATTCTCTAAAAATTTCCATCTCGAAAATACGCGCCACAAAAACGCAACAGACTCAAAATCCAAGACCCGAGGGTTATCGCATACCTAAGCTCTGATACCATTCTGTAACACCCCGCCCGCCCGGGGAGAGCGAACGGAGCGCTACTCATCGATAAAACTAACCAAAACCACAATATAACAAGGTATAGAGCATCTAAAAACCATAATAGAAAAGAAACCACTAATCTCGTCTTCAAATTAATACAACAAATCTCTTGAAATAATACAACAATCTAACCATCTCGAAAACGAATAAATCTCCAAATGCTCTATACATCAAAATAAATAAATACAAGTCTTATCTCTTGTATTAAAATCCTCCCAAAACAATCCTCGTTATAAATCATCCCAATCAAATTCAAACGCCCAAAATCTGCGCTAACCTGCCACTAAAAGAAAATATGGGGAAGTACACAACACGACAGGAAAGATGCTCAATAAATATTAGCGGTGAATAAAACATAACAATACGAATACGAATACGAATATTCAAATCAAATGCGAATCTCAATAGCAATTATATCAATATAATTTCTCAACAACACATTAACCGGGTCACCAAGCCTCACCACCGTACCGCGCCTATGCATTTTTCTAGCATATCCGGAAAAAGAAATATTGGCGGGTGCCCAACTTCAGTGCCATATTAAAATATCATGACAACATGCTCAACACCAAATATAATACCACATGAATCGAAATTAGATTACAACAATAATTTTCCAGATTTCCAAATGAATTTAGCAATTCAAATATGAATTCAATAATCACATGAAATCAAAGGGAGTAACACTCGCGAGATTAAGGAGCATATTGTGTAAAACCCCATAACTCAAAATCATGACGTGAATCATCACATAATTTCAGCCTCAAAATCTAAACACACCGTCACGTTCTTTTCGCGAAAATAATCAAATCTCGTTCTAGCCCAAACTCGAGAAAACACCAAATAAGCCTTCTAATCTAAGGTTGAAATCTTGAATAAGTTTGCGGCTATGGTTTGTATATGAAAGGGAGTAATTTTGGAGATGACTTCTTATTGAAAAGTTTGAGAAAAAGTGAATTGAAAAGCCAAGGCACGAACTTGTTGATATATAAAGGATTAAGAGTTTGATTAAGAAAATAGTTCTAATTAGATACAAACACTAAAAATTTTATTCCGGACAATCGGATCGTTGAAATTTGATAAAATTTTACAGAGAATTAGCTGAAGACGAGAGGAAGCTACAGGAAAAAATTCAGCTCGATCGGACTGTTAAGTATTTTAAAATATTTTTTTTTTGCAAGAGAGTTTTATCTTTTGAGGACTCTTAGAGAGTTTTATGTTTTGAGGACTCTTCTATATAGTAAAAATTCAATTAAAACTCTATTTTAATTCCGATTTCGAAACCGTTTGAAATTCTCGCCTTTAAAAATAATAACCAAAATATTTGAGCAATAAAAAAAAATTATCTCAAAATTTATTTTTCCTCTTTATTTTGAAAATACCTCAAAAATTACGCTTGTGGTTAGACTTCCCCACTAACAATTGAATTTCGCCCTCGAAATTCGCCGAATACCTAACTCTAAAAAATCAGGCCAACAATCTCCAAAAATAAATTCCTCACATCTAATCTAGATGCCTAACGCAAAACGATTCTCTAAAAATTTTCATCTCCAAAATACGCGCCACAAAAACGGAACAGACTCAAAATCCAAGACCCGAGGGTTATCGTATACCTAAGCTCTGATACCATTTTGTAACACCCCGCCCGCCCGGGGAGAGCGAACAGAGCGCTACTCATCGATAAAACTAACCAAAACCACAATATAACAAGGTATAGAGCATCTAAAAACCATAATAGAAAAGAAACCACTAATCTCGTCTTCAAATTAATACAACAAATCTCTTGAAATAATACAACAATCTAACCATCTCGAAAACGAATAAATCTCCAAATGCTCTATACATCAAAATAAATAAATACAAGTCTTATCTCTTGTATTAAAATCCTCCCAAAACAATCGTCGTTATAAATCATCCCAATCAAATTCAAACGCCCAAAATCTGCGCTAACCTGCCACTAAAAGAAAATATGGGGAAGTACACAACACGACAGGAAAGATGCTCAATAAATATTAGCGGTGAATAAAACGTAACAATACGAATACGAATATTCAAATCAAATGCGAATCTCAATAGCAATTATATCAATATAATTTTTCAACAACACATTAACCGGGTCACCAAGCCTCACCACCGTACCGCTCCTATGCATTTTTCTAGCATATCCGAAAAAAGAAATATTGGCGGGTGCCCAACTTCAGTGCCATATTAAAATCTCATGAAAACATGCTCAACACCAAATATAATACCACATGAATCGAAATTAGATTCCAACAATAATTTTCCAGATTTCCAAATGAATTTAGCAATTCAAATATGAATTCAATAATCACATGAAATCAAAGGGAGTAACACTCGCGAGATTAAGGAGCATATTGTGTAAAACCCCATAACTCAAAATCATGACGTGAATCATCACATAATTTCAGCCTCAAAATCTAAACACACCGTCACGTTCTTCTCGCGAAAATAATCAAATCTCGTTCTAGCCCAAACTCGAGAAAACACCAAATAAGCCTTCTAATCTAAGGTTGAAATCTTGAATAAGTTTGCGGCTATGGTTTGTATATGAAAGGGAGTAATTTTGGAGATGACTTCTTATTGAAAAGTTTGAGAAAAAGTGAATTGAAAAGCCAAGGCACGAACTTGTTGATATATAAAGGATTAAGAGTTTGATTAAGAAAATAGTTCTAATTAGATACAAACACTAAAAATTTTATTCCGGACAATCGGATCGTTGAAATTTGATAAAATTTTACAGAGAATTAGCTGAAGACGAGAGGAAGCTACAGGAAAAAATTCAGCTCGATCGGACTGTTAAGTATTTTAAAATATTTTTTTTTTGCAAGAGAGTTTTATCTTTTGAGGACTCTTAGAGAGTTTTATGTTTTGAGGACTCTTCTATATAGTAAAAATTCAATTAAAACTCTATTTTAATTCCGATTTCGAAACCGTTTGAAATTCTCGCCTTTAAAAATAATAACCAAAATATTTGAGCAATAAAAAAAAATTATCTCAAAATTTATTTTTCCTCTTTATTTTGAAAATACCTCAAAAATTACGCTTGTGGTTAGACTTCCCCACTAACAATTGAATTTCGCCCTCGAAATTCGCCGAATACCTAACTCTAAAAAATCAGGCCAACAATCTCCAAAAATAAATTCCTCACATCTAATCTAGATGCCTAACGCAAAACGATTCTCTAAAAATTTTCATCTCCAAAATACGCGCCACAAAAACGGAACAGACTCAAAATCCAAGACCCGAGGGTTATCGTATACCTAAGCTCTGATACCATTTTGTAACACCCCGCCCGCCCGGGGAGAGCGAACAGAGCGCTACTCATCGATAAAACTAACCAAAACCACAATATAACAAGGTATAGAGCATCTAAAAACCATAATAGAAAAGAAACCACTAATCTCGTCTTCAAATTAATACAACAAATCTCTTGAAATAATACAACAATCTAACCATCTCGAAAACGAATAAATCTCCAAATGCTCTATACATCAAAATAAATAAATACAAGTCTTATCTCTTGTATTAAAATCCTCCCAAAACAATCGTCGTTATAAATCATCCCAATCAAATTCAAACGCCCAAAATCTGCGCTAACCTGCCACTAAAAGAAAATATGGGGAAGTACACAACACGACAGGAAAGATGCTCAATAAATATTAGCGGTGAATAAAACGTAACAATACGAATACGAATATTCAAATCAAATGCGAATCTCAATAGCAATTATATCAATATAATTTTTCAACAACACATTAACCGGGTCACCAAGCCTCACCACCGTACCGCTCCTATGCATTTTTCTAGCATATCCGAAAAAAGAAATATTGGCGGGTGCCCAACTTCAGTGCCATATTAAAATCTCATGAAAACATGCTCAACACCAAATATAATACCACATGAATCGAAATTAGATTCCAACAATAATTTTCCAGATTTCCAAATGAATTTAGCAATTCAAATATGAATTCAATAATCACATGAAATCAAAGGGAGTAACACTCGCGAGATTAAGGAGCATATTGTGTAAAACCCCATAACTCAAAATCATGACGTGAATCATCACATAATTTTAGCCTCAAAATCTAAACACGCCATCACGTTCTTCTCGCGAAAATAATCAAATCTCGTTCTAGCCCAAACTCGAGAAAACACCAAATAAGCCTTCTAATCTAAGGTTGAAATCTTGAATAAGTTTGCGGCTATGGTTTGTATATGAAAGGGAGTAATTTTGGAGATGACTTCTGATTGAAAAGTTTGAGAAAAAGTGAATTGAAAATCCAAGGCACGAACTTGTTGATATATAAAGGATTAAGAGTTTGATTAAGAAAAGAGTTCTAGTTAGATACAAACACTAAAAATTTTATTCCGGACGATCGGACCGTTGAAATTGGATGAAATTTTACAGAGAATTAGCTGAAGACGAGAGGAAGCTACCGGAAAAAATTCAGCTCGATCGGACTGTTAAGTATTTTAAAATATTTTTTTTTGCAAGAGAGTTTTATCTTTTGAGGACTCTTAGAGAGTTTTATGTTTTGAGGACTCTTCTATATAGTAAAAATTCAATTAAAACTCTATTTTAATTCCGATTTCGAAACCGTTTGAAATTCTCGCCTTTAAAAATAATAACCAACATATTTGAGCAATAAAAATAATTTTATCTCAAAATTTATTTTTCCTCTTTATTTTGAAAATACTTCAAAAATTACGCGGGTGGTTACACTTCCCCACTAACAATTGAATTTCGCCCTCGAAATTCGCCGAATACCTAACTCTAAAAAATCAGGCCAACAATCTCCAAAAATAAATTCCTCACATCTAATCTAGATGCCTAACGCAAAACGATTCTCTAAAAATTCCAATCTCCAAAATACGCGCCACAAAAACGCAACAGACTCAAAATCCAAGACCCGAGGGATATCGTATACCTAAGCTCTGATACCATTCTGTAACACCCCGCCCGCCCAGGGAGAGCGAACGGAGCGCTACTCATCGATAAAACTAACCAAAACCACAATATGACAAGGTATAGAGCATCTAAAAACCACAATAGAAAAGAAACCACTAATCTCATCTTCAAATTAATACAACAAATCTCGTGAAATAATACAACAATCTAACCATCTCGAAAACGAATAAATCTCCAAATTCTCTATACATCAAAATAAATAAATACAAGTCGTATCTCTTGTATTAAAATCCTCCCAAAACAATCCTCGTTATAAATCATCCCACTCAAATTCAAATCGCCCAAAATCTGTGCTAACCTGCCACTAAAAGAAAATATGGGGAAGTACACAACACGACAGGAAAGATGCTCAACAAATATTAGTGGTGAATAAAACGTAACAATACGAATACGAATATTCAAATCAAATGCGAATCTCAATAGCAATTATATCAATATAATTTCTCAACAACACATTAACCGGGTCACCAAGCCTCACCAGCGTACCGCGCCTATGCATTTTTCTAGCATATCCGGAAAAAGAAATATTGGGGGGTGCCCAACTTCAGTGCTATATTAAAATCTCATGACAACATGCTCAACACCAAATATAATACCACATGAATCGAAATTAGATTCCAACAATAATTTTCCAGATTTCCAAATGAATTTAGCAATTTGTAATAACCCTCTCTTCCGATAGCCCATTTTATCCTTAATTACCACGAGTAGTAATTAGTTATTATCTGATAGATGCTGAGTAAATATTAATTTGTTATGATAAAGTCAATATTTACTAATATGTTGTGTAATTACCTCGTGAGTAGATAAAATGTTCATGTGGTAATTTATTATGTCATAAGGATTTGAAATGACATTTTGGTTTATTATGAAACCGGAAGTAAAATGAGTTATAAAATTCTCAAATGACAATTTTGATAGTGTAGTTAGTCCCGGTAGGTGTTTGACAGTCAAAATAAGTGCCATATTGTATTTTGGCATTTTGGGGACTTTTGACTGGTTTTGGCTTAAATAGTGTAGTCGCGTATTAGTATATCGCGTATTAGCATTTTAAGTTGGGCTTTTAGACTTAAGCCCCGTTTTATTTCCCCACCCCTATTCCCATTCTTCCATTTTACACAATTGAGCCCTAGAGAGAGTAGAGAGAGGAAGAGAACTTGGGAGAAAAAGAGAGATTGGAGCTTGGATTGTTGCCTCCTTCTTCATCAAATCAGATTCTTACCTTGAGGCAAGTAATCTACTTGCAAATTTATGGTTTAAGTAGAATAAATTGCATTGATATTTATGATTTAGAAATGTTAGGGTTTTGTTGGATTTTTGGGTATTAACCCTTGGAAATGGATTTGGATGATAAATGATGTTGAGGGTGATATTAGAATGTGTTTAGGATGTAGAAATTGCAGTAAATGACTTCGGTTGGGGTTGGTTTTGGTGTTGGATCAATTTTGGAGTTCAAGACTCCATAGCCATTCTTGGCATTTTCGCAGGGGCGAATCGATTCGGCCCCTTGGGCGAATCGATTCGCATAGATGCAGAATCCCAGGTCTTGTTGTCCGAATCGATTCGGATTAAGACCGAATCGATTCGGCATTTGCAGAAACCAAACTTTTGTTGTCCGAACCGATTCGTTTTCAGAACGAATCGATTCGCTGGGGCGAATCGATTCGGCCCTTAGGGCGAATCGATTCGGTTCCAGCAGATTTTGGGGGTCTTTTTCTTTTAATTTTCCTCCTTATTCTTTAGGATTAGGTCCTAGGAAACTTCTTTAAAGAAGTAAACTTAGAGTCCTAGAGTAGCTATGGAGTTTGGTCATTACCCTGGACTAGAAATGGGTTCATCTGGGGTTTGTTTCGGGGAGGTTTAAAGTAATGCTAAGGCATTACTTCTTTTATTCAAACTCTTAGAAGTTTGGAAGTTAGGTACCCTAACTTGGAGACTAGAAGGGCTTGTCAAGTTACATAGGCCTTGGAGATTTGTAGCATCATAATGATCATTTGGAGAGTTAATCGGGGATTGTAATTTGAGGAATAAATGATAATATTCGATGGGAATTAGGTTCGCATAAAATGAACCCATAGGTGTTTAAAGATAATAGGTTCAATTTAGAATGAACCCCGTTGTTTAATGATATTAGGTTTAATAAAAAGAACCAATCACATGATTAATGGAAATGAATTTTTGGAAATAAAATGATGATAAATGTAAATGTTAATTTACTGTTACACACCTCTCTAAATGACATCATAAGGGAAGTTCGCTCGTGAGGTGAAGCCCCCTGGCTAATGAATGCAGGGTGGATATAGTCCTAGGCCATGGGAGCGCATATGGTTGTATATTTTTCTGCGGGGGTAGGGAGATTCTGGGTGTGGTCTTGGCTACCACGCAGGCTCATGGCCGCTTCCCGACGTGTTCCGTTAGGTGCCCAGGTTGTCTTATGTTAGGCCCTGGAAGATGATGGTCATTTAGGGGCGCGCCCAGTGGGGAAACCCGGACGGGCGGTCTTAGATATCGTTATATGTATATGTATATAACTATATTTTCATCAAGTTGGACTTGATGGTTGATAAACGCCACAAAGAGCTTATGAAATGCCATAAAGAGCATGAATATGTGCCAGGAAGAGCACGGGAATAATATATGTGCCATAAAGAGCACTTGATGTAAATAATGTTCCTAATAAGGAATGGAAAGATAAAATGGGAAGTTTTAATTATGAATAGAAATTATAACTTCTTGACTTAACCAAATATATGGTTTTATTCCTATTAAGGAATGTCTGAAGGAAATGGAAATTGTATTAATAAGGAAGGGTTTTAAATTAAAATGCTTTACCTTCTATCCTTGCTTGTAATTGTAGATAGCATGTCATGTGATCATCCTCATTATTCATGTATAACTGTTCATATCTATCATGCTTTTTATTCTTCTAGAAATCATATAGAACCCGGCCCTGACCGGTTTACTTTCTTATTGTATATATATTATTGTATCCGCTCAGGTGCTCCACCGCAAGGACGCCCGACTTGACTTTTCCAAGTTCCTTGCACCTTCGACGAGCTGTAAGACTTTGCGGGTTATTACAGGATGTTGTATTAGGCGCTTTCATTCTTGTTATTCTAGATATGATCGGGTCTTGTCCCTCAGGCATGTGGCCCAAACAATTGTATTTGATTAATGGTTGTACTATGTAAGACCTTTTATATTGTTGTACGTTGTCTTATGTAGCTGTGGACCGACAGCTTATTTGGTCCATTTGTGTACCTTCATTTTAGTTATATATTATATGTTATCTTTTGGAATTCCACTTGCTCGTCAGACTGGGTTGTTAGTTTAAATTTTCATAACCGCATTTTTTAAAAATTTTACACTTTTTGGCAACCCGTTTTCTGATTTATTGGGTGGTTTTCCCTTATACTCAGTTTATATTTGTGATGCTGAGAATGATATCCATCCATGATTCCTGTTACGTTTGAGTATCGGGCTGGCCACCCCTTATCTCGGATTGCGGGTTGTCACAGATGGTATCAGAGCATCAGGTTCTAGAATACTAGGATCTGTGTGGACTTGTCTCGTTCTACCGTAGCGTTCTTTGATGTAGAGCCTAATGTTAGGATTTCTTTGATGCTTATGTTTACGATCTTCTGCAAGATAGATTATTTTAATTAGCATTCTAATACTATTGTTCTTCCATCTCAGATGCCGTCTAAGAGATGTCGCCCGGCGAAACGTGTTAAGGTCGTAGTGAAGGAAGTAGGTCCTCCACCGCCACTACAAGGGACGGTTAATGTTGCGGATGTAGCAAGCATAGTGGCTGGAGCGGTTCATGCCGCCATGTCCGTAGTGATCCAACAATTGCCATGGGCTCCAAGTGTTCAAGCTCCTACGGGACTTACTCCGTGGGAAAGGGTTAGGGAGTCCTTTCTAAGGGGCAATCCCCCGGAATTCGAGGGAGGTGCGGATGTTATTAAAGCCAATCAATGGAAGAAAGACATGCAACGCCACCTTCGAATGATAGAATGCAGTGAGGATAAGAAACAAGTCCTTACCACCTTTAAGCTTGTCGGATCTGCGTTACACTGGTGGGAGACGATGACCACCCCAGAGCAAAGAGACACCATGTCAATCACTGAGTTCTGGACTTTGTTTGATCTTAAGTATTTTCCTCCCGCTGTTCAGAGGGAGATGAAGAGGAAGTTACAAGATGTAGTGCAAGGGGAGAGGTCTGTAGCGGAGTATGAAGAGGAGTTCACCCGTTTAGCAAATTTTGTACCAGATGAGGTGACTCCGGAAGAGAGGAAGATCTCGAAGTTTATGGGAGGTCTAAACTGGGGAATCCGAAAACACTTATTGGGTAACCCAGCTTTCCAGACTTTTGGCGAGGTTATGAATGCAGCCTTACTCCATTGCCAGGAGCATCGAGTATATATGCAGGGTAGCAAGAAATCTACTGAGATGAGGCAAGTAAGGAAGCTTGGAGAGTTTATTGCGAGGGGCAATAATAGGCACGAACAAGGTGTTTTACATCAGGCAGATCGGGGTGGCCCCGGAGGTAGAGGTCGTTCGGGCCGAGGCTTTTCCCAGTTTAGGAATATCGAAGGTCGTAATCGGGAGGACATGGAGGGACGGTGCTTCCAATGTGGGGAGGCAGGTCATATCAAGAGAGAGTGTCCTCAGATGATTGGGGGTCAGTTTCCTCGGGTTCCGCAACAGCCGTATGTTCTGTTTCCACCTCCGGTACCTATTATGGTTGTTCCTCCGCAGCAGGGGCAACTACAGTATGGACGTGTTTGTCATGATCGGGAGGCTATGTTTCCTCCAGCCCTGCCGGCACCGCCCGTTATTGAGGGTAAGTTTTTCTCAGAGATACGCGAGTTAAATGTTATTCGATGCGGGTGTTACGCGCTCATTTGTTTTACGAGCTTTTCTCAGATTACAGATTTCATAATATCTGCTGAGAGTATTTTCATTAGTATCGAGTTCTATGCGTAATGGTTCGCTCTTTTCTTTTGTTTGTATGTATATAGGAAGTTCTCTTATTAAATTGTGCTTGAGGCCGATTTACTCGTCCTTAACATGGTCGAGTATGATGTGATATTGGTATGTGATTGCTATGCCTTATCTCCACGACCAACAAGTTGAGTGGTAGCGTATAGGAGGGGTTCCTTGTTTGGATTCCGCTTCTGCGGGACGCTCCACGCGCGAACCTTAACGACGTTGGGAGTGGGGATATACTACCTTTCCTTTCTTTTACCTTGTGTGTATTACGCTCTATCTCCATGATCAACTAGTTAAGTAGGCATGTGACGGAGGGGTTCCTTGTTTGGATTTCGCTTTGTGAGACACTCCGCCGCATGAACACTTAACGATGTTGTGAGTGAAGATATGCTATTCTTCCCTTTCATTTTATTTTGTTTTACGAATTATGGTCGGAAGTGGGATTGGAAAGTTTAGTCGATAATCACGTAGAAGGGTGATTGATGGCTATTAAAGTGAGACATGGGAGCACTGCATATAGTTCTCTCCTCTGATCGATATGAGGGAGACCGAGGTACGAAGTCGAATTGAGACTTCGGGATATGCCTTTGAATAGAAGGCTATATTTTTTTATTTTTTATTTTTTTTGAGATGCATATGTTATAGGGTATATATAACCCTAGGGTTTCACGAAGGGTCAGCTTTGGATTTTGATATTCTTTTGTTAGTTAATTAGTTAGTGTGTAGCTGTAGAATCTTTTGGTCCCGAACATGTGTCTTAGACCTGTACCCCTCGATGACTGACAACGCGAGGTAGTAGTGTAACGGGAGGGTTCCTTGTTTGGATTTCGCTTCGGCGAGACGTCCCACGCACGAAACTGAGCAAATGTCGGAAGTTGAGAAAGGTCTTGGGCACTAGGGATATACTTAGCATTAGGGGTATACGACTTACATAGGGTATAGGTAGATAGACCTTAGGATTGTTTAGACATAGAGCCTTTTAGTAGGGGACGTAAGTTTAGGAGGGTTGTTGGGAGTTGACCATGACTAAGTCATGCGTAAACTCGTATCTAGGGATTGGTACCATTTTGTGTGAAGTGGGAGGATTTCGAAAAGTTGGTGGTTAAGGCCGAAGGAGATGAGGCCTCACGTAATGGAGTGTTACGGAGGTAATGAAAGGGTGAATTGACTCGTAACCCCGAGCCACGTGGTTAAGCTCGAAGGTAGATTCCATTAGTAAGTCTCTGCCATGATGGGGAGTGATAATACTGGAGTATCGACCTATTGTAACTGCGCCTCAGAAGTTTAAACTTGTAAGGAGTATTATCCCCTATTTAAGTTGAAGTCCATCTTGAGGGTGGGGTGCGTTCCCCTGAGAGAATTTTGTTCCGAATGGAAGGGACTTAAGTTTCGCAGATCTGGAGAAATCATGCGGTTCTAACGTTTCGGTGCATCGAGGTAATGACGAATCGTGCCAAGTTATACGTCGCTAGTACTATTGGCTGGGCATGGGAAGGTTGTTGTACTGAATCAAGACTTTCGTTTCTCATTCTTGGCGAGGTTCCAAGAAGCCATGGGAATCGAATTATGGTTAATCACTTCTTATCATTTTCCACAGATGACCAAACCAATAGAATAAACCATATGCCGAGGCATATACTCCTTACCTGCGTGCCTAACTTTAAGAGTAGTTGGGAACAATGCTTTCCACTCGTTGTATTCGCCTATATAGAATTTGTGGTCGGGACGGCGCTTTAGAAGAAGCCTTGTGTGGTAGGCTTTTTAGATCTCCCGTTTGTTGGTTAGAAGTGCGAGATGATGAGTCTCTCGTATAACCGAGACCGACAAAAGAGCTCATGCGATGCGAGAAGAAGGCATCTGGAGTTGAGGTCATTAGACCAAAGGTTGTGGTAAGTATCGCCTGAGAAGGACGTTATACATTTCGAGGAGAAAAGGAAAACTCGCACTGCATGACGTTGTACCTTTTCTAGAAATGTCGCGGTGGGTTCGGTAAGCTATTCGCTCGCTTTATTGAAACATTTTGCGGCAAGTTCATAATTTGTTCCTTGTCACTCATGCAAGGGAGTACGAGAGATAGGACGGTGCCATTGGGCACATTCCTTTCGAAGTAGGTGCAACTTGACGGTTCTTATTAGATGTAGTCGGTTGCTATCTTAGAGCGTAGAGTTACGTTGGTATCGCCGGTAGTACTTTGGGGATGAGTTCTTTATAGTCAGCTTAGTGTCGAGAAATCGACATCGGGGCGCGAGGATGACTTGCGGGAATAGTATCCGCACTTCTTCTTGCGACGTATATCCGAATTTTGGGGGCAAAATTCCCTTTTAAGGGGGGGAGTATGTAATAACCCTCTCTTCCGATAGCCCATTTTATCCTTAATTACCACGAGTAGTAATTAGTTATTATCTGATAGATGCTGAGTAAATATTAATTTGTTATGATAAAGTCAATATTTACTAATATGTTGTGTAATTACCTCGTGAGTAGATAAAATTTTCATGTGGTAATTTATTATGTCATAAGGATTTGAAATGACATTTTGGTTTATTATGAAACCGGAAGTAAAATGAGTTATAAAATTCTCAAATGACAATTTGGATAGTGTAGTTAGTCCCGGTAGGTGTTTGACAGTCAAAATAAGTGCCATATTGTATTTTGGCATTTTGGGGACTTTTGACTGGTTTTGGCTTAAATAGTGTAGTCGCGTATTAGTATATCGCGTATTAGCATTTTAAGTTGGGCTTTTAGACTTAAGCCCCGTTTTATTTCCCCACCCCTATTCCCATTCTTCCATTTTACACAATTGAGCCCTAGAGAGAGTAGAGAGAGGAAGAGAACTTGGGAGAAAAAGAGAGATTGGAGCTTGGATTGTTGCCTCCTTCTTCATCAAATCAGATTCTTACCTTGAGGCAAGTAATCTACTTGCAAATTTATGGTTTAAGTAGAATAAATTGCATTGATATTTATGATTTAGAAATGTTAGGGTTTTGTTGGATTTTTGGGTATTAACCCTTGGAAATGGATTTGGATGATAAATGATGTTGAGGGTGATATTAGAATGTGTTTAGGATGTAGAAATTGCAGTAAATGACTTCGGTTGGGGTTGGTTTTGGTGTTGGATCAATTTTGGAGTTCAAGACTCCATAGCCATTCTTGGCATTTTCGCAAGGGCGAATCGATTCGGCCCCTTGGGCGAATCGATTCGCATAGATGCAGAATCCCAGGTCTTGTTGTCCGAATCGATTCGGATTAAGACCGAATCGATTCGGCATTTGCAGAAACCAAACTTTTGTTGTCCGAACCGATTCGTTTTCAGAACGAATCGATTCGCTGGGGCGAATCGATTCGGCCCTTAGGGCGAATCGATTCGGTTCCAGCAGATTTTGGGGGTCTTTTTCTTTTAATTTTCCTCCTTATTCTTTAGGATTAGGGCCTAGGAAACTTCTTTAAAGAAGTAAACTTAGAGTCCTAGAGTAGCTATGGAGTTTGGTCGTTACCCTGGACTAGAAATGGGTTCATCTGGGGTTTGTTTCGGGGAGGTTTAAAGTAATGCTAAGGCCTTACTTCTTTTATTCAAACTCTTAGAAGTTTGGAAGTTAGGTACCCTAACTTGGAGACTAGAAGGGCTTGTCAAGTTACATAGGCCTTGGAGATTTGTAGCATCATAATGATCATTTGGAGAGTTAATCGGGGATTGTAATTTGAGGAATAAATGATAATATTCGATGGGAATTAGGTTCGCATAAAATGAACCCATAGGTGTTTAAAGATAATAGGTTCAATTTAGAATGAACCCCGTTGTTTAATGATATTAGGTTTAATAAAAAGAACCAATCACATGATTAATGGAAATGGATTTTTGGAAATAAAATGATGATAAATGTAAATGTTAATTTACTGTTACACACCTCTCTAAATGACATCATAAGGGAAGTTCGCTCGTGAGGTGAAGCCCCCTGGCTAATGAATGCAGGGTGGATATAGTCCTAGGCCATGGGAGCGCATATGGTTGTATATTTTTCTGCGGGGGTAGGGAGATTCTGGGTGTGGTCTTTGTTACCACGCAGGCTCATGGCCGCTTCCCGACGTGTTCCGTTAGGTGCCCAGGTTGTCTTATGTTAGGCCCTGGAAGATGATGGTCATTTAGGGGCGCGCCCAGTGGGGAAACCCGGACGGGCGGTCTTAGATATCGTTATATGTATATGTATATAACTATATTTTCATCAAGTTGGACTTGATGGTTGATAAACGCCACAAAGAGCTTATGAAATGCCATAAAGAGCATGAATATGTGCCAGGAAGAGCACGGGAATAATATATGTGCTATAAAGAGCACTTGATGTAAATAATGTTCCTAATAAGGAATGGAAAGATAAAATGGGAAGTTTTAATTATGAATAGAAATTATAACTTCTTGACTTAACCAAATATATGGTTTTATTCCTATTAAGGAATGTCTGAAGGAAATGGAAATTGTATTAATAAGGAAGGGTTTTAAATTAAAATGCTTTACCTTCTATCCTTGCTTGTAATTGTAGATAGCATGTCATGTGATCATCCTCATTATTCATGTATAACTGTTCATATCTATCATGCTTTTTATTCTTCTAGAAATCATATAGAACCCGGCCCTGACCGGTTTACTTTCTTGTTGTATATATATTATTGTATCCGCTCAGGTGCTCCACCGCAAGGACGCCCGACTTGACTTTTCCAAGTTCCTCGCACCTTCGACGAGCTGTAAGACTTTGCGGGTTATTACAGGATGTTGTATTAGGCGCTTTCATTCTTGTTATTCTAGATATGATCGGGTCTTGTCCCTCGGGTGTGTGGCCCAAACAATTGTATTTGATTAATGGTTGTACTATGTAAGACCTTTTATATTGTTGTACGTTGTCTTATGTAGCTGTGGACCGACAGCTTATTTGGTCCATTTGTGTACCGTCATTTTAGTTATATATTATATGTTATCTTTTGGAATTCCACTTGCTCGTCAGACTGGGTTGTTAGTTTAAATTTTCATAACCGCATTTTTTAAAAATTTTACACTTTTTGGCAACCCGTTTTCTGATTTATTGGGTGGTTTTCCCGTATACTCAGTTTATATTTGTGATGCTGAGAATGATATCCATCCATGATTCCTATTACGTTTGAGTATCGGGCTGGCCACTCCTTATCTCGGATTGCGGGTTGTCACACAATTCAAATATGAATTCAATAATCACATGAAATCAAAGGGAGTAACACTCGCGAGATTAAGGAGCATATTGTGTAAAACCCCATACCTCAAAATCATGACATGAATCATCACATAATTTCAGCCTCAAAATCTAAACACACCATCACGTTCTTCTAGCGAAAATAATCAAATCTCGTTCTAGCCCAAACTCGAGAAAACACAAAATAAGCCTTCTAATATAAGGTTGAAATCTTGAATAAGTTTGCGGATATGGTTTGTATATGAAAGGGAGTAATTTTGGAGATGACTTCTGATTGAAAAGTTTGAGAAAAAGTGAATTGAAAAGACAAGGCACGAACTTGTTGATATATAAAGGATTAAGAGTTTGATTAAGAAAAGAGTTCTAATTAGATACAAACACTAAAAAATTTATTCCGGACGATCGGACCGTTGAAATTGGATGAAATTTTACAGATAATTATCTGAAGACGAGAGGAAGGTACAGGAAAAAATTCAGCTCAATCGGACTGTTGAGTATTTTAAAATATTTTTTTTTGCAAGGGATTTATTTCTTTTGAGTACTCTTAGGGAGTTTTATGTTTTGAGGACTCTTCAATATAGTAAAAATTCAATTAAATCTCTATTTTAATTCCGATTTCGAAACTGTTTGAAATTCTCGCCTTTAAAAATAATAACCAACATATTTGAGCAATAAAAATAATTTTATCTCAAAATTTAATTTTCCTCTTTATTTTGAAAATACCTCAAAAATTACGCGGGTGGTTACACTTCCCCACTAACAATTGAATTTCGCCCTCGAACTTCGCCGAATACCTAACTCTAAAAAATCAGGCCAACAATCTCCAAAATTAAATTCCTCACATCTGATCTAGATGCCTAACGCAAAACGATTCTCTAAAAATTTTCATCTCCAAAATACGCGCCGCAAAAACGCAACAGACTCAAAATCCACGACCCGAGGGTTATCCTATACCTAAGCTCTGATACCATTCTGTAACACCCCGCCCGCCCGGGGAGAGCGAACGGAGCGCTAATCATCGATAAAACTAACCAAAACCACAATATAACAAGGTATAGAGCATCTAAAAACCACAATAGAAAAAAAACCACTAATCTCGTCTTCAAATTAATACAACAAATCTCTTGAAATAATACAACAATCTAACCATCTCGAAAACGAATAAATCTCCAAATGCTCTATACATCAAAATAAATAAATACAAGTCTTATCTCTTGTATTAAAATCCTCCCAAAACAATCCTCGTTATAAATCATCCCAATCAAATTCAAACGCCCAAAATCTGCGCTAACCTGCCACTAAAAGAAAATATGGGGAAGTACACAACACGACAGGAAAGATGCTCAATAAATATTAGCGGTGAATAAAACGTAACAATACGAATACGAATATTCAAATCAAATGCGAATCTCAATAGCAATTATATCAATATAATTTTTCAACAACACATTAACCGGGTCACCAAGCCTCACCACCGTACCGCCCCTATGCATTTTTCTAGCATATCCGGAAAAAGAAATATTCGCAGGTGCCCAACTTCAGTGCCATATTAAAATCTCATGAAAACATGCTCAACACCAAATATAATACCACATTAATCAAAATTAGATTCCAACAATAATTTTCCAGATTTCCAAATGAATTTAGCAATTCAAATATGAATTCAATAATCATATGAAATCAAAGGGAGTAACACTCGCGAGATTAAGGAGCATATTGTGTAAAACACCATAGCTCAAAATCATGACGTGAATCATCACATAATTTTAGCCTCAAAATCTAAACACGCCATCACGTTCTTCTCGCGAAAATAATCAAATCTCGTTCTAGCCCAAACTCGAGAAAACACCAAATAAGCCTTCTAATCTAAGGTTGAAATCTTGAATAAGTTTGCGGCTATGGTTTGTATATGAAAGGGAGTAATTTTGGAGATGACTTCTGATTGAAAAGTTTGAGAAAAAGTGAATTGAAAAGCCAAGGCACGAACTTGTTGATATATAAAGGATTAAGAGTTTGATTAAGAAAAGAGTTCTAATTAGATACAAACACTAAAAATTTTATTCCGGACGATCGGACCGTTGAAATTGGATTAAATTTTACAGAGAATTAGCTGAAGACGAGAGGAAGCTACAGGAAAAAACTCAGCTCGATCGGACCTTTCAGTATTTTAAAATATTTTTTTTTGCAAGAGAGTTTTATCTTTTGAGTACTCTTAGAGAGTTTTATGTTTTGAGGACTCTTCTATATAGTAAAAATTCAATTAAAACTCTATTTTAATTCCGATTTCGAAACCGTTTGAAATTCTCGCCTTTAAAAATAATAACCAACATATTTGAGCAATAAAAATAATTTCTCAAAATTTATTTTTCCTCTTTATTTTGAAAATACCTCAAAAATTACGCGTGTGGTTAGACTTCCCCACTAACAATTGAATTTCGCCCTCGAAATTCGCCGAATACCTAACTCTAAAAAATCAGGCCAACAATCTCCAAAAATAAATTCCTCACATCTAATCTAGATGCCTAACGCAAAATGATTCTCTAAAAATTTCTATCTCCAAAATACGCGCCAAAAAAACGCAACAGACTCAAAATCCAAGACCCGAGGATTATCGTATACCTAAGCTCTGATACCATTCTGTAACACCCCGCCCGCCCGGGGAGAGCGAACGGAGCGCTACTCATCGATAAAGCTAACCAAAACCACAATATATCAAGGTATAGAGCATCTAAAAACCATAATAGAAAAGAAACCACTAATCTCATCTTCAAATTAATACAGCAAATCTCTTGAAATAATACGACAATCTAACCATCTCGAAAATAAATAAATCTCCAAATGCTCTATACATCAAAATAAATAAATACAAGTCTTATCTCTTGTATTAAAATCCTCCCAAAACAATCCTCGTTATAAATCATCCCAGTCAAATTCAAAGCGCCCAAAATCTGCACTAACCTGCCACTAAAAGAAAATATGGGGAAGTACACAACACGACAGGAAAGATGCTCAATAAATATTAGCGGTGAATAAAACGTAACAATACGAATACGAATATTCAAATCAAATGCGAATCTCAATAGCAATTATATCAATATAATATCCCAACAACACATTAACCGGGTCACCAAGCCTCACCACCGTACTGCGCCTATGCATTTTTCTAGCATATCCGGAAAAAGAAATATTGGCGGGTGCCCAACTTCAGTGCCATATTAAAATCTCATGACAACATGCTCAACACCAAATATAATACCACATGAATCGAAATTAGATTCCAACAATAATTTTCCAAATTTCCAAATGAATTTAGCAATTCAAATATGAATTCAATAATCACATGAAATCAAAGGGAGTAACACTCGCGAGATTAAGGAGCATATTGTGTAAAACCCCACAACTCAAAATCATGACGTGAATCATCACATAATTTCAGCCTCAGAATCTAAACACGCCATCACGTTCTTCTCGCGAAAATAATCAAATCTCGTTCTAGCCCAAACTCGAGAAAACACCAAATAAGCCTTCTAATCTAAGGTTGAAATCTTGAATAAGTTTGCGGCTATGGTTTGTATATGAAAGGGAGTAATTTTTTAGATGACTTATGATTGAAAAGTTTGAGAAAAAGTGAATTGAAAAGCCAAGGCACGAACTTGTTGATATATAAAGGATTAAGAGTTTGATTAAGAAAAGAGGTCTAATTAGATACAAACACTAAAAAATTTATTCCAGACGATCGGACCGTTGAAATTTGATGAAATTTTACAGAGAATTTGCTGAAGACGAGAGGAAGCTACAGGAAAAAATTCAGCTCGATCGGACGGTTCAGTATTTTAAAATATTTTTTTTGCAAGAGAGTTTTATCTTTTGAAGACTTTTAGAGAGTTTTATGTTTTGAGGACTCTTCTATATAATAAAAATTCAATTAAAACTCTATTTTAATTTCGATTTCGCAACCGTTTGAAAATCTCGCCTTTAAAAATAATAACCAATATATTTGAGCAATAAAAATAATTTTATCTCAAAATTTATTTTTCCTCTTTATTTTGAAAATACCTCAAAAATTACGCGGATGGTTACACTTCCCCACTAACAATTGAATTTCGCCCTCGAAAATCGCCGAATACCTAACTCTAAAAAATCAGGCCAGCAATCTCCAAAAATAAATTCCTCACATCTAATCTAGATGCCTAACGCAAAAAGATTCTCTAAAAATTTCTATCTCCAAAATACGCGCCATAAAAACGAAACAGACTCAAAATCCAAGACCCGAGGGTTATCGTATACCTAAGCTCTGATACCAATCTGTAACACCCCGCCCGCCCGGGGAGAGCGAACGGAGCGCTACTCATCGATAAAGCTAACCAAAACCACAATATAACAAGGTATAGAGCATCTAAAAACCACAATAGAAAAGAAACCACTAATCTCATCTTCAAATTAATACAACAAATCTCTTGAAATAATACAACAATCTAACCATCTCGAAAACGAATAAATCTTCAAATGGTCTATACATCAAAATAAATGAATACAAGTCTTATCTATTGTATTAAAATCCTCCCAAAACAATCCTCGTTATAAATCATCCCAATAAAATTCAAAGAGCCCAAAATCTGTGCTAACCTGCCACTAAAAGAAAATATGGGGAAGTACACAACACGACAGGAAAGATGCTCAATAAATATTAGCGGTGAATAAAACGTAACAATACGAATACGAATATTCAAATCAAATCTGAATCTCAATAGCAATTATATCAATATAATTTTTCAACAACACATTAACCGGGTCACCAAGCCTCACCACCGTACCGCCCCTATGCATTTTTCTAGCATATCCGGAAAAAGAAATATTGGCGGGTGCCCAACTTCAGTGCCATATTAAAATCTCATGAAAACATGCTCAACACCAAATATAATACCACATGAATCGAAATTAGATTCCAACAATAATTTTCCAGATTTCCAAATGAATTTAGCAATTCAAATATGAATTCAATAATCACATGAAATCAAAGGGAGTAACACTCGCGAGATTAAGGAGCATATTGTGTAAAACCCCATAACTCAAAATCATGACGTGAATCATCACATAATTTTAGCCTCAAAATCTAAACACGCCATCACGTTCTTCTCGCGAAAATAATCAAATCTTGTTCTAGCCCAAACTCGAGAAAACACCAAATAAGCCTTCGAATCTAAGGTTGAAATCTTGAATAAGTTTGCGGCTATGGTTTGTATATGAAAGGGAGTAATTTTGGAGTTGACTTCTGATTGAAAAGTTTGAGAAAAAGTGAATTGAAAAGCCAAGGCACGAACTTGTTGATATATAAAGGATTAAAAGTTTGATTAAGAAAAGAGTTCTAATTGGATACAAACACTAAAAATTTTATTCCGGACGATCGGACCGTTGAAATTGGATGAAATTTTACAGAGAATTAGCTGAAGACGAGAGGAAGCTACAGGAAAAAATTCAGCTCGATCGGACTGTTAAGTATTTTAAAATATTTTTTTTTGCAAGAGAGTTTTATCTTTTGAGGACTCTTAGAGAGATTTATGTTTTGAGGACTCTTCAATATAGTAAAAATTCAATTAAAACTCTATTTTAATTTCGATTTCGAAACCGTTTGAAATTCTCGCCTTTAAAAATAATAACCAACATATTTGAGCAATAAAAAAAAATTATCTCAAAATTTATTTTTCCTCTTTATTTTGAAAATACCTCAAAAATTACGCGTGTGGTTAGACTTCCCCACTAACAATTGAATTTCGCCCTCGAAATTCGCCGAATACCTAACTCTAAAAAATCAGGCCAACAATCTCCAAAAATAAATTCCTCACATCTAATCTAGATGCCTAACGCAAAACGATTCTCTAAAAATTTCTATCTACAAA
Source organism: Sambucus nigra (assembly GCA_949130495.1). Lineage (NCBI taxonomy): Eukaryota > Viridiplantae > Streptophyta > Magnoliopsida > Dipsacales > Adoxaceae > Sambucus > Sambucus nigra. The sequence continues at coordinate 559,096,420 of OX422215.1, read as the reverse complement.
ATTTGCGCCACAAAAACGCAACAGACTCAAAATCCAAGACCCGAGGATTATCGTATACCTAAGCTCTGATACCATTCTGTAACACCCCGCCCGCCCGGGGAGAGCGAACGGAGCGCTACTCATCGATAAAGCTAACCAAAACCACAATATATCAAGGTATAGAGCATCTAAAAACCATAATAGAAAAGAAACCACTAATCTCATCTTCAAATTAATACAGCAAATCTCTTGAAATAATACGACAATCTAACCATCTCGAAAATAAATAAATCTCCAAATGCTCTATACATCAAAATAAATAAATACAAGTCTTATCTCTTATATTAAAATCCTCCCAAAACAATCCTCATTATAAATCATCCCAAACAAATTCAAAGCGCCCAAAATCTGCACTAACCTGCCACTAAAAGAAAATATGGGGAAGTACACAACACGATAGGAAAGATGCTCAATAAATATTAGCGGTGAATAAAATGTAACAATACGAATACGAATATTCAAATCAAATGCGAATCTCAATAGAAATTATATCAATATAATTTCTCAACAACACATTAACCGGGTCACCAAGCCTCACCACCGTACTGCGCCTATGCATTTTTCTAGCATATCCGGAAAATGAAATATTGGCGGGTGCCCAACTTCAGTGCCATATTAAAATCTCATGACAACATGCTCAACACCAAATATAATACCACATGAATCGAAATTAGATTCCAACAATAATTTTCCAGATTTCCAAATGAATTTAGCAATTCTAATATGAATTCAATAATCACATGAAATCAAAGGGAGTAACACTCACGAGATTAAGGAGCATGTTGTGTAAAACCCCATACCTCAAAATCGTGACATGAATCATCACATAATTTCAGCCTCAAAATCTAAACACACCATCACGTTCTTCTCTCGAAAATAATCAAATCTAGTTCTAGCCCAAACTCGAGAAAACACCAAATAAGCCTTCTAATATAAGGTTGAAATCTTGAATAAGTTTGCGGCTATGGTTTGTATATGAAAGGGAGTAATTTTGGAGATGACTTCTGATTGAAAAGTTTGAGTAAAAGTTAATTGAAAAGCCAAGGCACGAACTTGTTGATATATAAAGGATTAAGAGTTTGATTAAGAAAAGAGTTCTAATTAGATACAAACACTAAAAAATTTATTCCGGACGATCGGACCGTTGAAATTTGATGACATTTTACAGAGAATTAGCTGAAGACGAGAGGAAGCTACAGGAAAAAATTTAGCGCGATCGGACCTTTCAGTATTATAAAATATTTTTTTTTGCAAGAGAGTTTTATCTTTTGAGTACTCTTAGAGAGTTTTATGTTTTGAGGACTCTTCTATATAGTAAAAATTCAATTAAAACTCTATTTTAATTTCGATTTCGAAACCGTTTGAAATTCTCGCCTGTAAAAATAATAACCAACATATTTGAGCAATAAAAATAATTTTATTTCAAAATTTATTTTTCCTCTTTATTTTGAAAATACCTCAAAAATTACGCGGGTGGTTATACTTCCCCACTAACAATTGAAATTCGCCCTCGAAATTTGCCGAATACCTAACTCTAAAAAATCAGGCCAACAATCTCCAAAAATAAATTCCTCACATCTAATCTAGATGCCTAACGCAAAACGATTCTCTAAAAATTTCCATCTCCAAAATACGCGCCACAAAAACGCAACAGACTCAAAATCCAAGACCCGAGGGTTATCGTATACCTAAGGTCTGATACCATTCTGTAACACCCCGCCCGCCCGGGGAGAGCGAACGGAGCGCTACTCATCGATAAAACTAACCAAAACCACAATATAACAAGGCATAGAGCATCTAAAAACCACAATAGAAAAGAAACCGCTAATCTCATCTTCAAATTAATACAATAAATCTCTTGAAATAATACAACAATCTAACCATCTCGAAAACGAATAAATCTCCAAATGCTCTATACATCAAAATAAATAAATACAAGTCTTATCTCTTGTATTAAAATCCTCCCAAAACAATCCTCGTTATAAATCATCCCAATCAAATTCAAAGCGCCCAAAATCTGCACTAACCTGCCACTAAAAGAAAATATGGGGAAGTACACAACACGACAGGAAAGATGCTCAATAAATATTAGCGGTGAATAAAACGTAACAATAAGAATACGAATATTCAAATCAAATGCGAATCTCAATAGCAATTATATCAATATAATTTCTCAACAACACATTAATCGGGTCACCAAGCCTTACCACCGTACTGCGCCTATGCATTTTTCTAGCATATCCGGAAAAAGAAATATTGGCGGGTGCCCAACTTCAGTGCCATATTAAAATCTCATGACAACATGCTCAACACCAAATATAATACCACATGAATCGAAATTAGATTCCAATAATAATTTTCCAGATTTCCAAATGAATTTAGCAATTCAAATATGAATTCAATAATCACATGAAATCAAAGGGAGTAACACTCGCGAGATTAAGGAGCATATTGTGTAAAACCCCATACCTCAAAATCATGACATGAATCATCACATAATTTCAGCCTCAAAATCTAAACACACCATCACGTTCTTCTCGCGAAAATAATCAAATCTCGTTCTAGCCCAAACTCGAGAAAACACCAAATAAGCCTTCTAATCTAAGGTTGAAATCTTGAATAAGTTTGCGGCTATGGTTTGTATATGAAAGGGAGTAATTTTGGAGATGTCTTCTGATTGAAAAGTTTGAGAAAAAGTGAATTGAAAAGCCAAGGCACGAACTTGTTGATATATAAAGCATTAAGAGCTTGATTAAGAAAATAGTTCTAATTAGATACAAACACTAAAAAATTTATTCCGGACAATCGGACCGTTGAAATTTGATGAAATTTTACAGAGAATTAGCTGAAGACGAGAGGAAGCTACTAGAAAAAATTCAGCTCGATCGGACCGTTCAGTATTTTAAAAGATTTTTTTTTGCAAGAGGGTTTTATCTTTTGAGTACTCTTAGAGAGTTTTATGTTTTGAGGACTCTTCTATATAGTAAAAATTCAATTAAAACTCTATTTTAATTTCGATTTCGAAACCGTTTGAAATTCTCGCCTTTAAAAATAATAACCAATATATTTGAGCAATAAAAATAATTTTATCTCAAAATTTATTTTTCCTCTTTAGTTTGAAAATACCTCAAAAATTACGCGGGTGGTTACAGTTCCCCACTAACAATTGAATTTCGCCCTCGAAATTCGACGAATACCTAACTCTAAAAAATCAGTCCAACAATCTCCAAAAATAAATTCCTCACATCTAATCTAGATGCCTAACGCAAAACGATTCTCTAAAAATTTCCATCTCCAAAATACGCGCCACAAAAACGCAACAGACTCAAAATCCAAGACCCGAGGGTTATCGTATACCTAAGCTCTGATACCATTATGTAACACCCCGCCTGCCCGGGGAGATCGAACGGAGCGCTACTCATCGATAAAACTAACCAAAACCACAATATAACAAGGTATAGAGCATCTAAAAACCACAATAGAAAAGAAACCACTAATCTCGTCTTCAAATTAATACAACAAATCTCTTGAAATAATACAACAATCTAACCATCTCGAAAACGAATAAATCTCCAAATGCTCTATACATCAAAATAAATAAATACAAGTCTTATCTCTTGTATTAAAATCCTCCCAAAACAATCCTCGTTATAAATCATCCCAATCAAATTCAAAGCGCCCAAAATCTGCACTAACCTGCCACTAAAAGAAAATAAGGGGAAGTACACAACACGACAGGAAAGATGCACAATAAATATTAGCGGTGAATAAAACGTAACAATACGAATACGAATATTCAAATCTAATGCGAATCTCAATAGCAATTATATCAATATAATTTCTCAACAACACATTAACCGGGTCACCAAGCCTCACAACCGTACTGCGCCTATGCATTTTTCTAGCATATCCGGAAAAAGAAATATTGGCGGGTGCCCAACTTCAGTGCCATATTAAAATCTCATGACAACATGCTCAACACCAAATATAATACCACATGAATCGAAATTAGATTCCAACAATAATTTTCCAGATTTCCAAATGAATTTAGGAATTCAAATATGAATTCAATAATCACATGAAATCAAAGGGAGTAACACTCGCGAGATTAAGGAGCATATTGTGTAAAATCCCATACCTCAAAATCGTGACATGAATCATCACCTAATTTCAGCCTCAAAATCTAAACATGCCATCACGTTCTTCTCTCGAAAATAATCAAATCTCGTTCTAGCCCAAACTCGAGAAAACACCAAATAAGCCTTCTAATATAAGGTTGAAATCTTGAATAAGTTTGCGGCTATGGTTTGTATATGAAAGGGAGTAATTTCGGAGATCACTTCTGATTGAAAAGTTTGAGAAAAAGTGAATTGAAAAGCCAAGGCACGAACTTGTTGATATATAAAGGATTAAGAGTTTGATTAAGAAAAGAGTTCTAATTAGATACAAACACTAAAAAATTTATTTCGGACGATCGGACCGTTGAAATTTGATGACATTTTACAGAGAATTAGCTGAAGACGAGAGGAAGCTACAAGAAAAAATTCAGCTCGATCGGACCATTCTGTATTTTAAAATAGTTTTTTTTGCAAGAGAGTTTTATCTTTTGAGTACTCTTAGAGAGTTTTATGTTTTGAGGACTCTTCTATATAGTAAAAATTCAATCAAAACTCTATTTTAATTTCGATTTCGTAACCGTTTGAAATTCTCGCCTTTAAAAATAATAACCAACATATTTGAGCAATAAAAATAATTTTATCTCAAAATTTATTTTTCCTCTTTATTTTGAAAATACCTCAAAAATTACGCGGGTGGTTACACTTCCCCACTAACAATTGAAATTCGCCCTCGAAATTTGCCGAATACCTAACTCTAAAAAATCAGGCCAACAATCTCCAAAAATAAATTCCTCACATCTAATCTAGATGCCTAACGCAAAACGATTCTCTAAAAATTTCCATCTCCAAAATACGCGCCACAAAAACGCAACAGACTCAAAATCCAAGACCCGAGGGTTATCGTATACATACGCTCTGATACCATTCTGTAACACCCCGCCCGCCCGGGGAGAGCGAACGGAGCGCTACTCATCGATAAAACTAACCAAAACCACAATATAACAAGGTATAGAGCATCTAAAAACCACAATAGAAAAGAAACCACTAATCTCATCTTCAAATTAATACAACAAATCTCTTGAAATAATACAACAATCTAACCATCTCGAAAACGAATAAATCTCCAAATGCTCTATACAACAAAATAAATAAATACAAGTCTTATCTCTTGTATTAGAATCCTCCCAAAACAATCCTCGTTATAAATCATCCCAATCAAATTCAAAGCGCCAAAAATCTGCGCTAACCTGCCACTAAAAGAAAATATGGGGAAGTACACAACACGACAGGAAAGATGCTCAACAAATATTAGCGGTGAATAAAACGTAACAATACGAATATGAATATTCAAATCAAATGCGAATCTCAATAGCAATTATATCAATATAATTTCTCAACAACACATTAACCGGGTCACCAAGCCTCACCACCGTACCGCGCCTATGCATTTTTCTAGCATATCCGGAAAAAGAAATATTGGCGGGTGCCCAACTTCAGTGCCATATTAAAATCTCATGACAACATGATCAACACCAAATATAATACCACATGAATCGAAATTAGATTCCAACAATAATTTTCCAGATTTCCAAATGAATTTAGCCATTCAAATATGAATTCAAGAATCACATGAAATCAAAGGGAGTAACACTCGCGAGATTAAGGAGCATATTGTGTAAAACCCCATACCTCAAAATCATGACATGAATCATCACATAATTTCAGCCTCAAATCTAAACACACCATCACGTTCTTCTAGCGAAAATAATCAAATCTCGTTCAAGCCCAAACTCGAGAAAACACAAAATAAGCCTTCTAATATAAGGTTGAAATCTTAAATAAGTTTGCGGATATGGTTTGTATATGAAAGGGAGTAATTTTGGAGATGACTTCTGATTGAAAAGTTTGAGAAAAAGTGAATTGAAAAGCCAAGGCACGAACTTGTTGATATATAAAGGATTAAGAGTTTGATTAAGAAAAGAGTTCTAATTAGATACAAACCCTAAAAAAATTATTCCGGACGATCGGACCGTTGAAATTGGATGAAATTTTACAGAGAATTAGCTGAAGACGAGAGGAAGCTACAGCAAAAAATTCAGCTCGATCGGACCGTTCAGTATTTTTAAATAATTTTTTTTGCAAGAGATTTTTATCTTTTGAGTACTCTTAGAGAGTTTTATGTTTTGAGGACTCTTCTATATAGTAAAAATTCAATTAATACTCTATTTTAATTCCGATTTCGAAACCGTTTGAAATTCTCGCCTTTAAAAATAATAACCAACATATTTGAGCAATAAAAATAATTTTATCTCAAAATTTATTTTTCCTCTTTATTTTGAAAATACCTCAAAAATTACGCGGGTGGTTACTCTTCCCCACTAACAATTGAATTTCGCCCTCGAAATTCGCCGAATACCTAACTCTAAAAAATCAGGCCAACAATCTCTAAAAATAAATTCCTCACATCTAATCTAGATGCCTAACGCAAAGAGATTCTCTAAAAATTTCTATCTCCAAAATATGCGCCACAAAAACGCAACAGACTCAAAATCCACGACCCGAGGGTTATCCTATACCTAAGCTCTGATACCATTCTGTAACACCCCGCCCGCCCGGGGAGAGCGAACGGAGCGCTACTCATCGATAAAACTAACCAAAACCACAATATAACATGGTATAGAGCATCTAAAAACCATAATAGAAAAGAAAATACTAATCTCATCTTCAAATTAATAAAACAAATCTCTTGAAATAATACAACAATCTAACCATCTCGAAAACGAATAAATCTCCAAATGCTCTATACATCAAAATAAATAAATACAAGTCTTATCTCTAGTATTAGAATCCTCCCAAAACAATCCTCGTTATAAATCATCCCAATCAAATTCAAAGCGCCAAAAATCTGCGCTAACCTGCCACTAAAAGAAAATATGGGGAAGTACACAACACGACAGGAAAGATGCTCAACAAATATTAGCGGTGAATAAAACGTAACAATACGAATATGAATATTCAAATCAAATGCGAATCTCAATAGCAATTATATCAATATAATTTCTCAACAACACATTAACCGGGTCACCAAGCCTCACCACCGTACCGCGCCTATGCATTTTTCTAGCATATCCGGAAAAAGAAATATTGGCGGGTGCCCAACTTCAGTGCCATATTAAAATCTCATGACAACATGATCAACACCAAATATAATACCACATGAATCTAAATTAGATTCCAATAATAATTTTCCAGATTTCCAAATGAATTTAGCCATTCAAATATGAATTCAAGAATCACATGAAATCAAAGGGAGTAACACTCGCGAGATTAAGGAGCATATTGTGTAAAACCCCATACCTCAAAATCATGACATGAATCATCACATAATTTCAGCCTCAAAATCTAAACACACCATCACGTTCTTCTAGCGAAAATAATCAAATCTCGTTCTAGCCCAAACTCGAGAAAACACAAAATAAGCCTTCTAATATAAGGTTGAAATCTTAAATAAGTTTGCGGATATGGTTTGTATATGAAAGGGAGTAATTTTGGAGATGACTTCTGATTGAAAAGTTAGAGAAAAAGTGAATTGAAAAGCCAAGGCACGAACTTGTTGATATATAAAGGATTAAGAGTTTGATTAAGAAAAGAGTTCTAATTAGATATGAACCCTAAAAAATTTATTCCGGACGATCGGACCGTTGAAATTGGATGAAATTTTACAGAGAATTAGCTGAAGACGAGAGGAAGGTACAGGAAAAAATTCAGCTCGATCGGACCGTTCAGTATTTTAAAATATTTTTTTTTGCAAGAGATTTTTATCTTTTGAGTACTCTTAGAGAGTTTTATGTTTTGAGGACTCTTCTATATAGTAAAAATTCAATTAATACTCTATTTTAATTCCGATTTCGAAACCGTTTGAAATTCTCGCCTTTAAAAATAATAACCAACATATTTGAGCAATAAAAATAATTTTATCTCAAAATTTATTTTTCCTCTTTATTTTGAAAATACCTCAAAAATTACGCGGGTGGTTACACTTCCCCACTAACAATTGAATTTCGCCCTCGAAATTCGCCGAATACCTAACTCTAAAAAATCAGGCCAACAATCTCTAAAAATAAATTCCTCACATCTAATCTAGATGCCTAACGCAAAGAGATTCTCTAAAAATTTCTATCTCCAAAATATGCGCCACAAAAACGCAACAGACTCAAAATCCACGACCCGAGGGTTATCCTATACCTAAGCTCTGATACCATTCTGTAACACCCCGCCCGCCCGGGGAGAGCGAACGGAGCGCTACTCATCGATAAAACTAACCAAAACCACAATATAACATGGTATAGAGCATCTAAAAACCATAATAGAAAAGAAAATACTAATCTCATCTTCAAATTAATAAAACAAATCTCTTGAAATAATACAACAATCTAACCATCTCGAAAACGAATAAATCTCCAAATGCTCTATACATCAAAATAAATAAATACAAGTCTTATCTCTAGTATTAGAATCCTCCCAAAACAATCCTCGTTATAAATCATCCCAATCAAATTCAAAGCGCCAAAAATCTGCGCTAACCTGCCACTAAAAGAAAATATGGGGAAGTACACAACACGACAGGAAAGATGCTCAATAAATATTAGCGGTGAATAAAACGTAACAATACGAATATGAATATTCAAATCAAATGCGAATCTCAATAGCAATTATATCAATATAATTTCTCAACAACACATTAACCGGGTCACCAAGCCTCACCACCGTACCGCGCCTATGCATTTTTCTAGCATATCCGGAAAAAGAAATATTGGCGGGTGCCCAACTTCAGTGCCATATTAAAATCTCATGACAACATGATCAACACCAAATATAATACCACATGAATCTAAATTAGATTCCAATAATAATTTTCCAGATTTCCAAATGAATTTAGCCATTCAAATATGAATTCAAGAATCACATGAAATCAAAGGGAGTAACACTCGCGAGATTAAGGAGCATATTGTGTAAAACCCCATACCTCAAAATCATGACATGAATCATCACATAATTTCAGCCTCAAAATCTAAACACACCATCACGTTCTTCTAGCGAAAATAATCAAATCTCGTTCTAGCCCAAACTCCAGAAAACACAAAATAAGCCTTCTAATATAAGGTTGAAATCTTAAATAAGTTTGCGGATATGGTTTGTATATGAAAGGGAGTAATTTTGGAGATGACTTCTGATTGAAAAGTTAGAGAAAAAGTGAATTGAAAAGCCAAGGCACGAACTTGTTGATATATAAAGGATTAAGAGTTTGATTAAGAAAAGAGTTCTAATTAGATATGAACCCTAAAAAATTTATTCCGGACGATCGGACCGTTGAAATTGGATGAAATTTTACAGAGAATTAGCTGAAGACGAGAGGAAGGTACAGGAAAAAATTCAGCTCGATCGGACCGTTCAGTATTTTTAAATAATTTTTTTTGCAAGAGATTTTTATCTTTTGAGTACTCTTAGAGAGTTTTATGTTTTGAGGACTCTTCTATATAGTAAAAATTCAATTAATACTCTATTTTAATTCCGATTTCGAAACCGTTTGAAATTCTCGCCTTTAAAAATAATAACCAACATATTTGAGCAATAAAAATAATTTTATCTCAAAATTTATTTTTCCTCTTTATTTTGAAAATACCTCAAAAATTACGCGGGTGGTTACACTTCCCCACTAACAATTGAATTTCGCCCTCGAAATTCGCCGAATACCTAACTCTAAAAAATCAGGCCAACAATCTCTAAAAATAAATTCCTCACATCTAATCTAGATGCCTAACGCAAAGAGATTCTCTAAAAATTTCTATCTCCAAAATATGCGCCACAAAAACGCAACAGACTCAAAATCCACGACCCGAGGGTTATCCTATACCTAAGCTCTGATACCATTCTGTAACACCCCGCCCGCCCGGGGAGAGCGAACGGAGCGCTACTCATCGATAAAACTAACCAAAACCACAATATAACATGGTATAGAGCATCTAAAAACCATAATAGAAAAGAAAATAATAATCTCATCTTCAAATTAATAAAACAAATCTCTTGAAATAATACAACAATCTAACCATCTCGAAAACGAATAAATCTCCAAATGCTCTATACATCAAAATAAATAAATACAAGTCTTATCTCTTGTATTAAAATCCTCCCAAAACAATCCTCGTTATAAATCATCCCAATCAAATTCAAACGCCCAAAATCTGCGCTAACCTGCCACTAAAAGAAAATATGGGGAAGTACACAACACGACAGGAAAGATGCTCAATAAATATTAGCGGTGAATAAAACGTAACAATACGAATACGAATATTCCAATCAAATGCGAATCTCAATAGCAATTATATCAATATAATTTCTCAACAACACATTAACCGGGTCACCAAGCCTCACCACCGTACCGCCCCTATGCATTTTTCTAGCATATCCGGAAAAAGAAATATTGGCGGGTGCCCAACTTCAGTGCCATATTAAAATGTCATGACAACATGCTCAACACCAAATATAATACCACATGAATCGAAATTAGATTCCAACAATAATTTTCAAAATTTCCAAATGAATTTAGCAATTCAAATATGAATTCAATAATCACATGAAATCAAAGGGAGTAACACTCGCGAGATTAAGGAGCATATTGTGTAAAACCCCATTACTCAAAATCATGACGTGAATCATCACATAATTTCAGCCTCAAAATCTAAACACGCCATCACGTTCTTCTCGCGAAAATAATCAAATTTCGTTCTAGCCCAAACTCGAGAAAACACCAAATAAGCCTTCTAATCTAAGGTTGAAATCTTGAATAAGTTTGCGGCTATGGTTTGTATATGAAAGGGAGTAATTTTGGAGATGACTTCAGATTGAAAAGTTTGAGAAAAAGTTAATTGAAAAGCCAAGGCACGAACTTGTTGATATATAAAGGATTAAGAGTTTGATTAAGAAAAGAGTTCTAATTAGATACAAACATTAAAAAATTTATTCCGGACGATCGGACCGTTGAAATTTGATGAAATTGTACAGAGAATTAGCTGAAGACGAGAGGAAGCAACATGAAAAAATTCAGCTCGATCGGACCGTTCAGTATTTTAAAATATTTTTTTTTGCAAGAGAGTTTTATCTTATGAGTACTCTTAGAGAGTTTTATGTTTTGAGCACTCTTCTATATAGTAAAAATTCAATTAAATCTCTATTTTAATTTCGATTTCGAAAACGTTTGAAATTCTCGCCTTTAAAAATAATAACCAACATATTTGAGCAATAAAAATAATTTTATCTTAAAATTTATTTTTCCTCTTTATTTTGAAAATACCTCAAAAATTACGCGTGTGGTTACACTTCCCCACTAACAATTGAATTTCGCCCTCGAAATTCGCCGAATACCTAACTCTAAAAAATCAGGCCAACAATCTCCAAAAATAAATTCCTCACATCTAATCTAGATGCCTAACGCAAAACGATTCTCTAAAAATTTCTATCTCCAAAATACGCGCCACAAAAACGCGACAGACTCAAAATCCAAGACCCGAGGATTATCGTATACCTAAGCTCTGATACCATTCTGTAACACCCCGCCCGCCCGGGGAAAGCGAACGGAGTGCTACTCATCGATAAAGCTAACCAAAATCACAATATATCAAGGTATAGAGCATCTAAAAACCATAATAGAAAAGAAACCACTAATCTCATCTTCAAATTAATACAGCAAATCTCTTGAAATAATACAACAATCTAACCATCTCGAAAATAAATAAATCTCCAAATGCTCTATACATCAAAATAAATAAATACAAGTCTTATCTCTTGTATTAAAATCCTCCCAAAACAATCCTCGTTATAAATCATCCCAATCAAATTCAAAGCGCCCAAAATCTGCACTAACCTGCCACTAAAAGAAAATATGGGGAAGTACACAACACGACAGGAAAGATGCTCGATAAATATTAGCGGTGAATAAAACGTAACAATACGAATACGAATATTCAAATCAAATGCGAATCTCAATAGCAATAATATCAATATAATTTCTCAACAACACATTAACCGGGTCACCAAGCCTCACCAGCATACCGCGCCTATGCATTTTTCTAGCATATCCGGAAAAAGAAATATTGGCAGGTGCCCAACTTCAGTGCCATATTAAAATCTCATGACAACATGCTCAACACCAAATATAATACCACATGAATCGAAATTAGATTCCAACAATAATTTTCCAGATTTCCAAATGAATTTAGCAATTCAAATATGAATTCAGTAATCACATGAAATCAAAGGGAGTAACACTCGCGAGATTAAGGAGCATATTGTGTAAAACCCCATGCCTCAAAATCGTGACATGAATCACCACATAATTTCAGCCTCAAAATCTAAACACACCATCACGTTCTTCTCGCGAAAATAATCAAATCTCGTTCTAGCCCAAACTCGAGAAAACACCAAATAAGCCTTCTAATATAAGGTTGAAATCTTGAATAAGTTTGCGGCTATGGTTTCTATATGAAAGGGAGTAATTTTGGAGATGACTTTTGATTGAAAAGTTTGAGAAAAAGTGAATTGAAAAGCCAAGGCACGAACTTGTTGATATATAAAGGATTAAGAGTTTGATTAAGAAAAGAGTTCTAATTAAATACAAACACTAAAAAATTTATTCCGGGCGATCGGACCGTTGAAATTTGATGAAATTTTACAGAGAATTAGCTGAAGACGAGAGGAAGCTACAGGAAAAAATTCAGCTCGATCGGACCGTTCAGTATTTTAAAATATTTTTTTTTGCAAGAGAGTTTTATCTTATGAGTACTCTTAGAGAGTTTTATGTTTTGAGGACTCTTCTATATAGTAAAAATTCAATTAAAACTCTATTTTAATTTCGATTTCGAAACCGTTTGAAATTCTCGCCTTTAAAAATAATAACCAACATATTTGAGCAATAAAAATAATTTTATCTCAAAATTTATTTTTCCTCTTTATTTTGAAAATACCTCAAAAATTACGCGGGTGGTTACACTTCCCCACTAACAATTGAATTTCGCCCTCGAAATTCGCCGAATACCTAACTCTAAAAAACCAGGCCAACAATCTCCAAAAATAAATTCCTCACATCTAATCTAGATGCCTAACGCAAAACGATTCTCTAAAAATTTCCATCTCCAAAATACGCGCCACAAAAACGCAACAGACTCAAAATCCAAGACCCGAGGGTTATCGTATACCTAAGCTCTGATACCATTCTGTAACACCCCGCCCGCCCGGGGAGAGTGAACGGAGCGCTACTCATCGATAAAACTAACCGAAACCACAATATAACAAGGTATAGAGCATCTAAAAACCATAATAGAAAAGAAACCACTAATCTCATCTTCAAATTAATACAACAAATCTCTTGAAATAATACAACAATCTAACCATCTCGAAAACGAATAAATCTACAAATGCTCTATACATCAAAATAAATAAATACAAGTCTTATCTCTTGTATTAAAATCCTCCCAAAACAATCCTCGTTATAAATCATCCCAATCAAATTCAAACGCCCAAAATCTGCGCTAACCTGCCACTAAAAGAAAATATGGGGAAGTACACAACACGACAGGAAAGATGCTCAATAAATATTAGCGGTGAATAAAACGTAACAATACGAATATGAATATTCAAATCAAATGCGAATCTCAATAGCAATTATAACAATATAATTTCTCAACAACACATTAACCAGGTCACCAAGCCTCACCACCGTACCGCCCCTATGCATTTTTCTAGCATATTCGGAAAAAGAAATATTGGCGGGTGCCCAACTTCAGTGCCATATTAAAATCTCATGACAACATGCTCAACACCAAATATAATACCACATGAATCGAAATTAGATTCCAACAATAATTTTCCAGATTTCCAAATGAATTTAGCAATTCAAATATGAATTCAATAATCACAAGAAATCAAAAGGAGTAACACTCGCGAGATTAAGGAGCATATTGTGTAAAACCCCATAACTCAAAATCATGACGTGAATCATCACATAATTTCAGCCTCAAAATCTAAACACACCATCACGTTCTTCTCGCGAAAATAATCAAATCTCGTTCTAGCCCAAACTCGAGAAAACACCAAATAAGCCTTCTAATCTAAGGTTGAAATCTTGAATAAGTTTGCGGCTATGGTTTGTATATGAAAGGGAGTAATTTTGGTGATGACTTCTGATTGAAAAGTTTGAGAAAAAGTGAATTGAAAAGCCAAGACACGAACTTGTTGATATATAAAGGATTAAGAGTTTGATTAAGAAAAGAGTTCTAATTAGATACAAACATTAAAAAATTTATTTCGGACGATCGGACCGTTGGAATTTGATGAAATTTTACAGAAAATTAGATGAAGACGAGAGGAAGCAACATGAAAAAATTCAGGTCGATCGGACCGTTCAGTATTTTAAAATATTTTTTTTTGCAAGAGAGTTTTATCTTTTGAGTACTCTTAGATAGTTTTATGTTTTGAGGACTCTTCTATATAGTAAAAATTCAATTAAAACTCTATTTTAATTTCGATTTCGAAAACGTTTGAAATTCTCGCCTTTAAAAATAATAACCAACATATTTGAGCAATAAAAATAATTTTATCTTAAAATTTATTTTTCCTCTTTATTTTGAAAATACCTCAAAAATTACGCGGGTGGTTACACTTCCCCACTAACAATTGAATTTCGCCCTCGAAATTCGCCGAATACCTAACTCTAAAAAATCAGGCCAACAATCTCCAAAAATAAATTCCTCACATCTAATCTAGATGCCTAACGCAAAAAGATTCTCTAAAAATTTCTATCTCCAAAATACGCACCACAAAAACGAAACAGACTCAAAATCCAAGACCCGAGGGTTATCGTATACCTAAGCTCTGATACTATTCTGTAACACCCCGCCCGCCCGGGGAGAGCGAACGGAGTGCTACTCATCGATAAAGCTAACCAAAATCACAATATATCAAGGTATAGAGCATCTAAAAACCATAATAGAAAAGTAACCACTAATCTCATCTTCAAATTAATACAGCAAATCTCTTGAAATAATACAACAATCTAACCATCTCGAAAATAAATAAATCTCCAATTGCTCTATACATCAAAATAAATAAATACAAGTCTTATCTCTTGTATTAAAATCCTCCCAAAACAATCCTCGTTATAAATCATCCCAATCAAATTCAAAGCGCCCAAAATCTGCACTAACCTGCCACTAAAAGAAAATATGGGGAAGTACACAACACGACAGGAAAGATGCGCAATAAATATTAGCGGTGAATAAAACGTAACAATACGAATACGAATATTCAAATCAAATGCGAATCTCAATAGCAATTATATCAATATAATTTCTCAACAACACATTAACCAGGTCACCAAGCCTCACCAGCGTACCGCGCCTATGCATTTTTCTAGCATATCCGGAAAAAGAAATATTGGCAGGTGCCCAACTTCAGTGCCATATTAAAATCTCATGACAACATGCTCAACACCAAATATAATACCACATGAATCGAAATTAGATTCCAACAATAATTTTCCAGATTTCCAAATGAATTTAGCAATTCAAATATGAATTCAGTAATCACATGAAATCAAAGGGAGTAACACTCGCGAGATTAAGGAGCATATTGTGTAAAACCCCATGCCTCAAAATCGTGACATGAATCACCACATAATTTCAGCCTCAAAATCTAAACACACCATCACGTTCTTCTCGCGAAAATAATCAAATCTCGTTCTAGCCCAAACTCGAGAAAACACCAAATAAGCCTTCTAATATAAGGTTGAAATCTTGAATAAGTTTGCGGCTATGGTTTCTATATGAAAGGGAGTAATTTTGGAGATGACTTTTGATTGAAAAGTTTGAGAAAAAGTGAATTGAAAAGCCAAGGCACGAACTTGTTGATATATAAAGGATTAAGAGTTTGATTAAGAAAAGAGTTCTAATTAAATACAAACACTAAAAAATTTATTCCGGGCGATCGGACCGTTGAAATTTGATGAAATTTTACAGAGAATTAGCTGAAGACGAGAGGAAGCTACAGGAAAAAATTCAGCTCGATCGGACCGTTCAGTATTTTAAAATATTTTTTTTTGCAAGAGAGTTTTATCTTATGAGTACTCTTAGAGAGTTTTATGTTTTGAGGACTCTTCTATATAGTAAAAATTCAATTAAAACTCTATTTTAATTTCGATTTCGAAACCGTTTGAAATTCTCGCCTTTAAAAATAATAACCAACATATTTGAGCAATAAAAATAATTTTATCTCAAAATTTATTTTTCCTCTTTATTTTGAAAATACCTCAAAAATTACGCGGGTGGTTACACTTCCCCACTAACAATTGAATTTCGCCCTCGAAATTCGCCGAATACCTAACTCTAAAAAACCAGGCCAACAATCTCCAAAAATAAATTCCTCACATCTAATCTAGATTCCTAACGCAAAACGATTCTCTAAAAATTTCCATCTCCAAAATACGCGCCACAAAAACGCAACAGACTCAAAATCCAAGACCCGAGGGTTATCGTATACCTAAGCTCTGATACCATTCTGACACACCGCCCGCCCGGGGAGAGCGAACGGAGCGCTACTCATCGATAAAACTAACCAAATCCCCACAATATAACAAGGTATATAGCATCTAAAAACCATAATAGAAAAGAAACCACTAATCTCATCTTCAAATTAATACAACAAATCTCTTGAAATAATACAACATTCTAACCATCTCGAAAACGAATAAATCTCCAAATGCTCTATACATCAAAATAAATAAATACAAGTCTTATCTCTTGTATTAAAATCCTCCCAAAACAATCCTCGTTATAAATCATCCCAATCAAATTCAAACACCCAAAATCTGCGCTAACCTGCCACTAAAAGAAAATATGGGGAAGTACACAACACGACAGGAAAGATGCTCAATAAATATTAGCGGTGAATAAAACGTAACAATACGAATATGAATATTCAAATCAAATGCGAATCTCAATAGCAATTATAACAATATAATTTCTCAACAACACATTAACCGGGTCACCAAGCCTCACCACCGTACCGCCCCTATGCATTTTTCTAGCATATCCGGAAAAAGAAATATTGGCGGGTGCCCAACTTCAGTGCCATATTAAAATCTCATGACAACATGCTCAACACCAAATATAATACCACATGAATCGAAATTAGATTCCAACAATAATTTTCCAGATTTCCAAATGAATTTAGCAATTCAAATATGAATTCAATAATCACAAGAAATCAAAAGGAGTAACACTCGCGAGATTAAGGAGCATATTGTGTAAAACCCCATAACTCAAAATCATGACGTGAATCATCACATAATTTTAGCCTCAAAATCTAAACACACCATCACGTTCTTCTCGCGAAAATAATCAAATCTCGTTCTAGCCCAAACTCGAGAAAACACCAAATAAGCCTTCTAATATAAGGTTGAAATCTTGAATAAGTTTGCGGCTATGGTTTCTATATGAAAGGGAGTAATTTTGGAGATGACTTTTGATTGAAAAGTTTGAGAAAAAGTGAATTGAAAAGCCAAGGCACGAACTTGTTGATATATAAAGGATTAAGAGTTTGATTAAGAAAAGAGTTCTAATTAAATACAAACACTAAAAAATTTATTCCGGGCGATCGGACCGTTGAAATTTGATGAAATTTTACAGAGAATTAGCTGAAGACGAGAGGAAGCTACAGGAAAAAATTCAGCTCGATCGGACCGTTCAGTATTTTAAAATATTTTTTTTTGCAAGAGAGTTTTATCTTATGAGTACTCTTAGAGAGTTTTATGTTTTGAGGACTCTTCTATATAGTAAAAATTCAATTAAAACTCTATTTTAATTTCGATTTCGAAACCGTTTGAAATTCTCGCCTTTAAAAATAATAACCAACATATTTGAGCAATAAAAATAATTTTATCTCAAAATTTATTTTTCCTCTTTATTTTGAAAATACCTCAAAAATTACGCGGGTGGTTACACTTCCCCACTAACAATTGAATTTCGCCCTCGAAATTCGCCGAATACCTAACTCTAAAAAACCAGGCCAACAATCTCCAAAAATAAATTCCTCACATCTAATCTAGATTCCTAACGCAAAACGATTCTCTAAAAATTTCCATCTCCAAAATACGCGCCACAAAAACGCAACAGACTCAAAATCCAAGACCCGAGGGTTATCGTATACCTAAGCTCTGATACCATTCTGACACACCGCCCGCCCGGGGAGAGCGAACGGAGCGCTACTCATCGATAAAACTAACCAAATCCCCACAATATAACAAGGTATATAGCATCTAAAAACCATAATAGAAAAGAAACCACTAATCTCATCTTCAAATTAATACAACAAATCTCTTGAAATAATACAACATTCTAACCATCTCGAAAACGAATAAATCTCCAAATGCTCTATACATCAAAATAAATAAATACAAGTCTTATCTCTTGTATTAAAATCCTCCCAAAACAATCCTCGTTATAAATCATCCCAATCAAATTCAAACGCCCAAAATCTGCGCTAACCTGCCACTAAAAGAAAATATGGGGAAGTACACAACACGACAGGAAAGATGCTCAATAAATATTAGCGGTGAATAAAACGTAACAATACGAATATGAATATTCAAATCAAATGCGAATCTCAATAGCAATTATAACAATATAATTTCTCAACAACACATTAACCGGGTCACCAAGCCTCACCACCGTACCGCCCCTATGCATTTTTCTAGCATATCCGGAAAAAGAAATATTGGCGGGTGCCCAACTTCAGTGCCATATTAAAATCTCATGACAACATGCTCAACACCAAATATAATACCACATGAATCGAAATTAGATTCCAACAATAATTTTCCAGATTTCCAAATGAATTTAGCAATTCAAATATGAATTCAATAATCACAAGAAATCAAAAGGAGTAACACTCGCGAGATTAAGGAGCATATTGTGTAAAACCCCATAACTCAAAATCATGACGTGAATCATCACATAATTTCAGCCTCAAAATCTAAACACACCATCACGTTCTTCTCGCGAAAATAATCAAATCTCGTTCTAGCCCAAACTCGAGAAAACACCAAATAAGCCTTCTAATCTAAGGTTGAAATCTTGAATAAGTTTGCGGCTATGGTTTGTATATGAAAGGGAGTAATTTTGGAGATGACTTCTGATTGAAAAGTTTGAGAAAAAGTGAATTGAAAAGCCAAGACACGAACTTGTTGATATATAAAGGATTAAGAGTTTGATTAAGAAAAGAGTTCTAATTAGATACAAACATTAAAAAATTTATTCCGGACGATCGGACCGTTGAAATTTGATGAAATTTTAAAGAAAATTAGATGAAGACGAAAGGAAGCAACATGAAAAAATTCAGGTCGATCGGACCGTTCAGTATTTTTAAATATTTTTTTTTGCAAGAGACTTTTATCTTTTGAGTACTCTTAGATAGTTTTATGTTTTGAGGACTCTTCTATATAGTAAAAATTCAATTAAAACTCTATTTTAATTTCGATTTCGAAAACGTTTGAAATTCTCGCCTTTAAAAATAATAACCAACATATTTGAGCAATAAAAATAATTTTATCTTAAAATTTATTTTTCCTCTTTATTTTGAAAATACCTCAAAAATTACGCGGGTGGTTACACTTCCCCACTAACAATTGAATTTCGCCCTCGAAATTCGCCGAATACCTAACTCTAAAAAATCAGGCCAACAATCTCCAAAAATAAATTCCTCACATCTAATCTAGATGCCTAACGCAAAAAGATTCTCTAAAAATTTCTATCTCCAAAATACGCGCCACAAAAACGAAACAGACTCAAAATCCAAGACCCGAGGGTTATCGTATACCTAAGCTCTGATACTATTCTGTGACACCCCGCCCGCCCGGGGAGAGCGAACGGAGTGCTACTCATCGATAAAGCTAACCAAAATCACAATATATCAAGGTATAGAGCATCTAAAAACCATAATAGAAAAGAAACCACTAATCTCATCTTCAAATTAATACAGCAAATCTCTTGAAATAATACAACAATCTAACCATCTTGAAAATAAATAAATCTCCAAATGCTCTATACATCAAAATAAATAAATACAAGTCTTATCTCTTGTATTAAAATCCTCCCAAAACAATACTCGTTATAAATCATCCCAATCAAATTCAAAGCGCCCAAAATCTGCACTAACCTGCCACTAAAAGAAAATATGGGGAAGTACACAACACGACAGGAAAGATGCTCAATAAATATTAGCGGTGAATAAAACGTAACAATACGAATACGAATATTCAAATCAAATGCGAATCTCAATAGCAATTATATCAATATAATTTCTCAACAACACATTAACCGGGTCACCAAGCCTCACCAGCGTACCGCGCCTATGCATTTTTCTAGCATATCCGGAAAAAGAAATATTGGCAGGTGCCCAACTTCAGTGCCATATTAAAATCTCATGACAACATGCTCAACACCAAATATAATACCACATGAATCGAAATTAGATTCCAACAATAATTTTCCAGATATCCAAATGAATTTAGCAATTCAAATATGAATTCAGTAATCACATGAAATCAAAGGGAGTAACACTCGCGAGATTAAGGAGCATATTGTGTAAAACCCCATGCCTCAAAATCGTGACATGAATCACCACATAATTTCAGCCTCAAAATCTAAACACACCATCACGTTCTTCTCGCGAAAATAATCAAATCTCGTTCTAGCCCAAACTCGAGAAAACACCAAATAAGCCTTCTAATATAAGGTTGAAATCTTGAATAAGTTTGCGGCTATGGTTTCTATATGAAAGGGAGTAATTTTGGAGATGACTTTTGATTGAAAAGTTTGAGAAAAAGTGAATTGAAAAGCCAAGGCACGAACTTGTTGATATATAAAGGATTAAGAGTTTGATTAAGAAAAGAGTTCTAATTAAATACAAACACTAAAAAATTTATTCCGGGCGATCGGACCTTTGAAATTTGATGAAATTTTACAGAGAATTAGCTGAAGACGAGAGGAAGCTACAGGAAAAAATTCAGCTCGATCGGACCGTTCAGTATTTTAAAATATTTTTTTTTGCAAGAGAGTTTTATCTTATGAGTACTCTTAGAGAGTTTTATGTTTTGAGGACTCTTCTATATAGTAAAAATTTAATTAAAACTCTATTTTAATTCCGATTTCGAAACCGTTTGAAATTCTCGCCTTTAAAAATAATAACCAACATATTTGAGCAATAAAAATAATTTTATCTCAAAATTTATTTTTCCTCTTTATTTTGAAAATACCTCAAAAATTACGCGGGTGGTTACACTTCCCCACTAACAATTGAATTTCGCCCTCGAAATTCGCCGAATACCTAACTCTAAAAAACCAGGCCAACAATCTCCAAAAATAAATTCCTCACTTCTAATCTAGATGCCTAACGCAAAACGATTCTCTAAAAATTTCCATCTCCAAAATACGCGCCACAAAAACGCAACAGACTCAAAATCCAAGACCCGAGGGTTATCGTATACCTAAGCTCTGATACCATTCTGACACCCCGCCCGCCCGGGGAGAGCGAACGGAGCGCTACTCATCGATAAAACTAACCAAATCCCCACAATATAACAAGGTATATAGCATCTAAAAACCATAATAGAAAAGAAACCACTAATCTCATCTTCAAATTAATACAACAAATCTCTTGAAATAATACAACATTCTAACCATCTCGAAAACGAATAAATCTCCAAATGCTCTATACATCAAAATAAATAAATACAAGTTTTATCTCTTGTATTAAAATCCTCCCAAAACAATCCTCGTTATAAATCATCCCAATCAAATTCAAACGCCCAAAATCTGCGCTAACCTGCCACTAAAAGAAAATATGGGGAAGTACACAACACGACAGGAAAGATGCTCAATAAATATTAGCGGTGAATAAAACGTAACAATACGAATATGAATATTCAAATCAAATGCGAATCTCAATAGCAATTATAACAATATAATTTCTCAACAACACATTAACCGGGTCACCAAGCCTCACCACCGTACCGCCCCTATGCATTTTCTAGCATATCCGGAAAAAGAAATATTGGCGGGTGCCCAACTTCAGTGCCATATTAAAATCTCATGACAACATGCTCAACACCAAATATAATACCACATGAATCGAAATTAGATTCCAACAATAATTTTCCAGATTTCCAAATGAATTTAGCAATTCAAATATGAATTCAGTAATCACAAGAAATCAAAAGGAGTAACACTCGCGAGATTTAGGAGCATATTGTGTAAAACCCCATAACTCAAAATCATGACGTGAATCATCACATAATTTCAGCCTCAAAATCTAAACACACCATCACGTTCTTCTCGCGAAAATAATCAAATCTCGTTCTAGCCCAAACTCGAGAAAACACCAAATAAGCCTTCTAATATAAGGTTGAAATCTTGAATAAGTTTGCGGCTATGGTTTCTATATGAAAGGGAGTAATTTTGGAGATGACTTTTGATTGAAAAGTTTGAGAAAAAGTGAATTGAAAAGCCAAGGCACGAACTTGTTGATATATAAAGGATTAAGAGTTTGATTAAGAAAAGAGTTCTAATTAAATACAAACACTAAAAAATTTATTCCGGGCGATCGGACCGTTGAAATTTGATGAAATTTTACAGAGAATTAGCTGAAGACGAGAGGAAGCTACAGGAAAAAATTCAGCTCGATCGGACCGTTCAGTATTTTAAAATATTTTTTTTTGCAAGAGAGTTTTATCTTATGAGTACTCTTAGAGAGTTTTATGTTTTGAGGACTCTTCTATATAGTAAAAATTCAATTAAAACTCTATTTTAATTTCGATTTCGAAACCGTTTGAAATTCTCGCCTTTAAAAATAATAACCAACATATTTGAGCAATAAAAATAATTTTATCTCAAAATTTATTTTTCCTCTTTATTTTGAAAATACCTCAAAAATTACGCGGGTGGTTACACTTCCCCACTAACAATTGAATTTCGCCCTCGAAATTCGCCGAATACCTAACTCTAAAAACCAGGCCAACAATCTCCAAAAATAAATTCCTCACATCTAATCTAGATTCCTAACGCAAAACGATTCTCTAAAAATTTCCATCTCCAAAATACGCGCCACAAAAACGCAACAGACTCAAAATCCAAGACCCGAGGGTTATCGTATACCTAAGCTCTGATACCATTCTGACACCCCGCCCGCCCGGGGAGAGCGAACGGAGCGCTACTCATCGATAAAACTAACCAAATCCCCACAATATAACAAGGTATATAGCATCTAAAAACCATAATAGAAAAGAAACCACTAATCTCATCTTCAAATTAATACAACAAATCTCTTGAAATAATACAACATTCTAACCATCTCGAAAACGAATAAATCTCCAAATGCTCTATACATCAAAATAAATAAATACAAGTCTTATCTCTTGTATTAAAATCCTCCCAAAACAATCCTCGTTATAAATCATCCCAATCAAATTCAAACGCCCAAAATCTGCGCTAACCTGCCACTAAAAGAAAATATGGGGAAGTACACAACACGACAGGAAAGATGCTCAATAAATATTAGCGGTGAATAAAACGTAACAATACGAATATGAATATTCAAATCAAATGCGAATCTCAATAGCAATTATAACAATATAATTTCTCAACAACACATTAACCGGGTCACCAAGCCTCACCACCGTACCGCCCCTATGCATTTTTCTAGCATATCCGGAAAAAGAAATATTGGCGGGTGCCCAACTTCAGTGCCATATTAAAATCTCATGACAACATGCTCAACACCAAATATAATACCACATGAATCGAAATTAGATTCCAACAATAATTTTCCAGATTTCCAAATGAATTTAGCAATTCAAATATGAATTCAATAATCACAAGAAATCAAAAGGAGTAACACTCGCGAGATTAAGGAGCATATTGTGTAAAACCCCATAACTCAAAATCATGACGTGAATCATCACATAATTTCAGCCTCAAAATCTAAACACACCATCACGTTCTTCTCGCGAAAATAATCAAATCTCGTTCTAGCCCAAACTCGAGAAAACACCAAATAAGCCTTCTAATCTAAGGTTGAAATCTTGAATAAGTTTGCGGCTATGGTTTGTATATGAAAGGGAGTAATTTTGGAGATGACTTCTGATTGAAAAGTTTGAGAAAATGTGAATTGAAAAGCCAAGACACGAACTTGTTGATATATAAAGGATTAAGAGTTTGATTAAGAAAAGAGTTCTAATTAGATACAAACACTAAAAAAGTTTATTCCGGACGATCGGATCGTTGATATTTGATGAAATTTTAGAGAAATTAGATGAAGACGAGAGGAAGCAACATGAAAAAATTCAGGTCGATCGGACCGTTCAGTATTTTTAAATATTTTTTTTTGCAAGAGACTTTTATCTTTTGAGTACTCTTAGATAGTTTTATGTTTTGAGGACTCTTCTATATAGTAAAAATTCAATTAAAACTCTATTTTAATTTCGATTTCGAAAACGTTTGAAATTCTCGCCTTTAAAAATAATAACCAACATATTTGAGCAATAAAAATAATTTTATCTCAAAATTTATTTTTCCTCTTTATTTTGAAAATACCTCAAAAATTACGCGGGTGGTTACACTTCCCCACTAACAATTGAATTTCGCCCTCGAAATTCGCCGAATACCTAACTCTAAAAAATCAGGCCAACAATCTCCAAAAATAAATTCCTCACATCTAATCTAGATGCCTAACGCAAAAAGATTCTCTAAAAATTTCAATCTCCAAAATACGCGCCACAAAAACGCAACAGACTCAAAATCCAAGACCCGAGGGTTATCGTATACCTAAGCTCTGATGCCATTCTGTAACACCCCGCCCGCTCGGGGAGAGCGAACGAAGCGCTACTCATCGATAAAACTAACCAAAACCACAATATAACAAGGTATAGAGCATCTAAAAACCATAATAGAAAAGAAACCACTAATCTCATCTTCAAATTAATACAACAAATCTCTTGAAATAATACAACAATCTAACCATCTCGAAAACGAATAAATCTCTAAATGCCCTATACATCAAAATAAATAAATACAAGTCTTATCTCTTGTATTAAAATCCTCCTAAAATAATCCTCGTTATAAATCATCCCAATCAAATTCAAAGCGCCCAAAATCTGCGCTAACTTGCCACTAAAAGAAAATAAGGGGAAGTACACAACACGACAGGAAAGATGCTCAACAAATATTAGCGGTGAATAAAATGCAACAATACGAATACGAATATTCAAATCAAATGCGAATCTCAATAGCAATTATATCAATATAATTTCTCAACAACACATTAACCGGGTCACCAAGCCTCACCACCGTACCGTGCCTATGCATTTTTCTAGCATATCCGGAAAAAGAAATATTGGCGGGTGCCCAACTTCAGTGCCATATTAAAATCTCATGACAACATGCTCAACACCAAATATAATACCACATGAATCGAAATTAGATTCCAACAATAATTTTCTAGATTTCCAAATGAATTTAGCAATTCGAATATGAATTCAATAATCACATGAATCAAAGGGAGTAACACTCGCGAGATTAAGGAGCATATTGTGTAAAACCCGTTACCTCAAAATCATGACCTGAATCATCACATAATTTCAACCTCAAAATCTAAACACACCATCACGTTCTTCTCGCGAAATTAATCAAATCTCGTTCTAGCCCAAACTCGAGAAAACACCAAATAAGCCTTCTAATCTAAGGTTGAAATTTTGAATAAGTTTGCGGCTATGGTTTAATATGAAAGGGAGTAATTTTGGAGATGACTTATGAATGAAAAGTTTGAGAAAAAGCGAATTGAAAAGCTAAGGCACGAACTTGTTGATAAATAAAGGATTAAGAGTTTGATTAAGAAAAGAGTTCTAATTAGATACAGACACTAAAAAATTTATTCCGGACGATCGGACCGTTGATATTTGATGAAATTTTAAAGAGAATTAGCTGAAGACGAGAGGAAGCTACAGAAAAAAAATTCAGCTCGATCGGACCGTTCAGTATTTTAAAGTATTTTTTTTGCAAGAGAGTTTTATCTTTTGAGTACTCTTAGAGAGTTTTATGTTTTGAGGACTCTTCTATATAGTAAAAATTCAATTAAAACTCTATTTTAATTTCGATTTCGAAACCGTTTGAAATTCTCGCCTTTAAAAATAATAACCAACATATTTGAGCAATAAAAATAATTTTATCTCAAAATTTATTTTTCCTCTTTATTTTGAAAATACCTCGAAAATTACGCGGGTGGTTACACTTCCCCACTAACAATTGAATTTCGCCCTCGAAATTCGCCGAATACCTAACTCTAAAAAATCAGGCCAACAATCTCCAAAAATAAATTCCTCACATCTAATCTAGATGCCTAACGCAAAAAGATTCTCTAAAAATTTCTATCTCCAAAATACGCGCCACAAAAACGCAACAGACTCAAAATCCAAGACCCGAGGGTTATCGTATACCTAAGCTCTGATAGCAATCTGTAACACCCCGCCCGCCCGGGGAGAGCGAACGGAGCGCTACTCATCGATAAAGCTAACCAAAACCACAATATAACAAGGTATAGAGCATCTAAAAACTATAATAGAAAAGAAACCACTAATCTCATCTTCAAATTAATACAACAAATCTCTTGAAATAATACAACATTCTAACCATCTCGAAAACGAATAAATCTCCAAATGCTCTATACATCAAAATAAATAAATACAAGTCTTATCTCTTGTATTAAAATCCTCCCAAAACAATCCTCGTTATAAATCATCCCAATCAAATTCAAAGCGCCCAAAATCTGCGCTAACCTACCACTAAAAGAAAATATGGGGAAGTACACAACACGACAGGAAAGATGCTCAATAAATATTACCGGTGAATAAAACGTAACAATACGAATACGAATATTCAAATCAAATTCGAATCTCAATAGCAATTATATCAATATAATTTCTCAACAACACATTAACCGGGTCACCAAGCCTCACCACCGTACCGCCCCTATGCATTTTTTCTAGAATATCCGGAAAAAGAAATATTGGCGGGTGCCCAACTTCAGTGCCATATTAAAATCTCATGACAACATGCTCAACACCAAATATAATACCACATGAATCGAAATTAGATTCCAACAATAATTTTCTAGATTTCCAAATGAATTTAGCAATTCAAATATGAATTCAATAATCACATGAAATCAAAGGGAGTAACAGTCGCGAGATTAAGGAGCATATTGTGTAAACCCCCATAACTCAAAATCATGACGTGAATCATCACATAATTTCAGCCTCAAAATCTAAACACACCATCACGTTCTTCTCGCGAAAATAATCAAATCTCGTTCTAGCCCAAACTCGAGAAAACACCAAATAAGCCTTCTAATCTAAGGTTGAAATCTTGAATAAGTTTGCGGCTATGGTTTGTATATGAAAGGGAGTAATTTTGGAGGTGACTTCTGATTGAAAAGTTTGAGAAAAAGTGAATTGAAAAGCTAAGGCACGAACTTGTTGATAAATATAGGATTAAGAGTTTGATTAAGAAAAGAGTTCTAATTAGATACAAACACTATAAAAAATTATTCCGGACGATCGGACCGTTGAAATTTGATGAAATTTTACAGAGAATTAGCTGAAGACGAGAGGAAGCTACAGGAAAAAATTCAGCTCGATCGGATCGTTCAGTATTTTAAAATATTTTTTTTTGCAAGAGAGTTTTATCTTTTGACTACTCTTAGAGAGTATTATGTTTTGAGGACTCTTCTATATAGTAAAAATTCAATTAAAACTCTATTTTAATTTCGATTTCGAAACCGTTTGAAATTCTCGCCTTTAAAAATAATAACCAACATATTTGAGCAATAAAAATAATTTTATCTCAAAATTTATTTTTCCTCTTTATTTTGAAAATACCTCAAAAATTACGCGGGTGGTTACACTTCCCCACTAACAATTGAATTTCGCCCTCGAAATTCGCCGAATACCTAACTCTAAAAAATCAGGCCAACAATCTCCAAAAATAAATTCCTCACATCTAATCTAGATGCCTAACGCAAAAAGATTCTCTAAAAATTTCTATCTCCAAAATACGCGCCACAAAAACGCAACAGACTCAAAATCCAAGACCCGAGGGTTATCGTATACCTAAGCTCTGATGCCATTCTGTAACACCCCGCCCGCTCGGGGAGAGCGAATGAAGCGCTACTCATCGATAAAACTAACCAAAACCACAATATAACAAGGTATAGAGCATCTAAAAACCATAATAGAAAAGAAACCACTAATCTCATCTTCAAATTAATACAACAAATCTCTTGAAATAATACAACAATCTAACCATCTCAAAAACGAATAAATCTCCAAATGCTCTATACATCAAAATAAATAAATACAAGTCTTATCTCTTGTATTAAAATCCCACCAAAACAATCCTCGTTATAAATCTTCCCACTCAAATTCAAAGCGCCCAAAATCTGCGCTAACCTGCCACTAAAAGAAAATATGGGGAAGTACACAACACGACAGGAAAGATGCTCAACAAATATTAGGGGTGAATAAAATGCAACAATACGAATACGAATATTCAAATCAAATGCGAATCTCAATAGCAATTATATCAATATAATTTCTCAACAACACATTAACCGGGTCACCAAGTCTCACCACCGTACCGCGCCTATGCATTTTTCTAGCATATCCGGAAAAAGAAATATTGGCGGGTGCTCAACTTCAGTGCCATATTAAAATCTCATAACAACATGCTCAACAAAAAATATAATACCACATGAATCGAAATTAGATTCCAACAATAATTTTCCAGATTTCCAAATGAATTTAGCAATTCGAATATGAATTCAATAATCACCTGAATCAAAGGGAGTAACACTCGCGAGATTACGGAGCATATTGTGTAAAACCCCATACCTCAAAATCATGACATGAATCATCTTATAATTTCAGCCTCAAAATCTAAACACACCATCACGTTCTTCTCACGAAAATAATAAAATCTCGTTCTAGCCCAAACTCGAGAAAACACCAAATAAGCCTTCTAATCTAAGGTTGAAATTTTGAATAAGTTTGCGGCTATGGTTTGTATATGAAAGGAAGTAATTTTGGAGATGACCTCTGAATGAAAAGTTTGAGGAAAAGTGAATTGAAAAGCTAAGGAACGAACTTGTTGATAAATAAAGGATTAAGAGTTTGATTAAGAAAAGAGTTCTAATTTGATACAAACACTAAAAATTTTATTCCGGACGATCGGACCGTTTAAATTTAATGAAATTTTACAGAGAATTAGCTGAAGACGAGAGGAAGCTACATGAAAAAATTCAGCTGGATCGGATCGTTCAGTATTTTAAAATATTTTTTTTGCAAGAGAGTTTTATCTTTTGAGTACTCTTAGAGAGTTTTATGTTTTGAGGACTCTTCTATATAGCAAAAATTCAATTAAAACTCTATTTTAATTTCGATTTCGAAACCGTTTGAAATTCTCGCCTTTAAAAATAATAACCAACATATTTGAGCAATAAAAATAATTTTATCTCAAAATTTATTTTTCCTCTTTATTTTGAAAATACCTCAAAAATTACGCGGGTGGTTACACTTCCCCACTAACAATTGAATTTCGCCGTCGAAATTCGCCGAACACCTAACTCTAAAAAATCAGGCCAACAATCTCCAAAAATAAATTCCTCACATCTAATCTAGATGCCTAACGCAAAAAGATTCTCTAAAAATTTCTATCTCCAAAATACGCGCCACAAAAACGCAACAGACTCAAAATCCAAGACCCGAGGGTTATCGTATACCTAAGCTCTTATACCATTCTGTAACACCCCGCCCGCCCGGGGAGAGCGAACGGAGCGCTACTCATCGATAAAGATAACCAAAACCACAATATAACAAGGTATAGAGGATCCAAAAACCATAACAGAAAAGAAACCACTAATCTCATCTTCAAATTAATAGAACAAATCTCATGAAATAATTTCAACAATCTATCTATCTCGAAAACGAATAAATCTCCAAATGCTCTACACATCAAAATAAATAAATACAAGTCTTATCTCTAGTATTAAAATCTTTCCAAAACAATCCTCGTTATAAATCATCCCAATCAAATTCAAAGCGCCAAAAATCTGCGCTAACCTGCCACTAAAAGAAAATATGGGGAAGTACACAACACGACAGGAAACATGCTCAACAAATATTAGCGGTGAATAAAACGTAACAATACGAATACGAATACGAATATTCAAATCAAATGCGAATCTCAATAGCAATTATATCAATATAATTTCTCAACAACACATTAACCGGGTCACCAAGCCTCACCACCGTACCGCCCCTATGCATTTTTCTAGCATATCCGGAAAAAGAAATATTGGCGGGTGCCCAACTTCAGTGCCATATTAAAATCTCATGACAACATGCTCAACACCAAATATAATACCACATGAATCGAAATTGGATTCCAACAATAATTTTCCAAATTTCCAAATCAATTTAGCAATTCGAATATGAATTCAATAATCACATGAAATCAAAGGGAGTAACACTCGCGAGATTAAGGAGCATATTGTGTAAAACCCCATACCTCAAAATCATGTCATGAATCATCACATAATTTCAGCCTCAAAATCTAAACACACCATCACGTTCTTCTCGCGAAAATAATCAAATCTCGTTCTAGCCCAAACTCGAGAAAACACCAAATAAGCCTTCTAATCTAAGGTTGAAATCTTGAATAAGTTTGCGGCTATGGTTTGTATATGAAAGGGAGTAATTTTGGAGATGACTTCTGATTGAAAAGTTTGAGAAAAAGTGAATTGAAAAGCCAAGGCACGAACTTGTTGATAAATAAAGGATTAAGAGTTTGATTTAGAAAAGAGTTCTAATTAGATACAAACAGTAAAAAATTTATTCCGGACGATCGGACCGTTGATATTTGATGAAATTTTAAAGAGAATTAGCTGAAGACGAGAGGAAGCTACAGAAAAAAAATTCAGCTCGATCGGACCGTTCAGTATTTTAAAGTATTTTTTTTGCAAGAGAGTTTTATCTTTTGAGTACTCTTAGAGAGTTTTATGTTTTGAGGACTCTTCTATATAGTAAAAATTCAATTAAACCTCTATTTTAATTTCGATTTCGAAACCGTTTGAAATTCTCGCCTTTAAAAATAATAACCAACATATTTGAGCAATAAAAATAATTTTATTTCAAAATTTATTTTTCCTCTTTATTTTGAAAATACCTCAAAAATTACGTGGGTGGTTACACTTCCCCACTAACAATTAAATTTCGCCCTCGAAATTCGCCGAATACCTAACTCTAAAACATCAGGCCAACAATCTCCAAAAATAAATTCCTCACATCTAATTTAGATGCCTAACGCAAAAAGATTCTCTAAAAATTTCTATCTTAAAAATACGCTCCACAAAAACGCAACATACTCAAAATCCAGGACCCGAGGGTTATCGTATACCTAAGCTCTGATACCATTCTTTAACACCCCGCCCGCCCGGGGAGAGCGAACGGAGCGCTACTCATCGATAAAACTAACCAAAACCACAATATAGCAAGGTATAGAGCATCTAAAAACCATAATAGAAAAGAAACCACTAATCTCATCTTCAAATTAATACAACAAATCTCATGAAATAATTACAACAATCTAAGTATCTCGAAAATGAATAAATCTCCAAATGCTCTATACATAAAAATAAATAAATACAAGTCTTATCTCTAGTATTAAAATCTTCCCAAAATAATCCTCGTTATAAATCATCCCAATCAAATTCAAAGCGCCCAAAATCTGCGCTAACCTGCAATAAAAGAAAATATGGGGAAGTACACAACACGACAGGAAAGATGCTAAACAAATATTAGCGATGAATAAAACGTAACAATACGAATACGAATATTCAAACCAAATGCGAATCTCAATAGCAATTATATCAATATAATTTCTCAACAACACATTAACCGGGTCACCAAGCCTCACCACCGTACCGCCCCTATGCATTTTTCTAGTATATCCGGAAAAAGAAATATTGGCGGGTGCCCAACTTCAGTGCCATATTAAAATCTCATGACAACATGCTCAACACCAAGTATAATACCACATGAATCGAAATTAGATTCCAACAATAATTTTCCAGATTTCCTAATGAATTTAGCAATTCAAATATGAATTCAGTAATCACATGAAATCAAAGGGAGTAACACTCGCGAGATTAAGGAGCATATTGTGTAAAACCCCATACCTCAAAATCATGACATGAATCATCACATAATTTCAGCCTCAAAATCTAAGCACACCATCACGTTCTTCTCGCGAAAATAATCAAATCTCGTTCTAGCCCAAACTCGAGAAAACACCAAATAAGCCTTCTAATCTAAGGTTGAAATCTTTGCGGCTGTGGTTTGTATATGAAAGGGAGTAATTTTGGAGATGACTTCTGATTGAAAAGTTTGAGAAAAAGTGAATTGAAAAGCCAAGGCACGAACTTGTTGATATATAAAGGATTAAGAGTTTGATTAAGAAAAGAGTTCTAATTAGATACAAACACTAAAAAATTTATTCCGGACGATCGGACCGTTGAAATTTGATGAAATTTTACAGAGAATTAGCTAAAGACGAGAGGAAGCTATAAAAAAAATTCAGCTCGATCGGACCGTTCAGTATTTTTAAATATTTTTTTGCAAGAGAGTTTTATCTTTTGCGTACTCTTAGAGAGTTTTATGTTTTGAGGACTCTTCTATATAGTAAAAATTCAATTAAAACTCTATTTTAATTTCGATTTCGAAACCGTTTGAAATTCTCGCCTTTAAAAATAATAACCAACATATTTGAGCAATAAAAATAATTTTATCTCAAAATTTATTTTTCCTTTTTATTTTGAAAATAACTCAAAAATTACGCTGGTGGTTACAGTTCCCCACTAACAATTGAATTTCGCCCTCGAAATTCGCCGAATACCTAACTCTAAAAAATCAGGCCAACAATCTCCAAAAATAAATTCCTCACATCTAATTTAGATGCCTAACGCAAAAAGATTCTCTAAAAATTTCTATCTCAAAAATACGCTCCACAAAAACGCAACAGACTCAAAATCCAAGACCCGAGGGTTATCGTATACCTAAGCTCTGATACCATTCTGTAACACCCCGCCCGCCCGGGGAGAGTGAACGGAGCGCTACTCATCGATAAAACTAACCGAAACCACAATATAACAAGGTATAGAGCATCTAAAAACCATAATAGAAAAGAAACCACTAATCTCATCTTCAAATTAATACAACAAATCTCTTGAAATAATACAACAATCTAACCATCTCGAAAACGAATAAATCTACAAATGCTCTATACATCAAAATAAATAAATACAAGTCTTATCTCTTGTATTAAAATCCTCCCAAAATAATCCTCGTTATAAATCATCCCAATCAAATTCAAAGCGCCCAAAATCTGCGCTAACCTGCCACTAAAAGAAAATATGGGGAAGTACACAACACGACAGGAAAGATGCTCAACAAATATTAGCGGTGAATAAAACGTAACAATACGAATACGAATACGAATATTCAAATCAAATGCGAATCTCAATAGCAATTATATCAATATAATTTCTCAACAACACATTAGCCGGGTCACCAAGCCTCACCACCGTACCGCGCCTATGCATTTTTCTAGCATATACGGAAAAAGAAATATTGGCGGGTGCCCAACTTCAGTGCCATATTAAAATCTCATGACAGCATGCTCAACACCAAATATAATACCACATGAATCGAAATTAGATTCCAACAATAATTTTCCAGATTTCCAAATGAATTTAGCAATTCGAATATGAATTCAATAATCACATGAAATCAAAGGGAGTAACACTCGCGAGATTAAGGAGCATATTGTGTAAAACCCCATACCTCAAAATCATGACATGAATCATCACATAATTTTAGCCTCAAAATCTAAACACACCATCACGTTCTTCTCGCGAAAATAATCAAATCTCGTTCTAGCCCAAACTCGAGAAAACACCAAATAAGCCTTCTAATTTAAGGTTGAAATCTTGAATAAGTTTGCGACTATGGTTTGTATATGAAAGGGAGTAATTTTGGAGATGACTTCTGATTGAAAGGTTTGAGAAAAAGTGAATTGAAAAGCCAAGGCACGAACTTGTTGATATATAAAGGATTAAGAGTTTGATTAAGAAAATAGTTCTAATTAGATACAAACACTAAAAAATTTATTCCGGACGATCGGAACGTTGAAATTTGATGAAATTTTACAGAGAATTAGCTGAAGACGAGAGGAAGCTATAGGAAAAATTTCAGCTCGATCGGACCGTTCAGTATTTTTAAATATTTTTTTTTGCAAGAGAGTTTTATCTTTTGCGTACTCTTAGAGAGTTTTATGTTTTGAGGACTCTTCTATATAGTAAAAATTCAATTAAAACTCTATTTTAATTTCGATTTCGAAACCGTTTGAAATTCTCGCCTTTAAAAATAATAACCAACATATTTGAGCAATAAAAATAATTTTATCTCAAAATTTATTTTTCCTCTTTATTTTGAAAATACCTCAAAAATTACGCTGGTGGTTACACTTCCCCACTAACAATTGAATTTCGCCCTCGAAATTCGCCGAATACCTAACTCTAAAAAATCAGGCCAACAATCTCCAAAAATAAATTCCTCACATCTAATTTAGATGCCTAACGCAAAAAGATTCTCTAAAAATTTCTATCTTAAAAATACGCTCCACAAAAACGCAACAGACTCAAAATCCAAGACCCGAGGGTTATCGTATACCTAAGCTCTGATACCATTCTGTAACACCCCGCCCGCCCGGGGAGAGTGAACGGAGCGCTACTCATCGATAAAACTAACTGAAACCACAATATAACAAGGTATAGAGCATCTAAAAACCATAATAGAAAAGAAACCACTAATCTCATCTTCAAATTAATACAACAAATCTCTTGAAATAATACAACAATCTAACCATCTCGAAAACGAATAAATCTACAAATGCTCTATACATCAAAATAAATAAATACAAGTCTTATCTCTTGTATTAAAATCCTCCCAAAACAATCCTCGTTATAAATCATCCCAATCAAATTCAAAGCGCCCAAAATCTGCGCTAACCTACCACTAAAAGAAAATATGGGGAAGTACACAACACGACAGGAAAGATGCTCAACAAATATTAGCGGTGAATAAAACGTAACAATACGAATATTCAAATCAAATGCGAATCTCAATAGCAATTATATCAATATAATTTCTCAACAACACATTAACCGGGTCACCAAGCCTCACCACCGTACCGCGCCTATGCATTTTTCTAGCATATCCGGAAAAAGAAATATTGGCGGGTGCCCAACTTCAGTGCCAAATTAAAATCTCATGACAACATGCTCAACACCAAATATAATACCACATGAATCGAAATTAGATTCCAACAATAATTTTCCAAATTTCCAAATGAATTTAGCAATTTGAATATGAATTCAATAATCACATGAAATCAAAGGGAGTAACACTCGCGAGATTAAGGAGCATATTGTGTAAAACCCCATACCTCAAAATCATGACATGAATCATCACATAATTTCAGCCTCAAAATCTAAACACACCATCACGTTCTTCTCGCGAAAATTATCAAATCTCGTTCTAGCCCAAACTCGAGAAAACACAAAATAAGCCTTCTAATCAAATGTTGAAATCTTGAATAAGTTTGCGGCTGTGGTTTGTATATGAAAGGGAGTAATTTTGGAGATGACTTCTGATTGAAAAGTTTGAGAAAAAGTGAATTGAAAAGCCAAGGCACGAACTTGTTGATATATAAAGGATTAAGAGTTTGATTAATAAAAGAGATCTAATTAGATACAAACACTAAAAAATTTATTCCGGACAATCGGACCGTTGAAATTTGATGAAATTTTACAGAGAATTGGCTGAAGACGAGAGGAAGCTAAAGGAAAAAATTCAGCTCGATCGGACCGTTCAGTATTTTTAAATATTTTTTTTTGCAAGAGAGTTTTATCTTTTGCGTACTCTTAGAGAGTTTTATGTTTTGAGGACTCTTCTATATTGTAAAAATTCAATTAAAACTCTATTTTAATTTCGATTTTGAAACCGTTTGAAATTCTCGCCTTTAAAAATAATAACCAACATATTTGAGCAATAAAAATAATTTTATCTCAAAATTTATTTTTCCTCTTTATTTTTGAAAATACCTCAAAAATTACGCTGGTGATTACACTTCCCCACTAACAATTGAATTTCGCCCTCGAAATTCGCCGAATACCTAACTCTAAAAAATCAGGCCAACAATCTCCAAAAATAAATTCCTCACATCTAATTTAGATGCCTAACGCAAAAAGATTCTCTAAAAATTTCTATCTCAAAAATACGCTCCACAAAAACGCAACAGACTCAAAATCGAAGACCCGAGGGTTATCGTATACCTAAGCTCTGATACCATTCTGTAACACCCCGCCCGCCCGGGGAGAGTGAACGGAGCGCTACTCATCGATAAAACTAACCGAAACCACAATATAACAAGGTATAGAGCATCTAAAAACCATAATAGAAAAGAAACCACTAATCTCATCTTCAAATTAATACAACAAATCTCTTGAAATAATACAACAATCTAACCATCTCGAAAACGAATAAATCTACAAATGCTCTATACATCAAAATAAATAAATACAAGTCTTATCTCTTGTATTAAAATCCTCCCAAAACAATCCTCGTTATAAATCATCCCAATCAAATTCAAAGCGCCCAAAATCTGCGCTAACCTGCCACTAAAAGAAAATATGGGGAAGTACACAACACGACAGGAAAGATGCTCAACAAATATTAGCGGTGAATAAAACGTAACAATACGAATATTCAAATCAAATGCGAATCTCAATAGCAATTATATCAATATAATTTCTCAACAACACAATAACCGGGTCACCAAGCCTCACCACCGTACCGCGCCTATGCATTTTTCTAGCATATCCGGAAAAAGAAATATTGGCGGGTGCCCAACTTCAGTGCCAAATTAAAATCTCATGACAACATGCTCAACACCAAATATAATACCACATGAATCGAAATTAGATTCCAACAATAATTTTCCTTATTTCCAAATGAATTTAGCAATTTGAATATGAATTCAATAATCACATGAAATCAAAGGGAGTAACACTCGCGAGATTAAGGAGCATATTGTGTAAAACCCCATACCTCAAAATCATGACATGAATCATCACACAATTTCAGCCTCAAAATCTAAACACACCATCATGTTCTTCTCGCGAAAATTATCAAATCTCGTTCTAGCCCAAACTCGAGAAAACACCAAATAAGCCTTCTAATCTAATGTTGAAATCTTGAATAAGTTTGCGGCTATGGTTTGTATATGAAAGGGAGTAATTTTGGAGATGACTTCTGATTGAAAAGTTTGAGAAAAAGTGTATTGAAAAGCCAAGGCACGAACTTGTTGATATATAAAGGATTAAGAGTTTGATTAAGAAAAGAGTTCTAATTAGATACAAACACTAAAAAATTTATTCCGGACAATCGGACCGTTGAAATTTGATGAAATTTTACAGAGAATTAGCTGAAGACGAGAGGAAGCAACATGAAAACATTCAGCTCGATCGGACCGTTCAGTATTTTTAAATATTTTGTTTTGCAAGAGAGTTTTATCTTTTGAGTACTCTTAGAGAGTTTTATGTTTTGAGGACTCTTCTATATAGTAAAAATTCAATTAAAACTCTATTTTAATTTCGATTTCGAAACCGTTTGAAATTCTCGCCTTTAAAAATAATAACCAACATATTTGAGCAATAAAAATAATTTTATCTCAAAATTTATTTTTCCTCTTTATTTTGAAAATACCTCAAAAATTACGCTGGTGATTACACTTCCCCACTAACAATTGAATTTCGCCCTCGAAATTCGCCGAATACCTAACTCTAAAAAATCAGGCCAACAATCTCCAAAAATAAATTCCTCACATCTAATTTAGATGCCTAACGCAAAAAGATTCTCTAAAAATTTCTATCTCAAAAATACGCTCCACAAAAACGCAACAGACTCAAAATCCAAGACCCGAGGGTTATCGTATACCTAAGCTCTGATACCATTCTGTAACACCCCGCCCGCCCGGGGAGAGTGAACGGAGCGCTACTCATCGATAAAACTAACCGAAACCACAATATAACAAGGTATAGAGCATCTAAAAACCATAATAGAAAAGAAACCACTAATCTCATCTTCAAATTAATACAACAAATCTCTTGAAATAATACAACAATCTAACCATCTCGAAAACGAATAAATCTACAAATGCTCTATACATCAAAATAAATAAATACAAGTCTTATCTCTTGTATTAAAATCCTCCCAAAACAATCCTCGTTATAAATCATCCCAATCAAATTCAAAGCGCCCAAAATCTGCGCTAACCTGCCACTAAAAGAAAATATGGGGAAGTACACAACACGACAGGAAAGATGCTCAACAAATATTAGCGGTGAATAAAACGTAACAATACGAATACGAATATTCAAATCAAATGCGAATCTCAATAGCAATTATATCAATATAATTTCTCAACAACACATTAACCGGGTCACCAAGCCTCACCACCGTACCGCCCCTATGCATTTTTCTAGCATATCCGGAAAAAGAAATATTGGCGGGCGCCCAACTTCAGTGCCATATTAAAATCTCATGACAACATGCTCAACACCAAATATAATACCACATGAATCGAAATTAGATTCCAACAATAATTTTCCAAATTTCCAAATGAATTTAGCAATTCGAATATGAATTCAATAATCACATGAAATCAAAGGGAGTAACACTCGCGAGATTAAGGAGCATATTGTGTAAAACCCCATACCTCAAAATCATGACATGAATCATCACATAATTTCAGCCTCAAATTCAAAACACACCATCATGTTCTTCTCGCGAAAATTATCAAATCTCGTTCTAGCCCAAACTCGAGAAAACACCAAATAAGCCTTCTAATCTAATGTTGAAATCTTGAATAAGTTTGCGGCTATGGTTTGTATATGAAAGGGAGTAATTTTGGAGATGACTTCAGATTGAAAAGTTTGAGAAAAAGTGAATTGAAAAGCCAAGGCACGAACTTGTTGATATATAAAGGATTAAGAGTTTGATTAAGAAAAGAGTTCTAATTAGATACAAACACTAAAAAATTTATTCTGGACGATCGGAACGTTGAAATTTGATGAAATTTTACAGAGAATTAGCTGAAGACGAGAGGAAGCTACAGCAAAAAATTCAGCTCGATCGGACCGTTCAGTATTTTTAAATATTTTTTTTTGCAAGAGAGTTTTATCTTTTGAGTAATCTTAGAGAGTTTTATGTTTTGAGGACTCTTCTATATAGTAAAAATTCAATTAAAACTCCATTTTAATTTCGATTTCGAAACCGTTTGAAATTCTCGCGTTTAAAAATAATAACCAACATATTTGAGCAATAAAAATAATTTTATCTCGAAATTTATTTTTCCTCTTTATTTTGAAAATAACTCAAAAATTACGCTGGTGGTTACACTTCCCCACTAACAATTGAATTTCGCCCTCGAAATTCGCCGAATACCTAACTCTAAAAAATCAGGCCAACAATCTCCAAAAATAAATTCCTCACATCTAATTTAGATGCCTAACGCAAAAAGATTCTCTAAAAATTTCTATCTAAAAAATACGCTCCACAAAAACGCAACAGACTCAAAATCCAAGACCCGAGGGTTATCGTATACCTAAGCTCTGATACCATTCTGTAACACCCCGCCCGCCCGGGGAGAGTGAACGGAGCGCTACTCATCGATAAAACTAACCGAAACCACAATATAACAAGGTATAGAGCATCTAAAAACCATAATAGAAAAGAAACCACTAATCTCATCTTCAAATTAATACAACAAATCTCTTGAAATAATACAACAATCTAACCATCTCGAAAACGAATAAATCTACAAATGCTCTATACATCAAAATAAATAAATACAAGTCTTATCTCTTGTATTAAAATCCTCCCAAAACAATCCTCGTTATAAATCATCCCAATCAAATTCAAAGCGCCCAAAATCTGCGCTAACCTGCCACTAAAAGAAAATATGGGGAAGTACACAACACGAAAGGAAAGATGCTCAACAAATATTAGCGGTGAATAAAACGTAACAATACGAATATGAATATTCAAATCAAATGCGAATCTCAATAGCAATTATATCAATATAATTTCTCAACAACACATTAACCGGGTCACCAAGCCTCACCACCGTACCGCCCCTATGCATTTTTCTAGCATATCCGGAAAAAGAAATATTGGCGGGTGCCCAACTTCAGTGCCATATTAAAATCTCATGACAACATGCTCAACACCAAATATAATACCACATGAATCGAAATTAGATTCCAACAATAATTTTCCAAATTTCCAAATGAATTTAGCAATTCGAATATGAATTCAATAATCACATGAAATCAAAGGGAGTAACACTCGCGAGATTAAGGAGCATATTGTGTAAAACCCCATACCTCAAAATCATGACATGAATCATCACATAATTTCAGCCTCAAAATCTAAACACACCATCACGTTCTTCTCGCGAAAATAATCAAATCTCGTTCTAGCCCAAACTCGAGAAAACACAAAATAAGCCTTCTAATCTAAGGTTGAAATCTTGAATAAGTTTGCGGCTATGGTGTAATAACCCGCCCTGTTGGAGACGATTAAATCCCATAATTAACTATAATTTGGAATTTGGAGAATTTCTCGAAATAGTGATTTCTGGGATTTTCGAGGATTTAATGATTTTTGAAGGGTGTTATAAATTATTTTGGGACCATATAGGTCGAGATATTTTATTTATATGTCGCCACGGAGTATAGCGACAAAAGAAGTGAGATTTTGAGTAGAACACCGCATTTAATTATTTTAGGTTGGAATAGTGATTTGCGGTCAAGTACCTCGGATGGGAATTTCGACTGCGCCATAATTCTCGGAATGGTCGAG
The DNA here is from genome assembly GCA_949130495.1 of Sambucus nigra. NCBI lineage: Eukaryota > Viridiplantae > Streptophyta > Magnoliopsida > Dipsacales > Adoxaceae > Sambucus > Sambucus nigra. The sequence goes on along the minus strand of OX422215.1, from coordinate 559,055,068 downwards.
ATAGTCGGAAAAGAGTGTCCGATTGTCGAAAATGAGTTTCGGGTAATTTTAGAGGTAAAAGTAACTCGTAATTGGGTAAACGAGTCGTTTTTGGGTTTTAAAGGGTTAAAACCCTTTTCTCTATATATAAAGAGGAAGAGAGGGAGAAAAAGAGAAAGAAAAGAAGAGAAAGAGAGAGAAGAGAGAGAGGAGGAAGAAAAGAGGAAAAAAGGGGGAGATTCCGACCAGCCTCCGCGGGATTCGGCTCGAGGTCGTCGGATTTTATCCACGAGGCAAGTGTTTACTTACTTTATTTGTTTTTATGCATAAATATCTCATATCATTGTTGGTATAACAAACCCTAATGATTTTGGGTTGGGTATTCGTGGATAAAACGGGTTTTTGGGAGTTAAAACGAATAAACCCCTAAAAATGGTAAATTGGAGAAACTTAGGTTTTAATTGAAATTTATTGGTGATTCCGGGTTCTAGGATGTTTAGAACCCTTAATATAGGTGTATTTGTAGTTGGTTGAGGTTGTAGGACGTTGGGTGACGCGTCAAAAGCTTGGGAGAAGCTTTAATGGCTGAAACCTTCTCGAAGAAGGTGATGAATAGTAACCCGCAGCCTTTACGGTCATTTTTGACTAGGAAAAGAATTGATTTAGCTTTCGGTCAAAACACGAAAGTTGTAGATCTTTTCGATACGGTCGCGTGGGCGCCGACTGCGTATTTTTCTGATTTTTCTACGATTTGATATGATTTTTACAAGATGACAGCTCCGGGTTGAAAGTACCAACTCGGAAATCAAATCGGGAATTGGAAAAATAAAGGCTAGAAATTATTGTGTAGATGTTTGGGATGATTTTTGGTGTAGAGTAGAAACCATGAAAATGAATTTGGATTGATTTTTGGGTATTTTGGAGTTTGAGAAATCGCCCAAACTGTGACCCTCGAACAGGCCGAATCGATTCGCCTAAGGGGAATTGGGTTTCTGCAATGGGCCGAATCGATTCGGGTACAGACCGAATCGATTCGCCATTTACAGACCTGTTTGCAGAATACTTTCCGAATCGATTCGGATTGGGAACCGAATCGATTCGCCCACCCGAATCGATTCGCTAAAGGGGCGAATCGATTCGCTTAGGCCAGAATTTCTAGTTTTCTCCCTTTAAGAGTATGGGGAGTTGAATTACCATTTAGGATTTTTATGGGGATTCCTAAATAAGGGTTTTGAGGATAAATAAACCTTTAAGAGATGATTGAGGTAATTAGTATTGAACAAAGTAAGAAATACTTTGGATTTAGAATCATGCTAATATCAATGCATGATTATGATTCCCGGAAGGAATCTTTGGGATTATTATAATCGTTAGATGCTATAGGCCACTAAGGCCGTTTATATATATATTCTAGGAAGAATATATAGGATATGTACATACTGTGTGTCTTAGGTATATATATATATATATGATGATGGTAATGATTTTGAAAATATATAAATGAATATTTTCAAAATGGAAAGAGAAATGTTTTTCATAATTAATAAAATATGGATTACACACCTCTCTAAATCGCTATCATATGGGAAGTTGCGTTCGTATGGTGAAGCCCCCTGGCTAATGATGCAGGGTGGATATAGTCCTAGGCCATGGGAGCGCTTATGGTTGTATATTTTCTGCGGGGGTAGGGAAATTCCGGGTGTGGTCTTGGCTACCACGCAGGCTCATGGCCGTTTCCCGACGTGTTTCGATATAGGATCCCAGGTTGTCTTGGAGGCCCTGGAAGATGATAGCCATTTAGGGGCGCGCACAGTGGAGAAATCCGGACGGGCGGTCTTAGAACGCGTTTATTAAAGCAGTTCATAATAATGGATTTGCTTTAATTACATTTCTTGGATATAGGAAGGGAAATGGGTTATATTTATATTGGCTTCGGTAACACTTCCCGGATGGAAGAAGGGATGTGGAAGCATATGTTATGATCAAAGCATTTTTATGATAATGAAAATGTCTTTGAATACATTTCCTGAGTATAAAAAGGGAAATGGGATATTTGACAAGGAAAAGCATTTTATGATAATAAAACTGGCTTTTGAAAAGGTATATGATTTATTAAAGCAATTCATGATAATGAATTGGTTTTTAAATACATTTCCTGGATATGAGAAGGAAAATGGAAGTTTTTGAAATGAAAAGGATAAGTATTTATAAATACTTTATATATCAAGAAATCCTCAGTCCGGGAGATATTTATATTATCCGGAAGTATATTGTAGATGTATGTATATGTATAAACTGGGTGCCGAGGGTCTAATGAATCCCGACGATCGACCGTGCCGCATAGTAGTGTATCGGGGGGGTTCCTTGTTTGGATTTCGCTTTGCGAGACACCCCACGCACGAATATGGCACAGTGTTGAGACTGGGGAGAAGTTTAATCCTTAGTGCTCTTATATTATTAAATGTTATGGTATATATATTGTATATCTTTCTGTACTGAGGGACTGGCGGATCTCAAAGATCGACCTTGCTGCATAGTAGTGTATCGGGGGGGTTCCTTGTTTGGATTTCGCTTCGCGAGACACCCCACGCACGAACATGGCATAGCGTCGAGATTAAAGTGAAGTTTAGCCCTTAGTACATCTGTTTGACTATCTAGGTTAGATAGTGGTTGGGTATTAGATTAGTTTAGCAGGGTAGCTTGATTAGGAGGTTTATAGGGATGCGCTAGGTGTGCACTGTTAGGGGAGAGGTGAGGGGTATCTCACGAGAGTGCGATACCAATTTAAATATGAGATAAAACTATTTTTCTAAAAATAAAGCATTTATGCACTTGCAAAATATTTTCTAAACATTCGGGCCCTGACCCGTTTGTCTACTCTCCTTTCTTTCTCTATACTGTATATATATAGGTGTCCAGACACAGGGACGCCTGGATGGGAACTCTTTCGAGTCAGACGTCTGCTGCAGCAGCTGTGGATGCTTGCAGGTTATCGGTAGACGTTTCTTTCCTTGTACTCTAGATAGGAGTTATTGTATAAACACTCGAGCCAATGGCTCAATTGCATTTATTTATTCTTTCAGTACAACATTCGATATGGTTGTATTATTTGGACCGAGTGTTCGGTTATTTTAGTTCCTTTCTTTTCTATTTCAGTTCATTACGCATTTAATTGTGAATTTTTTAATTTGTGCCCTAAACAGAGTAGTTAGATAAAAGTTTTTAACGGCCACCTAATAGGATATTAGTAATTAATTGGATTTTCGACAGTGATGCTAAGAATGATCCATATGAAACTCCTGTTTTAATTTAATATTGGAGTGATCGCCCGGTATCTTATTAGGCGGGTTGTTACAGATGGTATCAGAGCATCAGGTTCTAGTGTCCTTAGGAATCTGTGCGGACGTACTACGCTTTCAGCGTTGCTCTCGATTTGTATAGAGCCCCAGGATTAGGATTGTTGATAGCTCTTGTGAGATTTCGATCTCCTGCCATATTAGAAGATTATAGAAATCTTTTACGCGCTCGTTGAGAATCGTGTGCGGAGCTCGGAGGGCAGCAGGAGTTGGAGCTTAGCTGGGGGAGCTGGGAGAAGTTGGGGACGAGGACCTTAGTAGATGCCACTCTCCTTGTGGCAAATGCTAAGGACTGTTGCGACGACTACTAAAGTATAGTAGTTATGAGCAACCAAGTACTACTGTGATAGAAAGTGGTACTAAAGTTGGATTTCCCCGTGAAGATAAGGGTTCCAGAGGGATCTTACGGATAGTTCTAACCGTGAGTCCCCATGAATCAGCAGGATGAGAAGAATGCAGCTTTGGGAATTATTCGCCTAAGGTTCAGCAGAAGTAAATGGTGTGAGTATTTGGCGTGACTAGATATAGTCGCGGTATTAGTTAGCCCTAGACTCGTGTGTGTATTTTGAGTTGTGGCGGTCTCGATAACATTTTAATGTATGACTATGTGTTTTCCGCAATAGCGGAATTTTATTTCCCTTCATTCGCCATAGAGGCGGGTGATTATATTTTGTATATATACGTATACGGTGTATGGTGTAACGGAGCGATAGCTGGCTAATGATGGCAAGTCTATCGTGTCCGCAGTTCTTGGAGGGAACAAGTTGTTATTCTGGTGTCTCACCTTGATACAGGTTGAGTACACCTTTGCTATTATGGATTTATGGAACCTCGATGAGCAGAGGCTTCCTTATTTTGGATGGTATATGTGGCAACCTTATAGATATAATTTGAGGCCCACAGAATCGTTGTTGAGCGATAAGATTTAGCTTAGTATTAGTTTGCGCAAGGACTTAGGAACGAGTGCGAGCGCAGGGTGGTATGAATCTTAGTTAGAGATAGGAGTTCAGATCACCTTTTGTTGGATTAGGGGATAGGGTTATCCCGGTTGCATGTTGAAATGACTGAACTCCACAACCAACGAAGTCAAGGGTTAATGTGTGGAGGGGTTCCTTGTTTGGATTTCGCTTTGCGAGACACTCCACACATGACTCTTAACGGCGTCGGGAGTGGGGAGCTGTTATGAGATGCAAGGATGTTGGTCATGTGGAACGGTCTTATAGTGTGGATGAACCACTATAGGCTATGAGCCACATAATGTCAATATACTTATGGAAATTTGTGCTATGGAAAAGCACTAAAATGATCCCCTCGCCACAAATGGGTGGGTGAGGTTGGACTTAGAGGAATTGATTTGAGGATAATAGTCAGGCCTTAATGAAAAGGCAAGTTTTGAGGAGCTACATTTTGGGTATTATGTTCGTGACACTTTCTACAGAAAGTGGGCACTTGATTTGTTAGGTTTCCTTCTGTATGGGCGGAAGGATAAGATAGTAAGAATGCGTTCATAGGCTAGCCTAGTAGGATTTAGGACGTCCCGCTTCTGTGCCTTGGGTCGTTATATCTCGATGACCGACTACGCGAGGGAGTAGTGTAACGGGAGGGTTCCTTGTTTGGATTTCGCCTTGGCGAGACGTCCCACGCATGAAACCAAGCACTTGTCGGGAGTTGAGAGAGGCCTTGGGCACTAGGGACATACTTAGGACTATATTAGTTTCGAATAGGTAGGGTAACGCATAGATCGTAGCATTTTTAGGATATAGGTTCACTAGTATTAGCAGCGCCGAGGTTAGGAATATTGAAATGTGCGGGTTCGAAGGACCCATAGATGAGTATTACACCGAGGAAAGGAGATCCTTATTGGGAGAGAGTGATGCGTGTCAGACGTTCGTAATGTTTGTGCTGATATGCACAAGTTAGAAAGGTGTATGGGCACCTTGGTAAGGTGGTTTGATATACCGCCTAGTTAAGATAAGAGTAGTACACGAGATTGAAATCCATGCCAAGAGGCATTTTAGAGGATGGGTATTAAGTGACGTATTAGAGTCACTTTATGATTTCGGTAGCCGCATAGTGTATGGTTAGGAACCATTAGGTTAGTATCTTTTTCCTTGAGGTTTTAGGATTTGTAGTAATCCTAGTTAGAGGGTGCAAGTTACATCTGAATTTCGAGGACGAAATTCTGTTGTAAGGGGGGGAGTATGTAATAACCCGCCCTTTTGGAGACGATTAAATCCCATAATTAAGTATAATTTGGAATTTGGAGAATTTCTCGAAATAGTGATTTCTGGGATTTTCGAGGATTTAATGATTTTTGAAGGGTGTTATAAATTATTTTGGGACCATATAGGTCGAGATATTTTATTTATATGTTGCCACGGAGTATAGCGACAAAAGAAGTGAGATTTTGAGTAGAACACCGCATTTAATTATTTTAGGTTGGAATAGTGATTTGCGGTCAAGTACCTCGGATGGGAATTTCGACTGCGCCATAATTCTCGGAATGGTCGAGATAGTCGGAAAAGAGTGTCCGATTGTCGAAAATGAGTTTCGGGTAATTTTAGAGGTAAAAGTAACTCGTAATTGGGTAAACGAGTCGTTTTTGGGTTTTAAAGGGTTAAAACCCTTTTCTCTATATATAAAGAGGAAGAGAGGGAGAAAAAGAGAAAGAAAAGAAGAGAAAGAGAGAGAAGAGAGAGAGGAGGAAGAAAAGAGGAAAAAAGGGGGAGATTCCGGCCAGCCTCCGCGGGATTCGGCTCGAGGTCGTCGGATTTTATCCACGAGGCAAGTGTTTACTTACTTTATTTGTTTTTATGCATAAATATCTCATATCATTGTTGGTATAACAAACCCTAATGATTTTGGGTTGGGTATTCGTGGATAAAACGGGTTTTTGGGAGTTAAAACGAATAAACCCCTAAAAATGGTAAATTGGAGAAACTTAGGTTTTAATTGAAATTTATTGGTGATTCCGGGTTCTAGGATGTTTAGAACCCTTAATATAGGTGTATTTGTAGTTGGTTGAGGTTGTAGGACGTTGGGTGACGCGTCAAAAGCTTGGGAGAAGCTTTAATGGCTGAAACCTTCTCGAAGAAGGTGATGAATAGTAACCCGCAGCCTTTACGGTCATTTTTGACTAGGAAAAGAATTGATTTAGCTTTCGGTCAAAACACGAAAGTTGTAGATCTTTTCGATATGGTCGCGTGGGCGCCGACTGCGTATTTTTCTGATTTTTCTACGATTTGATATGATTTTTACAAGATGACAGCTCCGGGTTGAAAGTACCAACTCGGAAATCAAATCGGGAATTGGAAAAATAAAGGCTAGAAATTATTGTGTAGATGTTTGGGATGATTTTTGGTGTAGAGTAGAAACCATGAAAATGAATTTGGATTGATTTTTGGGTATTTTGGAGTTTGAGAAATCGCCCAAACTGTGACCCTCGAACAGGCCGAATCGATTCGCCTAAGGGGAATTGGGTTTCTGCAATGGGCCGAATCGATTCGGGTACAGACCGAATCGATTTGCCATTTACAGACCTGTTTGCAGAATACTTTCCGAATCGATTCGGATTGGGAACCGAATCGATTCGCCCACCCGAATCGATTCGCTAAAGGGGCGAATCGATTCGCTTAGGCCAGAATTTCTAGTTTTCTCCCTTTAAGAGTATGGGGAGTTGAATTACCATTTAGGATTTTTATGGGGATTCCTAAATAAGGGTTTTGAGGATAAATAAACCTTTAAGAGATGATTGAGGTAATTAGTATTGAACAAAGTAAGAAATACTTTGGATTTAGAATCATGCTAATATTAATGCATGATTATGATTCCCGGAGGGAATCTTTGGGATTATTATCATCGTTAGATGCTATAGGCCACTAAGGCCGTTTATATATATATTCTAGGAAGAATATATAGGATATGTATATACTGTGTGTTTTAGGTATATATATATATATATGATGATGGTAATGATTTTGAAAATATATAAATGAATATTTTCAAAATGGAAAGAGAAATGTTTTTCATAATTAATAAAATATGGATTACACACCTCTCTAAATCGCTATCATATGGGAAGTTGCGTTCGTATGGTGAAGCCCCCTGGCTAATGATGCAGGGTGGATATAGTCCTAGGCCATGGAAGCGCTTATGGTTGTATATTTTCTGCGGGGGTAGGGAGATTCCGGGTGTGGTCTTGGCTACCACGCAGGCTCATGGCCGCTTCCCGACGTGTTTCGATATAGGATCCCAGGTTGTCTTGGAGGCCCTGGAAGATGATAGCCATTTAGGGGCGCGCACAGTGGAGAAATACGGACGGGCGGTCTTAGAACGCGTTTATTAAAGCAGTTCATAATAATGGATTTGCTTTAATTACATTTCCTGGATATAGGAAGGGAAATGGGTTATATTTATATTGGCTTCGGTAACACTTCCCGGATGGAAGAAGGGATGTGGAAGCATATGTTATGATCAAAGCATTTTTATGATAATGAAAATGTCTTTGAATACATTTCCTGAGTATAAAAAGGGAAATGGGATATTTGACAAGGAAAAGCATTTTATGATAATAAAACTAGCTTTTGAAAAGGTATAAGATTTATTAAAGCAATTCATGATAATGAATTGGTTTTTAAATACATTTCCTGGATATGAGAAGGGAAATGGAAGTTTTTGAAATGAAAAGGATAAGTATTTATAAATACTTTATATATCAAGAAATCCTCAGTCCGGGAGATATTTATATTATCCGAAAGTATATTGTAGATGTATGTATATGTATAAACTGGGTGCCGAGGGTCTAACGAATCCCGACGATCGACCGTGCCGCATAGTAGTGTATCGGGGGGGTTTCTTGTTTGGATTTCGCTTTGCGAGACACCCCACGCACGAATATGGCACAGTGTTGAGACTGGGGAGAAGTTTAATCCTTAGTTCTCTTATATTATTAAATGTTATGGTATATATATTGTATATCTTTCTGTACTGAGGGACTGGCGGATCTCAAAGATCGACCTTGCTACATAGTAGTGTATCGGGGGGGTTCCTTGTTTGGATTTCGCTTCGCGAGACACCCCACGCACGAACATGGCATAGCGTCGAGATTAAAGTGAAGTTTAGCCCTTAGTACATCTGTTTGACTATCTAGGTTAGATAGTGGTTGGGTATTAGATTAGTTTAGCAGGGTAGCTTGACTAGGAGGTTTATAGGGATGCACTAGGTGTGCACTGTTAGGGGAGAGGTGAGGGGTATCTCACGAGAGTGCGATACCAATTTAAATATGAGATAAAACTATTTTTCTAAAAATAAAGCATTTATGCACTTGCAAAATATTTTCTAAACATTCGGGCCCTGACCCGTTTGTCTACTCTCCTTTCTTTCTCTATACTGTATATATATAGGTGTCCAGACACAGGGACGCCTGGATGGGAACTCTTTCGAGTCAGACGTCTGCTGCAGCAGCTGTGGATGCTTGCAGGTTATCGGTAGACGTTTCTTTCCTTGTACTCTAGATAGGAGTTATTGTATAAACACTCGAGCCAATGGCTCAATTGCATTTATTTATTCTTTCAGTACAGCATTCGATATGGTTGTATTATTTGGACCGAGTGTTCGGTTATTTTAGTTCCTTTCTTTTCTATTTCAGTTCATTACGCATTTAATTGTGAATGTTTTAATTTGTGCGCTAAACAGAGTAGTTAGATAAAAGTTTTTAACGGCCACCTAATAGGATATTAGTAATTAATTGGATTTTCGACAGTGATGCTAAGAATGATCCATATGAAACTCCTGTTTTAATTTAATATTGGAGTGATCGCCCGGTATCTTATTAGGCGGGTTGTTACATATGGTTTGTATATGAAAGGGAGTAATTTTGGAGATGACTTCTGATTGAAAAGTTTGAGAAAAAGTGAATTGAAAAGCCAAGGCACGAACTTGTTGATATATAAAGGATTAAGAGTTTGATTAAGAAAAGAGTTCTAATTAGATACAAACACTAAAAAATTTATTCCGGACGATCGGAACGTTGAAATTTGATGAAATTTTACAGAGAATTAGCTGAAGACGAGAGGAAGCTATAGGAAAAAATTCAGCTCGATCGGACCGTTCAGTATTTTTAAATATTTTTTTTTGCAAGAGAGTTTTATCTTTTGCGTACTCTTAGAGAGTTTTATGTTTTGAGGACTCTTCTATATAGTAAAAATTCAATTAAAACTCTATTTTAATTTCGATTTCGAAACAGTTTGAAATTCTCGCCTTTAAAAATAATAACCAACATATTTGAGCAATAAAAATAATTTTATCTCAAAATTTATTTTTCCTCTTTATTTTGAAAATACCTCAAAAATTACGCTGGTGGTTACACTTCCCCACTAACAATTGAATTTCGCCCTCGAAATTCGCCGAATACCTAACTCTAAAAAATCAGGCCAACAATCTCCAAAAATAAATTCCTCACATCTAATTTAGATGCCTAACGCAAAAAGATTCTCTAAAAATTTCTATCTCAAAAATACGCTCCACAAAAACGCAACAGACTCAAAATCCAAGACCCGAGGGTTATCGTATACCTAAGCTCTGATACCATTCTGTAACACCCCGCCCGCCCGGGGAGAGTGAACGGAGCGCTACTCATCGATAAAACTAACCGAAACCACAATATAACAAGGTATAGAGCATCTAAAAACCATAATAGAAAAGAAACCACTAATCTCATCTTCAAATTAATACAACAAATCTCTTGAAATAATACAACAATCTAACCATCTCGAAAACGAATAAATCTACAAATGCTCTATACATCAAAATAAATAAATACAAGTCTTATCTCTTGTATTAAAATCCTCCCAAAACAATCCTCGTTATAAATCATCCCAATCAAATTCAAAGCGCCCAAAATCTGCGCTAACCTGCCACTAAAAGAAAATATGGGGAAGTACACAACACGACAGGAAAGATGCTCAACAAATATTAGCGGTGAATAAAACGTAACAATACGAATACGAATATTCAAATCAAATGCGAATCTCAATAGCAATTATATCAATATAATTTCTCAACAACACATTAACCGGGTCACCAAGCCTCACCACCGTACCGCCCCTATGCATTTTTCTAGCATATCCGGAAAAAGAAATATTGGCGGGTGCCCAACTTCAGTGCCATATTAAAATCTCATGACAACATGCTCAACACCAAATATAATACCACATGAATCGAAATTAGATTCCAACAATAATTTTCCAAATTTCCAAATGAATTTAGCAATTCGAATATGAATTCAATAATCACATGAAATCAAAGGGAGTAACACTCGCGAGATTAAGGAGCATATTGTGTAAAACCCCATACCTCAAAATCATGACATGAATCATCACATAATTTTAGCCTCAAAATCTAAACACACCATCATGTTCTTCTCGCGAAAATAATCAAATCTCGTTCTAGCCCAAACTCGAGAAAACACCAAATAAGCCTTCTAATCTAAGGTTGAAATCTTGAATAAGTTTGCGGCTATGGTTTGTATATGAAAGGGAGTAATTTTGGAGATGACTTCTGATTGAAAAGTTTGAGAAAAAGTGAATTGAAAAGCCAAGGCACGAAGTTGTTGATATATAAAGGATTAAGAGTTTGATTAAGAAAAGAGTTCTAATTAGATACAAACACTAAAAAATTTATTCCGGACGATCGGAACGTTGAAATTTGATGAAATTTTACAGAGAATTAGCTGAAGACGAGAGGAAGATATAGGAAAAAATTCAGCTCGATCGGACCGTTTAGTATTTTTAAATATTTTTTTTGCAAGAGAGTTTTATCTTTTGCGTACTCTTAGAGAGTTTTATGTTTTGAGGACTCTTCTATATAGTAAAAATTCAATTAAAACTCTATTTTAATTTCGATTTCGAAACCGTTTGAAATTCTCGCCTTTAAAAATAATAACCAACATATTTGAGCAATAAAAATAATTTTATCTCAAAATTTATTTTTCCTCTTTATTTTGAAAATACCTCAAAAATTACGCTGGTGGTTACACTTCCCCACTAACAATTGAATTTCGCCCTCGAAATTCGCCAAATACCTAACTCTAAAAAATCAGGCCAACAATCTCCAAAACTAAATTCCTCACATCTAATTTAGATGCCTAACGCAAAAAGATTCTCTAAAAATTTCTATCTCAAAAATACGCTCCACAAAAACGCAACAGACTCAAAATCCAAGACCCGAGGGTTATCGTATACCTAAGCTCTGATACCATTCTGTAACACCCCGCCCGCCCGGGGAGAGTGAACGGAGCGCTACTCATCGATAAAACTAACCGAAACCACAATATAACAAGGTATAGAGCATCTAAAAACCATAATAGAAAAGAAACCACTAATCTCATCTTCAAATTAATACAACAAATCTCTTGAAATAATACAACAATCTAACCATCTCGAAAACGAATAAATCTACAAATGCTCTATACATCAAAATAAATAAATACAAGTCTTATCTCTTGTATTAAAATCCTCCCAAAACAATCCTCGTTATAAATCATCCCAATCAAATTCAAAGCGCCCAAAATCTGCGCTAACCTGTCACTAAAAGAAAATATGGGAAAGTACACAACACGACAGGAAAGATGCTCAACAAATATTAGCGGTGAATAAAACGTAACAATACGAATACGAATATTCAAATCAAATGCGAATCTCAATAGCAATTATATCAATATAATTTCTCAACAACACATTAACCGGGTCACCAAGCCTCACCACCGTACCGCCCCTATGCATTTGTCTAGCATATCCGGAAAAAGAAATATTGGCGGGTGCCCAACTTCAGTGCCATATTAAAATTTCATGACAACATGCTCAACACCAAATATAATACCACATGAATCGAAATTAGATTCCAACAATAATTTTCTAGATTTCCAAATGAATTTAGAAATTCGAATATGAATTCAATAATCACACGAAATCAAAGGGAGTAACACTCGCGAGATTAAGGAGCATATTGTGTAAAACCCCATACCTCAAAATCATGACATGAATCATCACATAATTTCAGCCTCAAAATCTAAACACACCATCATGTTCTTCTCGCGAAAATTATCAAATCTCGTTCTAGCCCAAACTCGAGAAAACACCAAATAAGCCTTCTAATCTAATGTTGAAATCTTGAATAAGTTTGCGGCTATGGTTTGTATATGAAAGGGAGTAATTTTGGAGATGACTTCTGATTGAAAAGTTTGAGAAAAAGTGAATTGAAAAGCCAAGTTACGAACTTGTTGATATATAAAGGATTAAGAGTTTGATTAAGAACAGAGTTCTAATTAGATACAAACACTAAAAAATTTATTCCGGACGATCGGAACGTTGAAATTCGATGAAATTTTACAGAGAATTAGCTGAAGACGAGAGGAAGCTACAGCAAAAAATTCAGCTCGATCGGACCGTTCAGTATTTTTAAATATTTTTTTTTGCAAGAGAGTTTTATCTTTTGAGTACTCTTAGAGAGTTTTATGTTTTGAGGACTCTTCTATATAGTAAAAATTCAATTAAAACTCTATTTTAATTTCGATTTCGAAACCGTTTGAAATTCTCGCCTTTAAAAATAATAACCAACATATTTGAGCAATAAAAATAATTTTATCTCAAAATTTATTTTTCCTCTTTATTTTGAAAATACCTCAAAAATTACGCTGGTGGTTACACTTCCCCACTAACAATTGAATTTCGCCCTCGAAATTCGCCGAATACCTAACTCTAAAAAATCAGGCGAACAATCTCCAAAAATAAATTCCTCACATCTAATTTAGATGCCTAACGCAAAAAGATTCTCTAAAAATTTATATCTCAAAAATACGCTCCACAAAAACGCAACAGACTCAAAATCCAAGACCCGAGGGTTATCGTATACCTAAGCTCTGATACCATTCTTTAACACCCCGCCCGCCCGGGGAGAGCGAACGGAGCGCTACTCATCGATAAAACTAAACAAAACCACAATATAACAAGGTATAGAGCATCCAAAAACCATAATAGAAAAGAAACCACTAATCTCATCTTTAAATTAATACAACAAATCTCATGAAATAATTACAACAATCTAACTATCTCGAAAACGAATAAATCTCCAAATGCTCTATACATAAAAATAAATAAATAAATACAAGTCTTATCTCTAGTATTAAAATCTTCCTAAAATAATCCTCGTTATAAATCTTCCCAATCAAATTCAAAGCGCCCAAAATCTGCGCTAACCTGCCACTAAAAGAAAATATGGGGAAGTACACAACACGACAGGAAAGATGCTTAACAAATATTAGCGGTGAATAAAACGTAACAATATGAATACGAATATTCAAATCAAATGCGAATCTCAATAGCAATTATATCAATATAATTTCTCAACAACACATTAACCGGGTCACCAAGCCTCACCACCGTACCGCCCCTATGCATTTGTCTAGCATATCCGGAAAAAGAAATATTGGCGGGTGCCCAACTTCAGTGCCATATTAAAATCTCATGACAACATGCTCAACACCAAATATAATACCACATGAATCGAAATTAGATTCCAACAACAATTTTCCAGATTTCCAAATGAATTTAGAAATTCGAATATGAATTCAATAATCACACGAAATCAAAGGGAGTAACACTCGCGAGATTAAGGAGCATATTGTGTAAAACCCCATACCTCAAAATCATGACATGAATCATCACATAATTTCAGCCTCAAAATCTAAACACACCATCACGTTCTTCTCTCGAAAATAATCAAATCTCTTTCTAGCCCAAACTCGAGAAAACACCAAATAAGCCTTCTAATCTAAGGTTGAAATCTTTGCGGCTATAGTTTGTATATGAAAGGGAGTAATTTTGGAGATGACTTCTGATTGAAAAGTTTGAGAAAAAGTGAATTGAAAAGCCAAGGCACGAACTTGTTGATATATAAAGGATTAAGAGTTTGATTAAGAAAAGAGTTCTAATTAGATACAAACACTAAAAAATTTATTCCGGACGATCGGACCGTTGAAATTTGATGAAATTTTACAGAAAATTAGCTGAAGACGAGAGGAAGCTATAGGAAAAAATTCAGCTCGATCGGACCGTTCAGTATTTTTAAATATTTTTTTTTGCAAGAGAGTTTTATCTTTTGAGTACTCTTAGAGAGTTTTATGTTTTGAGGAGTCTTCTATATAATAAAAATTCAATTAAAACTCTATTTTAATTTCGATTTCGAAACAGTTTGAAATTCTCGCCTTTAAAAATAATAATCAACATATTTGAGCAATAAAAATAATTTTATCTCAAAATTTATTTTTCCTCTTTATTTTGAAAATACCTCAAAAATTTCGCGGGTGGTTACACTTCCCCACTAACAATTGAATTTCGCCCTCGAAATTCGCCGAATATCTAACTCTAAAAAATCAGGCCAATAATCTCCAAAAATAAGTTCCTCACATCTAATCTAGATGCCTAACGCAAAATGATTCTCTAAAAATTTCTATCTCCAAAATACGCGCCATAAAAACGCAACAGACTCAAAATCCAAGACCCGAGGGTTATCGTATACCAAAGCTCTGATACCATTCTGTAACACCCCGCCCGCCCGGGGAGAGCGAACGGAGCGCTACTCATCGATAAAACTAACCAAAACCACAATATAACAAGGTATAGAGCATCCAAAAACCATAATAGAAAAGAAACCACAAATCTCATCTTCAAATTAATACAACAAATCTCTTGAAATAATTACAACAATCTAACTATCTCGAAAACGAATAAATCTCCAAATGATCTATACATCAAAATAAATAAATACAAGTCTTATCTCTAGTATTAAAATCTTCCCTAAATAATCCTTGTTATAAATCATCCCAATCAAATTCAAAGCGCCCAAAATATGCGCTAACCTGCCACCAAAAGAAAATATGGGGAAGTACACAACACGACAGGAAAGATGCTTAACAAATATTAGCGGTGAATAAAACGTAACAATACGAATACGAATATTCAAATCAAATGCGAATCTCAATAGCAATTATATCAATATAATTTCTCAACAACACATTAACCGGGTCACCAAGCCTCACCACCGTACCGCCCCTATGCATTTTTCTAGCATATCCGGAAAAAGAAATATTGGCGGGTGCCCAACTTCAGTGCCATATTAAAATCTCATGACAACATGCTCAACACCAAATATAATACCACATGAATCGAAATTAGATTCCAACAATAATTTTCCAGATTTCCAAATGAATTTAGCAATTCAAATATGAATTCAATAATCACATGAAATCAAAGGGAGTAACACTCGCGAGATTAAGGAGCATATTGTGTAAAACCCCATACCTCAAAATCATGACATGAATCATCACATAATTTCAGCCTCAAAATCTAAACACACCATCACGTTCTTCTCGCGAAAATAATCAAATCTCGTTCTAGCCCAAACTCGAGAAAACACCAAATAAGCCTTCTAATCTAAGGTTGAAATCTTGAATAAGTTTGCGGCTATGGTTTGTATATGAAAGGGAGTAATTTTGGAGAGGACTTTTGATTGAAAAGTTTGAGAAAAAGTGAATTGAAAATCCAAGGCACGAACTTGTTGATATATAAAGGATTAAGAGTTTGATTAAGAAAAGAGTTCTAATTAGATACAAACACTAAAAATTTTATTCCGGACGATCGGATCGTTGAAATTTGATGAAATTTTACTGAGAATTAGCTGAAGACGAGAGGAAGCTACAGGAAAAAATTCAGCTCGCTCGGACCGTTCAGTATTTTAAAATATTTTTTTTTGCAAGAGAGTTTTATCTTTTGAGTACTCTTAGAGAGTTTTATGTTTTGAGGACTCTTCTATATTGTAAAAATTCAATTAAAACTCTATTTTAATTCCGATTTCGAAACCGTTTGAAATTCTCGCTTTTAAATATAATAACCAACATATTTGAGCAATAAAAATAATTTTATCTCAAAATTTATTTTTCCTCTTTATTTTGAAAATACCCCAAAAATTACGCGGGTGGTTACACTCCTCCTGATACAAAGCAGTGTAGGTATGCTATACACATAATAATAAGCATATAATAGGCATTATCACATCCTATTAAATTTCATGGGTATTCACCCAACCCAAACCTATATTTTCATACGTATTATTCTCTCATTACTACGTATAATATATTTTCTTTTTCCTAATATCTCTACTAGTATTAATTCATAGCTAAGTTCATTAATGAGTGCTCTCGAGTATTTCTCCTCCCTCGAAGGGTATCCTTAAATTTACATATCATCACAGTAGGTAAAGTCTCTATACCCTATTTGTACAGGACTAGAAATCTATAGCAAATCGAACCGAACCGATTCTAAAGAAAACAAACCGATCCTATATAAAAAAAATGAATCGATCGTATCTGTAAACGAACCGATCCTATGCTGTCAGGGCTGTTCTCCCACAATTATGTTTTTCCCCCATTATCAAACCCAAAAACTCCACAGTTCGTACCCCATCCTCAATTTAAGTATTTTGATTGATAACCTAACATGTATACATGATTTCTAACATCATAGGATCATTCAATCATCATGAATCATGAGATAAAAATGAAATCCCCAATTTAATTATCAGAAACCCTAGTTCTTACATTTATATGCATTTTCTAAATTAAACCCACATTTATTCATAGAAATTATTATAAATTCATGGACATCATCCTATCTACATAAGGGAATCAAACTCTTATCATAACATACCTAATTTATGATTTAAGTCTCCCAATTTTCACCCAATTCAATGTCATAATAATGGGGTAATTACCCACTCTAACGTAAACACAATCATTGCTAAAGAAAGCAAGTAATAAACACTTGCCTCGATTATGATGTTTTGAGCCGCTGATGAAATTGGTATATACTTGTTCCTCATCTTTCGATCTATGATTTGGTGGGATTTGTCGTGTAAGTTCTTGAGTTTTTCACCAAGAAAACCTATTGACTCTTTTTCTTCCTTTGTGGTCCTCTTTTCATCTCTCTTAGGTTTAGAAACCGACATACTTTTTCTCACTCACGTACACTCATTTTTAATTATCTAATTTTCGTCTATATTATTTCCCCAAAAATTCAAATGACAAAAATACCCCTACGGGGTGCTAGTTAGGCCTAAAAATATTTTGGAGTCCAAATAAAATACTCGGGTAGAGTTTTCTAACTATCTCGACCCTTATGGACTCAATGACGTACTCGGAATGATCATACGAGCTTCTTAAAAATAATTTACTTCTTTAATCCATCAAATTAGTCCCAACACGACTCAGACGCGCGTCCTGACTTAATATACCAAACTGTCGTATTTCCCACTCTCGACAATTTATAGAATTTCATAATTCCATATTACATATCCACACAGTAATATTCAATAATTTTCATCAATAAGCATTAACCCTTGGCACGCTAGTTAATAATTATTTTAATCTGGATGAATTAAATATTAATTTCTCATATTTTAATTTAATTATAATAATAATTAATCCCGTAATTATTTAAATCATCAAAATACGGGGTGTTACATACTTCCCCCCTTACAATAGAATTTTGTCCCGAAATTCAGAAAAAAGTATACCAAGTACAAACAACGTTGTATATAAGTTGCGCATCGCATCGTTGCACTCTCAAATAAACTACTCCGTACCATCCATATAGTACGCTATTGAATACCCTTAATAATGAACACCCCATACTTGTTCATTTTAAACTCCAAGTTACCTTGTCACATAGGTTCTTGCTCAAACCGTATCGTTTAAGTTACACTACTTAAACTTTATTTTAGATATTCGCTATCTAGCCTTCTACTATTCGCACCTTAGTAGATTAATCATTTTTAAGATACACAGGATCTCGTCTCGCGATGATCGCCCACAAGTAGGTTATTTGTGCAGTATATATTTTACGCACACGATATACTAAGTGCCAACTCATCTCTAATCTTCGCACTAATACCTGGTCCCCTATCTTTAACTATCAAGCAAGAGGACAATAAATCTTACCGTGCCATACGTTAACTGGCGACATGTCCAAAAGTGATCTTATGTGAGTTGTTGTTCACAAACTCCACTAGTGGAAGATATTGTTCTCGTCCTCCCCTGAGATTCAAGGGTACACATATAATTTATTTTCCAACATCTGACTAGTCTGCTTGTTCTTCCCATTCGTCTGTGGATGATAGATCATACTCAATCACAACTCGGTACCCATAACCTCGTGAACCCTCATCTAAAATCAAAAGACAAAGATCTTGTCCCAATTGGACACGATATCAAGTGGCACCCCATATAATCTCACTATCTCGATTTTAAAGATCTGCGCATACTGTCCCGTAGTATGACCAGTCTTAACTTGGTATAACATGAGCTACTTTGATTAACCGATCCATTATCACCCATATAGTATCGTAAACCCCGTCGCGATAATTTCTTTTGGGAATACTCTCCCATTAATGCTTCGGAATCCCTAACGGTTGAAGAAACCTCTACTAGTTTTAGGTGCTCCACCATTTTTCGACGGACAGGTGACCATTGCAAAACGAATTAAGAAATATTTATCTTCATTAAATCTCATCACCATTGTCATTTATAACATGATACATCTTATATTCTCTCAAATGTACCTCTAACCGTGATCCATGTGACTTTGCCTCACCGCCATCACAGGTCCTTCCCCCACTCTAAAAATCAGTTTCTTGTGAAACTTAAGCCTTTGACAAATCTTACGGAGTATACTTTGACTCCCCTAGCTAAATGTTATCGAATTCTCATGACAATCATAATCAACTGCCTGATAGAATACTGTCAATTTCCTAAGGCGCCCATACACCATATATCGTGCGCATTATTGCACAAATGAAATATATTCTCACATCATAGTGGAATTATCAACTCTCAATTATACTATCATATATGTACAATTACTAAGGTACGAATCCCATGCATTATCATCCAAACTTCTCTCCAACTCCCGACATTCGTTAGTTTCGTGCGTGGGATGTCTCGCAAAGAGAAATCCAAACAAGGAACCCCCCCGATACACTACTACCTAACATTATCGATCATTGAGGTCCATAAGGTCCTCAGTCCACAATATGTACCTTTCCACAATCTCCGTATGTTGCCATATTAATCTACGTATGTCCTTAAAAATAACATGAAAAATGGCGCTCTCACTATCCAAGTTTTTGGCGCTATATAATAAGATATATTTCATTACTCGATAAAGAACACAATGTATCCTGAGTCGTATCAGTAATTAAATATCTACGCACTAGGATCACATCTAATGAGATAACAAACTCACTGAAGTCTAAGATATCATGAAGTTTTCATACATACACACACATATATATATATATATATATATATATATATATATATATATATACACACATACGTATATGTAGGTCCAACCCTCGAGTGACGCCTTACCAAAATAATATTACCCCCCCGGAGTACCCAACGTAATAGTCTATCACTCCATCTACTATCGTTCAAGCATTCAGTAATTATCACTACACACTACCATTATAAGCTCTACTTTTCTATCTCTATGCAATAGTAAATTATAACAATAAAATATGCGTTTAGTGTCCATCCGTCTTACTCCCAAGTGACATCTATAAAGTCCTATTACCCATGATCGATACACTTATAACCAGATTATGCAAAATTAATGTACCCACTAAACTCGACTCGCATGCGAACTTTAGTGTTAACAATTCATATATGTATTGTGATACACCCATGTCACTTGACCTAATTCTTTTCTCGCAAGGATGAAACAAAACTTCATCAATCTCTCCTAATCGTATGGTCCTTACATGCACTTCTCGTGGCCAAAACAACTCATAATCACTTGCACTCGCTATACGTCTGAGATTTCATCCAATAATTGCCCCTCCTCGTTGTGGGCAAATTATCCTGTTCCACAACTTACGCACCCATTACTGAAACGTTGGCCTAACATCTCTAGGCCTCACTTATGGCTTTACTGGCCACCCTATTTCTTCTTGGGCCCTACTGACCCTGAGGATTATTATGCTACCATTACTTAGGACTCCACTTGTCCTGCCTAAACCTACCACTCTCGGGTTGTAGCTTCTTGGGCTCAGTTCTCTTGACCCAATTCCTTCTCTGAAAATATCACTCCTTCGGTTGTTATGATTAACTGACATGGTTTACCATCCTCAAATCTTATTGGTTGCACTGCTCAACGTGGACACATTCAATACTAGTAGTCTCACTCCCTATACATAGGGAAACTCCCCAAGCCATTTTGGAATGTCCTTCCCTTGGACTGGAAGTCTTAGCTCCAATTGGAGCTATACTATAGGGTGCATGGGCTATCGACCGAGTGCCCGGCATCAAATCTATAAGGAAATCTATCTCTCGGCTAGACGAGAGTCCTGGTATATCCTGGAACACATCGAAAAGCTCGTGAACTATAGAATTCGAATCAATGGGAATTACTATCTCTTTAGAGGTTCCTTCCTATATGTAATATAAGTGGGTGGACTCCTCCCTCAGAACGAGGAATCGACCACAAAGATCTTCGACCCGGGATAGTAAAATAATGCTCCTACAGAAATAGTCTATCATGGCTCTATATGCAACAAGCCAATCCATGCCAATAATGGCGTCATGCTCGTGCATATCTAAGACTAGCATATCTGCAGGCAAAATCAGACTCCTAATCTCTATACCTACTCCTCGGCATATAAAGAAAATTAATAACCCATTACCCAGCGATGAGTCTACACATATAATCGTACTAATGGTCATGTCTTACAATCTTGGGGCCCGTGCCAATCTAGAGTCTATGAACGAATGTGAGGCCCCATTATTAAACAAAATATAACCCATAATTCCCAGAAATAGAGAATATACCTTCGATGGTAGGTGGTGGTTGCTAAATGGCTGCCTACTGAACATTGTACACACACCCATATGGTATCTGCCCCTGCTGCTGGGGTATCTTGCCCTTATCTGGATAATACTGCCTCCTATGACCCATCCTTCCATAATTGAAGCATATACTAGAAAATTGTGTCACATTACGACTCTACTGATTTTGGCCCTGTTGCTCAGTTCTACCTCTTCCTTGGCCCTGTTGGCCCTGCTAAGCATCTTGATAGACGACAATATCAGGTTGAGGACAGTCCCTCCACTTGTGACCCTGTTGTTCACATTTATAGCAGAGTTCTAAAAGTCTTTGCTTTCTTTGGACTTGTCGTCCTTGTTGGTCGGGTCGGGGCTTCTCCACGGTCTGATTCGGACAAGCTTGATGTTTATGTCCGTCTCTTTCGCATTTGAAACACCTTTTTATGACATCATTCTGTCCCTGGCTATATTGGCCCTGACGCTTTTGGCTCTTTATGCAATTTGTATTACCTTTGTGGTCTTTATGACCCTGAGGAACTTGTTGCTGCGATATTGGTGCCTTCCCACAATTGCTAACCCTAGTCATGTCAGATTGAGTATCTTCTCTTGTTCTTTTTCTTACTATAAGCTGCATACTGCGGTCTTGGTACTGTAAGACTGCAGTGGTAACTGCTTGTGCCATAATACCTGTTATTTCTGTGATTGATATTCTCTTTGGGGGCACCTGAGGTATCAGCCGACCATGCTCATTGACTCCTCCAGTAGTGTGAGCTTGTTCTTCTTGACGTGCCATCTGAAAGTTGAAATGGACTGAATAAGTTCAACTTCCATACAAATAAATAGCGAAAGTACGAATTTCCAACGCGTAAGGATGAATACAACATTCCTAATATTAGGGCTCTAAATCAATGGACACTAAGAAGAAAGAATAATAAGCTATAAAGATTCTAAGGACAGTAAAACCTGACTCTAATACCACCTATGACACCCCACCCAATTAAATACCGGGTGATCAGTCCTTTATTAAATTTAAAATAAAATGTTCGATTGGTTCATTCTTAGCATCACTGTCGAAAACATCTAACCAATATAATCACCTAATAAATAATTAAGCTAGTGTCAGATATTTTCCATTTTAAGTTATTCCCAAAGAATCCATTAATAATATCTAAGAATTAAGACATCAACGAGTTACCATTCACAGGAACATAATAAATACTGGATATAACTCAACTGCTGAAAGAAATAAGACTGGATAAAACATTCCAGTTAAAGTCTCAAATAAATACACCATAATAATACTCAATCCAACTAAATAAAACTATAAAGTAAACTGAGTTCAATCTCTCTGATAAAAATGACTAAGAATGGGAGACACATGCCCTAAATGAAAAGTCTAGATAGAACTGAATGAAATGATAAAGGCGTCTAATCTCAATAACCTACAGCTTCCACAACAGCTGTAGCTCGCCAAGTAATCCAAGTAGCTAGGTCTGGTGTCCCTGTGGCTGAGCACCTGTTATAATACATATATATATATAGCAAAAGAGAGAAGAATGCAAGAGACGGGTCAGGTCAGAGCCCGATGTTTTAAAAATTATTTAGCAAGTATTATGTGCATGTTAGATATCGAACCCTCACATGAGATTCTCACCTTTCCACTATTGTGCACGCATACCGTACATCTATCCTAACCTAGTTATCTAAAAAGTTCCCAACTAGGTCATAGATTTATACTTATTAATTATAACTAGAAGGAGTATTCCCTAATCCCCAATATAAGTATTATTAGTTTCAATATTTATCATCCCGGTTAAGTGTTATCACACTAAAGTTAAGCATTCACAACTTACGTTATTTAATATTTCACTATCTTACTAACCTACAATTATCTCAGTGTAGATTTAACACAAGTATACATATATCCATCACTATTATATACATATACTAACACAACACCCCAAGGATACACCTGTAGTGCATTGTATACTCTCCTATCATGTCTTGGTACATCTCATACTCAAACAAGGACTATCGGTTCGAAAACCTCTCACGAACCATATAAACAAATCACACATATTGGAGGCGAACATAGTTCCCAGCCCCATGGGCTACGCACATACCTACGCACCCAAGTGATCGCGAACTTATCAACTCGCAGATAAGTCTTTCTCAGACCTATGTCTTGAGGTACAAGTAAAATATCCCCCCGACGGGTCACACATGATAAGACTGTCCACTACGCGAAAACCTCCTCATGATAGCAAGCAGCATAGGTATGCTATACACATAATAATAAGCGTATAATAGGCATTATCACATCCTATTAAAGTTCATGGGTATTCACCCAACCCAAACCTATATTTTCATATGTATTATTCTCTCATTACTACATATAGTATATTTTCTTTATCCCAATTTCTCTACATAGTATTAATTCATAGCTAAGTTCATTAATGAGCGCTCCCGAGTATTTCTCCTCCCTCGAAGGGTATCCTTAAATTTACATATCATCACAGTAGGTAAAGTCTCTATACTGGTCCAGGACTAGAAATATGCAGCAAACCGAATCGAACCGATCCTATATAAAAAAATGAACTGATCCTATCTGTAAATGAACCGATCCTATGCTGTCAGGGTTATTCTCCCACAGTTACGTTTTCCCCCCATTATCAAACCCAAAAACTCCACAGTTCGCACCCCATCCTCAATTTAACTATTTTGATTGATAACCCAACATGTATACACGATTTTTAACATCTTAGGATCATCCAATCATCATGAATCATGAGATAAAAATGAAATCCCTAATTTAATTATCAAGAACCCTAGTTCTTACATTTATATGCATTTCTCTAAATTAAACCCAGATTCGTTCATAAAAAATATCATAAATTCGTGGACATCATCCTTTCTACATAAGGGAATCAAACTCTTATCATAATAGTCCTAATTTATGATTTAAGTCTCCCAATTTTCACCAAATTCAATGTCATAATAATGGGGTAATTACCTACTCTAACATAAACACAATTATTGCTAAAGAAAGCAATTCCATAATATCATGAATAAACCACCAACTAAATTAACATGGACATTATATGTTCTAAAAAAATTAGCAAGATAAACATTTTCCTTTTCATAAAGGTCTGATTCTTCGCTTGAAACTGGTATAGATACGTTCCTCTCTTCTTGATCTACACGTTGATGGTCTTTTTGGTGAAAGGTGACTAGGTTTGGCCTTGAAACTCCTATGAACCTCTTCTTCTTCTTCCTCTTGGACTTTCTCTATTTTTGCAGAACATAACCCTAATTGCTACTACCTAATGGATGATATATTAATCTAATTTTCGTCCATTAATTAGTCCCAAATTTTCAAAAGATAAAAATATCCCTCCGGGGTGTCGGTTGGCCTAAAGTTGACCAAGACTCCCAACTAAACACCCGAGTAGACTTTTCTGACTATCTCGACCCTTCTGGATACATTGACGCACTCAAAATAGCCATTCGAATAATCAAAAATAAAATTACATTATTATTCCTCATTTAAATCTCGACACGTCTCACACGCGCGTCCCAACTAAGTTTACTGTAACTGTCGTACTTTTCACTCGCGATAACTTTAATATTTTCATAATCATATATTACTTTACTCACTAAGTAATATTCAACATAACTCACATCAATAAATACTAACTCTCGCCACGCTAGTAATTATTTAATTAAATCCGAATTAATTATTAATAAATTTCCCATCTTTAAGTCAATTAATTCTCAATTAATTCCATAATTAAAATCATTAAAAATACGGGGTATTACAAGTCCAAGACAAACAATCACCATGAATATGGTTTTACAAAGATAGACGGTAGTCTAACTCAACGAATCGATCCACCCACGAGACTTGACGCTCCTCTGATCTTCAACCACTCCTCTCACAGTGCCCACGCAGAAAGTAACCTTCTTCCACGTTGCCTGTCCATAACACACGCGCCCACGTATATCTCGGTGTCCACTGATATGGCTCGTAACATCTACGATGTTGAAACTGGACTCCACTGATTCTTCACCGCAAAACCAATCATTATTCTTCAATTGTAACCTTCTTCTTGGTGCAAACAAGTTCACATAACATATACCAATGATACTTGGATCTTTTGAAACTCAAAGGATGTTTTAAACTTAAAAAACCTTTGTAAACATGTGTGTAGAAACTCTCTGGTTCGTATACTGTTTTTGCAGAATGCACACACACCGAAATCTGAAGGAAACATGCTTATACATATTTGTCTTAAGGCGGTGGTTCATTCGAATGACTAGGCTTGTCGCGCGAATGAGATAGCCTGTCGCTCGAACGACGTGGAATCTCGCTTGAACGACGTAGCTTGTCTTTTGAACGACGCGCGAGATTAGAGTCCTAATTTAAACTAACTCTAATTCGTCATTCTCAGATTAAAACGAACTCTAAACAGTTTCAAGCACTTAAAATATTTTAGAAAACATTTTTTTAATAAAAATAACATCCTTATCTTTATGAAAATTAATTCTGAGTCCCATTAATATTATGCATTCATACTTGAGTGATCTCGAAATACAATTAAACTTTGAAGGCGAGTAAACCGCACCAAATAAACTTCAGCAGAATTAAATTCTTTTAAGCTTTGTTGCAACGTCTTCAATTAATCTTCGACACACCATAGTCTGTGTGGGATCGTGACAAATAAAAATAGACCTATGACTCAAACGTGTCTTGTTCCAGAAATAAGTCAAAACTAAATTAAGACTTAATTGGAAGTTTTGTCCTTACAAAGTGAAAGTAAAGAGAAACATGATATAGAATAAGAGTGAGAGAGTAAGGCTAAGTAAGTGGATACAAGTTTTCTCATTTTCTCTTTTTGACCCAAACCTTTTATTTTCTATTATTGTATATTTATTTACTCTAAACTTTTATTAAAAAATTTCCACAGATTTCTAGGTTGGGCACTTGCCCCTATATAGAATAGCTCCGTCTGTGATTGTGTTGTCTAAAAAATCAGAGGGGTTTATTGTAATATGGATTGGGTGAACGGTCCCCACTTCCAACTCTCTAGACTTGTGTTCAAAAAGAAAATTATAGTGTTAATCCCGCTTTCACTTGACAAATTATAAGTGTAGTCAAAAGCATTGAATGGTTTGTACATTATATTCGGTTGGTAAAATGTCATGCAAATGTAAAATTTTGAAATGTGAACTCGTGTTTGAGGTTTGTCTTTGACAAATGCTCTGTGAGATGCATAATGCTTTATCCATGGATTTTTGCTTATTTAAAGGACGTGTCACCAAAGGGGAGGTGTAGTTAGTTATTTATAACTACGTCCTAAATATTTCATTGACCCTTGTGTACTTGATTTTTTTAAGCAACATAATGTAGTTGTAACTCTGTAGATAAGTATAATTGGGGATCCAATGTGCCCATTATTCAATTCTTTTAAAGAAGAAGGAAATGATGGAAACCAAGGAACTAGGAACATAACTATTGATTACAGAATCAAGCTTTGTTGATTTATACATCAATGACATTCTAATTTCCACTTAAATAATGTCTTAAATGGAGCTTAAAGTTCGTTGTGTCAACACTTGTTCATGGAGTAGCTCATATCATATGACTAAGCACTAAAGGGGAAGTTTCAGGCCAAGGTTATTCATCCAAAGTTTTAAGAAATCGCAGTCCTCCCTCCCCAGATTTGTTTGTAATTCGGCAGCATCATAGGCAGACGTATGTCTGCTTAAATATTAAACGCTTTGTGTATAGTTGTTGATTCCATTACACTATTAGAAAGATCATTTATTGATAGAAATTTAAGAAAAAAAAGAAGTAGGTTGTATGCAATAAGTTATACTTGCCAATTAATTTTTGAGTTAAGTAGTATAAAAATTCCTCACTTTTCTTGTGTCTCAATTTTTATTCTTTACCTTTTTAATCTCTCAATTTCATTCCTTACCTTTTTATTTGATTCAATTTCATCCTTTACTTAACCTTCATCCATTTAAACTAACGGAATATACCATATTGCCTCACAACGTTTATTATAATCTCCCATTCACCACCCAAAATAAAAAATGCAAAAGAAATAAGCTATTCTCACACACTTATTATCCTCCCCCACTCCATATTTAGTTTTAACATATGAAATGACTATTCCACCTCTCATTTTTCTCTAAAACCCTTTGATTGTAATGTAAATATAAAGTAAATTTAAAAAGATTTGTTTAAAATAGTTTTTTATTATTTAAAAATGTTTTTATTATAAAAAACTGTTTTTGAAAAATGTGTTCCTTTTTCTAAAGTATTTTATGAAATACCAAAATTGTTTTAAATTCAAAAAACAGTTTTAATTTTTCTAAAAAATAAAAAGTTTCCTTCTAAAACTGGTTTGTAATTAGTAAGAAATTTTTTTCATAAAAATAAAACTATTTAAATTTTTAAAAAAATGTTTATTTGTTAAAAAATATTTTTTTATAAGGAACCATTTTTGAAAAAAGACTATTATTTATTTTTTTAAACTAATTTTAATTAAGAAAAAAGTTTTTACGGGTTTCAAACTTTAAAATAAAAATAAAAAAATGTTTTAACTCTTTCTCATGGTTTTTCTTTATAGAAAAGAGTAAAAAGGTTTTTCTTTATAAATAATGTACAATTTATTTTTAAAAAACAGTTAAAAAATCTTACAGTTATTTCTAAAATAAAAAAAATAGTGTTTTTATTTATAAAAATGCAATTATTTATTTTCAAATAGCGTATTGTTAAAAATATACCTTATAAAAAATAGTTAAATAGTGTATAAATTTTTTCCAGTTAAATAGTATACTCTGAGATGAGCTTTAACCGATAAATTACCATCCTTTCCTCTAGCCCATCTCAAAGTATATTATTTAACTGAAAGGAAAATTGTACACTATTTAACTTTTTTTTTATAATGTATGTTTTTAATTGTATACTATTTAAAAATAAATAATAGTATTGTTTAGAAATAAAACATATTTTTTAGAAATAAAAGCAATCTTTTATTTTTAAATCTTTTATTTCTAAATAATTGTATGAATGCATAACTGTTTTTATTTTTAAATAAATTATACATTACTTAAGGAAAAAAAAACTTATTTTTACTCTTTTCTATAAAGAAAAATAAGGAAAAAAACTGCTAAAACATTTTTATTTTTATTTTATAACTTTAAAATTATTCAACTCCGCCCCCCCTTTTTTTTTATAAAAACCATTTTTTTTCAAAAATAGTTCCTTATAACAATTAGTTTTTAAAATATAAAATAATGTATTACCATTTAAAAAAGTTTTATTTTTATGAAAAATAATTTTTTATTAATAATAAACTAGTTTTAAAAGAAATGTTTTTATTTTTTTATCAAACAGTAAAACTATTTTTTTAAATTTAAATTAGTTTTTGTATTTCTTAAAATAGTTTAAAAAAAGGAAAACATTTTTCAAAAATAGTTTCTCATAAAAAAGGTCTTTGTATATAAAAAAATAAGTTTAAAGAATAAAAAAAAAAAAATTTTAAAAAATATTTTAAATTTATTTTATGTCTACATTAGGTTCAAAGGGTTGAGA
Source organism: Sambucus nigra (assembly GCA_949130495.1). Taxonomy (NCBI): domain Eukaryota; kingdom Viridiplantae; phylum Streptophyta; class Magnoliopsida; order Dipsacales; family Adoxaceae; genus Sambucus; species Sambucus nigra. The sequence continues at coordinate 559,026,195 of OX422215.1, read as the reverse complement.
AAAAAATGAGGGGTAAAATAGTCATTTCGTATGTTAAAACCAAATATGGAGTGAGAGAGGATAATAAGGGTGTGTGAATAGTATATCCCTTTTGTATTTTTGATTTTGGGTGGTGGATGGGAGGGTATAATAGACATTATGAAGTAAGATGATATATTCCATTAGTTTAAATGAGTGAAGTTTTAAGTAATGAATGAAATTTAATCAAATAAAAATGTGAGGGATGAAATTGAGACAATAAAAAAGTATGGAGTAAAATTGAGACAGAAGAAAAAGTAAGGAAGTGTTGTCTCTTAATTTTTTGTAAATATTATTAAATATCTGGTTAGGTAGTACTTATAGATTTCTTCATTCTGATAACCAAAACTAAAAAACTTTGGTGAATGAAAAATATATACATCACACCTTTTTGCAATTCTGTGTTAAAGCAAATTCGTTCAATCCTATTTTTGAAAGGTCTTGGGTGGTATGTTTGGGTTTTGTTTCAAGAGTCCAGTCCAGTCATGGGTCATTGGACGAATTGTACGCACTGGACACAATGTTGGGTAGCCCAAGTGCAATCCTTACAAATTAAATTTCAAAGTTTAAAACCAAGCACTACTTTTCGTGAAAAAATTGTTTCTCCACCATTTTGCCACTAAAGCAACTACGAGATTATATGAAGTTTTTCCAAGTAACAAATATTACATGATTTAAACAAAGGTCATATTAGAGGGCCCGAAACATGACTTTATTTCTAAGAATGACAATTTTGTGAAATTAGAAATTCTCCTTACATTTCATTAATTAAAGTAATACATGCATAAAAATTTCAGGGACATATGGATCAACTCTTAATTAACTAATAAATTTCGAGTCCAGCATTACCTCCCCAACAAAGTCTAGTAACCATTAGAAAAGGGTGGTGATATTCCTATCCCAAAATAAACTCCAAAACACCATAAAAATACATCTTATTTCTCACTAACACCACAAAAACCTAACATCACAATTTGAAACCCTATTATATAAATCGAAATTAAAAATCCCCCCATTTTTTTCATTTTTTCCCTCCTTTGTCTTTCTCTCTACTCTTTTCTCTTTACTGCCTTTTGCATATCTACATACTCAAACTAAATCCTTATTCAAATCATCGAAACATAACCTGGTATGTAGTCCAAAACTCTCCACTTGTGCATTTATGTTCATGCCTAATCTATACATGCTTTCAAACCCATTTGAACCCCCATTCGTAATGAAAAAGTTACTAAAACCCTAATTTCTGTTAAAAAAACATAATCTAAACCTGTATAAAATCCTAATTTGTTGAAATTGAACCTTAAATGTAAAAATAAAATAAAAATAGAAAAGTGTGGAATCTTACGATCTCCCGTCATCGGAGAAGGTGACTTATTGCGGCCTACTTAGGTCGTGTATTCTAATTTCACGGTTATAGTAAATCGTCTATTTTGCAAAACCAATAACATACTAAGACCGTGGTTTGTCATATTCCACGGTTATGAAGGGTCGTGGGTATTGTGCAAAAAAAGATGCGCCTTGTGCGATATCAATTTTAATAAATGCGCAAATTCCAACCACAAACTCATTTAATTAGAGTTAATTTTTTAATCAAATTAATTCAGCCCTTAAACAAATATCTACGTATGTGCCTATGTCAAACCAACATAAACACAAATATGCTAACTCACAGATTTCGGGAAAAATCCCCTTAAGGCAAAACCTTTTATTTCACTATAATTTGTAAATCACAATTTACACGAATTACAATGAAATCTGCAATAAGTTTACCTCGGTAAACCTACATGGACGCACAATCTAGAGTCAGCAATGGATTCCATGCAGCGAGCCCACACGAACAGCAGTTCAATCTTCAGCAAAGATTCACACGAAGCGAACCTCAATGACCTCAGTCTTTTATTGTAGAGACGCACTCAACAAAGATTGAACAATAGCAAATTATGTTCTTGGGTTCCAAAACAATTCACCTAAACATTGGGATTTTTGTGAATTGAAAAATAAATGTTTAAATCCCTAAATGAAGAAGCCAAAAGTATTCTGCCGATTTGCACTATTTGGAGAATGAAGAACGAAAATACTTCATAACGAAATACGCCTAGTTTAACGTGTATTTATACAAAACCTTAAGGCGACATATCGCTCAAACGAGATCGAATCTTGTTTGAACGGTGATAGGTATCGCTTGAACGAACTTCGCGAGACGGCCCATCGTTTGAACGACATAGGCTGTCGTTCGAATGAGCCTTTAAATATTTTTTTCTTTTTCGTTTCCCAGAATATGCAGCGCCTTAAAATTTCGAAAATTAATTTTGACGAAAAACTTAAAAACTCCGCTCCGACACTTAGAAAATTTTTGATGAAAAATATCCCAATATTCTAAGTAAAATGCTAAGGAATAAAAACACAACCTTTGCCAAACTTATCTCGCGGAGGCTTGATTGATGAAGACACTTGAAATTCGGATCCGTCTTATTGCATATGAGATCTTGAACATTCTTCGACGGTTGTAGCGGTATACAACATACTAATTGATAACGAACATTTATAAAATTACGTCCTTACAAATCTCTCCCGATGTCTATGCCGGTACAAAATAAAAACATCCAAATTATCAGAACATAAAATGTCTATACAAATCTAATACCCTCATGAACCCAAAAATGAAAAGGTACTAAACATGTAGGTCTCAAAACTTTTCTTCAAAGTCTTCAACATCAAATCTTCAAATCATCAAGATTTTCTCATCAGGGTGTGTAACATATGATCTTTCATTGTTATACCTACACGCATGAGACAAAGCAAATACCTCATGACGCATCGAGTTTGAAATGATAAAAAAAATACACCAATCATCATAATCAAATCTCCCCCCAAATGCAAAAACTTCTATAATTCATTCTCTCCCTTTTTATTTGAACAAAATAGACATGGAAATGAATAAACAAATTAAGCATGGAGTTGTCACGATTAAAGAGATACTCAAACATACTTCACAAACTATTTTTTGATTTTTCCAATTTTTCATACAAAAAGCAAAAATCACACCATGAATTTACACTAAGAAAACCAAATCATGGAAACGGAACGAATGGATGTGAACATATTCAATAGGAAAATCAACGCAATCAAACATAACATATGTGCACGATGTATCGTGTACTCCTATCGAATGAATCTCAAAATCTTCCTTAGGTGTTCAAAGTGTTGAATTTAAATGACATCGACTCAATGCATCAACACATCAAAGTCAAAAGTGATTTCGACACCAATAACGTCTAAAACTATGAATGCTTTTTCAAGACGCTGTCTAGACGTGGAAACTTATTTTTCATTTCTTTCCATCCAAGATCCCTCATAAATAATAATCATTTATTTTTCTTTTGAGGTGGTCCCCTTTTTGGCATATTTATCTTTTTATTGCCTTTAAATTTTTCGGACTCTTTTAAACGATGGCTTTCACGACGAGTTAATTTTGAACTCTCACAGCCCTTTTTTGTAATTAACTCATCATATTTTATTGCAATTAAATTCCTCACCGTAAACGGTTTTTACATGCACTACTTCCATTGTCAAGTTTTATCGCATATGGTTCGTTTTAAAGACAGAATTGAGATGACAACACTCCGACCAATATGTGATAAACAGGTACAATAATCAAACAAATTCGTGCAAATGTGCATTAAAGGAACTTATGAGCCAAACATGTAGGTAGTAACAACTAATCACATCTCAATAACTCCAAACATTATAAAGCACAAAAATGAAATGATGACGCACATCAAAACACTATCAAATCGTCATATGGATATGACATGAAACCGTGACTCGGTCATCCTAAATGTCCATTCATATACGGAGTAAAAAAATACAAAGCTCTTTTTGAGTTTTTCAAAAATTTTATCAATATAAAATCATTTTGTATTTTTCAAAAAAAAATTCCAAAAAAGAAAATCTATTTGTATTTTGTCAAAAAAATATCAAAAGAAAAACATAATTACAAAAATGATACACACTAGAAGTAGGCAAAAATATCATCATGCAAATCATTCTATGCTAGCAAATAAGTTTAGACCTCAACCAGTAGGTACGATGGAGTTTTCCAAAGGTGGTGACATCCTACGAAAAACCTCCATCAAGCCATGTGAAGTCTTGACCAAAAATAATACATGCTCCCTAATATGTGTAAACTCTCTCATGTAATCATCTGGAGCGTCAGGCGAGGGTGTAATTGTGTGAACATGTGTAGTAGAAAAACGTGACACATGACCCAACTTAAAACAAAAGTCTCTAAGGTGTCCTCTCTTCTTCCAGTGCGTTTAAACATAAACAGGCCTAGGCACACCTCTCTCAAAACTTCTCCTACCCGATCTCCTATCAGGTACGGGACACCTAGGTGGTTTGGGTTGAGAGCCATGTGAGTTAAAAACTGAAGTGGGAACTGGCTCGGGTGCAACATGGGAAGTGGACGCACCGTCTTCACTTATTCCAAAACTCTCACCACTACCCAAAATGGGATTGATAACTATCTTTCATTCCTTCTTAGATATGTTCTCTAAAGTGACTTTAACCTCTAGGGCGCGATTAAGATCTCTTTCTAATTGTGATACATGGGTTATAAGTTCACTTTTCTCCTGATTCACGACAATCATCTGCTCACTCAAATTAATCTTTACCTTCTCTAGTTGACTAGCCGACACCTCAAAACTCCTCAAACTTTCTAACTCTCTCTCCAAATCTCTTACCTTAAGTCTTAACTCCTTATTCCATTTATCAGTCTCTAAGGTCTCGGCGTACAAATCTCTAAATGCGATATGGAGTTCACTATCACCCTCATTAGCGCATTCACTCTCAGACTCGCTAGAAATACTCAAATATTCCTCGGGGGTTTCACGTGCAAAAGTGTCCTCAACGTCGCGGGACAAACTGGGTGTGCTCACGTGACTAGATAAAAAGGCAACAAACTTTCCTTGTGAATTTTCATCCTTGGTATCACTCACCTCTTCCTCACTATCACTAAGGGTGGTTAGCATAATAACTTTCTTGCCCTCTCTCCTAAGTCTAGTGGCACACTCAAATGACTTATGCCTTTTTCCATCACACTCAAAACAAGTCACGTTTTCTAAATCTACCTCACCCTATTTCTCTTTCTCACCGATTTCTTTGGCCTTATCTTTCTTTTTCTCAAAAAACCTTTTATTCGAAGAATTATTTTTAGAAAATTTGAGAAACTTTTTAAAATTCTTTTAAAGCATGACCATATCAAAATCAGACTCGTCCTCAGACTCGGACTCATAAAAACTCACTTTCTTTTTCTTCTTAGACTGGGATTTAAGTGTTATCCCTCTATCATTAGGCTTGATTGTGTCAGGAAACAAGTCAATATAATATGTCTGGAGGTTTCCAACCAACTCTTCTAATTTTAGACGATTCAAATTACCTAAGGTATTTAAAATAGTTACTTTAGGGATAATACATTTTGGCAACGATCTTAAAATCTTTTTAACCACTCGTACATCAGGTATAGGCTCACCAAGATTAAAACTGGTGTTGACAATGTCAGATATACGTTCATAAAAGTCCTCAAAATACTCATTTTCATGCATGGCGATAGTCTCAAATTGAGTGGTCAAATTTTGGATTTTAGACTCTTTAAACGCATTAGTGCCTTCATGGGTGAGTTGCAAGACATCCCATGCTTCTTTAGACGTGGTGCATGTCATAATACATTGGAACTCGTCGGGGATGACCTGTTCAGAAATTGCACTAAGCCCTCATGAATTGAAAGTGCTCCACTTAAACTCATCCTTAGTCCAGTCTGACACAAGTTTTAAAATAGTGACATTATTTGCGGTGACAGTGGGAGGATTTCAGCCTCTTTCACAAATTAACCAAACTTTCTCATCAATTGCTTTTAAATGAGATCTCACACGATATTTTCAGTAAGCATAATTAGACGCATCAAAAATTGGCAACCGATTATATAAGTTTTCATTTGGAAACATTGCGATAAATTTTTCACAAAATTGATTTATTTTTCAAAAAAATCAATATCACATAATTTTACGAAAAATAGGAATACCCGATAAATTAGCTTAACCTGCTCTGATACCAATTTGTAAAAACTGATGTGCCATGTGCGGTATCAATTTAAATAAATGCGCAAATTCCAACCACAAACTTATTTAATTAGAGTCAATTTTTGAATCAAATTAATTCAGCCCTTAAACAAATATCTACGTGTGTGCATATGTCAAACCAACATAAACACAAATATGCTAACCCACGAATTTTAGGAAAAATCCCCTCAGGGCGAATCCTTTTATTTCACTATAATTTGTAAATCATAATTTACACGGATTAAAATGAAATCTGCAATAAGTTTACCTCGGTAAACCTACATGGACGCATAGTCTAGAGTCAGCAATGGATTCCACGTAGTGAACCCACATGAATCGCAGTTCAATCTTCAGTAAAGATCCACACGCAGTGAACCTCAATGACCTTAGTCTTTTGTTGTAAAGATGCACTCCACAAAGGTTGAAAAATAGCAAATTATGTTCTTGGGTTCCAAAATAATTCACCTAAACATTGGGATTTTTATGAATTGAACAATAAGGGTTTAAAGCCCTAAATGAAGAATCCAAAAGTGTTCTGACGATTTGCACTATTTACAGAATAAAAAATGAAAAGACTTCTTAACGATATACGCCTTATTTAATGTGTATTTATACAAAACCTTAAGGTGTCAGATCGCTCGAACGAGATCGAATCTCACTTGAACGGTGATAGGTGTCGCTCGAACGAACTTCGCGTGAGATGGCCTGATGTTTGAAAAACATAGGCTAATGTTCGAACGAGCCTTTAAATAAATATTTTTTTCTTTTTCTTTTCCCAGAAAATGCAGTGCCTTACAATTTTGAAAATTAATTTTAACGAAAAACTTAAAAACTCCGCTCCAACGTTTAGAAAATTTTTGAAGAAAAATATCCCAAGATTCTAAGTAAAATGCTAAGGAATAAAAACACAACCCTTACCAAATTTATCTCACGGAGGCTTCATTGATGAAGAAACTTGATATTCAGATCCGTCTAGTTGCATATGAGATCTTGAACATTCTTCGACGGTTGTAGGGGTATACGACATACTAATTGATAATGAACATTTATAAAATTATGTCCTTACATATTGTTTTCCAAATCAATTAATTTATTTATCCATTTTATAAACCCCCTTAAATGCATGTTCCCAAATTTATTCATTTCTCTATCCATTTTAACAAGTATTACAGATCATAAATGGTAGACAACCCATGACTGTGTCAGAAACAAAATGAAAACAAGATAGAATTTAAGTAAAGATCTAGTGGATAAGGTGGTAAGTGATCAGGTGGATGGTGAGTATGTGGTTGGTGAGGGTATGTTAAGTGAGGAGGCGGTGGTTGGTGAGGGTGCAGTGAGTGAGGATGTGGTTCGTGAGGGTATGGTTGGTGTGGGGGATGTTGACGAGGGGTTTGTTGTTGTGGGGGTGGTTGGTGAGGGGGATGTTGATGAACGTGCTAGGAAGGATAATAGCTCTAGCACGTCAAGAGGTTCATCTACATTGTTATCGTCTAATGATGATGACCTACTCATAGGGGCATCTTCTTCGACCTAGGTTAAAAAGAAAAAAATAAGGACGAAACCAAAAAGATTCTATGCACAACCATTAGAGGAGTCCTCTCCTAACAACCCCGAGTTGTTAAATCATTTTTAACCATGTGTTATACGATATTTGTAACCTTAACAAAAAATGAGGTATGATGAAGTGTGAATACTATTATAAAAAAATCATTGAGTGGAATATAGATGAAGATGATGAGCGGGTGGTGAATGTGTTAAAGGCCTTGGGATTATGGCCTTTGATAAAAAGCTCTTATTGGTTTATTGATCACGTCCTTGTATGTGCATTCATTGAACGGTGGCAACCAGAAACTAATACGTTTCATATGCTGTTTGGTGAAATGACCATTACACTGAATGATGTTTATCATTTGTTGGGGATATCGATTGAGGGGAATAGTGTGTGGGGGGTGATCCCGAAGATGACTAAAGAACGATCTACATCAATTATGAAATTTGCGAAGTTATTTGGGTCAACGGTGAAAGATGTTGAGAAGGAGTGCAAGTCTTGTCATACGGTCCATTTTAATTGGTTGATGAAATTGTGGAAGGATAGGGTGAAGTCTGTGGGTGAGAATGAAAAGTCTAAACACATCAATCCATGTTCCCGACCCTATCTAATATTCATGGTAGGGTGATTTCTTTTTCCAGACGAGTCGGGGACTCGAGTCCCAATATATTACATTCAACCTTTGAAGAGCGTGGGGGAAGTCAAGGACAAGAATAGGGGAGGTGCCCTATTATCTCACATATACAACCAATTGGGGATTGCATCCAAGGCTGACGTATGCCAAGTTGCTGCATATCTCCCTCTATTAGTGGTAATGTGCATAACACCCCGTAATTCTGAGTAACAATTATTTAGTTAATTCGGCTAATTTAAATTACATGTATGATGTAATTTATTTAAATTAATTATTATGTGGTTATTAAAATATTAATAGGGAGAGATAATGATTAATATTTATGCAATATAATTACTAAGTGAATATTAAATAATTATTTTATGTCATAGCGACGGTAGTGACGTGACGATATTATATCTCACTCGGGAGTCGAGTGTAGACTATATGAGTTTGAGATAGAAAATTATTGTAGGGTGACTCATATGGCAATTTCAAGGTCATGGTTGGTTTCGTAAGGGTCGAGATAGTTAAAATAGTGTAGTCGGGGGTTGTAATTGGGTCCCATAGCCTTTTTAGACATAACTGGCCCCAGATGGAGATGTTCAGGTCATTTGGGCTTGGCCCATCAACTTAATTTTGGGATTAAGAGATTTAAACCCAAGTTATGGAATTAGAGGCATCTATAAGTTGAGATAAGAGATAAGGAAGAAAAGAGGGGGGCTTTAGAGACCAAATTCAAGGAGGAATTGGGTGTGCTTTATGAGAGTTATCATCTCTTACATGAAATTAGACTCTACAAATTCTATAAGGCAAGTAATTAACTTGCTTTTGATTTGAATAGCAGAATTTCATGTTCATATTATAGTATGTGTTGACAAAATTCATTTTTGGGAGGGTGTCACATGTTAAATTTGGGTTTTGGGGATTATAACATTATGTGTGAAATTGATATTTAATTAATTTGGAGATACTATCATGAGATCTTGGGATATGATTTAGAGTCTAAATCTAGTAGCTAATGTTATTGAATTTGGATTTGTGAATTGAATTGAATATGAGGTTTAATGAAATTGAGAAAAACCCAATTCGCGAACCCTAGAAATTTTAATGAGAATTGTTGATGTTTGATGATATATAATTGTGTTTGAACTTGTTTATAGATGTAATAAACATGTGATATTATTTGGCTGAGGCTTGGATTGGAGTTTTGGAGGTTCAAAGGTTTAAAAATGGTGGAAAACAAATTTATGGAAGAAGACCTCTCGTTAGTCGATCGATCGATATGGATGGTTATGACGTCATTCTGGGTATGGATTGGCTAGCTGGATACCGAGAAATAGTGGATTATTTTGGGAGGACTATTGTGTTCTCAATTCCAGGGCAAGAGATGTTTTTAGTGGCAATGCCTCTTCCTGAGGGATGGTCGAGCACATGTAACGACACCCATTTTATCACATAAAGGTTGGCCAGGCACGATACGCAGAATATGGGGCTTGTCGATCAATTAATACCATTCTCAGCACAACGTAATATAAATATTATAATTTAAAAGGCCGATACTTTAAACTTTATAAATATTTCCAGGACACTAATTAAACTCAAACCAACACAAACTAAATAATAAATTCAACAGCAAGTGAAAATCATAACTCCAACATAATGTAAATAAATAAATCTCGGGCTTACGCCCTTACAAATATTTCCAAATAAAATAACTAAACTTTGGCGGAAAAGAACCTAGACTAGAGTCAAAAATCTGGAAAGCTGCTAAGCACGAGAGATCGCAAAGCTGGTACAATAACAGTACCGCTATCCCTGTCTCGAAATAACCTGGGGGGGGGGCATTTAAATTTGGGTTAGAGCCCGAGTTGTGCAAGAATTAGCTTATTTAATTAATGATGCAAAAATACAGTCAATGAAAAATAATATTCCCACCTTTGTCACTCATATGCTTTTAACACCTCACCCCTCATCTAAATGTGATATTATTCGCATCCCATTAAGTCTCCAAGTTTCAAATATGAGAACGTGTCAAATTAATAATCATGGATTTATCAATAATTAAATGATTTAGTGTACTGACTACATTTAATTACCCATCCCCGTAATATCCCAGTCTCATCATTTTCATATAAATGGCATAAACATCTATTATGCATTAAAGAATCAAAGTTGTAAATTATCCACATTCTTAGACATTTCCATTTATCTCATATAAAGTCCGGGTAATTATATATATGTCCTTAATAGATATGACACACAAAGGCATCTACCGTTGGTGTCTAATTCATGCGCTATCGACAAGTCCGAAGGAATCCTTTATCCTAAGCAGACATCATAAACACACATAAATTGGGGGCGGTCCTTACACTTGTGAACGGCCCAAATCCAGTGGTGACACAGTAAGGGTCAGCGATAATACCTACCTCTCGTAGATCACGTAGTACCAATATGACCTACATATTGTCAAGCCCACCTACGTCGACGTGTGGTACCCGGTCCGAACGCACGAATCCCCAAGCCGATAGGACAATCCACTAGTATGTCCACACAAATAGATAATAGTACATATTATTATCTCATATAATATGTATAGGTAATTACACCATAATTACCATAAAAATCCCACAAAAAGTCAAGCATACTTTTATTTATTAATAATTTACCAGCTAGTGAATTATTAATTCCATTTCATAGAATAATTTCTAGCAATTTAATTAAATGTAATTTTCCCAAATTGAATGTGGCATATTCGTATTTTTAATAAATTCCCGTTAATTCATACCCGATTCCATTAACTCGCATGGCCTCCTCATAAAAATCCTCAGCTAAAATCCCAGGCCAAATCACAAAAAGGACTAATTGCCAAACACCCCCTAATGTCGATCAAACGACATCTGGGGTCGTTCGCGCTCTAACACCCATAGCACTAGCCCAAGAATACTCAAGTCTATATCCCGACTTGTAATTTAATTTATCTCTCATTAATTATTTTGTCATCAAAGTAGTGTCACCCAACTACAATACCTAGACTCTCTCATTTGGTCTGTAACTTCATCTCTTAAAATATGTTACACGAAGTCCCACTATCAAGCTTAACAGTCCTCATTAATTTTAATATTCGATAATTTATTATATATCTCTATAATAAATTAAATCATCTATCCCGTGCCTAACTCTCATAGAACTCCGCCTAAAAATATCCGAGTCACAATATGTAAATAAAAAGAGGCATTTAACTTTTCAACATTTCAAATCCAATATGATTGTTTGTAATAATCATTCACAAAAATACAATAGCCAACGATTCTACTTGCTTTACATATAATGCTGCAAAAAATTACAATTGCCCACTACGTCACTCGTGATTTATTCAAATCAACTTCGTCATCCAATTCAATTAAAACCGGTTCATCCCTTGTCGCTACATCTTTCGGACACAATCCCTTGAATATATTTAGACGTTGTTTGAATAGATCTTCCTAGCTTAGTGCATCTACCAATGCCTCTGAGTTCTAATTTGATGTAATGGGGGGTATGGGAGAAAACTAGGTGCACTGCATGGTCACCCAATGACAATTAGATATGTTTAATAAGAAAATAATATTTTTATCCTCCTAAATGGGTTTTGGAACCTCATCAAATGGCACAAAAGTTAGGTATTGGAGCTTCGATATCAAGACTACCATTAGTTTCATCGCATTCGCCGCTAGACATGCAAACTCTGACATTGTGAACTAATTACTCATTGTGACAGAATGTTTGAAATGTTCAATCTACTTTCATACTCATTGATGGTATATGATGTCATGATATAAGCATGGAATTACTTGTCCCGACGTAGCTCAATTAACATTTGACTACGTATAGCATGAGGATGACTAAGAGATTCTTCAATACCCATCCCCCATGCCAAGGTGGTGAGGACATAATTACCATTCAACCTAACTTTATATATGCCCTCCATAAAAGATTGGAAGAAGTCCAGTATGTGCTTTATATATAGCTTCTTATAGGTAGACCATAAATCTATCTTTTTAGCTGTATAAGGTGGCCTCGTATCTAACTTCCTGCCACAAAGTTCACTCATATTTGGAGGATCCTTTTCCCACGTACAAGGGGTTCTTTTAGTAAATGTATTTTTATTTAAGACCTTAGGTATCCCCTTGGACGTAACTGAAGTGGCATCCATCAATGGTGTTCAAGATGGTTGATAAATCTCCATTAGTTTTGCTTGCATCATTTGCCGTTTGACTTCCCCTACTTCATTCAACCTCTTCTTTAGTAAAATAATCTCGGGTGTATAATCCAGATCACGATATGTTGAGACATCGGGGACTATAGAAAGCTTCTTCCATTGACCATTTAATGCCCATATTGGAATGACGTCACCCATCTTCTCCCATTCGTCCAATTCATAAGTGCACAGAAGGATATATATTGTACATATAAAATCGTACAATCTATCTCCCCTAGAATTAAATCAAGATTAAGGTGGGAGGCTTATCCACGTATCTCTCGTAGAAATGGTTCGTTGTGTGTGTTCTTTGTTGAGTGTAAAGATTGTTCAAAATTCCAATCTAATTTGAGTATCTTGAAATTCGAGTAGTGCATTCATCCCTTTCCATACCATGGCAAATTTCCCCTTAGAGCTAAGCAAATTGTTTTTCCACTGTGCATGGGTGGCCTCGGCCCTATTAGTGGTGACTTCCCACGATGTTGAATCTTATTCATCCATGGATGGGCATACATAAAACGGTACGGCAACTAAGTATTTTCAAGGTACGAAATCATACGAGGACATTGTTTCTTCCAAGTTGAAAGAGAGCATGACCATTCTCTGTCATATTCCGCATGAGTTTCGGACTCGACCACACCAATCCATCCGAACATAAAAGACTTTTTATCTATGATTTTAATCCATCTTTTAAACAGGCTACTTCAATATTCTTCTGCAGATGGAATAAACATAATAGAAGTTGCGCTATAAAAAAGACTCGTCTCACGACATTCATGCATGACATTTGTCTATCGGCCACGATGACCTCGAGCAAAGCTTCTGGCTCATAGAGAGATCTCAAGTATTTCAATGTCCATTGAAAATTATCCTTCTTCTCACAATTCAAAAATGGAAATGCAATACATAATAATTGACCTATAGAGTAACCCAAATAATCTCGAATAAATGAATATTGTATCTATTTGTTTTGTAAGTGTAATCAATCACTATAACAGAAGGGAAGCACTTGGCAAGTAACAAAGAGGTCAGATGTGAAAAAAATATGTCTTCAACGGTGTCAATTTGCTCATGACACCGATGCCAATGTACGTAATGTTTTTCTAAAAGAAAATTCATGAGTTGTTGCATTGTGTTTTGCCCGACATGCTCTCCTACTCTCATCTTGTGTTTCACGTTGTACATGGTTCTTACCGATGAGCAATTGGCTCCTTCGGATGAATATTATTAGAAACTAAATCCTTTGTCACACTTTATTCCTCCTCGTTTAACTTTTCGGCATATGCATGGCTAACTAACGAATTGGAGACCTCGTGATTATGTAGACTGTACAAAACTTTTACATCCCACTTACCATCTTTCATCCGGACACCCTAAAGTCTAAATGGAAAATCATACTTGTGAGTGCCAACATTACATTTTCTATTCTTTTGTGTTTCCTCCTCCTTATTCCGTTTGTGCAATGAGCTTACTTGACATCCAAGAATTATACGTGGCTTTCTTCCCGATTTCACCTTCTCAAATTTGAGTATAATCACGATTGCTTTCAATTTAAAACTAATTATCTGGAACCATTATACCATTTTACTTTTACTCACAAATACTATGAAGTTTGAAAATAAATAATTAGTCATTATGTTGTATATGATTAAACTCAGAAACTTAAAAATGACTAAGAAAAAAACCAACCTCTTTGGTAGAAAATTCGGAGGTATGATCTTGACAAATGGCACTCTGAGAAGTTCTCGTATCCATACATACATCCTAAATTGAAGAAAATATTTAATATTAATAACACATTATGCAATATTCACCAGATATCATAGTACTTTCGTGGAAAATTACCATGGATATAGTCAAGTCTAGAAATTCATCTCGCTAGCAAGGACCGGTTGTGTTATGTCCTTCTGTAGTAGATTGCTCATGCGTGGGTACAACACTCGTAAATCCCTCAAGTTGTGTGGTACCCATTGATGATCCGTCAATCCATGTCGCACTAGAACTTGGTATGAAAAGGTTATATATCTCCCCCAATCAATTGAGTTTAATATTGAGTCATCTAGACGCAATTTTAGATAATAATATATTGAGTTTAATATTAAGCGAACTCAAAGGTAAACCGTGAATAAGGCTATCCCGACAAAGATAAGCCGTGACATGCATGTATTAACGACCAAGGTAAACAGAGAATGAGGTACCACGACTATGGTTAATCGTGAAATCCTTCAATCCACGACCAAGGTAAATCGTGAAACGGGACACCACGGCCATGAATAGTCATGATATGCCATCTTCTTCGGTTATGGGAGACCGTGGGACTCCATATCATCTATTTTTTTTCAAACTTTTTTGTGCTTCTTTTCTTACATTTCTTGGTGTGTAATGACTAAATAAATGCGTGCAAACACTTAGTACCTCAAATGAGTCCAATGTGGGAGTGCAATCTAAACTTTGAGCATCCTTTCTGTCTTTGGTTTTTTGATCATCCACGGTCATTCTTGTTATTGTTAAGTTGTAAAACATGCAGAAAATAACCACATGAACTTTCCCAAACGTAATGTATATAAAATTAGATTGGATTGAGAAAAATAACTGATTTTTGAGCCGTGGAAATGGGTTTCACGATTTGGGTTTGAATTTTTTTGGGTATCTTAGGGGTTAAATTTTTTGTTATTATGTTAAAGGGCATTTTAGACTTTTTAATAAGATTAAAAGTGTTAAATTTGTGGTGTTTGATGGTAGAAAAAGTGTTTTTTTTTGTTTTATGATGTTTTGGAGATTATTTTAGGGTGGGAATATCATCGTACATCAAAGAATTTCAGGAAAGGGCACTAAATGATGTGACAAATGCAAAAAAGTATTTTTTTTAGTTTTTTGACATTTTATAATACAATATTAAGTGTACTTACACATAATTTTATGAACATCTGGTTGTCTATTTTATTAACTCACAAAGCCTCTCAGATATCCTTCTTTTAATTTTCGTTGGGAAATTATTATTTACACCCATTTTATTGTAAATAATATTTTCATAATAAAAATTATGTGATTAATTTTACAACTTATATTTTTATATCTTCCTTGAGCCCAATAGAATCTTAGGGTAAACCTTGATTTGCCCTTTAACCCCCAATCTTTTGTCTGGTCTATACTTTATCCCCCACTCTTTTTAATTATATAGGTTTAGTTACCCTTTAAACAGTGTTGATACCAAAATTTACCACCTTATGTGAACCAATTATAAACCAACACATGTCATATGGTGTGGCTCAAATTCAAGTCAGCATGATGCAAAAGACCGACCAACAGGGAAGCCCGACTTACAAGGAAGGATGATCGAAGCACGACCAAATGGGAAGACCGACCAACTTCCAGAAATCCAGCCTATACAGCCAACGAAGCGACAATACTCATACAACTGTGTAACTAGTGAAGCAACAACAATAGTATATTTAATTCTCATTATGTATTGATGAAAATGCCTAACGAATGAAGGCATTCCATCCTTTTACACAATAACTATCAATATCCCTCTTGGGCTATAAATACATTGTATCACCCTCATTGCAATTGCAAGGGATTGAAAAACAACTCAAGGCAGTCAATCATTAACGGTGGACGTAGGCTATTCCATTGAGCCGAACTACTTTAAAAATCTTGTTGCATTACTTATTTTTGTTTATTTATATATGATTAATCAATTAGTCGTAGTTTAGTTTTTTTCATCAACAGACAGTTTTCATTAATTCCCCAAGAGATTGGTGTCGTTTGTGGGAACGTATTGCTAAACCTTTTCACTCATTCATCATAAATTCCTGAATCAAGCACCAGAAATGGGGGAATTATTCCCACTCCCTATGTCCTTCTAAATAACAATGATTTAACTGGAATTTTGGATAGCTTGGCCAAGGGTCAGGAGGCTATGCAAGATACTATACGAAAGCTGGCCCAAACTCTGCAGGCTGGGGTCCCTGCATAATTAATCAAAGGAGTATGCCACCACCACCAATAAAGAGTGTTGGTCATAACCATTCCCGAACTTCAAGGGATCCTTCGTACCTTCCTAGAGTAACTTCTTCTCTCAGGATCACTAATTCCTCTGATGGAAATTCCCTTTTCCCAGAAAGATTGAGTGCCTTAGAAAGGCTAAGTAGGGCCTCTCCTTTTGATCGTTTGGGACCTAAGGGAAATGCCTTATGGGTTGTGTCGAGAAATACTCGACGACCAAGCGATCTGAGGGAAGGTTCAGCCCAATCCAGATTGAGCACCCGACGAATTGCTCGATCCAGTCAAAGAGAAGGTTCACAAGAAGAAAGCTCAGCACGATTAGTTGGTCGACATAAAAAAGCCACCACCCATAGATCTAGTGTTGGCAGTGATGCTTGGAAGATTGGTTGGGAGAAATGTCCAAGAATCCACTCCACTAAAGTTTTATTAAGGGATCCCCCTTTGTGAAAACCATCATAGATTTCCCTATGCCGAACAAGTTTAAAGCTCCATTGGTCACTGCCAAGTATGATGGGAAGACTGATCCAGTTCTTCATATAGAATAATACCAAGCAGCGTCTGATATCTATGATGTTCCTGATTAGATGAGGTGTAGGGCATTTTCAGGAACAATCACTGGATCTGCTCAAATCTGGTATAATAGTCTTCCTTGGGGGCAAATTTCTTACTTCTAATAACTCATCGAGATATTCATTGGTAATTTTTGCTTTGGAGAAAAACCAGTGAAGTGAGTAGCTCATTTGTTTAGTGTGAGACAGAAGGTGGGAGAAACTACCAGGGATTAAATCACTCATTTCAACAACGAGAAATTGGAAGTCATTGATTATGAAGAGAAGACTGCAATCACTGCCCTCATAAGTGGTTTTCTCCCCAATAAACTATATTATACTTTGGCAAAAGATCCCCGAGTACGATGACATAATTTATGGCCAAAGCAACGAAGATTATGAATGCCGAGGAAGCTATGGCTGCTAAAAAGAATTTAGATGCAAATGCGAAAGCGAAGATATAAGGGAAGTCAGATAAGAAGGAGCACAAGAATCACAATGAGTGTAGAAATTTAAAAGTAAAAGAGAGCCGAGATCGACTCAGAAAATTCACTAATTATAGAGGAAATTAAGCACAACAATGATTTGAGTTGGCCTGAAAATTTAAGGTCACCTGCTGATAAGAGGGATAAGTCCAAGTATTATAAATTTCATAAAGATCATGGCCATACGACCAACCGGTGTATTGCTCTCTAGAATGAGATAGAAGCAATCATCCAAAAAGGAAAATTAGAAAGATTTATTAATTGGAAGGCTGGTGGAAGAGCTGGATGTAGAGATCGATAGAGATTCAAATCACCTGTTAAGCCTAGAGAAGATAAGAAGAGGAACCATGACGATGATCTAGAAGACAATCCCGATCTCCCTAAGAATCCTAGACCACCTAAACGTGAGGTATTCACACTCAGTTTTGGATCCTTTGATTTCCATATAATTACAAGTGGAGACGCAGGAGGAGGAGATCATACAACTAAAAGGAAGACATACCTAAATGAGGCTGAAGCTTGTTCCTACATCCAGGGAATCAACCTCGTCGAGGAGGATTGACCAAGGAAAGTTTAGAAGGATAAGCTCATAATTGGTTTTTCCAAGAGCAATCTATCCGGAGTGTTGTATCCTCATGATGATCCTTTAGTGATCAGAGTCAGGATAAAAGAAGTACTGGTAGAAAGAACATTAGTGGATAATGACAGTTCGACAAATATCATGTTCTATCCCTGTTTTGATAGTTGGGTTTGAAACTCTGCCAATTGGAGCCTTACCACATGCCACTTATTGGATTCTCTGGTGAGAAGGTATTTCTATTAGGAAAAATTAAGCTAAATATGTTGATCGGGACATGGCCAACAAGCAAGATAGAAAAAGTGAGATTCTTTGTGATGGAGGAAAATGTTCATTCTACCTATAACATGATCATGGGAAGAGTGGGATTGAAGAAGTATGAAGCTATACCTTTTACTGTTCATTAATGCCTAAAGTTCTCGACTGACTTTGGAGTAGGAGTAGTAAAAGGAGATCATAAAGTAGCTCGGGAATGCTACTATTCATCTGCCAAGGAAGAAGATATATTAGAAGTAAAGAATAAAAATACCACTTATTAAGTGGATATGTCTGATCCGAACAATGAATCTGAGGTTGAAACCTTAGATCCAAGAGATGAATCAGAACTTTTAAAAGGCCAAGTGATGCAGGAAACAAAATTCATTTTTTTGGATGATGATAAACCAGAACGAACTACTCAAATAGGAGCATCATTGGAACCGGTTCTTAAACAGGAGTTGGTGGCCCTCTTGAGATAAAGAAAGCAAGTGTTTGCATGGAGACATGAAGAGATTCTTGGCATAAAACCAAATTTCATGTTCCACGAGTTTAATGTTAATAATATGAGATTAAATCTGTAATGCAGTGAAGAAGGGTTTTTAGCTCGGAGAAGAACCATGCTATATAGGAAGAAGTGGAGAAGCTTTAAAACGCTTCCTTTATCGAAGATATGAAGCACATGGACTGGTTAGCCAACATATTTATGGTCAAGAAGAAAAATAATAAGTGGAGGATCTGTGTGGATTTTACTGACTTGAACAAAGCATTCCCAAAGGATCACTTTTCTTTGCCACGAATTGATCAACTGGTGGATGCTACGTCGGGACACGAGCTGCTGAGTGTCATGGATACTTATTCTGGTTATAACTAGATCAAAATGAAGCCAGAAGACAGAGAAAGTACTTCCTTCATTTTCCCCCAGGGAACTTATTGCTATAATGCTATGCCATTTGGTCTAAAAAATGCAGGTGCCACTTATCTGATACTTGTGAACAAAGTATTTGAGGAGAAGATAAACATGTAGATCTATGTTGATGATATGCTAAGCCACTGATCATATTACCGACCTCAACCAGATGTTTAATTAGTTAGAAAAGCACTAGATGAAGTTGGACCCGACTAAATGCATCTTCGGAGTTCAGGAGGGAATGTTCCTTGGGTATACAATAAATCAAAGGGTCATTGAAGCTAATCTAGATAAAATTAAAGACTTTATATAAATGCAATCCCCAACCTATAAAAAGGATGTTCAAAGGCTAACATGGCGCGTAGCAGCACTCAATAGATATGTGTCCCGAGTAACGGATAGGTGTTTACCATTCTTTAAGGTACTCAGAAAAACCTATGAATGGAACGATGAATGTGAAAAAGCCTTCCTAGAATTAAAGAAGTACCTGAGAGAATCACCACCACTCTCCCGACCAGTGTTGGGAGAAAAGTTGTATTTGTATCTGGTTGTATCTGAATCAGCTGTTAGCTCTGCCTTGATCAGGGAGGATAATGGAGTTCAAAAGCCAGTTTATTATACTAGTAAAGCTTTTTAAGGACCATAAGGAAGATATAACAGACTGGAGAAATTAGCATTGGACTTAATTGAGGCTAGTAGATGGATGAAGCCTTATTTTCAATCTCACACGATAATGGTGTATACTGACATGCCACTGAGGCAAGCTTTCATAAGCCAGAGAAATCCGAGAGATTGACGTATTAAGCTATGGAGTTGGGAGAATATGACCTTGTATACAAACCAAGGACTGCTATAAAAGGCTAAGCTGTGGAAAATTTTATCACAAAATTCACTTACCCAGAGGTCCCTGAGCAACAAGGGATTCTGTTCGAGCAACAATCAAGAGTCAGCAGACTTACTAGAGACACGCCCGACCAACTCCAAGCAAGGGAAACTACAGAAGAAGTTACCACCAATCAACCAGAATATGAGGAGGTAAAGGATAAGATTTTCCATAATATAATTCTGACAAACCAAGAGTTTGAAAATGATATTCCCATATGGAGCTTGTATGTTGATGGGTCATCCTGTGCAACTGGATGTGATGATGGAATCATTCTCAATACTCTATACAAACTAGATATAGATTACTCTCTATGATTTTAATTTCAAACCTCTAATAATTAAGCAGAGTATGAAGTTGTGATTCCTGTCGAGCTAGGTTTACTTACGCACCGAGTTCTTAATTTCAATACCCCAGTCAGTGATTTGATGAGAAGGTTGGAATTAGATATGCTGTAAGAGGTATGTGAAGATGCATCTTTAAGGAATGTAGCCTATTAATAACTGACTGCTTGTTTCTACAACAAAAGGGTATAACCGAGTAACTTTAAAGAAGGTGATTATGTTTTGAAGAAAATGATTTAGAAGAACAATAAGTTGGAAGATGATTGGTACGGACCTTATTGCATTACAACAGTTGTCCGACCAGGCACATATCTAATTGAGACTTTGAAAGGTGAAGAATTCAAGAATCCCTAGAATGCAGAACACCTGAGGAAGTATTATCAATGATGTAGTCATGTTGTACTCAGTTCATTTTAATATTAATGATAATATGATTTCCCCAAAATTGTTATTCTTTTCTGAAGTACTAGTGCTATGCACTACATTGTAAACATTGCAAAGGAACCAACAATATTAGTCATCAACATAAACCACCAATAATGTTGGTCGGTATAAATAAAGGCCACAAATAATGTTGGTCGGTATCAATAAAGGCCACCAACAATATCGATCGGTATCAATAAAGGCACCAATAATGTTGGTCATCAACATAAACCACCAACAATGTTGGTTGGTATCAATAAAGGCACCAAGAAAGTTGGTTGTCAAATAAATAAAAACCATGCAAGGCAAAATTGTAAGTCTCAAATGCTTTGTTAACGAAGACCCGGATGAATAATTTTTATCTAAACTGGGCTAAAAGATGGAAAAATGTTCTACTCATGCTTGGGAACCAAGGTAACTAATGCAATTACCTAAAAATTTAGGTACATTAGTAGAACTATGGTGAAGCATTAGTAATTGGTATGATACTTAGGATAATCCTAAGGATATCGATAAAACCGATGAAAAACTAGAGATTAACTAAAAGTTGATCCATTCATAATCAAAGACTAAGGATACATTCATATATGTAAAGATTGACTAAAAGTTTATCCATTCATAAAATAAGCTTTTCATTAAATTAAATGATTACGTATTGTTGCTTAAACATGCAGAAACAAAATAAAGCCTTATTCTACAGGACGTTTTCCTTCAGCCTTAGAAACAAAATCCATGCCAGCTGGAGGATCATCCAAAGTATAAGGAGAGTTGATGGAGTTAAAATTTTGAAGCATCCTAGTATTACTGCTACTAGGACGATCAAACAAGATGAGGAGGTCAAACAATCTCTAGTTCATTATGTAGCTCGTAATCTCCTAAGTATTTTGAAATCAATCATTGAGGAATATGATGAATAGGAATCTAGTCGACATCCAACTTGAATGGAGGATTGTTAAGCTCCAGTAAGCTTGGGCCATACCAATCCCATAAAGAGTTGTTCCGATCCACCTTCATCACGATTAAAGCACTCATCCAACCCCATTTATAGGACTCATTCTTAGCCTGTTGAAGTCTATCATCAAGATGACCTAGAGCTTCATTATACCCATCTATTTAAACCTCTCTTGGCTGCTTATGGAATTTAAAGGTTCATTCATCAACCTTTGACTGCAGCTTCTTTAGTACTCAATCATTAACCTGTAATTGGGAAGATTGAGTGGATAATTGTCCAGACAAGGTCTGCAGCTTCTAGGACATCTCAGTAATAGCTCGGTCTTTAGCTTTTAATTACGTATCTTGATTGGCAAGGGCCTGTTGAGTCCTAACTTCTTCTGTGGTTCCTCGTCCAGGATTATTTCTTGCTCGAGAGGAAGATGCATGCTTAATTTTTTTAAGGCTTCCAACTCATCCCTTAATGTTTCATTCTCATCCTTTAAAAAGGAGTATTCCTCATTAGTAGTGGCAATAACAATTTCAGTGGCATACTTTAAAAGATTCACTGCACCCCTCAAATTATTATTCTCCTTTTCCAAGATTTTGGTAACAGTTGTACGTAGTTTCTTCAACTTCAAGCTTAAGTAGAGCTTATTTTTTATTGTAAACAAAGATAAATTTATCAAAGCCCCAAAATACACATAAGCTTTGATATTTCTGCTCGTAGCTATGGTGCAAAATTATTTGCTATAATCTCACAGTAGGCAATATTATTTGCTACTGCCCGATCAAGTAAGTAATTTAAATACTTGTCGGCTTCATTAGCATGCTCTGATGCATAATCACCGAGCAACTGAATAATTTCTTCTACGGATAAGTTCGTATGACCTACTTTGAAAAAGTTATTACACTTCCTCAGTAGCTTGGTATCATTAGAAGACAGTTGTTACATCTTCACTATAAACTAGCAAAAAGAAATGACCACCAATCAACAATAATAATGGAGAATATGTATAATCAACAACAGATAAAAATGAACAAAAGGTTCTTTTTTTGATAACAAAGATTTCAAGTACAATAAAAATAAAGAAAAATAAATAAGGAAGAAAAAGGGAAAATGCCGAACAACTTTACACCTTCTCCCTATCAATCTCTACCTTCTCAGAAGAAGGGAATACGGGTTGGTATTTCTCGATGTGTTCGTATTGAGGAAGATAAGACTAAATAATTTTAGGTTAGTCGACAACAGATTCAACCACTAGAGAAGACTCTCCAGAACTAACTTCATTTTCAACCTCTTCCTCAATGACTAAAGGAGGACCATGAATATATCTCTGAAAAAGTTTAGAACCTTCAACTGTGTTCAAGTCCTGGAGGGAAGCAACCCAAACATCTCTAAAACATTTTTTCTTAGCATACTCAATCTGAGCAGAGGCAGTAGATATTGCTTTGTTCCAGCCCTTATCCCAGCCAGCACTGAAGGATGCCTTTATAACATAATTTAACCTAGATTTGGAAGAGGATACAATCTCTTCAGCAGTCTTAGCCTTGCGTTCAACTTTTTTTACCCTGCGCTCAATTTCTGCTGCCTTATGCCCAATTTCCTTAGCCCTGCGCATAGCCTTAAAGGCATTTTCAGCAGACGTCTGCCGATCAGTTTTAGTTGTATTCAATTTATCTGCCCAGTTACTCTTCTCATTTTCCAAGTCTTGATGAGATTCGATTAGAGACTTCTTCAAACCAACCAAGGCTTCCTCCACATCATTTGAAGAAGAAGCCCTAATTGCATCATCATTCTCCAACATATTATTAAAATCCACCAATAACTGCAAGAGAAAAAAAGGAAGTTAGTACATGAGAATTATAAAAGATAACCAAACCAAGAAAATGAAAATCACTTACTGATGTAAGGCTCTGAGCAGCCAATTCAGAAACCTTTGCTCAGGGGAGCATGACATCCACCCCCTATGGTCAGGAAGAGCACCAAACCTGATCTACTTCCTAGCTAATAACATTTGATTAGTCACTTGGTCGACCTTCTTATTTATAAGCCATCTCCTAAGTATCCTCAAGGGAACTTCAATATGTTTTAGAGTTGTGTCCTTGGGAGCTAAGTCTTTGAGGGCTGAATCTTTGGGGGCTGGGTCTTTGGGAGCTGGGTCCTTGGGGACTGGGGGTTACATAACATCCCCTGTTTTCTTCTTGGCTCCTTCAGCAGGTTCTTGGGAGCCAAAAGTGCTACCACTGACAAGATCAGGAAGCTTTCTCTTCTTCATGATTTTAGAAAGAGTAGTGTCTAAATCAGTAACAAATTCTTGGTCAAGATCAATCACCAGAACAGGGGAAGCAGCTAGTCTGGAAATAAAGGAAGAAACATTATTTCTGTATTGAAGCAAATAGGAAGCGGACCTAACGTGCTCCTCAACAACTGTCTTATGAATCCCCCTAGACAAACTTCAATTCTTTCAAATTTACTTCACTCTCTTTGGGAGATGTTCTTTTCTAGTCAACTACAATTAAATTTACAAAGCAACAATCAGTATGGCATTTTATTAAATAGGGAAAAATTACTAAAACATAAAACAACCTATTCCATGGCTAAAGAGCGGACATCTAGGTCCTTGATATTTAGCACCTCCAACTGAAGGAGCATGTTGCCAATTTTTTACAACTACCCCATGATCAAAATAATTCCTATTAGAATCAGGGAGGTTAACTACTAAAGCTTTACTAACTACCATAGTTTTCAAATAAAAAATGGTATCACTAGTTACCCATTTATAACAAAACATTATTTTTGGAATACCTAAATAGGTTCCATAGATTGATTTAACCTATATACTCCATTCACTACTCTCCATGTGTTAGGAGCCACTCATGCAGGAACAACGTCAAAATATTGACAAAACTCCAGACATAGGGGATTAGGAGGAAATGTGAACCCACATTCAGTAATAAATATGGAAGGGAACCAATGGCCCTAAGCAAGAGAGAAAGAATCAGAAGGAAAAGTAGGATGTTCCAGTACAACCCAAGATGTAATGTTAAAGTCAGTTATGAACTTATCAAGAGACTCGATAGAATGAACCATGATGAAGAAAATAAAGAATAAGGGAAGAAAAATTCTTACAAACGTTTAAGGATTAAGCAAGAACTAAAGATAGAAAAGAAAACGATTGCACGAAAGACCAAAGAACACGACAATAGAATCATTAATGAGAGGTAGCAAATGATCGAAGTTTTACCACTCTTTTTATAAGTCGCATTAGAAACTGGGAAAAGTAATGATTAAAGTGAACGAAGGTTGAGTTTATGACGGCTAATAAGGGAAAAGATGAAGATACCCCATAAAAGTTAGCCAAAATTTGAAATATTTACAAAATTGCCATTCGCGCTAAAAAATTGTCAATCAAGTGGATAAATTTCAAAAGTCTAGAAGGTCTGTAACTGAACAAGAAGCCCAAACTATTGCTAAAGAATAATATTCCACACTTTCATATCAACTCTAAGTATGAAACATTGGGGGCTTCTGTTGATACCAAAATTTACCACCTTACGTGGACCAATTATAAACCAATACATGTCATCTGGCGTGGCTCAAATCCAAGTCAGCATGATGTAAAATCTCGACCAACAGGGCAACCCAACCAACAAGGAAACCCGAACAACAGGTAAGGCTGACCAACTGGGAAGACTGAACAACTTCCAGAAATCCAGGCTGTACAACCAACGAAGCGACAACAGTCATACAACATGTGTAACCAGTTAAGCGAGAACAATAGTATATTTAATTCTCATTATGTATTGATGAAAATTCCTAACGAATGAAGGCATTCCATCCTTTCACACGATAACTATCAATACCCCTCGTGGGCTATACATACATTGTATAACCTCATTCCAAGGGATTGAAAAATAACTCAAGGCAGTCAATACATAATAGTGAATGTAGGCTATTCAATTTAGCCAAACAACTTTAAAAATCTCTTTGTCTTACTTGTTTTTGTTTATTTATCTGTGATCAATTAATTAGGCCTAGTCTAGTTTTTTTCATCAACAAACAGTTTTCATCAATTCCTCAATTTGCATGTTTATTTTTTTCCCTCCAATAAAAAATCAGTAATGTCCTTGATCTATTTTGTCAAATCTCAGAACTTCCTTAATTAGGCGGTAAAGAAATGATGCACAGAGCTATTTTTATTCTTACCATAAGGGGAACCATCATTACCATTTATGTCACAAGCCGTGAAAACCCTATGTTTGTACAATTCCTTTGCGATAAGTCATTTCAATAACCAAAAGTAGGGATTTGTGAATTGACATCAAAGTGGTAAATTAGGAATCATTCAATCTAGTATAAGAAAACCATAAGGTAGGTTTTAGATTGCAATATTTTAACATGATAGGGATTTCTTAGTATTGTGTTGTTAGAAATCATATATAAGTTTTTTTTTTAATAGTTTTCCCTAGTGTATTTTTGTACTCTATAAACACATGCTTAGGTTTTACTGCATTCTTTATGAACTATTTGGTAAGGTTTACTTTTTACTATTTGAAAATAAATTTGACGAGATCTATTATTAGTTAAAGATATAATCTATGATTTATCTTCTTCTTTTTGAACATATTTTAAAAGTATATTTATGTTTTGTGTACCAATTTATAGAGTTTTGTAATGTCTTGTTACTCCTTTTGTTGTTTTTTCTCTATGACATATTCTCTGATTTATATATTTTCTCATCATTTTATTGCTCTAGTTTGGAATGGCATTGCTTGGGGTTAGGAAGTTTGGGGTCCATACTAGTGGTCAATAAACCCATAATCAGGTTAAGTACAAATGAAGGAGGATTGTAAATTTATGTGATGTTAATAGGAATAAGTATGTTTGATTGATTTATTAAAGGAAGTAAAAGACAAGACTACTCTCAAATTGATCAAATTTCAATGGGTTCGTGATGTTGTCCATTTCATAAATAGAGACTCCAATTTAATGGTCGTGTAGGACCACATTTAAGATGAAAATATTTTTTTTCATTTTGTCTATATAAGAGAGGGGTCACATTTAACCACTAACTATGAACCTAAATTCATTGACCCCTCGCAATCAGTCATGTAACAAATTGATGCCATTGTTGATTTGGTATTTAGATAGTTACATCCACTTCGCCTGGGTGAGGGAAAATAATGTTCTCTATATATTGATTTTCACTCTTCTAATACCGACACCTCGTCATCCATTAGTAAGGAATGTGGTTTATGACATCACATGTTAGGGGTTCAAACCCCATTGGTATGAGTTTGTGTATAGGAGCTGGAATAAAATCCCATAATGTGCGGTGGTTATATTGGGGATAATATCGATGGGATAGGGCGGAATATTACAAATCCGAACCATAAAAAGGTCACACAAGTTAAATCCAATAAAAAATTCTAAAATCATAGAATGTTAACCATATGACTAAGTCAACAAGAATTAGATCAAGCCTCACTTTGAAATACACTAATAATAAAAATAAGCCAATATTTGTGTTTAAAGTAAAGATAATGAGAGAGCATGGTCAAGTGAGTTAATTGTTGGTGTACAAGAAGTAAAACATGATTTAGGGGGTGATTATTGGGATTTAATTAATTTGATTGAAAGTGATGGCCCAAAAATCTACCAAACACGGGGATTGGAGAAAATTGGTTTTTTATTAAATCAATGACAAATTAAACATTCCTTTTACTTATTTGAAATATGAAGAGTTAGTATGTAAGAAAATTTAAATAAATAATAAGATAAATTATAAAGATAGAGTTAAACATTATTAAAACTAAATTTTTTATGTGATTTGGTCTTGCTTACGTAATGCTCATATCGGGACTCAATAACTTCACTATCTTTAGTTCACTTATGCATAACCAAAACCTTGCCAAGAATTTATCACACCTTGCATTCGCTACCAATAAGGGAACTGCCTCATTCCTTGATAAAGCGTACATGCTTTGTACTAAGGGAACAACCTTCTTCTTAGACTTTTCAGAAATACAACACTACCGACCATAAAAATACTTAATGCAACTCAACTCAACAAAACCATTTTTTAATTATATGGGGTCATCTACCTTAATCTTATTTTTTCATTCCATTATGTTCAGTGCAATATCTTCGATTAAACCGTATGATATCATGTGCTTTATTATAATATCCCACCAAGTCAATTTAGTCCTACCTCTACCCCTTGCATTACTATCAATACTAACTAAATTACTCTTCCTTATGGGGGCATCCATTGGTCTACGCTTGACATGTCCAAACCATTTAAGTTAATTTTATCTCAATTTATCTTCTATAGGAGCTACTTTTATCGTTTCATGAATTTATTCATTTCTAATTTTATCCTTTTAAGTTTCACGAATGTGTTTTAAGTCTTAGGACAAATATGAGAAGAAAAAATGTATTTTTACTTCCTAGGATGAGAGAATCCTAAAGGTTGATGGAAGTTTTAAGGTGTTTGGATAATAAAAAATATACTCACAAGTATTTTTAAGATATAAAAATTTCAAAGTCTTTCAAAAAACAAATTTGTCAAAAGTTTGTTCAAGTACTGAGAAGAAATATTAAAACTTCAAATGGCATTAAATATCAATAATAGCAATGGATATCTCAAGAATATTTAAATAATCTTGAAGAAAAACTCTAGTGAATAATGATATCCAGCATATGTTTTTCTCTCTCTAAAACTCAAGCTTTCATAAAAATAACCTCTATTTTGTGATGAAGAAAAAGAACACATTAAGTAGCCAAAAAGACCTAAATGAACTTGTTGACACAATCTTCCAAAGTCTTGAAGTCTTCTTTTTCAGACAAAACAATCAAAAGAAAATCTACATAAAATATATGGCTGAAAAGGTGATTTTCAGAAAGGTCGAGGCCAAAAAGTGTTTGAAAAAGGCATCAGATTGATGTCAGATTTATCACAGAATATAAACATGACATATTTCGCTGCAGTGACAAAATTCTTCACTGCAGCGAAGAATCCCTCGTGTAATACCCCATATTTTTATAAGTATTAAATTGAAGTTATGTTCATTTAACTGAAATTGTGCGAATTATTATGGGATGAAATAATCGTAATTATCGTTAATTTGGCAGAATGATTAAACGAGTATGTTTACTTATTTTGATGTATTTAATTTAAATATAACATTTCGTAAAGGTGAAACATGAGTTGTGATTTTTATGGTATGATGATATATTGCTAATAATGAAGATAATCGTGAATAAATTGATGACTCGTTGATTTAATTAAGTCGTATTATAGATATACGTATATGATAATGATGGAGCATACAAATAAATGTATAAAGTGTTTATATTCTTCTTAATGTGATTAAAAGGCTGAATTATGCATTTTAAGTGTTTAAAATTGGACCTATGGGTTGGGTAGAACCTTGGGTGGAGTTTCAGGTTAAACCGGGCATGGATATAGACCTTTTTAGGGGCTTTAGTTTTGGACCATTAGGGAAATCCGAATTTAACCCATTTAAAATGATATTTAAAAGAAGTTAGATTAACCCTAAGGTTCCATAATCACCCCACACCACTTTTGGTGGCCATACACCCTGGGTGAGAGGAAGAACCACCATTGGAGGAAGAATAGAGAGGCTCCTCTACTATTTTAAGGCAAGGATTCTCTTGTCATTCTTATTGAAAATTGTATATTCTTGTATTAATGTTAAACCCATGTTTAGAATAAATCTTGATGTAATGTAACCATGTCTAAAGGTTCTTGAGTTTTGATAGATCTTTGATGATATTCACATATTATAATCTTAGATCCATGTTTCCTCCATGCAAAATCTAAATGTAGAATGTTTAATTTCGAAATCCATTGTAGAACTCATGTGTAGGACTCTTTTACAATCTGGATTTATGTTCTTGATGTTGAAGATGAGATGAGACTTGTATAGGTTAATGTTCTGGAAAATCTTTGATTTAATTGTTGATGTTTGAGGATGATTTAGATGAGAAATCTTGGTTAGAATTTTACCATCACATCTTAGACCTCATTACCATATCATAAATTAGTTTGTTGAATCAGTAGAACAAATTTTGATGAATTTATCAATAAATTAATGGGGCATAGTTCCTATAAAATAAAAAAAAGTTTGATGCATTTAGAATTGATTGGAAAAATCCCGTTTGGGAACAATACCCATTGTTGGCTTACTGGGAGAACCAAAAAGATTCGGCCCTACTACTCAATAGATTTGGTACACTTGCTTGTAAACATTTTCATTACCATCGCGTGGGTGCCGACCTCATATTTTTTTGATTTTTTTGAATTTGTTATGATATTTCTACGAAAGTGTGTGTGAGACCATTTTTATTCAAGTGAGGGAGAGAGACTTATTCCAAGATATTAATGATATTGTTATGAACTTATATACACAGTTAAATTGGGATGGGTTCGTGATATGGCGATGCCTTAAAGTACAAGTTAACTATATGAACAAGAGGATTAACGTGGGATTCTTGAACAAAGATATATGAAATAAATATATTAAAATGTCGGGATGTACCTAGATGAGTGGGTAATTTTGGTAGTGGTACATAGATTATAAGACCCTAAAAGATACGATAATAATTTTATGATTTAAAATGGGCTAACTTTAATTAAAAGAAGTATGCATTAGAAATACGCCGAATGCTTGAGAATATAATTAATCGTTAGCTCCCTCAAATTATTACCGTATAAGGATACTAAGTAAAAATGTATCCTAAGCCTAGTGGGATAAGTCATAATGGTTAGCATCGGTTGCGATAGTTGTTGGGGTGAAATTACTTGTTAGTATTAGTGAATCTCTTATATATGTACATATAACCCTTATTCGATGACTCCTTATATATGTACATTTAAACCTTATTGTAAAGGTAATAAGAAGTGAATAATTATTAATAATTTAGAAGGATTTAATTCTAAGGTTAGAGGGTAACGTGCTGAAATAATTAAATGTTTTGGGAAGGTTAGTATGGGGATAACTATACCTATATATTATGGAGAAATAAATGATGAATTAAATGTGATTATTAAGCCTAGGAGGCAAAATAAGGGACTTAATATTTAATTGGGGTATAGTTGTAGGATGGCAACTTAATACGAGTTATGTAATAATTGACTAATATGTTATAATTAAGCTGAGAAGGCTATGTTAATATGGATGGATATTCCTTGGGTGAAAGTGGTTATAGGGTAACTGCTCATACATATTGGATGATAGTATGTATTATATTATTTTATGTGGACATACCTGGGTTCGTGGACTGAGCAAGCAGGGACCGGGCGCTTGTTTGAGGGCAGTGTCGTTGTTTTCGGCTCCCGCTCATGATACAAAAAAACCTAAGCTACAACTACACTTGCGATACAAGTATAGCGGTAAGTCGAGTATCGTAAGAAATCCACAGGGAGCGTCGTATAGATGTTAATTGATTTTTTACTTCAGGAAAAAAAGTGTAAAAGGTGATAGGTTGGGAAAGGTGAAAAGGAAAAATAAGAAGTTAACACTATACTACAATTAATTAAAACGAGAGTCGGGATCGCATTCCCACCCCGGAATAAAGAATGCATAGTTAGAATTTTGGTTTGAAAGCTATTTAACTGAGCCTTTTAATTAATCATAAATATCACGCAAGAAGGAATTTCACCCAAAGTCGCGAGATAAACCATTTAATAAAAAATTGTCACATGCGGATTAAATTCGGATATCGCTATAAACACTAACGTTGCATGACAAAGAAAGTTAGACACATAATAAGACAATTTTAATACTCGAGGTTTCAATTAAACGCAATTTTACACAAAACTTAGCTTTCGGAGCTCAATACCCATTAATGGAAGCAATAAATAAATAAAGTAATTAAACACTAATTAAACTAATGGAAGCAATAAATAATAACTATAAACAGTTAACTAGGCATGGAAATGTAAGACAACAATGGAAATAAAGCTTAAATAACACAAATACAACAAAGAAGACAATGGAATAGTGAACAACTTACATAAAATGGGCAAAACACCCAAAGGAAAATGAGGAGAGGGAAGCTCCCCTTTTACAAACCCTAACAAAATCTATCTCAAATGAATTATATCCTATCAAAATGAGATGAAAAAGTTTTATACATAAACCCTAATGGAAAAGTAGTAAATAAAAAAGCTAAAAAAACCGAGGACTGAATCGATTCGGAAGGAACCTAATCGATTCAAAAATAGGGGATGTAAAAAAGTAAGTTCTAGTGCCAAATCGAATCGATTCGGACTGTGACAGTCTGCAATTCTCAGCTTTGTCCAACTTTATGGAAAATGCTGTAACTTCTTCGTTATAACTCAGAGGGATATAACATCCAAGGATACATTAGGCCAAAAAACCAAATTATGAAATGACTAAAATTACCTTGAATGTGCCCTTAAGTGTGCTTTTGAAGTCAAAATCATCCTAAAAATGCCATAACTCCTTCGATACAACTCGGATTCATGCAGCATCGGCGGCCAGTCAAATAGAAATCAAAGGGATTCAACTTTAGTGAAGATTTTGGGATTAAAACCCGAATGCTAAAGTTATTAAAATTCCCCCAAAACTATAATAGTCGACAAAATTTCCCCGAAAAGCGACCAAACTTCACACTAAGCACCGAAATTCATACAAAAGCTTAATTATACCTCATATAGCATGTTAACATATAAAACAGAGGTTGTTTGGTTAACGAGCATAAATATAGGAATTAAGGTACCCGAGGGG
The DNA here is from genome assembly GCA_949130495.1 of Sambucus nigra. NCBI lineage: Eukaryota > Viridiplantae > Streptophyta > Magnoliopsida > Dipsacales > Adoxaceae > Sambucus > Sambucus nigra. The sequence continues at coordinate 558,993,511 of OX422215.1, read as the reverse complement.
GCTAAAATGCATAAGTTTATGGGTGAATAAATACAATATTCGTGCCAAATCACATCCCCTAACTTACACATTTCTAGTCCCTAGTAGTGAAGTACAAAGCAAGAAGAACTGCAAGTAAACCACAAAAAAGGATATATCTACAAAGGGGATAAATGCCACTTTCGAGGGCGAACAATTTCATTTAGCATATGCAATAAGCCATTAAACCCCTAGGTTACCCTAGTGGACGAGTGTCATCTCGTGAGGGTTTTCAGGGATGAAACCCACAAACATCAAAGTTTCCTGTAAAATATGCCCAAACCAACAAAACAGATATGCTCAATAATAATGAACAAGATTTCAACATGTTATTAGCATTTGAATGAATTCACACAAAAGTCCGTAGTTATTAAAAATATAGAACGAACTTTGTCGAATTGAAACCTTTAAAGTGGGAGGGGAGCGAGCACATGTAAAATATGATTTGGCAAAAATATATATAAATACGATAAAAATAAAAGAATGCATATATTAATCCTCATTAGGCATTACACTCAATAAATGAAATGACTGTGAAATGGGAGGTAATAAACGGGACATGTGGGCATAAAGAATAAATGAAAAATGGAAACTAGGCCGCACACATGTCACTAATGAAGGATGCTATATATAAAATGAAAAACATGTAATCTCATTGAAAGATACCTCTCAATAAAGGAGGCGAAATGTATTTTCACAGATTATCAAAACTGTTTAAACTTTTAAATTTAACTCACCCTAGGATCACATAGGACTTTATAGGGTTGTAATGTAAGATAGGCTCGGGTTATGAAATGAAGGAAATATGTACAGATTCAAAGTGTTTGGGGATGTAAAAACTTGGGGATAATGGAAACTTGTGGGCAATTTCAAAATTGGAAAATGATTTCTATAACAAGCATTAAATATGACAATAGGAGAGTAATCAAAGCTTATTGAACACTATATACATCAAATTTCTCTTGTCTTTTCTTTTCTTCTTTTTCTCATGTTTCTCTTTTGTTTTTCACTTCTCTTTTTCCATTTTTCACTTGTTTCTTTTCATCATCTTTATCACTCTTTTCATGCTTAATTGCAACCGCAAGACAATAACATCATTCAATCCCAAGTATCATTCCAAACTAAGGTATGGAAAGTAATATGGATTATAACTCCAATGTGGAGTTGGTTATGTGATTTTGGGTTATGAAACGAAATGCTATATTAAGGTTCAAAGGGGTTGACTAGGGAAATATATAAGGTAAGGTCAAGGCTAATATGGGTGATATAAAAAAGATGGCCTATGATGATTTCCTAAAGTTTACAGAATTCTCGAGTCAAAATAACTTTGAAAATCATTCTCAAGTAACACATTTCATAAATGAACTCAATTAATGAAAGATCAAATGAAAGAATAGTGAGATTACCGATTAATTCAACGTTTTCAAAGAGGAAAGAATAGTGTATACACTCACAAACGAAGAAAATCATAAAGCTCACTCGGTGTAAGTATTTACAATGCAACAAAAGATTACCAAGTTATAAAAATCTTCAACCAAATCAATAAAATAAGAAAAACGCATGTGCTCATGGGATTGGAGTTTAATTCATGAAGTTATTCTTAATATCAATGATTTGAGGACTAAAGTCTAATAAGTTTTAAAATTGAGAACATGCATCGTTGAGTTGTTGAATGGATCAGGCAATTACTGAAATTTATCATCGAAAACAAAGGCAAAATGCCCAACAAAGGAGAAAGAAGAAAGATGTTTTTTTGAAAATTTTCAATTTTTAACAAAAGGCATGCTGCTTAACTAAAATGTGATAAAATCCATGGACTAAACAAGAAATGGATAGAATATCCTACACCCCATAACTTAAATGTTGCATTGTCCTCAATGTGCATTAAGAACACGACACAAAGATATGAAAAGAATGACATTACCCAAAATTAGAGTGATCTCCATTGAGTACGAGTCCAAAGAATCTACAACACAAGTTAGTACCGAGAATAACGAAAAGCAATAATAAAAAGTTTAACTAATTACACTAGACTAAATTAAAAGGAAATAGTAAAGAAAGAAAATTAAAAAGCTAACTATTTATAACCTACTATTTGGACTATACACTAACTATACACTAGAAGTCTGAGTAGTTGAGGATACACCCAAATAATAATTTTACTTTGGAAGATTAATGGTGGACCCTCCCAAGAAAACAGGCCTCCCGAAAGATATGAATACCGTTTGAACAACGAAAGGCATGTGAGTGGTGGAAAAGGTGAACCATCACCAATTATAAATTTTTGGGGGATGATGGGGGATTTGGATAATAAGGGGGAGAGGTACACTTGGGGTCCAAGAAAAATCGATTCACCTCCCAAATGTTTTTCAAGTAGAATGGGAGGTGGTGCACATACGGGGGAAAAATCCATCTTGGAAAAAAGTTCAGCAAAGAGTTCTCGTCGGCAAAAGGTGTAGAAGTTTTAATAATTTCTACCGACTTATAGGAATCAATCGGTACCTCTAATGATTCGATCATGGAAAATGTATATGGTAATGAAATAAATTCAATCTCATTCAACTCATCTCCAGAAAAAGATTGAATTTAGAGGGGGAAAGACTCACTTTCAATGAAATGTTCTATAAAAAGTTGGGGTGAGACACAAGTTTCCACCTCCCCGTTGATTTCCATAAAAGAATCAATTTCATTGCAAAGTGCTTCAAGTCTCAATCCAGTACCAATAATGTTATCCAAACCTTGAGTGAAAAGAAGAAAATTTTCTTCCAAATTAGGCTTCCTCGGCTCTAGAACCTAGGATTCCTCATTTAGTTGAAACTCTTCTTCGAATTCATAAGTAGTGGAAGAAAAATCGTTGTTGGATTCGTATAATGCATCCAACTCAAGCTCCCAACAACGATTTTAATACCGATAAATGTTTTCAAGCCTTTCATTCTCAAGAAATTCTTGAAAATGGAAAACTTGAAAACTATCCCCAAAGTAAGAATCATTATAATAATCGAAAAAGCTATAAAAGTAGGACATGGTTACCTAATTATTTGTAGATGGAGAATCCAAGTCGGAAGGTGAGCAACCGAGAATCAAAGTTTCTTAGCGCTAAAATGTGTTGTCCAGCAAAAAAGGTTAAAACAAAGAATACAAATACAAACAAAAAAGTACTACAAAATAATAAAACAAATACAATAAAAAATAAAACACTCCCCGATAACGGCGCCATTTTGATCAAGTGCGAACCGTGTGCTCATGTAAAGGCACTGCCGTTGTTTTAGGTTCGCCTCCAACATATAAAAAAACCTAAACTACAAGTACACTTGCGATACAAGTATAGAGGTAAGTCGGGTATCGTAAGAAATCCACAGGGAGTGTTGGTAATCAATTTACTATTTCAAGAATAAAAGTGTAAAAGGTGATAGGTTGGGAAAGGTAAAAAGAAAAAAATAAGAAGTTAACGCTATACTACAATTAATTAAAACGAGAGTCAGGATTGCATTCCCGTCCCGGGATAAACAACACATAGTTAGAATTTTGGCTCGAAAGCTATTTAACCGAGCATTTCAATTAATCATAAACATCACACAAGGAGGAATTTAACCCAAAGTGGCAAGATAAAACATTTAATAAAAAATGGTCACAAGCGGATTAAATTTAGTTTATCGCTATAAACACTACCGTTTCATGGAAAATAAATTTAAACGCATAACAAGATGACTTTAATATGCGAGGTTTCAATTAAAAGCAGTTTTACACAAAACCCAACTTTCGGAGTTCGATACCCATTAATGGCGGAAACACAACCCCAACCCGATTAACTATTGAATAGACATAAATAACTAATTAAACACTAATTAAACTAATGGAAGCAATGAATAACAACAATAAACAATTAACTACGCATGAAAATGTAAGACAACAATGGAAATAAAGCTTAAATACCATAAATACAACAAAGAAGACAATGATATAGTGAACAACTTACATAAAATGGACAAAACACCTAAAGGAAAATGAGAAGAGGGAAGATCCTTCTTTACAAACCCTAACAAAATCTATCTCAAAATAAGATGAAAAGATTTTATACATAAACCCTAATGGTAAACTAGTAAATAAGAAAGCTAGAAAAACAGCGGATCGAATCGATTCGGAAGGAATCAAATGGATTCGAAAATAAGGGAAATAAAAAATTAGGATCTGGTGCCAGATCGAATCGATTCGGACCTGACGAATCGATTCGCCACTAACAGTCTGCAATTCTTAGCTTTGTCCAACTTTACAGAAAATACCGTAACTTCTTCGTTTAAACTTGTAATTAGTCACGGTCTGAGGCTACACGAAGATAACGCAGAGGGCTATCAAAATCATTCGAAAAATTCCATAACTCCTTCGATACAACTTATATTCATGCATCATCGGTGTCTATGCATAGATAAATTAAATAGATTCAACTTTCATGAATAGTTCGGGATTAAAACCCGAATGCTGAAATTGCTAAAATGCCGTCGAAGCTACAAAAGTCGACGGAATTTCATTGAAAAGTGACCAAACTTCACACTAAGAACCGAAATACCTACAAAAGCTTAATTATACCTCATATATCATGTTAACATATAAAACGGAGGTTAACTGGTTAAGAAGAATAAATATAGGAATTAAGGTACCCCAGTGGGCTAAAATGCATAAGTTTAAGGGTGAATAAATACAATATTCGTGCCGAATCATGGACTGTCCTATTGGTTGGGGTGCGCGCACTAGGGACCGGAGCACGCATCAGCACAGGTGGGCTAGGGGTAGTGATAGGTCATAATATAGGTATTTTCCCTTTGTACTTAACTTTACATTTTGGACGTTGTATGATGATTTAATTTTGCATTCATGTATTAATTTATTTTTGGTTCAATTTTTATTTATTTAGTATAAATTTTGGTAAAGAATAAAATCTATTTATGTTTCTCACTGCTGAGAATGGTATAAATTATTGACAAGCCCCATTTTTGGCGTATCGTGTCTGGCCAGCCTTTACGTGAGTAAATTGGGGTTGTTAGAGTTGGTATCAAATCACGATTCTAGTTTTCCTAAGATTTATGTTTGAGCTCGTTACATTCTGCACTGCGTCCTTTAATGTATGGACCTATGATTAGGAATCATTGCATTCTTCACAATTAGTTACCTATTTGGGCAAGGGGAAGTTTGGGAGAGAGAGCCATAGAGACCTTCGTGTTGATCACTTGCTAGAATTCACACTATTTGGTGCCTAGTAATTGAAAGGAAGACTTTTAGAGAAATTGAGGAATGTGATAGTGCTCATTATTACAAAAACAAAATCTAGTTCGCTTAAACTAATAGGAGCGGTGTTATGGTAGTAGAGGTCCATCACCACAATGGAAGGGAGGGACCAATTAATTAGTGATTAGTTTCAATTGATGTTCGGAGGGAATTTTCCCCACACTTTTTTTAAATGAAAATTAATGAACAAGGTGGATAAGAGATTTAACTTTTTCAATGTCGTGCTAGCATGGAAAGATCGGAGATAACATTTATTAAAGGACTTGGAAGTGTTAGGGGTTCAAAATGGGTAGTTTATGTAAAGGATATAAGAGTTTTGATGGTCGGAATAAGTAGGTCTAGCAAGGCCACGACCCACAGTGAGATGGGCATCAGGTTACAGATGAATTTATTTACAAAGAACGGGACTAGTGATAGTATCGGTAGTAAATGATATGTTTTCCCCTACTTTCGAGTAGGCAGGGTATGTTTTGTGTTATAAAGGGACTTAATGTCCACTTGGGGTTTGTTAGTACATTGGAGAATATTGACTTTGTACTTGGGATAATGTTTAACATTGGTTCACAGTGGGTGAGTAGGGGAATTATTACGTGGGTGTGTAGATGTATAACGATGTATACTGGGATGCTTATGTTTTGCTAAGGCCTACTTGTTAGCTATGTCAAAGTGTGATATTTTTCATGGGAATGGATTTGTAGTTACTTAGGATACGTTGATTTTATGGGGAGTGCTATGAGTTGTAACACCCCGCCTAATTAAATACCGGGTGGCCAGTCCCATACCAAATTAAAACAGAATATACAGTTGGATCATTCTTAGCATCACTATCGAAAACATTTACAACTCACCCAATACTCAAATAAGCTGGTGTTAAAAACTTTCCAATTTAAATTTCAACAAAACCTTTTTCCATTTTTAAGAATAACACAACACATTTATTTTACAACACTGATAACAAAATAAGTATCACAAAATAATTTAAATGCAACTGGAATAAACATTCCCAAGTAATATAAATCCTTTACAATAATCCCAACAATGTTAAATGTATTAAAAATCAGAATACAACAATATTTTACTCCAACAGAAAATGATAACTGAATCCTTTTGGGCGACATGCCCTAACTAAGAATACTGTGAATCAAAAAGATGATAAGGGTCTAAGCAAAACTTCCATAGCTCCATATCTCGTCAAAATCATCTAAGGTTGGCGTCCCTGTTGCTGGACACCTGATATAGAGATACAATAGAAGAGAAAATATGCAAGGAAACGGGTCAGAGCCCGAATGTGTAGAGTATTTTTAAAACAGCAAGTATTTAACAAGTGCAATAAAGCATTTATTATGTACATGTTAGATCCCACTCTCACTTGCAATTCTCACCTCTCAACTAGAGTGCACACTTAACGTTTCCTATTAACCTCCTAGTTAATGGTTCCTCTTTTCTAGTCTCCATATTATAATTCCGTTCCCATATCATAATCCCCGTATGTCCCATACCATACGTCACATTATTATTCATAACTCCTTTATATGATTAGTTTCTCATTAACATGAATCATTACTCATTAATATGAGTTAAGCTTTTCAATTCTTTAAGAATAAACATTCATTAACTTAATTCCATTATCTTTCTCTATTCACCATTATCTACAATTATCACCGTAGATAGATTTAAACACAATATATAATTATGTAACCATTTAATCCATTATATATATATTCATATATAATACAGCACCCCGAGTCACAGCTGTGGTTCAATGCATTACTCTGCTATCATGTCCCATCATCGCATGTCGCTGAATAGGGGACTATAGGTTCGGTAAGATTCCACGAACCACAAACAACAAACAAATTGGAGGCGAACATAGTTCTCGTATCCATGGGTCACGCACATACCTACGTACCCACAGTCAGCGAACTTATCAACTCCCCGATAAGTCTTTCATAGACCTATGTTCTCGAGCAACAATTCAATGATCCCATGGATTCATCAGGATATGACTGCCCTCACGCGTAAACCTCCCACCGATAGCAAGTAAGATAGGTATGTCATACACATAATCATCAATCAATCAAATAGGTATTATCATACCTCTAATATAATATCAATAAGGTAATTATCACAACCCTAAGATATTTCCCATACGTAGCATTATATTTCTTTTAAAATATCATATCTATACTTCATAAATTAATTATCCTCGCATCCTATAACATCTCTCCACTACCGACGTCGTTAAGGTTCATGCGCGGAGCGTCTCGCAAAGCAAAATCCAAACAAGGAACCCCTCCAATACACTACTACTTAACTTTGTCGATCGAGGAGGTCCGAAAACTTAAACTATGCGATCGGGATAACCTCATACCCTCTTTAAAACAAATGTATTTTAAGCTCCCATCTCATAAGATTCAAATAGGTTTTTCCTCATCTTATATTCAGTAAGAAATTACTAATATCCTACTGGTCCATAACATTATTTCTCCCGAACTACTACGAGTTTAGTTCTCCTTTTAATTAAGGTTAAAACCGATAGTTTCAATTCTCTTATAAACACATATTCTTTCACTTAGGATTAAACTCTCTTGTAAACTTAAGGATACCCAGGTGTTATAATAAATCACCCCTACTGGTCCTATCTTAAATCATCATACATCACCATTCGGAAATTAACAAACTAATCTAGAAACCGAAATTCCATTCGATATAATTTTCATCATTTAAATCATTTGAATCTAAATCCAATTAATTCAAATCTTAACAAGGGTTTACTGATATTTTCTAAGTCCCAAAATATTCAAATAATAATCACCAAAGATCCATAAAAGTTTCGGGATAAGAATCAACATTTAAAAAGAAACAACTTTACTTAATCAGGGGAGGTCGATCGATCGAAGGTAGGGGTCGATCGATCGATCCCTCAGGTCCAGGCCTGATTTTCTGCATTTTCTGCAACTACGGGTTTAACAACTTTTGATCATTTAAACCTTCATCTAAACATCCCAAATGACTTATAAACTTTACTACATGATATATCAACATATATGAACGATTTCCAATACTCTAAACATCCTAGAATCATCAAAGGATTGGATTAAAAAGCATGTTTATCTCCTTATTCCCAGAAATTTATTAACATAACCTCTTCAAGAACACATCAATGGTTTCCATCATTTCTTCAACAGATTCATGACTAATTCGTGGATTATTAATATCCTAACACATGAGTTAAATTCCTATATCATTTCAGTTTTCCAGAAATCCATTTAATGATCCATTATCTCTTCCAAACATGAATAATCTTCTCTTTTTATACTATTATAACATGGACAATATACAAACTTAAATTGCTATTATTAAACACTTGCCTTTAGTGTAGGTCTGATCCTTTGGTGTATTTTATCTCAGTTGGTTGTCCCTTCTCCGGTCAAACTCCGGTGGTGGCTAGTGGTGGTTGGTGGTGGTGAACCTTGGTTCTAGTTCTTCTCCTTCCCAAGTGACTTTTCCCTTCCCAAGCACTCTTACTCTCACTCTAAGAAGATGGATGCACTTATTTGTGAAGAGGAGATGAATAACTCCCATTCACTTTATCTACCTATTCTTATAATGATCCCAAATCCGAAATCACTATTCACCCCCTAGAAAAATGACCAAAATTCCCTTTCGGGTTGTCTATTCATTCCCAAATGACTCGAGACTCAAAATTGACATCCAAATAGACTTTTCTGACTATTTCGAACCTTCCGGACGCAACGACGCAGACGAAATGACTATTAGATCGATAGAAAATAAATTTCCTTTTTAATTTAATAAACTAGTCCCGACACGTCCCATACCGCGTCTGACTAAAAATATAAATTACCGAATTTATATCATACAGTCATATCAATGACATCGCATTTCATATATTACCTAAATATCTTTAAGTAATATTCAGAACCATCCATTTTAATATCCACCGTCCGGATAAACCCGAATGAATTAATTATTAATAAAATCTAATTAATCCATTAATTTAAAATATAACCCATTTTAAAAGTCATTTAAAATTACGGGGTATTACATGAGTTTTGGTCATGTATAGAAGACAAGATTGGTTAGAAATTAGTATCCATCGTAGTTATGAAGGTTATTGTGGGTAACTATTATGTGTGAGCCTAGTTTGATACAATGGATTTCTATTGGAACTTAAGTCATTCAAGGACCTTTAAAAATTTGGATATGCCTGGGGGGAGGAACATTTGGATGTAATTCAAAATTTTGAATAACTCAAGGAGGTAGATGCATGTAAATAAACTCAAAAAATATGAGGTAAATCGCCTTATACTTAGGTGGGAGCAAGGGTCTTTTATGTGGGGAAAGCATTTATGGGATAACATAACAGTGTGATTTGGGGAAATATTGCCTTAGCAAGTATAGGGAATAAAGTAAAAGTAAGGATATTGATAGATTTGGCTATTGAGATTATATATGGTCATATTTAATGTTTGTATAGTGACATTTTTATTGAAGTGGTGATGGTAGACCTGATTAGAATATGTATGCCTTTGGAGATTTAGAATTGACTGAGTGCTCTAAAGATTAAATATGAATAAAGAATGTCATAGATAGGTTACGGTGATTGAAGTGTTGGGAATAATAAGGTCGGTTGATTCTAAAGGAGTTTGGTATAACTCTTGTGAAGGATAAGTGGTTTGTTTGGAAATTGACAAATTTTGGAATTTTATGGTTAGCATATTGGTTCATTTTGGATTTTAGGCCAATTGGGTGTTGGTGACCGACAAAGCTATGCAATAGTGTTTCCTTAGGTGTGATGAGACTTTGGTTGGAAATGGGCACAGATTGGAATTTACATTAATATCGTAAAGCATCTATTTTTATTTTCCCTTTTAGTCTTGAGCCGATAAATCTCAATTACCAACTAAGACATTGAGTAGTGTATTAAGAGTGTTCCTTATTTAGATTTCTCTTGAAAAACATCCCACGTACGAAATTAGGAAAAGGCGGGAGTTTAGAGAATCTAGATACTAAGATAGTTATTTCTTTTTTTGTACATATGTGGTGGAATACTTGAGGTTTGGATATGCTTGATGTGAATGGTACATATTGGATATATGTGTGTCATTCATATTTGTTAATGGTATGTGTGTGTACATGTAATATGGACTATATAGATGCCTCAGTAGTGTTATGACAAGCAGGGATGAGTCTTTCATTTATCTCATGGGTTATGAGTATGAATTAATTGAGTATAAACTTAAGATAATGGTACGGATTTAAAAAATGATTTCTTATCCCAGTCAATTCCCAAGATGAAATTCCGTTATTAGGGGGGAGAGAATGTAATACCCGTATTATTATGAGTATTAAGTTGAAGTTATATTGATTTAATTGAAATTGTGGGAATTGTTATTCAGATGAAATAATGGTAATCATCTTTAATTTGGTGTAATGATTAAATGTGCATGTTTAATTATATTGGAGTATTTAATTCATTAATAATATTTCTTAAAGGTATTACAACTGTTGTGATTTTTATGGTATTATGGTAATTGCGAATAATGAAGATAGTCGCGAATAAATTGATGACTCGTTGATTTAATTAAGTCGTATTACGGATATACATATATGATAATGATGGAACATACAAATAATTTTATAAAGTATTTAAAGAATTTTTAATGCGATTAAAAGACTTAATTATGCCTTTTAAGTGTTTAAAATTGGACCTATAGGTCGGGTAGGACCTAGGGTAGAGTTTCAGGTCAAACCGGGCATGGATATAGACCTTTTTGGGGGCCTTAGTTTTGGCCTAGTGGGGAACTAAAAATTTAACCCAATTAAAATGATATTTAAAAGATGTTAGATCAGCAACAGGGTTCCATAACCACCCCACACCACTTTTGGAGGCCACACACCTTGAGGGAGAGGAATAATTACCCTAGGAGGAAGAAAAGAGAGGCTCTTCTACTATTGTAAGGTATGGATTCTTTTGCCATTCTTATTCAAAATGTTCTATTCTTATATTATTATTGAATCCATGTTTAGAATCGGATTTAAATCTTGATGTAATGTAGCCATGTTTATGTGTGAACATGTATTTATCTATATACACATTGTGGTGTGCCTTGTATGAGAATGTGTTTCACAGTCTATAGATGTAGACAATACTAAATAATTACAAAGTTGGATTAACATAGTGATGTGGATAACTGGTAACGAAAATAAGATCTAATGGTGGAATGCGGAAGACAATTGTTAATGAGAATAATAATTGGTAGTCTAAGAATGTATACGAAAATTAAAGAGTATGGTGTAGACGATAATTGGTGTGAATTAAAAATCAAATAGTCTGACAAGATAGGATAAGGTTAAGGTACATTATATGATGTAAAAGTATGTAGTGAATTTATATGGAACTTAATGGACAACCTTATGAAGCTAATCCGAGGGCTGGGATATTAGGTGTGAACACCCACTTTTAATTGATGCATAGCTACATAACTTTATTATTACATGTCAGATTAAACAATGGAGTTCATAATCTATATCTGTTCGAGGATGCGAGTAGTATTTCTTGTAGATGAGAGGTGAGATACTTGATATATGCGATCATCGATGGAGAGACATGAAGTACGCGTTAGTTACATTTTGCATATTTATTGGTGAAGAATCCTTACAACTTTAGGGCTTTGACCCAAAATAATAAATGTTTTCCCCCAGTTTTTCTCATAAACAGGGATAGCAGGACTGACGATGGAACAGACATGTGTGACACCCCAACTAATTAAATACCGGGTAACTACTCCTTTATTAAATTAATTCAAAATGCCAAGTTGGTCCAGTTAATAGCATCACCGTCGAAAACATTTTAATGATTACTAACCACCTAGTATTTAAAAAGTAAGTGCCAAATTTGATTTAAAGTCTGATTAACATGCAACAAGTGTAATGAAGAAATAAATAACACCATTCACCATACTGAAGTAAAACAAATAACCATCACATAGTGTAAATAAAGTCTGGAGGAAAACTCCTCACTACAAATCCCACAACTGAAAAGTAAACTGAATACTGAAACAATACATGCTAAAGTCTGAAAACTGAAATGTAAAAGATGCTCTAAATAGAAATGGGCAACATGCCCTACAACTGATAGATAGTGACTCTGGAATCCAAAAGATAGAAGCGTCTACAAGCAAATCCCTTTAGCTTCCAAAAACAGCTACAGCTCGTCACCTGAATGAGTATCCTATGCTTGGTGTCCTTGTGTCTGGGCACCTAAAATGGTTTTACAAGAAAAAGATTTGAAAAGCAAACGGGTCAGAGCCCGAATGTGGAGTTATTTTAAAAACCTGCAAGTGCTTTAAAAACATTTAAAACATTAAATGCAAAGTACATGTTAGGACGTGCACTCACATGATATTCTCACCTCTCGTCTAACTGTGCACTCCTAACGTAAGTACCCATCTATAACGACGCAAACAACTAGCTAAGTGACATCATCTCTAGCTAGACTATCATAGGTCCTACCCATATTTCTCGGTTCTAATAACATTATAACGCTCGTAATTATGTAGGGGTTTAACGTAAACTCAGATGCTCAATATGCAATATATATATCACTATCAGTTAACCCGTTACATTCTCGAAACAATACCGTAATTATATTCACAACATTAACATGAAGGTTCCCATTCATTAAGTGTATATTATCCACAACATAAATATACAATATAAGCACCCCGAGAACTAAGCTGTGGTGCACACATACTCTGCTATCCATCCCGGTACATCACGTACATAAGGATTACATATTCCGAATCTCTCAGGAATAGTTCACAAATAACAACATCACAAACAATGGAGGCGAACACAGTCACATCACATAGGTCACGCACATACCTACGCTCCTACGATCAGCGGACTTATTAATATCCCAATAAGTCTTTCTATGACCTATGTTCATCAAGGTAACCAGTCTAAATCTGGCCAACACAAGGATTAGAGGGCCCTAAGCGAACGCAAACCTCCCGTGATAGCAAGTATGGTAGGTATGTCATACACACAATTCATATACCAATACTAAGTTAACACACGTCTTAGTAATACCGTAGTTTAATCGTAGTACATATCGTATACTCGTACTAACTATAATTATCACAATTTATACTATACCGGTTTATAATCATACGTGCCATAATCTTCTCACGTCGTAGTAGACACTCACGTCTCAACCCAAATCGTCAATTTAATATAACTCGCATATATAGTTTACTCCTCGTAATAACCCAAAAGTCCCAAATCTATCCTTACATCATCAAAGGAAGGTTATCTATATCCTCGAACAAGTTTACGGGACTCCAAAAATCAAAACAGTCCAAAAAGGACCAAACTGTCAACTCGTTAGAAGTCTCGTTCGAACGAGACTGTTCGAACGAGATTCCTCTGCCAACTCGTTAGAAGTCTCGTTCGAACGGGGCTGTTCGAACGAGATTCCAGTTCGTTCGAACGAACTGTACCTTCTAACGATATCCCGTTCGAACGAGATATCGAACGAAACCCCTTCTCGTTAGCAGCGATTGGTCAACTCGTGAGAAGCTCGTTCGAACGAGTTCTTTCGAACGACCTGGGGATTGCTTCTAACGACTGACCAGTTTTGGCCCAGATTTTTCCCCAATTCGTTTTCATCCATTTTTATCACTTCTAACCTCTTCCAAAGTTCATCCCAACAACGTTTTAGGGTCTCTAATTCATCCTAAACATATTCAAGTCATCTCCTAACATGTTTTCAAGGATTTAATCTCTCTAACATCAATCAAAAATAAATCTCTACACTTTTTCCCCAATTATTTCAAGAACATGAACCCTAACTTTTGAATCATGAATTAACCCAATAAAATCCGTTTTAAATTTCACCCAATCATAAATATCATCAGTAGGAACATCTACCTATCATTCTACATGCAAATCCTCCTCAAGATTTCAAGTTCTAAGTTCAATTAACATGGGTTTTTCATTATCTTTCAAGAACAATTGATATTCTTCAATTTCTAACATGGAAAAGACATTATCTGAAATTAAATGGAATAAAGTCACTTGCCTTGGTTCGATTTCTGAGTTTGGTGTAGGTTTGGTAGAAGTTTTCTGCAGAATTTCTTCTCTCCAAGCTTCCTCTCCAATGGTGGCTTAAGGTGGCTAGGGTTTTCTTTGGGAAAGTTGTAAACCTAATGATAACCTCCGTAGCTTAAAGGGTTAATATGGATTGGTTAATGGGCTTAGTGGGTTTAATCCACATCAGATTTACATCTCTAATTTTCGTCACTTTTAATTCCTAAAAATGTAAAATTACCAAAATACCCTTTAAGTTGCCGGTATGGCCTAAAAATACCCCGGGACCCAAACTATACTCCCGACTAGTGTTTTATGACTATCTCGACCCTTCCGAACGCGTTGGCGCACTCAAAACAACCATACGGATAATAGAAATAAAAATCACTTTTTATAATTAAAATATTATACCGTGACGCGGCGGTCCCACGCGTCTCAACAAAATTTCTAAAATGCCGTATATAAATCTCACGACAACTTTTATAATACCAAATACATATATCAAAACATGTATGCACATAATCAAATACCAACTCGCATCTCGTTAGTATTTATAACCCGGATTAATTTCCAATTAATACGCATTTAATTAATTAATCCCAAAAATAAATATAGGCAAAAGTATGGGGTATTACATACTTCCCCCCTAATAACTGAATTTCGTCCCGAAATTCAAAACTAGAAAGTACCTGCTAAAAACAGCTCTGGATAACGTTCGCGCATCTCATCCTCGCGCTCCCATGTGGACTCTTTGACATTGTGATGTCGCCACTGAACACGCACTAACGGAACTATCTTTGACCGCAGTTTCCTCTCGCTTCGGTCCAAAATAGCAATCGACCCCTCCTCGTTGGAGCTATCCGGCTGGAGATCGATGTCCTCCACAGCAATGTGAGAATGAGCCAAATTATCCCTAAGGTATTTCCTCAGCGAGGAAATATGGAACACATCGTGAATCCAATGCAAAAGTTCCGGTAACCCAAGTCTATACGCAACCGGTCCGATCCGCTCAATAATAGGAAACGGCCCCACATACCTCGGTGCCAACTTCCCCTTCTTCCCGAAACGCATAATCCCCTTCATAGGAGATACCCTAAGCAAAACCTGGTCCCCCACTTGGAACTCTCTGAAAAATCTCTTCGCATCAGCATAACTCTTCTGCCTGTCTTGAGCTACCCGAATGCGACTCCGAATCAACTCAATCCTTGCCTAAGTATCCTGAATCACTTCCGGTCCAAGCAGTTTGTTGTCCCCCACCGCTAACCAACATGCTGGGGAATGACAAGGCCTACCGTACAATGCCTCAAACGGAGCCATGCCAATAGTGAACTGATAGGAGTTGTTGTAAGCAAACTCCACCAGTGGAAGGTACTGCTCCCATCCACCCCCAAAGTCATTAATGCACATGCGTAGCATGTCCTCCAACATCTGATTTGTGCGCTCAGTCTGCCCATCAGTCTGCGGATGATAAGCCATACTCAACCGCAATTCCGTGCCCATGGACTCCTGGAAACTCTCCCAAAACCTCGAAACAAATATCTTGTCCCTGTCAGACACGATATTCAGGGGCACACCGTGAAGTCTCACAATCTATGAAATGAAGAGCTGGGCGTACTGTCCCGTAGTGTAGTCAGTCCTTACGGGTAAAAAGTGAACGACCTTGGACAACCTGTCCACAATTACCCAAACGGAGTCGTGACCCCTCTGCGACGTAGGCAACCCCGTGATAAAGTCCATGGATATGATCTCCCACATCCACACCGGGACCTCCAACGGCTGTAGCAATCCTGCCGGTCTCTGATGATCCACTTTTACAAGATGACAAGTGGCGCATTTCGAAACAAACTCAGCGATATCTCTCTTCATACCGCTCCACCAATACTGGCGTCTCATGTCTTGGTACATTTTGTCCCCTCCGGGATGTACCGCGAACCGTGAGCCGTGCGACTCTGCCATCACCTCGTGTCGCAATTCTTCCCCTTCCGGAACTACCAATCTCCCATTGAAGCGTAATCCCCCGTCTGAGCTAACGGCATAGGACTCGGCTCCCTCTACTAGTAATCGAACTATCTGCTCCTGACAGAACGAGTCATTAGCCTGTGCCCGTACTACCTTCGTGACAATCTGCGGTGTAACGGTCATCACCGACATGAAAGATCGGGCCACTGCATCCTGGTGTCCCAATTCCTTCCACTTAGCCTTCCACACCTCTGCCACCTCGTCTGCTTGCCTACGGCTCAACGCGTCTGCTACCACGTTAGCCTTACCTGGGTGATACTGGATGTCGAATTGGTAGTCTTTCACAAATTCAAGCCACCTACGCTGCCGCATATTCAATTCCTTCTGCGTGAATAGGTACTGTAGGGACTTGTGGTCCATGAACAGTTGGAACTTCTCCCCCAAAAGATAGTGCCTCCAAATCCGTAGGGCAAATACCACTGCTTCCAATTCCAAATCGTGCATGGGGTAATTCTTCTCATGAGGCTTAAGCTTACGGGAAGCATAAGCTATGGCCTGTCTCTCCTGCTGTAATACACCTCCCAGTCCTTGCAAAGACGCATCAGTGTAAACCAAATACTCAACTCTCGGTCTCGGCAATGCTAACACAGGTGCTGAGGTCAATTTGTCCTTCAATTCATCGAATGCCAACTGACAGGCATCACTCCAGATGTATGGCACACCCTTACGTGTCAGATGTGTCAAAGGACCTGCTATCTCTGAGAAACCCCGAATAAACCTCCTGTAGTATCCTGCTAGACCCAAGAAACTACGAATCTCAGTCGGTGTCATGGGCTGTCCCCACTCCCTCACCGCTGATACCTTCCCCGGATCAACAGATATTCCCTGGTCGGAAATAATGTGTCCCAAAAACTGGACTTCTTTCAGCCAAAACCCGCACTTCTCATATTTTGCATACAACTCGTTCTGACGAAGTGTTTGCAAAACCTGCCTCAAATGCTCGGCGTGCTCCTCCTCTGTCTGGGAGTAAACCAGAATATCATCAATGAAGACAATGACAAACTGGTCTAGGAAATCCCTGAACACTCTGTTCATCAAGTCCATAAACACAGCTGGAGCGTTGGTCAAGCCGAAAGGCATAACCCGAAACTCGTAAGAACCATATCTCGACAAGAACGCAGTCTTCGAGACATCCTCCTCCCTGATACGTAACTGATGGTATCCCGATCTCAAGTCAATCTTCGAGAAGAAAGAAGCTCCTCTCAACTGGTCGAATAAGTCATCGATTCGAGGCAACGAATACTTATTTCGTATCGTGACCTTATTCAACTCTCTGTAGTCCACACACAATCTCAGTGAACCGTCCCTCTTCTTCACAAACAGAACTGGAGTGCCCCAAGGTGAGGTACTCCTACGAATAAAGCCCTGACCTAACAGCTGCTCTATCTGATCCCGTAACTCCCTCATCTCAGCTGGAGCCATACGGTACGGTGCACGTGCTATAGGTCTCGTACCCGGTAGCAAATCTATAACAAAGTCTATCTCTCGACTGGGGGGTAAGCCTGGTATCTCCTGAAACACATCCGAATACTCCCTGACAACTGGGATAGAATCTAAAGGAATCACTACCTCCTTAGAGGTATCCTCCTCAATGTAATACAGATGAGCGGTCGATCCTCCCTCTGGGCGAGGCATCGCCACTACAAACATCTCTTGCCCCAGAATGGCAAAAACAATGCTCCTGCTGAAGCAATCAATCATGGCCCTATAAGCTACGAGCCAATCATCCCAATAATCACATCGTGAACATGCATGTCTAACACTAACATGTCTGCAGGTAATACCAAACCACCAATCTCTACCCCCACTCCCCGGCATATAAAGAAAATAAGTGACCCACTCCCCAATGGTGAGTCGACACACGTCACTGTGCTCTCTGCCGTAGCTAACAATCCTAAAGCTTTCGCGAAGTGTGTAGCTATAAAACAGTGTGTAGCACCCGTATCAAATAACACCCGACCCATAGTGCCATGGATAGGAAACGTAACCTCAATCGCGGGCGGTGCCTGAGGAACTGCAGCCTGGTGGACGTTGTAGACACGTCCATACTGTAGCTGCCCCTGCTGAGCTGGGACTGCTGGAATGGGTAGCAATGCTGCCATCTGTGGCGGTGCGGGAAGAGCGGCGGGAAACATAGGCCTCTGTGGCTCCTGGCGAGCACCCTGCTGCTGCTGCTGTGGGGCCCTGCCCCTATCAGGACAATCCTGTCGCTTATGGCCAGTCTTGCCACAAACAAAGCACTTCCCAGGGAAGTTCCCTCCCCTCTGTCCCTGCTGTCCCCGGCCCTGGTGGCCGTTACCGTTCCTCCCTTGGCCCTGCTGGCCCTGGTGAAACTGCTGCCCGTTCTGCCCCTGTTGGCCCTAATGGCCGTTTGGACCCTGATGACCCTGACGGAAACCTCCCTGTCCCTGTCTGTAGTTCCCTGACCGGAACCTCTTATTGTCCCCCTGCTGGGAGCCCTGCTCATTCTGTCTCTGCCCCTGACCAGATTGTGCCCCGCTGGCACCATGTCCTCCAGTCCTGCCCTGATGGCTAGACTCCCCCGACCTCTTGCCCTCGGCCATATGAAAATGGTGGTCCTGGCAGTGTAACAATGCAGCGTTAACCACATCAGAATAAGTGGCCAACGATAGGTTCCCCAGCAGATGATGACGGATCCTCCAAGTCAACCCGTCGGTGAACTTCTCAATTTTCTTCTTCTCTGTTGGCATCTCATCTGGAACGATATTCAACAGATTTTTGAACTCGGCCTCATACTCGGCCACAGTCTTGCCCTCCTGCTTCAAACTCATCAATCTCCTCCTCATTTCCGTATGAACAACTGACGGAAAGTACTTGCGGTCGAACCGCACCCAGAACTCCTGAATCGTGAGAGTATCCCTCTCCTCCATGGTGGTAATAGACTCCCACCACTGTAGCGCAGATCCAACTAGCTTGAAAGTAGCTAGCACCTGCTTCTGAACATCAGTGCACTCATGCATCCTTAAGTGCCTCTGCATATCCTTCCTCCACTGGCCTGAGACTACTACATCTGAGCTTCCTGCAAACTCTGGCGGATGCGATTTCTGAAAAGCGTCACGTACACGCTCCCAAGCAGACGGGAATGCATTAACCTGCACTGGCGTGGCAACCGACGCCTGTGGTGGTGCCTGCTGAACAACGGCAATCGCGGCATTTACCGCTTGAGCTACTATAGCTGCAACCTCAGCGGCGTTCATCATGCCCTGAACTGGAGCGGGCTGGGGTTCGGGCGTTGCATCCCTGGGAACTCATCGTGCACGTCGTGGAGGCATCTAAAATAAGAACAAAGTTTATAAGTTCGCTGTTTATAAACTTAAGATAGCTGAAGAACGAAGCATACCCAAAAAGAGTACAACAGTCCTAAAATATAGGGCTCTATATCAAAGAAACGTAGCGGAAACATAATAGCCGTACAGATCCTAAAGGACACTAGAACCTGATGCTCTGATACCACCTGTGACACCCCAACTAATTAAATACCGGGTAGCTACTCTTTTATTAAATTAATTCAAAATGCCAAGTTGGTCCAGTTAATAGCATCACTGTCGAAAACATTTTAATGATTACTAACCACCTAGTATTTAAAAAGTAAGTGCCAAATTTTATTTAAAGTCTGATTAACATGCAACAAGTGTAATGAAGAAATAAATAACACCATTCACCATACTGAAGTAAAACGAATAACCATCACATAGTGTAAATAAAGTCTGGAGGAAAACTCCTCACTACAAATCCCACAACTGAAAAGTAAACTGAATACTGAAACAATACATGCTAAAGTCTGAAAACTGAAATGTAAAAGATGCTCTAAATAGAAATGGGCAACATGCCCTACAACTGATAGATAGTGACTCTGGAATCCAAAAGATAGAAGCGTCTACAAGTAAATCCCTGTAGCTTCCACAAACAGCTACAGCTCGTCACCTGAATGAGTATCCTATGCTTGGTGTCCTTGTGGCTGGGCACCTAAAATGGTTTTACAAGAAAAAGATTTGAAAAGCAAACGGGTCAGAGCCCGAATGTGGAGTTATTTTAAAAACCTGCAAGTGCTTTAAAAACATTTAAAACATTAAATGCAAAGTACATGTTAGGACGTGCACTCACATGATATTCTCACCTCTCGTCTAACTGTGCACTCCTAACGTAAGTACCCATCTATAACGACGCAAACCACTAGCTAAGTGACATCATCTCTAGCTAGACTATCATAGGTCCTACCCATATTTCTCGGTTCTAATAACATTATAACGCTCGTAATTATGCAGGGGTTTAACGTAAACTCAGATGCTCAATATGCAATATATATATCACTATCAGTTAACCCGTTACATTCTCGAAACAATACCGTAATTATATTCACAACATTAACATGAAGGTTCCCATTAATTAAGTGTATATTATCCACAACATAAATATACAATATAAGCACCCCGAGAACTAAGCTGTGGTGAACACATACTCTGCTATCCATCCCGGTACATCACGTACATAAGGATTACATATTCCGAATCTCTCAGGAATAGTTCACAGATAACAACATCACAAACAATGGAGGCGAACACAGTCACATCACATAGGTCACGCACATACCTACGCTCCTACGATCAGCGGACTTATTAATATCCCAATAAGTCTTTCTATGACCTATGTTCATCAAGGTAACCAGTCTAAATCCGGGCAACACAAGGATTAGAGGGCCCTAAGCGAACGCAAACCTCCCGTGATAGCAAGTATGGTAGGTATGTCATACACACAATTCATATACCAATACTAAGTTAACACACGTCTTAGTAATACCGTAGTTTAATCGTAGTACATATCGTATTCTCGTACTAACTATAATTATCACAATTTATACTATACCGGTTTATAATCATACGCGCCATAATCTTCTCACATCGTAGTAGACACTCACGTCTCAACCCAAACCGTCAATTTAATATAACTCGCGTATATAGTTTACTCCTCGTAATAACCCAAAAGTCCCAAATCTATCCTTACATCATCAAAGGAAGGTTATCTATATCCTCGAACAAGTTTACGGGACTCCAAAAATCAAAACAGTCCAAAAAGGACCAAACTGTCAACTCGTTAGAAGTCTCGTTCGAACGAGACTGTTCGAACGAGATTCCTCTGCCAACTCGTTAGATGTCTCGTTCGAACGAGGCTGTTCGAACGAGATTCCAGTTCGTTCGAACGAACTGTACCTTATAACGATATCTCGTTCGAACGAGATATCGAACGAAACCCCTTCTCGTTAGCAGCGACTGGTCAACTCGTGAGAAGCTCGTTCGAACGGGTTCGTTCGAACGACCTGGGGATTGCTTCTAACGACTGACCAGTTTTGGCCCAGATTTTTCCCCAATTCGTTTTCATCCATTTTTATCACTTCTAACCTCTTCCAAAGTTCATCCCAACAACGTTTTAGGGTCTCTAATTCATCCTAAACATATTCAAGTCATCTCCTAACATGTTTTCAAGGATTTAATCTCTCTAACATAAATAAAAAATAAATCTCTACACTTTTTCCCCAATTATTTCAAGAACATGAACCCTAACTTTTGAATCATGAATTAACCCAATAAAATCCGTTTTAAATTTCACCCAATCATAAATATCATCAGTAGGAACATCTACCTATCATTCTACATGCAAATCCTCCTCAAGATTTCAAGTTCTAAGTTCAATTAACATGGGTTTTTCATTATCTTTCAAGAACAATTGATATTCTTCAATTTTTAACATGGAAAAGACATTATCTGAAATTAAATGGAATAAAGTCACTTGCCTTGGTTCGATTTCTGAGTTTGGTGTAGGTTTGGTAGAAGTTTTCTGCAGAATTTCTTCTCTCCAAGCTTCCTCTCCAATGGTGGCTTAAGGTGGCTAGGGTTTTCTTTGGGAAAGTTGTAAACCTAATGATAACCTCCGTAGCTTAAAGGGTTAATATGGTTTGATTAATGGGCTTAGTGGGTTTAATCCACATCAGATTTACATCTCTAATTTTCGTCACTTTTAATTCCTAAAAATGTAAAATTACCAAAATACCCTTTAAGTTGCCGGTATGGCCTAAAAATACCCCGGGACCCAAACTATACCCCCGGCTAGTGTTTTCTGACTATCTTGACCCTTCCGGACGCGTTGGCGCACTCAAAATGACCATACGGATAATAGAAATAAAAATCACTTTTTATAATTAAAATATTATACCGTGACGCGGCGGTCCCACGCGTCTCAACAAAATTTCTAAAATGCCGTATATAAATCTCACGACAACTTTTATAATACCAAATACATATATCAAAACATGTATGCACATAATCAAATACCAACTCGCATCTCGTTAGTATTTATAACCCGGATTAATTTCCAATTAATACGCATTTAATTAATTAATCCCAAAAATAAATATAGGCAAAAGTATGGGGTATTACAACATGCAGTTGCTTTGGATGTAGCAGATTATGTTCTATTGATTCAAATATAGGTTTAATGTAATACCCGATATTTTTATTATTTAAATAATTATGGGATTAATTATTATTGTGGGATTAATTCAATAAAATTGGGAGAATTTAGTTATTAGTTAATCCAGATTTAAAATAGATATTAACTAGCGTGCTAAGGGTTATTACTTACTGATTGAATATTACTGTGTGATATGAAATATGGAACTATACACTTCGATAAATTGTTAAGAATAAGAAATACGATAATTTAGTAAATTAAGTCAGATGCGCGTGTGAGTCGTGTCGGGACTAATTTAATGGAATAAAAATATTAATTATTTTTAGTAATTCGTATGGTCATTTTGAGTGTGTCGTTGAGTTCGAAAGGGTCGAGATAGTCAGAATAGTATACCCGGGTGTTTAGTTTGGGTCCCGGGGAAATTTTAGGCCTAACCGGCACCCCGAGAGGGCATTATGGTAAATTATATTTTTGGGTTTAATTAGTGGATGAAAATTGGGAGTTATTTTATCATCCATAAGAGGTCCATTAGGTTTGAGAGATATAGAAAGTAAATAATGGCCACAAAGGGTGTGAGGGAGAGAAAATTCCAAGAGGGAAGGCCTAATTAGCACCACCATGCACAACCACCACCACCATCGTGTAGATCGAAACAAGACAAACACGCCCATACCAACAATTTCAAGAAATCAGACGACTAATTCGAGGCAAGTGTTTATTACTTGCTTTTCTTTAGCATTAACCATATTCATGTTAGTATAGGGATGATATAAACATATATTGTTCATAAAAGTGATGAAAAATTGGAGATTTAGGATGTAGGACTTGAATATGAGATTAATTAGAATGAACCCTTCATGTATGTAAGATAGAAATCACGTTTTGATGAACTTATGTGAAGAAAGAATTTGGAAATTATGTTTTCTTGAATAAGAATTTGAAGATCTAGGGTTTTAGTAATTAATTTGGGTATTTCATATTTCTTTGATGATTTCTAATGATTTAATGATTCTAGGATGTTAGAATTCATATGTAATTGTTAGGATTCGATTTGGGACTGATTGATTGGAGTTTGGGATGATAATTTAGAGGTTTTAGGGTAAAAAATGGTGGACAAATGCTTAAATTCTGGGTAGAAGACAAAACAGTGAGTCTCGCGCGAAGTCGCGTGAAGGTCGTTCGAGAAAGATAGGCATCTAACGCGAAGTCGCTCGACAAACACATGGTAGTCGTACAAAAGACATTGCCATCTGGTTCGAGCGAGAGGGTAAATTTCGGGGAAACTTCTTAGGGTCAGTGATGCGACTAAGAATTTGTCTCAGAAATCCGTTCTTTCTAGGCTCAAGTGCAAGCCTGTTGCGTTATTAATAATCCGACAAGTCGGGATCGTCTCCACAGGGATCAAAAATTGGAAATTGAGAATTATGTAGGAAAAGTTATTTATCCTTCAAATGGTTTCTTAAAATAAAAGAAAAGATGATTGATGTTTGAAATCTCCAATGGATGAAAAAGAAAATGAACTACGTGCACAAAAACACTAAGAATTGTAAGAAATCAAATATGAATATGAGAGAAAATAGGGTGGAGTATAATCCCTCAAACCTTAGTAAATTACCGTATAGAATACTAGAATTGCAAATTGAAATTCTTGACTAAATCCAGTCTTTATAAATCCTAAGCATTAAATATATGAGGGAACTAGCCCGCATCATATGAAATCAAAGGCAAATAAAAAGCGATGAATAGACAATTATACTTGCATAGTCTTCTTAAACATCCCAAGTACCTAGGGCAAGAGAGATTAAAAGATCGGCTATGTTCGTATAATTTCCATACACGATTTGGTTAATATTTAATTTACCCTCTATTTTCTATATGGGTAATTTACCTTGGAAGGAGTTCATGTACCTCAACCCTTGAAAGTTAGCTAGACATGATTTTATGAGAAAACAAATTCATAACAATGCATGAAACTGTGGATCTAAGAAGCATTGTAAAAACAAAAATTGCAAAACAATTGATAATTGAATAGAATTTGGATTAAGTAAGAGAATGGAATTTGATACTTGAAATCTGCACTAGGAAAGAGATATGATTGAATCCAGAAGTACATCTTGTTCTTACAAATTAGGTCTTTTCTAAGAATAAGAAATTTGTGTACCAAAAACTCTCTAAAATATTATTCTCTCTTTAGAATTCTATTCTACTCTCTAGAATTCGACTCCCTTGGAATGATGTAGGGCTTGGTCTTTTATAGCACCAACTGGCATGAATTTGATAGCTAAAAATCGATGGGCTACGCAAGATATTCCAAGATTCGCACCTCTTGATCTCCATATAAATGCCAGGAATTTTAACAGCCGGACCGGTCTGGATACCTATCGAATTGGTTCGATTTTAAGCAACCCGATCGGTTCTTTTTTATTTCTATCGGATCGGTCCAGATGATATCGGAACGGTTCTCTTGCCATCGATTCGGCATCCATTCGGGGTCTACTGGTAAAGTGGCATTTCAGATCGGTCCGAAATAAACCGGATCGGTCAGCTTTTCTTCAAGTTTAACTTTTCCTTTCCATTTTTGATTGGTCATAACTTTTGATCCCGAGCTCTGATTTGACTGTCGTTTCTTTCGATGCTCCTGTAAAACAAGGATCTTCAACTTTCCTTTAGGCTTCGAATCCGAACTCTGGGTGTAAATTTACGCTTTTTCCCTTTGACTTATCTTCTTTTCTTTTCTTCCTTTCTTCCGGTTTCTTTATTTCTTTTCCTACAATAAATTCCTGTAAAATCAATAAGAAATACACGAAACTCGAGGTACTTGTTAGAAGAAGTCAATGGCGATGATATGGGATAAAAAAGATTCAATTATGTTGTTCGAGACATCAAAATTACTAACTTAAGGGGCTAAATTCAGAAGAATTTATACTTGGTCTAATCCCCCTAACTTAGAACTTTGCACGTCCCGGGCAATGTAAATGAAGCTACTCAAAGATTTATTCTTGAGAATTCCTTTATTTAACTGAAAGTCCACTTTCGCAGGAATGCGATTGCATTGAGCATATGCAACAAGCCTTTAAACCCCTAGGCTACCCTAGTAGGACGAGTTTTGTCTCGTGGGGGTTTGCAGTGAATACACCCACAAAATTCTTTATTGACTCAAATAAATATCAAAATACTTAAAAAATTTACAATTTAAACTTTTCAAAAAATAATCACCATAAATTCATATTCAAATGTCTCGAACCATAGCATGTGTGTGCAAATCTAGGAATTAAACCTCAAATTTCCACCGACTGATCATTACGTTACTTTTTAAAAATTCGTTTTGATTCAAATTCTTACGGATGCACTCACAAACGAATCAGTCGGATTGTGGTTGTTTTCTTTCGGTATGCATGATATAAAGAGTAAATATAATGGACACAAATTCACGCATACAAAATTGAAAAGAAGGAAATATATGGTGAAAAGATCTCTTCATCAGAATACGGTCATTGGGAAACGGGAAACATCATCTCTTTTTCACACCATTTTAATCTCTTTTATTATCTTTTTGTGTTTTAACTCTCCATGCAGTAATTAATTTCACCATTCGGACTCGGTTAGGACTTTCCGGGTTAAAAAGTGTAAAGGGTAAAAATGAGAATGGTCGAAATGTTTGGAATTGGAAAATGTCCTTATGACGTCCATTAGTGCTTTTTCGGGAATTTGCTCATTTTTCTTTCTTTTTTCTATTTTCATTTTTTTCTTGCTATTTTTTTTCTTGAGCATTTTGTTTGTTTTTCTCTTGCCCCCTTTTATTGCACAATTTGGACTTACTTGATGAATTTTCTCAATTTTCACAATTCCGGGCCATTTGAGGTTTTCGGGTTATCAAACAAAGGGAAATATTTTATTAGGCTCAAAGTGGTTGCAAAGGGATAATTTTTTCACAACTTTATTATGGCTAATATTTTTTAGGTAACAACCGAGGGCCTCCTTCATTGTCCAAATTTCTCATCACATTACCATATGCATCTCGAGAT
This sequence comes from Sambucus nigra, assembly GCA_949130495.1. Classification (NCBI taxonomy): domain Eukaryota; kingdom Viridiplantae; phylum Streptophyta; class Magnoliopsida; order Dipsacales; family Adoxaceae; genus Sambucus; species Sambucus nigra. The sequence goes on along the minus strand of OX422215.1, from coordinate 558,966,569 downwards.
TGATTATGTTTAGAGATATATTTAGCACGAATTTCGAGTCAACATTTCACACATTTCCCATAACCGATCAAAATAAAGGATTGAGATCATCAACGACTTAATAAAACGCTGAAAAGAACTTTGAGTTAATCATAAACTCGGATTGATTTAAAAACTCATAAAAATTGAAAGGCTCGAAATCTCATCGGGTTTGATCAATCTCCACACTTATTCGTTAAGTCGTCAATTTTCTTTCAATTTCCATCTTCGGTCAATTTTGGCTTATGGCAATTGAGATTGTTAACAATTTGAGACTTTAAATAGAATAAAGGTGACATTTTTGAAAAATTTAAATTCCAATTTTTATTTATTTTGAAGATTTTTTTTGATATATATATATATATATATATATATATATATATATATATATATATATATATATATATATATATATATATGTGAAGTTTTATGAATACGCACTTATCATCCCCCCTAACTAGTCTTTTGCATTGTCCAGAATCAAAAGGACGATAAAGCTAAATAAGACGAAATAAGGAGTGCGATAAATAAAACAAGCAACCACTAGAATAAAACTGTTCAATACAACATAACTGTATGAACAAAAGATAATATAAAAACAGGACACCACAAACTAACACAACAGAACCAGAAGGGGGCTGACAGGGGTTCCTACGGGGCGGGTGGGGGGTGGGAGTGTCCGGGTGCAGCAGGGTCATAGAAATATGCAAGAAGGGGGCATCGGGACCCAACTGAAGGCGGTACAGATCAGCCTGCATACGCAATATCAGACTCGTGTCCCCCTGGTAAGATGACATAAATCCGTCAAAATGCGTCTAGAGAGAAACAACGCGCTCGGTCAAACCCGTACCAATCAGAACGTAATCCGATTCAGTAGTTTCATCATACTCCTCCTTACCTTCTTCCATCTCGACATCATCATCAGGAACATCCTCTTCCTCAGCAGCAGCCTCATCACCCGAGGGATCACTGTCATCTCGATGCGCACGGATCAACTGGATTTGCTTGTCACTTTGGGTGCGGGATTCTTGCCTAAGTGGCTTGGGCAAGTTGATAAGATCTTGCGGGGGAACAATGCCGACATCCTTAAGAAATGAGGTAATGAGACGACCATAAGGAAGAGGGGCCCGTCCCTTTTTGTCTACTACCGCACAAATGATATCATTGTAAAACGTGCCGGCTAAATTGATAACAGTGGCATGGTCAAACAGGTGATAGACCATAGTAGCTTGCCGCGGACGCATAGCAGAATCATTTAAAGTTTGCAAAAGATTGGCACAAACGATGTGAAAAGTGATACGTGCCTTGTCGGGTAACCGACCAACAGGATAAGTCTCGGTCTTCCAAACTGAACCTGGCGCAATGCGAGATATGTAAACATCTTTGGAAACTGCGGGATCATGGCTAGGATAGGTAAAATGATCAGGAGTAATCATACCTTTAGACTCGAGTTTTCGGGCCAGAATTTCAAGCGAGAACGGTATCGGTGTCGAGTCGACAAAGGCTTGAGATTCGAAATCGTCGGTATGGATGAGCGAACCGTAAAACTAACTAACTTCATTCTCCCATATAGCCTCGTATGGTTCGTTGAAAAATCTGCACCAGCCTCGGGACATGAACATCCCAGTGATAGAATTAGGTAGTTGATCCCAAAGCACTTGGCGCTCAATATGGATTTTGCGTCGAGGTCCAAAAAATGACGGCACCAATTTGCTTCATGGCGGGAATGATACTCTCCATTTCCATCTGGAAGGACTTCAATGGAATTATATTTCTGGGGGCAGCCATGGTAATAGAAGAATTAGACAGAAAGTGAGAGAGAGGAGTGGAGATGGTGGTGTGAAGGAATTGGGAGAAAGTATATGGGTATTTATAGGTTGGATGGTAGGAAGGGGGGGGGGGGGGAAGAATTAGGGGGGAAATAGGGGGACGAATTTTTGGGGAGAGGAAGGGATTGGGGGAGTGAATGGGGTGAGGATTTATGAGGTTTTAACCTAGGGAAGGTGCTCAACCTGCAAATGACCGGATCGATCCGGGTTCAGACCGGATCGGTCCAATTTCTTTTTTTATTTATTTCATTTTGAGGTCGGATCGGTTCTTTTTTTATAGGGCCGGACCGATCCGGTCTGCAAAATTTCCTTATTTTCCTTCTTTTTCCTTCTTGCAATTTCAACTTTATTTCTTAACTTCAACACTCCCTCCAAAGAAATTGGACCTCAATACTCTCAAAACTCTTATCGAAACCCGAAATGCACCCGGGACCGGTGTTGGATTCCCACCTCTGGTAGTGACACACAACTATGACTATCCTAATATCCTATGGCTACTACAACAGTCACCCCATACACGTAGGGGGTGCGACGACCTCACCTTTCTTGCTCAGTAAATCCCCATAAATGGGGTCTGACAACCAGATTGTGTCGGTTCCATGGCAACCGCTTCCCAGTACGGATTGAGACGCTGTCCATTAACCTTGAATGAGTTTCCCCCTTTTTGATCCTCTAGTTCAACAACTCCATGGGGGAATACTTCCTTCATAATGAATGGACCTGACCATCGTGACTGAATTTTTCCGGGAAACAAGTGCAACCTCGAGTTGTAAAGAAGTACTTTTTGTCGCGAATGAAACTCCTTACGTCGGATGATTCTGTCGTGAGATCGTTTTAATTACTTCTTTTGAGATTTTAGCACTTTCATACGCATCATTGCGTATTTCTTCCAACTCATTCAACTGAAGTTTATGTGTTTCACCTGATTTTTCCATATTAAAATTCACCCTTTTGATAGCCCAATACACTTTGTGTTCAATTTCAACAGGAAGATGAAGGTTTTCCATATACAAAACGAAATGGGGACATCCTAAGGGGATTTTTGCATGCAGTTCGATAAGCCCAGAGTGAATCATTCAATCGGATAGACCAATCTTTCCTATTAGGCTGAACTGTGTTTTCCAAGATATGCTTGATTTCCCGATTAGCTAACTCGGCTTGGACATTCGATTGAGGGTGATAAGTCATTCCATCTTTATGGAAAACCCCATACTTTCGCATGATCTTTTCCATCTGCGTATTGCAAAAATGAGTGCCATTATCACTAATGATAGTCTTAGGAACTCCAAATCGAGAAAGTATGTGTTATTGAATGAACTTTATCACCACATTATTATCATTCGTCCTTGTAGCTATGGCCTCTACCCATTTTGAGACGTAGTCTACTGCGACGAGGATGTATAAAAAACCAAAGGAGGGTGGAAAAGGCCCCATGAAGTCAATACCCCAGTAATCAAATAACTCCAAGACAAGTATGGGGGTCATTGGCATCATATCACGACGAGTAATATCTCCCATTCTTTGGAATCTATCACATGATTTGCAAAAAGTATTCACATCCCGAAAGATTGTGGGCCAATAGAGACCGCATTGCAAGATTTTTACAGTAGTTTTATTTTTGGAGAACTGACCTCCACATGCTTTCGTATGACAAAATCGAATTACCCCTTGAATTTCTTCATCAGGTACACATCTTCGAATGATTTTATCAGCACAATACTTAAACAAATATGGATCATCATAAAAGAACATGCGTGACCAAGTAATGAACTTCCTTCTCTCTTGCGGAGTTCAATTGGAGGGGACGAATCCAGTGACAAGGTAATTTACTATATCCGCAAACCAAGGAAGAGAAGAAGTAACAAATAAATTTTCATCCGAAAAATACTCGTCTATGGGGATGGGATTAATAGGTACGTCGAATGAGAGTCATGATAGATGGTCAGCAACAACGTTTTCTACCCCTTTCTTATCTTGAATTGGGAGATTAAACTCTTGTAGGAGTAGGATCCACCTTATTAGGCGCGGTTTGGCATCTTTCTTGGTTAGAAGATATTTGAGGGCCGAGTGATTAGTGAAACAAATGATGGGTGACCCAATAACGTAAGAGCAAAATTTATCGAGAGCAAAAACGACTGATAGTAATTCTTTCTCCGTGGTGGAGTAGTTAAGCTGGGGGCCAGATAATGTCGTACTAGTATAGTAAATAACACGAGCTTTCTTGTCTTTTCTTTATCCAAGAACAACCCCAATCACGTAATCACTTGCATCACACATAAGCTCAAATGGGAGTGACCAATCGGGAGCTTGCATGATAGGAGCAGAAATTAGCATGCTTTTGAGTATATCGAAAGCTTCTTAGCATGCGTTATTCCACTCAAAAGGAGCGTCCTTCATGAGAATATTACTCAATGGTCTAGCGATGGCGCTAAAGTCCTTGATAAATCTCTGGTAAAATCCCGCATGGCCTAGAAAGGACCTCACATCTTTAAGCGATTTTGGCGGGGGTAACTCAACTATTACTTCAATTTTTGCTCGATCGACCTCAATTACCTCAGATGAGACTATGTGGCCCAGAACTACACCCTCAGTGACCATAAAATGGCATTTTTCCCAATTGAGGACTAAGTCTTTTTCCACACACTGGAATAAAACTCTTTCAAGATTCGCTAAACATTGTTCGAAAGATGGATCAAAAATGTTGAAATCATCCATGAACACTTCCAGTCCTTTTTCTATCATGTCGCTAAAGAGACTCAACATGCACATTTGAAAGGTCGCTAGCACATTACATAACCCAAAAGGCATACGTTTGTAGGCAAACATACCAAACAGACATGTAGAAGTCATCTTTTCTTGATCAAGTACATCCACTTCAATCTGATTATAGCCAGAATACCCATAATGGAAACAATATTAAGGATGTCCAGCTACTCGTTCGATCACTTGGTCGATAAAGGATAAGGGGAAATGGTCTTTTCTTATTTCGGCATTGAGTTTTCGGTAATCAATGCAAACATGCCACCCGGTGGTGGTGCGTTGAGGTATCGATTCTCCCTTAGCATTTTCAATCACGGTCATACCCGATTTTTTTGGAACGACCTGAATTGGGCTCACCCATTTACTATCGGAAATGGGATAGATAATCCCATCATCTAATAATTTGATGATTTCCGCTCGAACTACATCTTTCATGGATGGGTTCAGTCTCCTTTGCATCTCTCTCGAGGGCTTCACCTCCTCCTCGAGGTGGATTTTATGGGTACAAATCAAGGAACTTATACCTTTCAAATCTGCTATAGTCCAACCAAACGCATTCTTATGCTTTCGCAACACATTCAACAACATGCCCTCTGGCTCTTTTTGTAAACTGGAAGAAATAACAACAGGAAATGTATCATCTTCTCCCAGAAAAGCATATTTTACATGAGAGGGTAGTTTCTTTAACTCAAGACTAGGAAATCTATATTCAGAGGGGATCATGAGTGACTCCCTCGGGGCTAATTCCTCAAATCTCGAAATCCAGTCAACATCTCTCAACTTCTCAAAACTCACTTCTTCTTGCAACCAAGCTCACAACTCTTCCACTTCACACTCAAACTCGGTATAGGAACTCTTATTCTCAACACCTTGCACTAAATAAACTTCCAGTGCATATCCACTTATGATCTTCTCGATGTGTTCATCCACCACCTCTTCAATAAGATCAACCTCATGAATTTCATCCTCATCACCCATTTGGTTAGTAACATTGAAAATATTGGTCTCGAGAGTCATGTTTCCAAAAGTGAGTTGCATTTGTTCTTTATGGGTATTGATCAAAGCATTAGCAGTAGCTAAAAATGGACGGCCCGAAAATACAGGAACATGATTACTCGAATGGGGAGAAGGCTTCGTGTCCCAAATGAAAAAATCAACAGGGAAGTAGAATGTGTCAACTTGAACTATCACATCGTCCACAACCCCATGAGGCACTTTCACTATTCGATCTGCTAACTGTAGAGTGATTCGGGTAGGTTTAAGATCATCTAAATCAAGCTGCTTATAGATGGAGTATGGAAGGATGTTCACGCTGGCACCCAAGTCAAGCAGAGCTTTTTCGATTATACTTTCTCCTATAACACACGAAATTGTAGGTGCACCAGGATCCTTGAATTTTAGTGGAAGATCATTAAGAAGGACCGAGCTAACATTTTGTGCCAAAAAGACATTCTTTTTCACCTTAAGCCGCGTTTTGATAGTCAAAAGATCTTTGATGACTTTGGCATATGCTGGAATTTGTTGGATAGCATCCAGAAATGGCAAGTTCAACTTCACTTGCTTCAGAACATCTAACACTTCAGTACGCGAGGCTCCCTTTTTGGGTGGTGCCAAGCATTGAGGAAATGGAGTAGCAGTGGGTATTTTTACTTCGATTTTAGGTTCAACTCTATCTTCTTTATCATCCATGTGCAATTGGATCTCCTCAGATTCCAAAGCTTCTTTAGCTTTAGATTCCTTGGGAGGTGGTGGTGCTAGATCAATTTACGCGACCACTACTTAGAGTAGTGACAGCTCGACATTGTTTTGGAAAATCCGATGATGTGGAGCTAACCATAGGTTGTCCTTGAATAGGGGGTCTTTGGCCTTGAGCTGGGAATTTACCCTTCTCTTGAGTATTTACTGCAGATTGCAACCTATAGATGCTAGTATGAATTTTTGTGAACATTCGATGATACTTAGCATTTCTCTCCTTTTGGGATTGGATGAATTGATTCAAATTATCTTTAAGAGATCTCCTAGGGGGAGTGACATACGGACTAGGAGGTGGTGGCTGCATAGGGTTTGGCATTAGAGGAGCCATTTACTGAAATTGAGGAGGGGGTGGTGGAAAATCAAATGTGGATTAGGAGCCGTGGTTGTCCATAGTTGAAACCAAGATGATTATTCCAGGATTGATTGTATGCATTCCCTTGTAAAATTTCCTCGAAACCCTCCAATCGCCTCTACTTGCTCAGTGTACATTTCCTTGTATGCAGAGATGATAGGACATCCTTTGGTAGAATGACCAGCACTACAAATGGCACATACTTTCTCCTTTCTTGTTTGCACGGGTCCAACTACTTCTCTTAATCGCACTTCAAGCATGTCTCTGAAATTATTTTCCAATTGGTCAAATTTTCGATCTAATAAAGTGTCCTTGTCCAAGTAATAAATACCGAATGCAGTAGACGAGTTGGACACTTGTCGATTTCTATTTTAACTATTGCGGTTAGAAACATACCATGCTTGCGTAGTCTCCGCTACGTATTTCAAATGAGCCTATGCATCGCTTGAGTCTAACTCCCAAAAAGGTCTTTCGAACATTGTCTGAACAAGTTGTTTAGATGCTAAAGTTATCCCTTGATGAAAAAATGAAATGAGATGATGTTTTTCGAATCCATGATGTGGGAAAGCACTAACTAGCTCCTGAAAATGTTCCCAACACTTGTCGAAGGCTTCATTCTAATTTTGCTGAAAAGCTTGTATCTGAGCTTTGACAGAATTTGTTTTGTGTTGTGGGAATAATTTGGATAGGAACTTGGTTTGCATATCTCTCCAGGATAAAATAGAATTCGGAGGTAGTGACCATAACAAATTCTTAGCTTTATCCTGTAAAGAAAAAGGGAAAAGCTTTAATCGGATAACATCTTGTGGGCAAGTTTGGTCACCAAAAGTCTGACATGCTTCTTCGAACTCTCTAATGTGGAGACATGGTTTTTCAGAATCCATCCCATGAAATGTAGGAAAATTTGGATCATCCCATTCCAAAAGTGGAACTGACCGGCATTATACGGGAGTAAAATGCAACAAGGGGTAACAGTTCGCTCTGAAAATAAAAGATCTTTCATGGGAAGATATGGTATCTCTTCTTCTCCAGCACCAACACCAATGCTACCATGCACATACATATTGCTACCAAACGATTCATAATTCTTACTCGGTGTTTGACGCAAAGTGCGACTTGTGATTGAATTATTCGGCGAAGGAGGTGGAACCCAAAAATGTGGAGAATCGGTGGTGTGAGAATTTTCAGAACTATCTTCGGCAATAGGATTTTCGTGGACTTGGGTGAGAAGTGGATTTTTAATGTAATCTTATGAGAGATGAGATGATATTTTTAATTATTATTACTATTTTTTTAGAAAACACTTTAGGATTAACGTCACTTTCCTACGAATCACCAATTTTCGATCCCCGGCAACGGTGCCAAAAACTTGATGCGACTAAGAATTTGTCTCAGAAATGCGTTCTTTCTAGGATCAAGTGCAAGCCTATCGCATTAGTAATAATCCGACAAGTCGGGATCGTCTCCACAGGGATCATAAATTGGCAATTGAGAATTATGTAGGAAAAGTTATTTATCCTTCAAATGGTTTCTTAAAATAAAAGAAAAGATAATTGATGTTTGAAATCTCCAATGGATGAAAAAGAAAATAAACTACGTGCACAAAAACACTAAGAATTGTAAGAAATCTGATACGGCGTAAATATTGCACATTTCACCCGTTAACCTACGCGTTATTAGCCCCCTCGGGTATCTTAATCCCTATATTTATGCTCGTTAACCAGACAACCTCGGATTTCTATGTTAACATGTTTTCCAGGGGTTAATTGAGCTTTTGTAGGTATTTGGATGCTTAGTATGAAGTTCGGATGCATTCCGGTGAAGTTCCGAACACAATTGCACGCGCAAGGGCATTTTAGTCTTTTCACAGCTTGGGTACCTAGACTGAAATCTCAAGGAAGTTGTATCCCTCCTCGCTAGCTTCGTGTGGCTATGAACGATGCGTGATTCCGATTCATAACGAAGAAGTTACGGCGATTTCAGCGGAGGAAAAACAAGGAAGCAAAAGAGGAGAAGGGAGAAGAAGAAAAGAGGAATGCAGTAGGCTGCTACATTCGGCCCTACTTGATCGATCGATCGACCCATTTGGTCGATCGATCGACCATTCTGATTTGCCAAAGTTTTGCCTAGGTCGATCGATCGACCAAAGGGGTCGATCGATCGATGCTCTGTTTTCTGCAGATATTTTGCCTTCTTTTCTTTCTTATTTATTTTTATTCCAACTTACTATATAAGCCAATTTTGTGGTATTAAAACCAGATATCAGTAGATACACGATTTTAGGTTAGAATAGTTAGGGTTTTGAGGGTTTTGGATGGTTCTTCTTCATTTCTCTTTGGATTGACAATCTAATTGGTTTGTAAGTTGACTTTTCATTACCCTCTCCTTTAATATAGCTTGTTTTCCATTAATTCTTGCTTTCTAGATAATTTTCATGCTTTGTTAATTAGTGTACTTGATTTAATTATTTCTTTCCTAGTTTAATTAGTTTAATTTAGTTTACTCATGCTTAGCCCCTAGATAAATAGGGTCGGGATTGCATTTCCGCCATTTACGGGTTTGGACCTCGAAAGTTAGGGTTTCGTGTAAAATTGCATTTAATTGAAACAGCGTGTATTAAAGTTGGATTGTTATGCGTTTAACTTTCTTTGTCACGCAACGTTAGTGTTTATAGCGATAATCCGAATTTAATCCGCGTGTGACCATTTTCCGTTAAATGTTTAATCTCACAACTTTGGGTTAAATTCCTTATTGTGTGATACTTATGCTTAATTGTAAATGCTTGATTAAATTGCTTTCGAGCCGGAATTCTAATTAGTAGTTGTTTAGCCCGTAAATGCGTGTATGCGATCCCGATCCTCGCTTTCCTTTAATTTAGCGTTAACTTCTCTTTTCTTTTGTCACCATAACCACCCATCACCTTTTCATTTATTTATTTTACACTTTTATTCCTGAAGTAATTAAAACAATTAACATCTAAAATTTAATCACTCCCTGTGGATTTCTTACGGTACCCGACCTACCGCTGTGCTTGCTTGTCAAGTGTAGTAGTAGCTTAGGTTTTTTTTGTATCGCGGCGGTGAAACACACAACGATTGTGTCCTCACACGAACACACTTTTTCCGCCCGGCCACAAAATGGCGCCGTTGCCGGGGAGTGTATTTTAGATAGTAATTGTTTTATTATTTCGTAGTATTTTTCCTTTTGTATTTGTATTCTTTGTTTTAACCTTTTTTGCAGGATATCATACTTGAGCGCTAAGAAACTTTGATTCACGGTTGCTCACTTTCTTGCTTGGATTCTCCATCTACAAACAACGAGGTAATCATGTCCTATTATTATAGTTATTGCGGTCATTCTAATGATTCTTACTTTGGGGGTAGTTTTCAAGTTTTCCATTTTCAAGATTTTCTTGAAAATGAAAGACTTGAAAACATTTATCGGAATGAAAATCGTTATTGGGAGCTTGAGTTGGATTCATTATTCGAATCCAATGACGATTCTTATTTCATTACTTTCGAAGACGAGTTTCAACCAAATGAGGAGTCCGAGGCTCTTGAGCCGAGGAAGCCTACTTTGGAAGAGACTTTGCTTCTTTACTCCCAAGGTTTGGAAAGCCTAAGTGATGCTGGAATGAGACTTGGTGCACTTTGCGATGAGATGAATTCTTATGCACAAAACAACGAGGAGGTGGAAACTTGTGTTTCACCTAAATTTTTCGAAGAATTTCTCATCGAGTGTGCATCTTTCTCCCCCGAAATTCAATCTCCTTTCGACGATGAGTCGATTGAGATTGAATTTGTTTCATCACCATATTCGTTTTTCGTGATCGAACCATTAGAATTACCGGTTGATTCCTATGAGTCGGTAGAAATTAAAACTTCTACACTTTTTGCCGATGAGGACTCTTTACCGGACTTGTTTTCAATGGATGTTATCCTCATGTGTGCACCATATCCCATTCCATTTGAAAAACCTTTGGGAGATGAATCGATTTTTCTTGGACCTCTAGTGTTCTTGTCCCCCTTGTTATCCAAATCCCCCATCGTCCGCCCAAAATTTCAAATTGGCGATGGTTCACTTTTTTCACCACCCACATGCCTTCCGTTATTCAAACGAAATTCTTATTTTCTGGGAGGCATGTTCGCTTTGGAGGGTCCACCGTTGATCTTTCAAAGTCAAATCCCTTTTTGGGTGGACCCTCAACTATTTAGACTTCTAGTGTATAGTTAGTGTGAAGCCTAAATAGTAGGTTGTAAATAGTTAGCTTTATAATTTTCTTTCTTTCCTTTTAATTTAGTCTAGTGTAATTAGTTAACTTTTTGTTATTTGTTTTTGCTATGCTCGGTACTAACTTGTTTTGTAGATTCCTTTGGACTCATGCTTATGGAGATCGCTCCAATTTTGGGTAATATCGTTCTTTTCCTCTCTTTATGTTGTGTTCTTAATGCGCATTGAGGACAATGCAACATTTAAGTTAGGGGGTGTAGGATATTCTATCCATTTCTTTGTTTTGTCCATGGATTTTCTCACATTTAGTTACTAAGTATGCCTTTTTGTGAAAAATTTGAAAATTTTCAAAAATATTTTCTTTCTTTTTTCTCCTTTGTTGGGTATTTTGCCTTGTTTCCAATGATAAATTTTAATAATTGCCCGATCCGATTGACAACTCAATGATGCATGTTCTCGATTTTAGAAGTTATTGGACTTTAGTCCTCAAATCATTGATATTTGTGTATAACTTCATAAATTAAACTTTATCCCATGAGCATATGCACTTTCCTGGTTATATTGATTTGGTTTAAGATTTTTATAACTCGGGAATCTTTTGTTGCATTGTATATACTTACAGAGAGTAAGCTTTGTACCTTTCGTAGTTTGTGAGTGTTATACACTATTCTTTTGTCATTGAAAACGTTGAATTCGTTGGTAATCTCACTAATCTTGCATTTGACCGTTCATTAATTGTGTTCATACTTGAAATGTGTTACTTGATCATGATTTTCATATATTGTTTTGACTCGAGAATTGTGTAAACTTTGTGAAATGATCATAAGCAATCTTTGTTATATCACCCATATTGACCTTGACCTCACCCTTATATGCTTTCCCTAGTCAACCCCTTTGTGCCTAAATACTAGCCTTTCGTTTCATTACCCAAAATCCAATAACCAACTCCAAATTGGAGTTTTAGCCATACATACACCTTACATACCTTTGTTTGGAATGTTACTTGGGATTGAATGTTGTTGTTGTATTGCGGTTGCAATTTTAAGCATATGAGAGTTTGATAAGTAAAGAAAAGAAAGTAGTGAAAAAAGTGAAGAAAAAGAGAAAGCAAAAAGCAAAAGAAAACAAAAAAAGAAAAAGTGAGAAAAAGAAGAAAAAAAAAGAAAGAGAAAGTTGTATATGTTGTGTATAGTTCAATAAGCTTTGATTACTCTCCCCGATGATATATCTAATGCCTTTTGGAACTTGTTTTCCAATTTTGATATTGCCCGAATTTTCCCATTATTCCAAGTTTTCATCTCCGAACAGTTTGAATCCGTACATATACCTTTCATTTCGTACCTTAACCACAAACCTACATTACAACCCTCTAAAGTCCTATGTGATCTTAGGGTGCATTTAATTTAAAAGTCATAATAGTTTTGATAATCTGTGAAAATGCATTTCGCCTCTTTTAGTGTGCGGTATCCTTTCATTGAGATTACAGTTTTTCATTTTATATATAGCGTTCTTCATTTGTGACATGTGCGCGGCCTAGTTTCCATTTACATTTACTCTTTATGCTCGCATGTTCCGTGTGTTACCTCCCGTTCCGAGTGAATTCATTTGTTGAGCGTAATGCCCGTGAGGATTGAATGTATTCTTGCTTTATGTTTATCCGGTTTATTTAAGTTTTTACCAAATCATATTTTGCATGTGCTTTCCCCCCTCCCACTTTTAAAGTTTCAATTCTATGAGGTGCATTCAACCTGTTAATAACAACGGACTTTAGCTTGAATTCGTTCAATATGCTAATAACATGTTTGAAATCTTTTTCGTTGTTGTTGAGTTTGTCGCATGTTGGGTTGGGCATATTTTGAGGAAACCATATGATGTTTGTGGGTTTCATCCCTGAAAACCCTCACGAGACGACACTCGTCCACTATGGTAACCTAGGGGTTTAATGGCTTATTACATGCGCTAAATGCAATCGAATCGCCCGCGAAAGTGGCCTTATGCTTTTATACCATACTTTTGTTCTTTCTCCTGCTTTTGGTCTGCTTGTAGTTCTTATAGTTTCTTATTTCTTTGCTAGGGACTAGCAATGTGTAAGTTAGGGGGTGTGATACGACGTAAATATTGCGTATTTCACCCGTTAACCTACGCGTTATTAGCCCCCTCGGGTATCTTAATCCCTATATTTATGCTCGTTAACTAGACAACATCGGATTTCTATGTTAACATGTTTTGCAGGGGATAATTGAGCTTTTGTAGGTATTTGGATGCTTAGTATGAAGTTCGGATGCATTCCGGTGAAGTTCCGTACACAATCGCACGCGCAAGGGCATTTTAGTCTTTTCACAGCTTGGGTACCTAGCCCTATATCTCAAGGAAGTTGTATCCCTCCTTGCTAGCTTCGCGTGGTTGTGAACAGTGCGCGATTCCTATTCATAACGAAGAAGTTACGGCGATTTCAGCGGAGGAAAAACAATGAAGCAAAAGAGGAGAAGGGAGAAGAAGAAAAGAGGAATGCAGTAGGCTGCTGCATTCTGCCCTGCTTGATCGATCGATCGAGCCATTTGGTCAATCGATCGACCATTCTGATTTGCCGAAGTTTTGCCTAGGTCGATCGATCGACCAAAGGGATCGATCGATCGATGCACAGTTTTCTGCAGATATTTTGCCTTCTTTTATTTCTTCTTTATTTTTATTCCAACTTACTATATAAGCCAATTTTGTTGTAATAAAACCGGATATCAGTAGATACACGATTTTAGGTTAGAATAGTTAGGGTTTTGAGGGTTTTGGATGGTTCTTCTTCATTTCTCTTTGGATTGATAATCTAATTGGTTTGTAAGTTGACTTTTCATTACCCTCTCCTTTAATATAGCTTGTTTTCCATTAATTCTTGCTTTCTAGATAATTTTCATGCTTTGTTAATTAGTTTACTTGATTTAATTATTGCTTTCCTAGTTTAATTAGTTTAATTTAGTTTACTCATGCTTAGCCCCTAGATAAATGGGGTCGGGATTGCATTTCCGCCATTTACGGGTTTGGACCTCGAAAGTTAGGGTTTCGTGTAAAATTGCATTTAATTGAAACCGCGTGTATTAAAGTTGGATTGTTATGCGTTTAACTTTCTTTGTCACGCAACGTTAGTGTTTATAGCGATAATCCGAATTTAATCCGCGTGTGACCATTTTTCGTTAAATGTTTAATCTCCCAACTTTGGGTTAAATTCCTTATCGTGTGATGTTTATGCTTAATTGTAAATGCTCGATTAAATTGCTTTCGAGCCGGAATTCTAATTAGTAGTTGTTTATCCCGTAAATGCGTGTATGCGATCCCGATCCTCGCTTTCCTTTAATTTAGCGTTAACTTCTCTTTTCTTTTGTCACCATAACCACCCATCACCTTTTCATTTATTTATTTTACACTTTTATTCCTGAAGTAATTAAAATAATTAACATCTAAAATTTAATCACTCCCTGTGGATTTCTTACGATACCCGACTTACCGCTGTGCTTGCTTGTCAAGTGTAGTAGTAGTAGCTTAGGTTTTTTTTGTATCGCGGCGGCGAAACACACAACGATTGTGTCCTCACACGAACACACTTTTTTCGCCCGGCCAAAATCAGATATGAATATGAGAGAAAATAAGGTGGAGTACAATCCCTCAAACCTTAGTAAATTACCGTATAGAATACTTGAATTGCAAATTGAAATTCTTGACTAAATCCAGTCTTTTTAAATCCTAAGCATTACATATATGAGGGAACTAGCCCGCATCATATGAAATCAAAGGCAAATACAAAGCGGTGAATAGAAAATTATACTTGCATAGTCTTCTTAAATATCCCAAGTACCTAGTGCAAGAGACATTAAAAGATCAGCTATGTTCGTATAATTTCCATACACGATTTGGTCAATATTTAATTTACCCTCTATTTTCTATATGGGTAATTTACCTTGGAAGGAGTTCATGTACCCCAACCCTTGAAAGTTTAGCTAGACATGATTTTATGAGAAAACAAATTCATAACAATGCATGAAACTGTGGATCTAAGAAACATTGTAAAACCAAAAATTGCAAAACAATTGATAATTGAATAGAATTGGGATAAAGTAAGAGAATGGAATTTGATACTTGAAATCTGCACTAGGATAGAGATATGATTGAATCCAGAAATACTTCTTGTTCTTACAAATTAGGGCTTTTCTAAGAATAAGAAATTTGTCTACCAAAAACTCTCTAAAATTTGATTCTCTCTAGAATTCTATTATACTCTCTAGAATTCGACTCCCTTGGAATGATGTAGGGGTTGGTCTTTTATAGCACCAACTAGAATGAATTTGACAGCTAAAAATTGATGGGCTACGCAAGATATTCCAATATTTTCACCTCTTAATCTCCGTAATAAATTCGAGGAATTTTAACAGCCAGACCGGTCCGGATACCTAGCGGATCAGTTTGATTTTAAGCAATCAAATTGGTTCATTTTATTTTTACCGGATCGATCCAGATGATATCGGATCGGTTCTCTTACAATCGGTTCGGAATCCATTCGGGGTCTACTGGAAAAGTGGCATTTTGGATCGGTCCGAAATAAACCGGATCGGTCCGCTTTTCTTCAAGTTTGACTTTTCCTTTCCATCTTTGACTGGTCATAACTTTTGATCCCGAGCTCTGATTTGACTATCGTTTCTTCTGATGCTCTTGTAAAATAAGAATCTTTAACTTTCCTTTTGGCTTCAAATCCGAAATCCGGGTGTAAATTTACGCTTTTGCTTTTTGACTTATCTTATTTTCTTTTCTTCCTTTCTTCCTATTTCATTCTTTCTTTTCTTACACTAAAAACCTGTAAAATCAATAAGAAATACACGAAACTAGGGGTACTTGTTAGAAGAAGTCAATGGTAATGATATGGGATAAAAACGATTCAATTACGTTGTTCAAGATATCAAAATTACTAACTTAAGGGGCTAAATTCAGAAGAATTTATACTTGGTCAGGCAGTTTTAGAATTTTCGAGTCTATTCTACTGAGAGAAATCCACTTAACAGATTTGAAATGAGATAGGTCTACAAGGAAGTATGTGAGTTTTATACTATAATTAATCCGGAAAGAAGAGTTACTTCGGAAATTACTAAAGAGTTTTGGTAATATAGTAATACTATAAAATACGTAATAATGAGAATCAAATATGTATGGTAAGAATAAAAAAAAGGCTGGGAAAATACCTATAAATACTAATAGGATGTGTGGATACCTATTACATGCTTAATATTATGTGTATGGAATACCTATCTGCTTGCTATCACAAGAGGTTGCGTAGAGACAGTATTATCCTGAGTGACCTTTGGGGGGATTATTGACTTCTATCTCAGAACATAGGACTGTGAAGACTTATTTGTGAGTTGATAAGTCTGATGACTATGGGAGCGTAGATATGTGCATGACCCATAGGTATGTGAACTATGTTCGCCTCCACTATGTGTGTTTTGTGTATACGGTTCGTGGGAGACTTTCGAGCCGATAATCCTTATTGGAGTACGAGATGTACTGGGACATGATAATAGAGTATGCAATGCACTAAATGTTTAGCCTTGGGGTGCTATATTAGTATATGTATATTATAGTGATGGTTATATATATGTATACTTGTATTATTCCTACTGCGAGATAATCGTAGGTTATTAAGACAGTTAATTCTTAAATCACGTCAACCGGGAATACTTAACTTAGTGTGATAACACTTAACCGAATTAATAATTGATGCAATTAATAATGTGGAAAGCTGGGAATCGCGTGTTATTACTATGAGGTATCATTAGGAGCATAAGTCTTTACCTAGTTAGAATTATTACAGATGGCTAGGGTGGATTAGTTGTACGTTAGGCGTGCACTTTAGCTGAGGGGTGAGAATCTCATGTGAGAGTTCGAACTAACATGCATTTGATACTTGCTTTATTGCAAATTTTAAATACTTGCTAAAATAAATATTTTTACTCCTCGGGATCAGACCCGTTTCTTGCATCTCTTTTCTCTCTTGCTATATATATGTATTCTATCAGGTGCTCAACCACTGAGACACCAGACTTAAAGATTTGGATTGCTTGGCGTACTACAACTATTGTGGAAGCTGTAGGTCTTTGCATTAGACACCTCTATCGTTTCACTCAATTCTAGTTAGACTACCCATTTAGGGTATGTTTCACCCATTCCTTAGACATTTTAACCGAGATTGTATTCAGTTTACTTTCCTTTCATTTCAGTTGGATTTATTGTTACTATTATTCTTGGTTTAGAGTTTTGAACTGAAATGTTTTATTTAGACTTATTTATTTCAGTATGTGATTCAGATTCAGTATTTATATGAATTAATTGTGGTAGATGGATTATACTTACATTCTTGGGTTAATAATTGAATGATTGTTTTTAAAAGGAAAATATTTTGACACTAGCTTAATTAATTATTAGGTGGTTAATAAGGTTATTATTCTTTCGACAGTGATGCTAAGAATATACCAACCGAACATTCTGTTTTAAATTTTATAAAGGAATGATCACCCGATATTTTATTGGGCGGGGTGTCACATTGCACTTGTTCATTTGGTCATTTTATTCCACATAGAGATTGTATGGGGATAAGCTCAAGAGTTATTTATATCAGTTTGTACTTATCTTTACATTATGGACATTGTATGATGATTCAATTTTGCATTCATGTATTAATTTAGTTTTGGTTCAGATATTTTTATTTATTATGAATTTTGTTTAAGAAAAAAATCTATATCTGTTTCTTAGTGTTAAGAATGGTATAAATTGTTGACAAGCCCGATCTTCGGCTTATCGTGTTTGGCTATCCTTTACATGAGTAAATGTGGGTTGTTATAGTTAGTATCAAAGCACAGTTCCAGTGTTCTTAGGATACGTGCTTGAGCTCGTTACATTTTGCTTTGCGTCCTTTGATGTAGAACCCTATGATTAGGAATCATCACACACACACACACACACATGCACACACACACACACACACACACACACAAATACACACACACACACACATGCATTAGTTTAACACATTTTATAATTTAAGACAATCCAATTTGAGTTATGTTAAACCATGTGTGCTCTATGTAATCTAAGTAGTTCTAACTTATCCAAAAGTGGGATTCTTATGGATGATACCGGAATAAAGTTAATGAAGGTTTTTGAATAAGTCTTGACATGAAGCTTTCCGAAACAACCTCTTGGATTGGAGACATAAAGTGAGTTTTGATCAATGAAATAAGATAACATAATCCAATGGGTTATTTTGATTATTATGAATACTCTTAAAGTTTCAAATATCAACATTTATGATGTTAAGACCAACCCCAATCACCCTATTCATCATTCCAAACAATTCATGTGTTTATAGTGTAATAATTGCGCCCTCACGTGTCTAGTCTTTCCATTAACACCGAGTGAGGTAGGCCTCAAATGGTTTTAGAATATAACTCATAGGTTGATCTCCACCTTTAAAGAGGTCATCGAGAATTTCAAGTCCCAGTTTATCACAACTAGTTAGTTTGTGTAAGAAGTGGTGAAAAAGTATGTGCCTTGGAAATCTAGTCAAATAAATTAATTCCTTGATTAATTATCACATTATGTTAAACTAAAATCCTTTTCAATTGAACTAAGTTTTAATTTTAGATACAAAAATTAATTCGATCAATTTTCACGTGGATGATCCAGAAATTAATGTAGAAGTTAAAACAATAATAAAAAAGCACAAGGATTTAAAGTGGAAGCCCTCGCCAGAAAAAACACTATCGACCCAACACAAAAAGTCCCCTAGAACTATGAACATATGTTTAGATGTGATAGAAATAGACAGATACATCTTGTATATATGACAACAATAACTGACATGAAGTCACTCTATTGCATTCTAATCTCTAATGCCTCTACCGTACGAGCAATTAGTTGATCCACGCCTAGACATAGCTTGCATAATCCTCATTCCTCAATATCCATCGATCTCTTTAGTTGACGATGATCTTCCCACATGTATGCTATGTGATAACCACACACACGATTTCTCGTGCTAAATTCTTCTTCTATTTAAGAAGTCCAGAGGGGATTGTGAACAAAAACTTTACTTTTTAAACATAAAACTGACAAGATATTACTCTCGCAAGAAAACTTTTTCAAAACTATTTAGGGTTATATAAAAATAGGGCTGCGTAATTTGAAAGATTCGTCTACATTAGTAGTTATACTTTGTAGTAAAAAATATCAACTAAAATACATTTTCCAAAAAAACATGCCCTCATTTGAATTAGGGAGCCCTCATTTTCAAACCATTTCTTTTTTTCCCTCAATAATCATCTCTTTTAAGGAATGTAATAAATTTTTTTATGATATTGTTCATAGTATAGGCCTTTTATGTTTTAGTCTAGTTTGGTATATCCCGTTATAAATTTTCACGCACCGTCAAGAGAAACCGAACTCGATCATCTCTAAGTTTGAGGACTTCCCGACATCCCGTAAAAGGTATAAAGCAATTTAGGGTTTAAATTATTACATAGAATTTATTTTGGAGATGTTTCTTTTTATCAAAAATGAACATAGATTTTTATTTTTAAAAGAATTTTTTTTTTAATTTTAAAACCTTGTTCAAATGAGATGAACATATTGTTCAAACAAGATTAAGATTTCCTTAGAAGGGCCCCTTTGTTCGTAATTTTATCTAATGTGCTTATATCGAGGGCGCACTATTTTGACTCGTCAAAAGTTCATTTGAAGTTGGTTCAAATGAGATTTGTGTGTTTTTCAAATGAGATTTCATTTCATTCAAATGACGTGCCTTTTTCATTAGAACTAGACTTGAATTTTGTTCAAATGAGTCTGTCATCTCAAAATTTGTGAACGTCCTATAAATACCTGTTTTGTTTTCAGTTTTTCTAAGACTTTTACCAGATTCGTTTTTGCATATCTTTTGCAAAAGTTCTACATTGTTTTGTGTTCCAAAACACTTTTCAATTCACAACGTATATCCAAAAAATCATTTTTGTGAATACGTTTAAACCTTAGAAAGTTTTGTATTCTTTTATAGACCTTTGTGGAAAAGTCATCTCCATGCCTGACTTCTGAAACCCGAGGGTATTCACTGCTAAAGACAGAGGACCATGGTTCTTATGATTATTTCAAGGATCATTGTTGAAAGGCGACGACTGTTGTGACACCCCGCCTAATTAAATACCGGGCGATCACTCCTTTATTAAATTAAATCAAGGTAAACAGTTGGTTCATTCTCAGCATCACTGTCGATAAAAATAATTTTTCCAATTTAACACCCTAAATAATTAAGCTAAGTGTCAAAAACATTTTTCATACGAACTTCCAAATTTTAATTTAAAGAAAAGATTTTTATTAATACAAAACAACATTTCTACAATAGAGAATCACACCATGAAATTTAAATAAAACCATACATTCACCAAACGAATGTCAATAATATAAAACTAAAATCATAAACCATCCTGAAACAAATCCCATAAACAATACTGGAATAACTGAAATATAAAAATCCCCAACAATAAATGAAATGATGAAAAGGGCGACACGTGCCCCATAAATGAGAGTAATAAGAGTGGAGTCAATGTCGGAAGCCGTCTACTCAAGGGACCTGCAACTCCCACCTAAGCTGCAGCTCGTTCTTCTCAAAGAATCCTAAGAAAGACGCCCCTGTGGCTGGGCACCTGAAAATATACATATATATATACAAGAGAGAGAGAGAGAAGGAATCGGGTCAGGGCCCGAAAGTGTGTTTGATTTTAAAATACGTTAAGCAAGTATTTAAATTGATACAGGCCAATGCAACATCATATTAGTTCGTCTCTCTCTTGAGAAATACTCACCTCTCTTCTAATGTGCACTCCTATCGTACTAACCTTCCCAATGGTTCGTTTATCTTAACTTATTCATATGTATACAAAACCGGACGAGGACAATGTTTTATAAAAATATAACTTTCAATCTGAAGTACTCCTCTCATTTTAGCTTCATTAAATTATAAGGTTTCTCAGTGTTTTCTCATATTTTCACAAAATAAATATTTATAATTGCGTCAACAACTAAGTCCCACTTAACACATTATAGTAGGCATATTAAAGTTTATCACCATATATATATATTAACTACTCGAATAATATATATACAACAGCACCCCAACTAATTTATGGTGCGGGCATACTCTGCTATCCAATCCCTGTATCGTTCACACAAAGGGAATACAAGTTCGGAATCGCTCTCGAACTGTATTAACATAAACAAAACAACGTTGAGGCGAAGCATAGATTCCAAGTCCAAGAGGTCAGTACATACCCACACGTCTCTTAGGACCGTCCGACTATCAATCTAATAGCCCGTACCTAGGATCTCTATCTTCTAGGGTACAAATCGATATCCCCCAAAGGCATCACAGAATACGATTGTCCCAGCGCGGTAACCTCAGGGATAGCAAGTAGCGCGGGTACGTTTTTCACATGAATATAATATATGTACACACAATATATAAATATACCCATTTCATTATATTAATATAGGTTTCTCTCGTAACCCATAGTCATAACATTTATCTTTAATTTCTCATCACCATGATTACGTATAAGGTTTCGTCTCTAACCTTAACTCGAAGAGTTTTCTCACTCATTACCTAATACTCATGGGTTATAACCTTACAAATCTAAAATTCAGTAAATAACTTTATTTGATTCCAACGTAACTCTCTTACGCACCTCACCCTTAAGTTTCATAAATCTAACATCCTAAAGTAAATATCCCATAATTACCCTCCTCATTGAAGATTAAAGGTTCTAACATAGGTCCATATACCCTACTGGTCCTCAATATCTCCCAAATCATTTTATTTAGAAAGCCCAAGGTTTATTCCACGATAAATTAATTCGACTAATTAAACAAGGGAAATAATAGGCTGCCAGGGAGGGTCGATCGATCGACGTCTGGGGTCGACCGATCGAACCTTCGATTGATCGACCCTCTAGGGTCGATCGATCGATCGAGCAGGTCTGTGAAAATTCTGCAGAAATTGCAGTGACGGGATTGCGTAAGTTTCTTCATCAAAACTCATATTTTCCAACTCTAATTGACCCAAAAAGTCTACTGTTAACATCCTAACATAATTCCAGGTATCTTTAACGATTAGCATGCGTATATACATCAATAAACATGGTTAAACAACCTAATATTTCATCTAATCATCAAGAACCCTACAGTTTTCTTAACCTTTGTTCTAATCAGTTTTCTCCAGAAATTTCTTCTAACAAATCATCATAATTTCGTGGGTTAAACATCTACTTCACATCTTAATTTCCAGAATAAGGTTCATATGATTTCTACATGCAAATCCCTATTAAAATTTGGTTTTCTTCCATAGATTATACTCTTAATCATTCCTACACTAACATGATTATTGCACCAATGAAAATACGCAAGTTAAACACTTGCCTGGGATTTCAGAGGTCTGGTTTCCTGCTGATATTGGTGTGGCTGCGTTCTCCTCCTCGCGATCTACGCGTTGGTGGTGACGGTGGTGCAAAAGGTGGTGTTTTTGGCCTTGAATCACCTAGCAAGGTCTGTCCTCTCTTCTCCACTAGGCCGTCTTAGGGTTTTGAATGATCTAACCCTAAAAGGATGACTTAAATGGCTGCTAAGGATGGCTAAAATTCGTGGGTTTAATTACCCTAATATGTAAAATGACCAAAACGCCCTCCCGGGTCACTAATTAAGCCTAAAAACATCCCGAGACCCAAACTAAACCCCCGGGTACACTTTTCTGACTATCTCGACCCTTCCGGACGCGTTGGCGCACTCAAAACGACCATACGGACAAGTTATAAAATATTCACTTTTTAATTAACATAATTAGTCCCGACGCGACACGAGCACGTCCCGACTTAATTTTTCCGAAATAGTCATTTAATTTACTTATGACATTCATTATAACCAATATAACATATTACTATGCTCATTAGTAATATTCAACAATTTTTCCATAATTACTAACTCTAGTCACGTTAATAATTATAACATAATTAATTTCCGGATTTTTTTTAAAAAATAAATCCCCAAATTAAATATAGCATAAAAATACGGGGTATTACAACTGTGTGGTTCTTGAGAGAATCATAGTAAATTCCTTTATAGAATTTGTAAGCTGTAATTTGTAAATTTATAAAGTGAATAAAAGGTTTTTCCATCAGGAGATTTTTCCTAAAACTTTGTTTTCATTACATGCTTGGTTTGATTTATGTTTTGAATCAAATAATTGCATGTTCTAGGGTTAAAGAGTTAAAATCGATGTGTTTTGTCATATGAATTTAATAAGTTAACACTATTGGATAATTGTGCACTCTCAAATTAGAATCTTTATTGTGCACATTTGTTCCCGCATTTTCATAGTGGTATCAGTGCCTTCCACTCTCTCTAAGTGGTGTAAGAGCATTCTTAATGCCTTTTCAAATTGTTATTAGAGCAAGTTTCACTAAATTATTATGAGATCTTGATTTTTCATAAAAAAATTATGTGATTGTCAATTGTTTTGAAAAATGTCAAATTTTATGATGGAGAACTTATCTAATAGGATGCCAATGCTCGATGGATTGAACTATATATATATATTAGGAGGTCCGTATGAGATCCACATTAAAAGCCATAGATTAAAAAGTTTGGTTAGTATGTGAAAGAGGGTGGAATCCTCCCATGATCACGATTAATAATGTCACAAATCCTAAACATGTGCTTCCTGGACTGATGATGATTTTAAATGGAGCACTTATAATGCCCGCAACTTTAGTGATATTTTGGGAGCTATCACCCCTGACAAGTTCTGACATATTATGACATGGACTACGTCTAAGGAAGCACAGGATATCCTCCAGTTGACACATGAAGGTACCAACACTGTCAAGGTGTCTAAGATTCAAAATTTGACCACCCAATTTGAGACCGTCACTATGTTATAGTCTAAGAGTTTCGATGAATTTTATGCTAGGTTGTCAAACATTGTAAACACTAATTTTCATTTGGGTGAGACAATTCTGAGAATAGGGTCATAAAAAAGATTTCGAGGTCACTACCAACCTGATTTGTTCCTAAGGTAACCATGCTTAACTCTTTAAGGATTTTAGACACTCTAAGGTTAGAAGAACTCATAAGAGGCCTTCAGACTTATGAGATAGGTATGTTCCTTAAAATCATTAAACCTAAGGATATATGGGTAGATTTAAGGACTCAATCTAAGAAATAGAAAAAAGGAGAGAGTCTGTGAGTCTTAAACTGAGGGATATTTTGATGTTGATGACTTGGCCTTGTTTGTGAAAATTTTTAAAAAAATTCTCAAATTTTCCAAAAAGAATTCTTCATATATAAAGGTGTTTGAGAAAAATAATAATAAAGATGAGGTCAAGGATAGCGGTGAGAAAGAGGAAGAGATAATATATTTTGAGTGCCTAGGTAAATGACATAATTCATTTGAGTGTCCTACTATGCGAAAGAGAAAGGGAAAGGAGGTTGCAAATGAAGCCACTCTTCGTGATAGTGACATCGAGTGGGTTGATTCAGGGGGGAGAATCACCACATGAACCGTGCATTGCATTCATTGATAGTCACATGAGTACTTCTAGTTTGTTCCACAACGATGAGGATAAATGTAAACATGAGAGTCTCAATGAAGTTTCGTGTCATTCGGGAGATAATAAGACTAAGGATGGTACTTTTAGTGGGGAAAAAGGTTATCTCAAAAAAGCCTTTAGTGATTTATACACTAAGATGCTGAAAACCAAAAGGTTAAACAAAACTTGTCTCTTAGGGTGTTAGATTTGTAGAGAGAGGTGAAAGTGTTGAGATTGTGTGAGGCTTCGATGAGTCAACTCGAGAAAGTGGAGATTTCTTTGTGTGAGAAGTTGATTGTCTTTGATCGAAAAAAGAGTGAATTGACCAACACTCTGGCTAGTCTTATAAGAAATCTTCAATCTTCATTGGAAACTCGTGAGAAACTTAAAGACTATATAATCCAACTCGAGAGACATCTCGAATGTTCCCGGGATGTTAAGGTTACTTTAGAGGACACGTCTAAGAAGGTTAGAAAAATGCCCCTCAATCCCGATCTGGGTAATGCTGAGAGGCTAGGGATAGGTTATGACAGTGCGTTCACTTCGCATGTTGCACCTGAGATGATTCCCGAGTTTGAGTTAAATCCTTATGGTGCTCAACCTAACCCACCTAGGCGTCCAATTCCACATAGGACAGGTTGACCTAGACGTTTTGAGAGAGGTGTACCCAATCCCATGTATGTTTGTTTCCATTGCAATCAAAGAGGCCACCTTATGAAATTTTCCTTTATGTTAGGAAGAGTGTCTCATAGGTATCTTCCACTATATGCTACTACACATGTTCCCACACACACTCCCAAACATGTTACTCTGCTTCCTACCGCGCATCACTTGGGAGATTTTGAGAGTTTTCGAGATCAAGTTGAGTATTTATTCAAAACTTCACAAGATTTGATGGGTGTTTTTCATAGGATGTCATCTTCTTTGGAGAACTCCTCCGAGCCTAATGATTGAGGTTGAGACTTATTTTCTAGCATAGGATGTTTTTTCATATTTATATCATTCATGCCTATTGCTAGATTGTGCTACCATTGAAATCTTTGTATTTATCTTTTTCCATTTTGATATATTTTTTGAAAAAATCCAAAAAGATTTTTGTTTCTCTTGAAACATGTTGGAAATATACAAACATATTAAAGCCAAAAAGATTTTATTTTTGATAAAAATTTTGAAAAATCCAAAAAAAGTTTTGTATTTTTTTTACACCATATGTGGATGAACATTAAAGATGTCCAAGCCACCCATTAATTCCATATCTACGTGTCTATTTTATAGTGTTTTGAGACGTGGCATCATATCATTTTGTGCTTTATAATGTGTGGAGTCATTAAGATATGATATGATGACTACTTTCTACATGTTTAACTCTTTGTATACTTTAATTCATATGAGCACGAAATTATTTGAGTATTGCACTTTCCTTTCACGTGTCAGTTGGAGTGTTTTCATCTCACTCCTGCTTTTAAACAGAACCAAATGTGCAAAAAAAAAGATAATGAAAGTAGTGCTTATATGAACCATTGCCTGGATTGGAAAAATTGAAAATTATATCTCTGATAAACGTGGTATATATTATAAGCAATGGAATCGGGCTGCGAAAGACAGGTTGACTTTGCATGAATATCCACCATATCCAAAAGAAAAGATCCTAAAATATTAAAGGCACATAAAAGAAAAAAAACATAAAGTGGCGGGCCAATTTCAAAGAACATTGATGCTTCACTACATATGAACATTGTTTTCTTCAAAATGAAAGAGTTGAGAGAAAAAATTCAATATGTGAGTTTTGAGGGAGTTTAGTCGAAGATAAATGGGTTTGCACGTCCTAAAAAATTCTCATAGAAGCATTACATTGTTTTGGGCGTTATTTATGTGAAATCTCTCATGATCTTGACTAGTAGAATAGGTTAAGTTGATTTCGGTTGAGTTCACCATTTTTTTAAACCTAAGGTAGACTTTGAGATCTTGCGTTAGTGGTATATCATTCTTTTGTGCACATATGTTATGTTGGTCTATGTTGATTTACCTATAGAATGTGTTCACACCCCTACATTTCGTTTCGGTGATTCGATTATTTTTGTGTTTCTTCATGGTGTGTTGTTTTTGTAAAATTATTTTTTATTTGAAAATTTTGAAAATTCAAAAATAGTTTGTGATATACCTTGAGATTATCATTTCATAATCATTCATTAATATCTTGTTATGATGATATCTTGCTATGCTTGGTGATGTTCCCTATATTTTTCATGATAAGTTTTTAATCCTTGTCTATTTCGGACAAAATAAAAGGGGGAGAACAAATTACGGGAGAGTTTGATTTATGGGGGAGATTTCATATCTTTATGCATTTAATTAATATATTTTAGACTCGATGCATCACGGGGTATTTGCTTTGTTTCATGTGTGTAGATATTTTTGGAAGATAATATTTGGATTACACTCAATGAAGACAAAGTAACCAATAGAAGACAAATTTTGTGGAAGGACAAAAGAAGAAGTTTGAAGACAAAGAGACGTATGCCATTCCGTTCTAGGGTTAAGAATGGTGTTAGGATTTTTTTCGTAGGAGATTTATTATTTTAATTCAGTGTTCGATTATATGTATTTGTTTTGTATCGTAATAGACAAAGGGGGATATTTGTATGAACAATTTTTCTAATATTGTTCATAGTATAAGCCTTTTTACGTTGTAGGCAAGTTTGGCATATCCCGTTACAAATCGTCATGCACCGTCAAGATGAATTGAACTCGAACATCTCCAAGTTACAAGACTCCCGACATCCCGTATAGGTATAAAGCAATTTAGAGTTTAAATTATTTCACATAATATATTTTCGGGATGTTTATTTTTATCAAAAATGAAACGGGCATTTTATATTTTAAAGAAAAACATTTTTGATTTTAAAACCTCATTTGAGACATCTCATGCGAACTATATTAATATTTCGTTAGAAGGGTCATTCCTAATTTTATCTAATTTGCTTCTATCGAGGGCGTACTGTTTTGACTCGTCAAAAGGTCGTTTGAAGATGGTTAAAATGAGATTTTCGTGTCATTTAAATGCGATTTAATTTCATTTAAACAGCGTGCCTTTTTCATTCGAACGAGACTTGAATCTCATTCAAATGAGTCAGCTGACTCAGAATTTGTGAATGTCCTATAAATGTCTGTTTCGTGTTTAGTTTTTCTAAAACTTTTGCCAGATTCGTTTCTGCATATATTTTGCGAAAGTTCTTCATTATTTTGTGTTAAAGGACACTTTTTAATTCAAGACATACATCCTAAAAATCATTCTTGTTAATTGATTTAAACCCTAGAAATGTTTGCCTTATTTTATACACCTTTGTGGAGAAGACATCTCCATGGTTTACTTGTGAAACCCGAGGGTATTCATTGTTTAAGACAAAGGACTGCAACTGTTGTGATTTTTGCAAAGAATATTGTTGAAGGAAAGCTGCATCTGTGTGGTTCTTGAGAGAATCATAGTAGATTCCTTTATTGAATTTATAAGTTGCAATTTGTAAATTTTATAATGTGAATAAAAGGTTTTCCCCTAAGGGGATTTTTTCCTAAAACTCTGTTTTCATTACATGCTTGGTTTGATTTATGTTTTGAATCACATAGTTGCATGTTCTAGGTTTGAAGGATTAAAATCGGTGTGGTTTGTTATTTGAATTTAATAAGTTAACATTGTTAGCTAATTGTGCACTCTCAAATTGGAATCTTCTCAGTGCACATTTATTTCAGCATTCTCAAAGTGGCATCAGTGCCTCCATGCTCTCTAAGTGGTGTCAGAGCATTCTTACTTTCTTTTCAAGGAATCATGTTTAAAAAACACGATTCTTGTTTAAATCACTTTTCGCACGAGGGTCACTCATTCGAATGAGAGAAATAAATATTCCCCTCCAAAAAAAAACTGAAAAATATTTTCCTCACATTTTAAAAAGGTTTTGTCGTGTCAATTTACCACTTAAAGTAAACTTAAGGAAATTATAATAACCTCAAATGCATACAAAACCCCTAATAGTATAAATGATATAAATAAGTCTGGTCTGATATCTTTTTATCACAGAGCTTTGTCTTGGT
Source organism: Sambucus nigra (assembly GCA_949130495.1). Lineage (NCBI taxonomy): Eukaryota > Viridiplantae > Streptophyta > Magnoliopsida > Dipsacales > Adoxaceae > Sambucus > Sambucus nigra. The sequence goes on along the minus strand of OX422215.1, from coordinate 558,937,878 downwards.
CTTCAATGATACAAAATTCCAACTCAACATATACTATAAAAAACACTTTGACATTTGTTTCAAAATAAAGGGAATAACAAATTTAGAGGAGTATAAAACCCCGTCCTTATAAATCTCCCCCTTTTTTATTCTTAGAAGAGATGAAAAATATCCGAAATAATTATTGTATTAAAAACCTATACATCAATCTACCAGTTCCCCATCCCCAAGATAGACTCGATATTCTGTACGACTTTCAAATCTATATTCATAGAGTTATGCCAAGGAATCAAAACATTCAGTTATTAATGGAATTTGGTATTGGCTATTTGTAATATACTTATTTTGATGAGGGCTCCCAAACCTATACAAATAGAGTAATCCAAATCCGTGGTGATGAATAACCACCCCCCTAATTCTTCAATTAAGGAAGGAAGATATATGTCTGATATGAATGACCCACTATCAATAAATGTAATAATACTAACAAAAGAACATTTTCCAGTGCTTTTATACAAGTTGATCTCCACATATTAATTTATAGTAAAAGGGAATTCACTAAATGGAAATTCACTTAGATAAATGGTATTCACTTAGATTTCATCTTTGTGAGATCTTCAATAGTGTACTGAGGGTGTCTTTAAATGTGTATCGAATCAATATAACTATCTTTCTTCTAACACGATAACACAATTTCAATCACTATATAATAAAAACGTGACAACATTTCTTTCTTGCTTTCTTTCTTCTTGCTTGTCAATGCGAAACCATGTGCCTTTCAATAGAAAACTCCTAAAATTAATGTATTATAGGGTTTCTTTCCATTATTGGCTTCAGATTCGAAAATGAATATTTGGTAAAGTGTGACTGTGATGAGTTGGATTATAATATCTCATGAAAAATATTATCATTTCCCCACAATTCAATTAGATGAGAAACAATTTAAAACCCCTTTTCATGGTTATAGAAATGATTTTTTTTATTCGAGTCCTTTCATCAAATGTATCATCAACATCACAAACCTTGTAAGTACTGTACACTTAAATATATACCTTGTGACAAACAAAGTGTTAGGAAATGGTATTGAGAAAATTATGAAAAAAATATAATCCAAAAAACGTCGATTGATTATGCATTGTAAAGGAAAAGTTAGGAACTAGGTTTGAATCACAAACATAGGGTAACGAATTTGATACCTAGCGGATGTTGTTGTGATCCGTATGAGGAGAAATATGTTGATAAAATGATTATCTTGTTGACCAACCAAAGTGTCCAAAAACCTTGTTAGAATGTCCGACCATCTTAAATATTCTAGTATTTGATCCACCGAAAGTAAGCCTTGTGTGTGGGAACTTTTGGGGATGAAAGCTTGGTGAAATATGAGAGAAATCACTTTATTTATCCTCATCCCTTCAGAAAACGTGAATAATTTTTTTCATCTCCCTCTGTAACCCTGCATAATGGATGTCTTACTTAAAATCCTATCTTACACCATAATATATATATATATATATATATATATATATATATATAATAAAGTAGGAAACTTATGTATGTCATAAGTTTGATCGATGATGTCATCTATATGACTTTTTTTTGCAATTCCTGTTTTACCCCTCAAATTTTTGATTTCCCCCTCTTTTTTTACTCTCTAATTAATTTCTCCCTTTCACTTTAATTCAAGCACAGGGATATTTTGGTACACATATCAAAATGTACACAACCAGATCTCTCTCTCTCTCTCTCTCGGCGTCATTTCTCAAACGCAACTCTCTCTCTCTCTCTCTCTCTCTCTCTCTCTCTCTCTCTAATGCCGATGCCCTCAGTCTTCGAGCTCTACAGCTCAACTCCATCCCACCTTCATCCACCACTTTCGTATAACAACGGTTGGGAAAAATGAGGTTTAATTTCATGTCATTTTCAAATTTGTTGTGCGACTCATGTGAGTATACACAACCACAGGTAAGGGTTTACAAATTCGTTGTGTTAATTTCATATCAACACCATTCGTTTTCAATTTTTTTGTTTAAATATTTTTCCAGATCTAATCAGTTTTTTTTTTTTTTGCAGATCTAATCAGATATACATCCAATCAGGTATACATTCTATCTTAATTTCATGTCGTTTTCAAATTCGTTGTGCGAATCATGTGAGTATACACACCCATAGGTAAGTGCGACTCATGTGAGTATACACACCCACAAGTAAGGTTTTTCAAATTCGTTTTGACAATTTTTTTGTTTAAATATTTTTCCAGATCTAATCAGTTTTTCCAAATCTAATCAGGTATACATTCTATTACAAAAATATTTTTGCAAATCTAATTTTTGTTTGGGTTTGGGTATTATGTTTTTTTCAGTGTGAAACAATTAGGTATACATTCTCTCTTTGATTGGAACATTGTGTACTTCATTAATTTGTATTATTTATGATATGCTGTTTTAGGTAAGTTACAGGTTTTGAGAATTTGTTGAACACCATCAATTGTCTCACAATTATGAGAGGACATTTTATGTATTTATGTGTGTCTTCTTTCATTATATTGTGAATATTGGCAAATTTGCTTTAGGTAGCTTTTAGCGTGTTTTGTGGTGTTAAATTTTTCTGTCATTACTTAAATAGGTGATGCTATTTGGTATTTTTGTAGTAATTACTCAAATAGGTGATGGTGCTTTAGGTAGCCTTAGGTTCATTCTGTTACTCAACATCTTAACTTAGGTTTGATGTTTTACTTTATACTTTGAAATCATTTTATTCTTTTCCATTATTATACCCGTCTTATATGTTGAATTGCTGATTATTAATCAATGCCATAAAGAGGAATAACACATTACTAGGGATGTTGCTCTCTGGACTGCATATTATAGTAGATATATGAGGCTTCCCACGAAAGAAACCATAAGTATAAAGAAGGGAAGTTTGTTCTTGAAAGAAAGAAAATCATTAACGGACTCGACTCAGAATTCTATATCGATACTCATCCTAATATGAGTGATTCTGAAGATGTGTAATAAATGTTCTGAGGTTTATAATAGCTGCATTTTCATTTGTTGAAATAAAAGTTGTATGAAATTGTTGAGGAAAAAAATTGATATGATTCTGAATGCTTATAAATAAAGTAGATGTTGTTAATGAATGGTAGACTTGAGTATATATAAGAAGATATGACTAAGCAAACATAGGGTGTTGACATAGGGTGCTAATGAATGGTAGACTTGGTCCTACTGTTTCAGACTCAGTAATGTTCTTTGTTGAATTTTAATTTATTTTGTTTTCCTGTTATAATCTAAATTGCAGGATATTTGGTTTAGACGATCAGAAGGTTGCAAACATAGGTTGATTACTCTCTCCCTGCAATGATTTCTGGCATCAACTCTCTGACAACGATCTCCGGTAACGATCTTTGGCGGCAACGATAATGTTTTTGTCTCTCATCAAAGGTAATTTTTTAGCTGTATGCCTTCTCAAGGAACAACTCTGGTATCATTTTTGGCTCTCCCTTTATTGGGATTTTTTGAAACGAACAGCATAGACTATTTGAACAACTCTGGCTTCTGCGTCGTCCCTTAATTATATTGGAGGCACCATTGCAATTGCGTCATCCCTTAATTATATTGGCGGCACCATTGGTAATGCTCTTGAGGAGGGCCTTACAATTGTGGAGAATCGGACTGCAGACATTATTCAAGAAACTCGCAAGATGCAAATAAGAAAAAAGGGTAGGAGGTCTGAGGCACGAAATCAGATAGTTCATTCTAACTGATTCTCTGATTTTCCCATGAATATTGACATGTTTGGTGTCTCTCCCCTCATTCTCTGAGTTTTTTTAATCTCCATCTCCAACACTATGGACATATTAGTGAATTTTTGTCATCATCATTTTCATGTTGTCTAATTTCAATTTAAAATTTTATAAATCTAATTAAATAGATTCTATGTATGTAGATTTACTAAATTGGTGAACAACCTATTGGTTTTCAATTGATGAAGGCCATTTTGGATGTGGGCACTCTATTTATGTAGAGAGATGATTATTATGAGTGAAACTAGGAGCGCTGCATTCGGAATTAAAAGGCTATTTTGATCTCCATCATGGCTTAATCAAAACCTTCATCATGGCTTCATCTGATGTCTTTAAAGCCTTTGGTGATCAGTTGATAGTCTCCACCTCCTCTGGTGCATTAGACCACATGCTGATTCAACTACTGTTGAAAACTTTTTAAGATAAAAAGCTACTATTGAAAGCTTCTTAATACATAATTTTTACATCAGATCTTTTAGCATTACCTAACGATTCTTTCCTTTTCTTTTTTATATGTGCAGCCTCCTAAGAGTTTTAGACATCCAGATTGCAGGGGAGATTCATCCAGACTCTCCCATCTTTAAAAATGGATGAAAAACATCTTATTGCGACTTAAAATTACAAAAAAATGTTCAATTCTTTTTTACAGGGGAGATACATTCATACTTAAATGTCCCAACTGTTTATTGCCATTGTTTTATACAAACTCATTTTCTTTTAATTAAATATTGGTGTATGCTTTCATTTAATTTGTGTCGCTGAATTTTTTAGTGGATTATTGAAATATTATATTTTCAATTAATGAATGGGATGCATTTAATTTAATATTCGGTTGCATTATTGCATCTCAGCGATAATAGTTAAATTTGATAACTATTGCTTCCTCTTTCGATTTAGACGTTCCTCGATCGATGTTTTTTTTCCCATTTAGGTGATTTATCGTTATTATAGTTGGATGTTCCGGGTTGGTTATTTACAACATATAAAACTCAGGATTTATATTATTTTTTTCTCAATCTAATCATGTTTTTTTCTTCTTTCAGACTTGTAAAGGTTTGGAATTGGCCGTTTCCCGGTATCTTTCCAGTCAATTAGTCATTTGACAATATTAATTTTGAAAGGAACGTAAGCCTTGAAAGCTCTGGTGGAATGGGTCCACCTAGGTTGTTCATTGAGAGGTCTAAAACATCGAGTTGTCCCAAATTTCGAATTGATGATGGGATTGAGCCTGTAAATACGGGGCCTTGCTTAATTGTAACAAACCGACAATTGTGAGATGATTGCAGAAATCTTTGTGCATCTTCACATAGTAGTAAAATCTTATCATGACAATCTGATTGAACAAAATACTATGGCGAAGCTTGGGAACATGTGTCTGGCTGCTGTACAAGCCTATGATACCGCAACTGAAAGTATCGAAGCACTGAATGCCGCAGAGTTGAAATTTAAAGATATTATAAATTCTCCATCTTTAGATGTAGCTTGCAAGAAGATATACAAACTGACTGAGAAAAATCAATTAGATTCAGCATTGTTGCTCATGATTACAAAAGCATGGTCAGCTGTCAAGGACTCAAACAAGATGAAAGATGAGGTAAAAGACATATTGTTCCATTTGTACATGACATAAAGAGGCAATCTTCAGAGGCTAATGCCAAAAGAAATCATGATAGTTAAGTGTCTTCTTACAATTAAAGACCCCGAAGAACGATTGTGTGCCCTGAAACATGCTTTCACTCCAGGAGAAGAACTTGAACGAAAGGATGTCGATTCCCTATACATGACACTGGAGAAGTTGCACACGTGGATCAAGGCAGTGGTGGATGCCTACCATTTCAGCAGAGAAGGCACTCTCATACGTGAAGCTAGGGATTTCATGAATCCAACTATCATCCTAAAACTTGAAGAAATAAAGAAATTAATCCAAGACAAGTTCATGTAAGCATTAGTTATGCTTCTCTCGAAGACTAGCTTGGTTTGCCAATCCGAGCCTTAAGACTAAAATACCACATGTAGATGTTTGGTTTATCATTGGTGGAGTCTTGGTTAGTGATATTATAAAAGGGGGATCTTTTAAATAGATCTAGGAAGGTTGATTATTAAGGATCTAGATCATTGTATAGTAGGCCTTACTTTTTTATGTCAATTTCATTGGATATGAGTTTCCTGGTTACCATTTGATGATGTATTTTTCTTATAATTAAAAAATGTTCTGATGAAAAAAAAGAATGTACATTAGAATCAGTGCTAGATATCATCAGTTGAATTTTTTTTTTATATCTATGCAACACTTCTTTTATATCAGAGATAATAATCAGTGATGGTAATCAGAGAACATGTAGCAGGTAGCAGCGACACATAGGTGCAATTGGTATGTAGGTTGATGGACAATATACCCTTCTCCAATTCTTAGATGGAGATGCCATACATTTAGGGTGTGTTTGATAAATAAGATGGAAAATAAGCGCCAAGAATCGATTTCCATGGAATTGAAAACATGGAAATATTTTCCATGGAAAAAATTTGTTGGTGGTGTTTGATTGAAAATATTTTCCAGGTGAAAAATGTTATATTTTCCATCTATTGTGTTTGGTTCCCAACACTTATATTTTCCATCTAAGTTAGTTTTGTTATTATGCCACTATTTTTTAATGCACCATGATCGTGTGACATTTTTTGAGCAAGTTAAATTATGACAGTGCATCGTTTCTTAATTAACTTAGTGCCATTGACATGGGCACAGTTAATTGAACTTAGCAGACATGGGCAATGTATTCTTAATTTTTTGTAAATGTAATAAGAATGTCAAGTTGTCCAAGATTTCAATTAACTGTTATAGATTTTTCTCAGAGTTGGTAGCTCTCCAAAATTCAAGATTTCAATGAGTTATTATAAGTGTTTTAATCTTAATTTGATTATAGTTAGTAGTTTCATATTATAGTAGTGTTTCAAAGGCATGCTCCATTTTTTATACTTTAAAGTAGAGGTAATGTTTTTTATAATTTTTATTGCCTTGCTAGATATGTCATAAATATTTGCTTTGTGTCATCAATTATTTCAGGTATGGAAGAATTACACGGATCGAATGAAGAATAAGTGTAATTTTTAATGTCACATTGTAAATTATTTTTGCATTTTTTAGATTTATTCATGTTGTGGGTGAACAAGTTGGGTACCACTCTATGTTCTCTAAAGGTGGGATTGACCTAGAATTTTCAATTGACATTGTTTGATAGTTTTGCAATCGAGTTGTACATTACTGAGAATATGTTAGTAGTGGATAGTTTTGCATAATTATATTATTTGCTCAATGATGTATTGGTGTTTATATGTGAAGACATATTAATGTTGTTTATAGGAGATTCGAGACGGGCGTACTGTTGTTGGAGTATTTTATTTTCATTAAGAGGGTGAATATTCTTACATATGGAGGAAATTTTGTCTAAATTTTTAAAATTAGTCACAATTATATTTGTTATATAGAAATTTTTTGATTGAAATTATACATGACTTAATACTTTGTAAAATTATCATCGTGCCTTCAGGCACGAGCATACCCTAATATGATGTGGATTTGAAAAAAATAGATATAATTTATATAATTATTTAAATTGGTTCGTGATGTAGAAAAGTAACAATAGTGCGATTGCTCAGATGACATTTTTTGTCGTGCAGGCTACCTTCATTTATAATTTCTTAAATGTTGTGTCGGTTAATTGAGTGGTCATATTGATAATCACAAATATTCCTCAATTTTTTGTTTAGGTGTGGGTTTTTGGTTGGGATGTTTGTGGTGGCCTTCGTGTCTCAAGTACAAGTGAGAATGGTCGGGGTAAATTTATCTTCGTGCCTTCAGGCACGTTATTATACTTTTCAAAATTATCAACGTGCCTTCAGGCACGGGCATACCCTAGTATATATATATATATATATATATATATATATATATATATATATATATATATATATATATATATATATATATATATATATATATATATATCACAAGCTTAGACTTAATAGGTCTTCCAATGAGTTGTAGGTCTACTATTTGGGCAATGGACTATACTAGTGATCCAGGACAAATAATTAAATTGAATTACAGGTTAAATACTGTAAATTCTCAAATTATCCCTGTAATTTATTCCTTTTCTTATTTGAATGTTCTTAATTCCACTAAATAATCATGAGTGTATTCTAATTTAATAATATGTAAATCACTTAGAATAAATAGGTCTTACTCGTCAAGTTAATTTGGTACATAATATGATTCCCCATGTTTGGTGTTCGATACCTACTTGGTCAAATCAATTTATCTCCAATCAATTTTAATCAACAACTAATTAATTCCATGATTCTCAGACTCAACTTATTTGATCCTCTTCCAGATAAAAGAAATAATCCACCAGGGGGTTTTTCTGGTAGAAAAAATATATAAGTCTATCAAGGGGGTATCACAATACAATAGATCTCTTGGACGCAGATTCCTTTGAATTATGATCTCAGACCTACTCACATAATTATTGTCCAACTTGTGATAGTCATTTCATTCAATCTAAATTCGAATCTCACCCGTAAATATCAAATAATTTTTTTTGCAAGTATTCCAGTCCTCATAACCCTTGAGATCAAGAATCTATGCATAATTTTCAAATAGTGTGAGACTGCCCCAGTCTAATTAATATAACCCTTAGACTTGAATCTCATTGGTGGTTATGTACAATACATTCTTAAATGTACCGATCATAATCCACTTTGGAACTTTCAAATAATTTCTTAAACCATCAGATATGTTCCCGTAGTTTAAGATAAACAACTTTACTGATAGGATATCACTCCCCATCTACACTGTGAAATGTTCAATTGTACTTGATCAAAATTTTAACCTCCTGTGATAAAGTCGAACCTAGCTCACCAGAATTCCTACTAAGTACAATTGATTTACTTACATATAATATATTTAATCATAAATATAAGGCATTCTCATAACCATGATTCTTGTGTTACAATGAACTTACATACCTAGACTGAAAAGCAAATGTCATACATAGGTTTAAGAATAAAACCCCAACAATTTCCCGTTAGTCATAAATCCATGTACCTATTCATATAACTCTTAACCATTCTACTCAGCAATCTACAACACTAATTATAAAAGAATTAATCGGTTTGCATTTGATATGACCTTGGTCATAAATTTATCACCTACCCTATTTGATATCTAAAACTAAGTGAAAACTCTTCTCAATATGCTTAACCATTTTATGGGTTATAGGTTCTCTCGAACTTACAATTTTATCTCTATGAACACTAAAAAGTGTAATAGAAAATTGCACTTAAAGTAACCTCACTAAGTTACTTAGAAAGTTCTCTAGCTATATAACCTCTTTAGTTTCCTCCATAGTGTCAACAACTTTGTCGTTCTTGATGGAGTAAAAAATACAAGATTGATTCACACTCTTCCAACTTACAACTCCACCTCATATAGTAAACTCACACTATGAGGTATAAAACTTGGAATACTTATTCGACTGAAAAAAGTCATTGTACCTAAATAGTACAAGACTATCATACTAAAATATACTAACCATGCCAAATTCATAGCAGATATTTAGTTTATTACATAATATAGTGTATATGTGGCTACCCACTGTTAAAATGTATGGTATTTTCCTCATACTTACCATCTTGATCAAGTGTTTTGAGATAATTATCCCTAAACAAAGTGATTCCATAATTAAAAATAAAATCATTTCATGGAGTCTTGCACGCTAATCAGGTAAGTAATATATTGACATACACAACATTGGATGAGCCCAAACTGGATTATCCTAAGCATTTTATATCGAGCTACTTATACAACCACACTCTTATGTAAGATAATAGACTCACATCATTTTCGATCAGGGAAATATTATTCACATATTACACTAAAAATACCATTACGTTTCTTTCATGCTTCTTATACAAAGAAATAATATTGAGGCTTTATTAATATCAAAATTTTCTTCATCAAACCGAATATCCCAAGACATTTTTGTTAGATTAAGTCTTTAACTTGATCCTTTAAACTTATACACATTACTTTCCCGACTTATTATTATGTACTTATCAAGACAATCATTCAAAAACGCAGTGTTGGCATAAAAAGAATACCGACATACTTTAACATCAATAGCAGTGATAAGGTTTTCTTATAGTCAATCCCTTTCTTTTCGAGTAAAACCTTTCTCAAGATTTAACTTGAGCTTTTTAACTTCATATCCTTCTATCTTTTAACTTGCTATAGATCCACTTGCAACCGATATATTTTATCCCATCAACAAGTCTGCAAGTCCTAAATTTGTATTCAAATGCATCAAATTCATTTTGGTATCCATATATGACGTTAAAGCTAAAAGTCCTTACCTTGGAATGCCTCGTTGTAGTTCTTGGGACCCAATTCGTGCTTGCATGGGATATCATTGAAACGATCACAGGATCACTCCTGATGCTCCCACTATGAGTTTACACGACTTGCTATTCATTATAAGTGACATGTGTATCTTAATCATTGATAGTAATTCCACTTCCATTAGATAATGTGTTATTGATATCAGGTTGTATTTCTTCTCGTAAGGGTGGTCTAACAACATCGGTGATATCATGGCTGTGACACCCCACCTAATTAAATATCGAGTGATCAGTCCTTTGTTAAATTAAATCAAAATATCCTATTGGTTCAGAATGTGCATCACTGTCGCAAACTTTATTATTAACGCTAACCACCTAATGTTTAAAATGGGTGATGTCAAATTTAATCTTTTAATTAAAACAACCCAATTAATGAATAACTAAACATTCACCATTCAAAACAATCTCATATGAAATAAAATAAATGGAAGAATAAATGTGTCTAGAGTGAAAACTTCCACCCTAAATACAATAATCCAATGAAATAATCCAACAACTAAAAGGAGTAAAATGACTAAATCCACAATCTCTGAATGTCTAAATAGAAAATGGGCAACATGCCCTAATTGAAGTAAATAACTCAAGATGAAGAAATGATAATCATGGAGGCATCTACTGCCGAGGCATTATTACTTCCACAACATCTGCAACACGTCAAATGAATGAAACTCCTATGCTTGGTGTCCCTATGGATGGGCACCTAAATAATTTGACAAAAAGGAAAGAGACTGATAATAAACGGGTCATAGCCCAGTGTAAAATATTTTAAAAATTTAGCAAGTATTTAAATATTGCGATAAAGAAAAATATTATCTGCATGCTAGCTTTTCGAGCACTCACTTAAGATTCTCACATCTCAACTAATGTGCATGCCTAATGCACCAATAAACCCGTTCTAATTATTATATTACGCCTAACTAGACTGTAGACATAATCCTTCTATTTACTACCTACAATACCAACCCGTATTTCCTACGCAATACCATGTTAAATGTTTCCACAACTATTATCTCAATTTGGGAAGTATTCATAAATCAAGTTAAGTATTCATCTACTTAAGTTATTCAGGAATCAAGTTAAGTATTCATCTACCAGAAGTTATCTCATTTGAACGAGATAACACGTCATTAGAATGACGGCATCGCGCAATAGGACATCTCGTCAGAACAAGATCCAATCTCGTTCGAATGAGATGATGATGTATTGTCCCCAACCTGTACCTACTGCGTTTTCCATTGTTTAACACCCTAAAAACCTCTACAGTGGAGTCCCAAAATCCCTCTAGTCTATTCCAATCTATATTTCCACATGAATGTATGATTTTTACTATCCTAAAAACATTAAATCTTGAGTAATTAACCCTAAATTCCAAAATCCCCAAATTCAGATTCATAGTACCCTAATTCATAAATATTCAAATTAAACCTTATAATACCATATTTAATCATCAATTATGATCATAAACTTGAGGTTATTCTACTCACTATATGAACAATTAATCTATGTGTCAAATCATACCTAATATGTCCTTTAATCATATGTTTTTTTCCAATCAATTTACATGATTTTTCAAGGGGTTCACTACCTACATTAACATAAACATCTTTAATGCTAAAAGATAGCAAGATTTAAACACTTGACTTACACCAGATGACCTGATCCTTTGATCTTATTAGTATGGTTGTGACCCTCGTTCTCCGATCTACACGATGGTGGTCTCGGTGGTGGAAAAGGTGCACTTGTGGTGGCTCTTCCCTAGAACTTCTTTTCCTCTTCTCCCATTTTTTGGTCTCTCTGTGTCTCACTTTTTCATGGATGATAAACTATTCTAACCCACATAGGAGACCTTTTATTTCTCAAATTTTTGTCCATTACTTTACCCCGAAAATATGAATTACCAAAATGCTCTCCCGGGGTGCCGGTTCGACGTAAAACTGTCCCGGAACCCAAACTAAGCCCCCGGGTAGACCTTTCTGACCATTCCGGACCCACTCGAAACGACCATATAGGCGACTTAGAAATAATTTTCTTTTATTTCCATTAATTAAATCCCGACACGACTGACATGCGAGTCCCAACTTAATTTTCATAACTGTCGTATTTTGCACTCACGACAACTTTAATATTTTTATAATCATATATTACTTTACTCACTAAGTAATATCTGGCATAATTCTCACCAATAAATACTAACTTTCATCATGCTAGTAATTATTTAATTAAATTCAGATTAATTATAATTAAATTTCCGCATTTAAATTAATTAATCCCATAATTAAAATAAAATCTTTCAAAAATATCGGGTATTCCATACTTCCCCCAAATAATGGAATTTTGTCCCGAAATTTGGAAAATAGTAAAAATAATGGTATACCACGTAGGAACAAGGCTGGGTACTTGTCACGCATCTCATCCTCGCGCTCACAGGTAGACTCCTTAACATTATGATGCCGCCACTGAACACATACTAACGACACTACCTTTAACCTCAGTTTCCTCTCGCTACGAACTAGGATAGCAATTAGCCCCTCGTCGTGGGAACTATTGGGCTGTAGGTCAATCTTCTTTAAAGTAATCTGAGTGTGGGACAAGCCATCCTGAAGATATCTCCTCAATGAAAAAACATGAACCACATCATGAATCTTATGAAAGTGCTCCGGTAACCCAAGTTTGTAAGCTACTGGCCCATTCCACTCAATAATGGGGAATGGCTACGTACCGTGACACAAACTTCCCTTTTTTCCTGAAAATCATTATCCCATTCATCGAAGATACTCATAATAATACCTGATCCCCCACACTAAACTCCCTGAAGCTTCTCTTGGCATCAAGGCAACTCTTTTGTCTATCCTAAGCAACGCGAATGCGGCTCCAAATCAACTCAATCTTAGCCGAGGTGTCAGGGATCACCTTCGGCCCAAGTAACTTGTTATCCCCCACCTTAATCCAACATGCTGGAGAACGAAAAGGTCTTCCATATAACTCCTCGAATGGGGCCATGCCAATAGTAAACTGGTAGGAGTTATTATAAGCAAACTCCACCAGTGGGAAGTAATGCTCCCAACTCCCGCTAAAATCAAGGATACACATCCACAACATATCCTCTGGCATCTAATTTGTCCACTCTATCTTCCCATCCATCTACGGGTGATAGGCCGAACTTAATTGTAACTCAGTACCCATGGCCTCCTGAAAGTTCTTCCAAAATCTGGACACAAAAATCTTGTCCCGATCGGACACAATATCAAGGGACACCCCATGGAGTCTCACTATATAAGCCATGAAGATTTGAGCGTACTGCCCCATATTATAATCGGTCCGGACTGGAAAAAAATGAGCTACCTTGATCAACCGATCCACAATCACCCATATGGAATCGTGACCCCTCTGCGATGTAGGCAGCCCCGTGATGAAATCCATGGAAATCCTCTCCTATTTCCCCATAGGGATCTCTAATGGTTGTAGGATCCCTGGAGGTCTCTGGTGGTCCACTTTTACCCGCTGAAAAGTGACATATTTCAAAACAAACTCGGCGATGTCCTTCTTCATTCCACTCCACCAGTACTATCGTCCCATAACTTGGTACATTTTATCCCCTCCAGGATGTACCGCAAGTCGTGAACCATGCGAATCTGCCATCAGTGCATGTCGTAACTCGTCCCCCTCTGGAACTACTAGTCTACCATTTAAGCATAATACCCCATTTGAGCTCACAGTATATGACTCTGCCCCCTCAGCTAGAAGCTATACAATCCAATCTTGACAGAACGAGTCTGTCACCTCAGCCCGTATCACCCAAGTAACGATCTTGGGTGTAACCTTCATCACTAACATGAATGAGCAAGCAACCGCATACTGATGTCTGAGTTCCTTTAATTTTTCCTTCCACACCTCGGCCACCTCACCGTCTGGCCTACGGCTCAACGCGTCTGCTACCACGTTAGCATTCTCTGAGTTGTATTGGATGTCTAACTGATAGTCCTTCAAAAATTCAAGCCACCCCCGTTGATGGATATTTAATTCATGCTGTGTGAACAAGTACTACAGTGAATTATGATATGTGAATAGGAAAAATTTCTCTCCCAAGAGATAATGTATCCATACCCGAAGGGAAAACACGACTGCCATTAACTCCAAGTTAAGGGAGGGGTAACTCCTCTCGTGAGGCTTAAGCTTATGGGAAGCATAAGCTATTGCCTTATCTTCCTATTGAAGCACACCCCCAAGTCCTAGTAAGAACACATCAATATAAATTAGATATTAGACCCCCGGCCTGGGTAGTGCTAGAACTCGTGCTGAAGTCATCTTTTCCTTCAGCTCATCAAATGCCAACTGACAGGCATCATCCCATATTAATGGCACCCCTTTGGGAGTTAAATTTGTCAAAGGACTCGCTATTTTTGGGAATACCCAAATAAATTGCTTGTAGTATCTGTCCATCCTGATCCCGTAGAGTTTGGATTAGTTAATTCCACCTACGTTTCACCTTAGTCTTATACACATTGAACTAATCAAAGGCTTCATGTGACACCCCGACTAATTAAACACCGGGTAGCTACTCCTTTATAAAATTAATTCAAAATGCCAAGTTGGCTCAGTTAATAGCATCACTGTCGAAAACATTTTAAAGATTACTAACCACCTAGTATTTAAAAAGTAAGTGCCAAATTTTATTAAATCTGATTAACATGCAACAAAAGTAATGAAGAAATAAATAACACCATTCACCATACTGAAGTGAAATGAATAACCATCACAAAATGTAAATAAAACCTGGAGGAAAAACTCCTCAATACAAATCCCACAACTGATAAGTAAACTGAAATAAATAACTAAAACTGAATACTGAGCAATACATGCTAGAGTCTAAAAACTGAAATGTAAAAATGTCTAATAGAATTGGGCAACATGCCCTACAACTGATAGATGCTGAGACTGGAATCCAAATGAGAGAAGCGTCTACATGCAAATCCCTGTAGCTTCCACAAACAGCTACAGCTCGTCACCTGAATGAGAATCCTATGCTTGGTGTCCTTGTGGCTGGGCACCTAAAATGGTTTTACAAAAATATATATTTGGAAGCAAATGGGTCAGAGCCCGAAAGTGGCAGTCATTTTAAAAACCTGCAAGTGCTTTAAAAACATTTAAAACATTAAATGCAAAGTACATGTTAGGACGTGCACTCACATTAAATTCTCACCTCTCGACTAACTGTGCACTCCTAACGTAAGTACCCATCTATAACTACCCTTTCCACTAGCTAAGTGACAACGTAAACTAGCTAGACAACCAAAGGTTCTACCCATTTTACTCGGTTAATTTAACATAACAACGCTCGTAATTTAATAGAGGTTTAACGTAAACTCAGTTACTAACTATGCCATTGATATAACTATCAGCTAACTCATTATATATCTCGAAACAATACCGGAATATTTTTACAACATTAACATGAGGATTTCCATAAATTTAATGTATATTATTCACATCATAAATATACGATACAAGCACCCCGCAATCTAAGCTATGGTGCACACATACTCTGCTATCCATCCCGGTACATCACGTACATAAGGATCACATATTCCGAATCTCTCAGGAATAGTTCAGATAACACAAATCACAAATAGTGGAGGCGAACATAGTCACCATCACATGGGTCACGCACATACCTACGCTCCCATGGTCAGCGGACTTATTAATATCACAATAAGTCTTTCTATGACCTATGTTCATCAAGGTACCAGTCTATATCCCCCCCGTAGGCACACAAGGATTAGAGGGTCCTAAGCGAACGAAACCTCCCGTGATAGCAAGTATGGTAGGTATGTCATACATACAATCCATATATCAATACTAAGTAAACACACATCTTAGTAATATCGTATTATATTCGTAGTACATATTGCACTCTCGTACTAATTATAATTATCACAACTTATTTTATTCCGGTTCATAATTATACGTGCCATAATTTATCCTCACATCGTAGAAGACACTCACGTCTCAACCCAAACGGTTCATTGAATATAACTCTAGTGTATGATTTACTCATCTCAATAACCCAAAAGTCCCAAATCAATCACTATATCATCAAAGGAATGCTAACTCTACCCTTGAACCAGTTTCCGGGACTCCAAAAGTCAAAACAGTCCAAAAAGGACCAAACTGTCAACTCGTTAGAAGTCTCGTTCGAACGAGGCTTCGAACAAGTTTGGACTGTCAGTTCGTTAGAAGTCTCGTTCGAACGAGGTTGTTCGAACGAGGT
Source organism: Sambucus nigra (assembly GCA_949130495.1). NCBI lineage: Eukaryota > Viridiplantae > Streptophyta > Magnoliopsida > Dipsacales > Adoxaceae > Sambucus > Sambucus nigra. Next base: position 558,921,376 of record OX422215.1, on the reverse strand, counting down.
CCCAGTTCGTTCGAACGAACTGACTCTTCTAACGATATCTCGTTCGAACGAGATATCGAACGAAAATCCTACTCGTTAATAACGACTGGTCAACTCGTTAGAAGCTCGTTCGAACGAGTTCGTTCGAACGACCTGGGGCTGCTTCTAACGAGATGCCAGTTTCGGCCCAGAACTTCCCAAAAATCGTTTTTCACCATTTTTACTCCTCAAACCTCTTCTAAAATTCGTTCCCACAATATATTGAGTTCTCTAATCATCCTCAAACATGTTAAGGGGCTATACTAACATCATTAAAGGGTTTAATATCTTCTAAACATCATTAAATCGCAATTTCTACATTAATTCCCAATTTTCTTCAAGAACATAAACCCTAACTTTTTCTCATCATAAATTCCCAGATTTTAATTCGTTTATACATCACCTAGATATGAATCTCCGAAATTAAACCTCCCAACAATGTTTCTACATGCAAACCTATCCCAACATTCAATAATAACTTCAAATATCATGGGTTTTCTTTTAATCTTTCAAGAACAATCAAGATTGTTCAATTTCTAACATGGAAAAGACATTCTTCGAATTTAAATGAAATAAAGTCACTTGCCTTGGTTTGATTTCTGAATTTGGTGTGGATTCGGTGTAGAATTTCTGCAGAATTCCTCTCTCTCTCTCCTTCTCCAAGCTTACTTCTCTAAAAAGCTATGGTGGCTAGGGTTTGCTTTGGGGGAACTTATGAAAACCTAATTTAATAAACCTCCGTGGCTTGTTGGGTTAAAAAGGGTTGGTTGGGTCAATTCCTTATCAGATTACAACTCTCAATTTTCGTCACTTTTAATTACCCAAAAATACCAAATTACTAAAATACCCTTTATGGTGCCGGAATGGCCTAAAGATACCCCGGGACCCAAACTAAACCCCCGGCTAGTGTTTTCTGACTATCTCGACCCTCCCGGACGCGTTGGCGCACTCAAAACGACCATACGGATTATAGATTTTAAATTCACTTTTAATATCAAAATATTATACCGTGACGCGGCGGTCCCACGCGTCTCAACAAAATTTCCAAATCGCCGTATATAAATCCCACGACAAATTTTATAATACCAAATACATATATAATCATATATGTACATAATCAAATACCAATTTGCATCATATTAGTATTTATAACCCGGATTAATTTCCAATTAATACGCATTTAATTAATTAATCCCAAAAATAAATATAGCCAAAAAGTACGGGGTATTACACTTCATGCATGTGATGGATAAGGTAAATATATCCATACTTTGAGTAATCATCATAAAAATGATGAAATACTCAAAACCATCCCGTGATCGGATAGTCATAGGTCCACACAAATCGAAATGAACCATTGTTAAATAAATTTATGATTTTTTAGTTTTTGACCGTGATAAACCACTTGGTCATTTTACCTTTTAAATGGGATTTAGAGACTAGAAATGCCATAACTTATATTGAACACAATTATCCTTTTTCAAACCAGTTTTTGAATTCCTTTGAGAATTAAAATAACCTTAGAATAAGTTACAAAAGTGTGTTTGGTTCAACTAAGAATTGGAAACTTTATCTTTAATGATCTATCCATTAATTATTCCCATAAATATTTAGAAGTATTAGTGAGATAAACCTTATAATTTATAAATTATTTTCTAATGTACCTAAACAGATAAAAGATATCGCGTTTTGATAAAAAAACAAATTAATTAAAATGGTTGATTATTTATTCAAAACCAATCTACAAATCGAAACCATCTTTTTTAAAACGAGGTACTCTAAAATACTATACATACATTATCTTCATGTCTTCACTATAATCTAAAAATATTTTATATAACTAATACTTGTGCCTTATTCTTATTGCCCATAATTAGGAACGTCTCTCTTTTAAATAATATCCCAGTTACCTGGAACCTTTGTAAAGAGTTGTAATCCTTATTTATGGTTCTTGAATTTACACATCAGTTTATCATAGATTAGACCATAAATCATTCATTTACTCTTAAGAGAAAAATCCATTACTTTTACTTTTCCATAGAAAACTAGGAAAACTAGACACGTTGCTATAGAATTTCTAATTATTTGTAGTGAAAATACCCGCTTTTCAACTATTTCACAACCACCGAGGAATATGAAATTTTCTTAACTCAAAACTATTGCACATGAGATTTGGCATTATCATTTCACCTCCCTTTTAGAAAATAAATAAATCCCTAAAGCTATTGACCATTTTTTTTGTCTTTCATACAAAAGAAGCTACAAATATAAAGATGGAGGATCAATTGTTGGGTTTTGTTCCCCAATCCATTAATGAGGAAATGAATCAATATCTTATAGAATGGCCTGACTTGGAGGAAGTATAAAAAGTTGTGAAGGGCCTATATAACTTTAGTGGTCTAAGAGGAGATGGTTTTAATGCTTTCCTTTTCATTTATTTTTGGCAAGATATTAAAACTGATGTGTTTAAGGCAGTCCACTATTTCTTTCCAAGCTCTATCCAACTTAAGATTACCACTACTACCAAAATTTCCTTGATTATAAAAATAGATGACCCCCAATCCTTGAATTATTTTAGGCCTATAAGTATGCAAAACTTTATCAAAATCTTCTCAAGGATCCTAAATGACAGAGTAACTAGAATTCTAAACCAAATCATTTACCCACTCCAATCAAGTTTTATTAAAGGTAGGTCTATCATAGATAATGTTTTATTGGCCAAAGAATGCTTATCTAGAATTCATCACAAAAACTTTGGAGGAAATATCATCTGTAATGGCAAAGGCATATGATAAGGTCTCATGGTTGTTCGTTATTAAAGTCTTAAGAAGAATGGGATTTTGTGAGTTGTGGTTGGATTTAGTCTCGAGGATAATCTCAAATTATTGGTTCACTATAATGATAAATGGTGAAAATGCAGGATTCTTCAAATCATCAAGAGGTTTGAGGTAATGGGATCCCTTATTCGCTAGCCTTTTTATTATTATGGATGATGTTCTTTCAAAAAACTTGGAGAATCTAATGTTAAAGACTAGTTATGTGGAGTTAAAAAAGCCAATTAGAGGCCCAAAATTTAACCACTTATCTTTTGCATATGATATTATAATTTTCAGCTCTGGCTTGAGGAGGGAAGTTAATAGTTTAATTAAAGTTTTTGAGTCTTTTTGAGAAGGTGTCAGGGTAGCTTATTAACAAAAGCAAGAGAAACTTTGTGGCCTCAAAGAATATATGTCTCAGATCTCTTCAAAAGCTGAAGGAGTGTACATGAATAAAGATGAAGATAAATTCAATCCCCTATTTAGGCTATACCATCTACAAAGGAAGGAAAAAGATAATTTTCTTTAAAGACATGGTGCAAAAAATTAAACAAAAAATTAAAGGATGGAAGGCTAAATGCTTGAGTCTAGGAGGTAAGATTGTTCTAATAAAATCAGTGCTTTCATCAATGCATTTGTATGTATTATCTACCTTAAGTCATCCAAAGGCTATATTCAATATAATCACTTCTCCTTTATCAAAATTTTTCTGGAGTTCCAATTTTGGTGAAGAAATACACTAGTGGTGTAGTTGGGAAACCATTGCAAAGCCAATAAATGAAGGTGTTTTAGTAATTAGACATATCACAGATGTAAACTCTTATCTAAGTATGAAATTGTGGTGAAACTTTAGATCTCAAACATCCATTTGGACTCAATTTACGAGGGCAGCAAATTGCAGGAAGCAACACCCTTCTTCAACTCCAATAAGAAGATGTGATCACACATGGAACACAATGTGTTCAGTTAGGGACAAGACATAATCAAATTTATTGTGTTTTATAAGTAAAGGTAAAATCAACACTGTCAAGGATAATTATGAAATATTCTGATTGTAAGAATGCCACTGAGGAAGAAGCAAGTAAAATTAAAGATTACTAGATCCAAGATCAAATTTGGGATAAGGAGAAGGTGTTTCAAATGTTTAAACTAGAGGTGGACAATAAAGTTTTGAATTTTGATGAAATTATGCACAAACATCCTGATTCTCTAATCTGGAAGCCTTCAAGCTTAGGAATTTTCTCTATTTCATCAGCATGGAACAAATGGAGAAAGAGAAATCTTTCAAGGTTCAACTCTAAATTCATTTCGCATAGAAATATCTCCAGTAAAATGTCAGTCTTCATGTCAAAACTGATGGATAACCTCTTTCCAACAGATGAGTAGATGAAATGAATAGTCATTAAAGGTCCCTCAAAGTTCTTTTGCTATACCAATCCTAAAGAAGGAAATTCAGACCATAATTTTTAGGGTGGAGACATAGCTTCAAGGGTTTAGGATCAAATGACAAAGGAATTTGGGATTCAAACAACTAAAAGAGGAGGTATTAAAAATTAACTCTTTTAATGGTGGATTCATAGGGTCAAGGCAAACCAAATCATTAGAAAAGTAGTTCTAGAAATTATTCATTGGTTCACATGGTGCCTTAGAAATAAATGTAGATATGATGACTGCTCTCCTAATGTGACTTCGATTGTGCTACATATCAAGAAAGAGTTATTAATTAATAAAGTCTTCTCTAAATATCAGCTCCCAAAAAAGAGGCTACAAATTAAGTGGGCAAATCATCCTTCAAGTGTCTTAAAACTCAATGTTGATGGTAGTGCTAGAGGGAATCCAAGTAAGGGAGGAGGAGGAAGAATCATTAGAAACCATCATGGGGAAATGATTTGGTCTTTCCATGCACACTTAGAGAAGTCACTAACATGGAAGCACAGTTATTGGCTTTGCTTAAAGGGTTGGAGTTCTTTACGGACTTCAAAGACTATGAGCTCATCATTGAAAGTTATTCACGAGTCCTAGTAGATATTCTTCTCAACAAAGAAAAATCTCCTCAGGAATGAATTTTTTCTATCACTTTCTTCTTCTACTCCGAAATTCTTAGATACCCTCTCTAGGGTTTGCATGGCTGCAGACGCCACCTCTTTAACCCAACCTTATTCTTGTAAACCTCATAATCCTCTTAATGAGTGGAATAAATCCTTCGCGGATGTTCTGAAAGGTCATTAAAACTCTCATTCAATAGATATTCAACCTCTACATTAGCATCGTGGAGAACCTACGATATCTTTTAGTAAGGATCATATTGATATGCTGCCCATTCAAATATTCTATTGTAGGAAAATTCTCTCATGGGAAACCTACTATGGAATTCATTCGTAAAAACTTTGACACATTTGGTTTAAACTCTCTCGTTGAAATAGGATTGCTTGATCAAAATCATATCCTCATAAAGGTTCACTGCAAGGAGGATTTCATTAGACTTTGGATGCGCGACCAATGGTATATTGGTAAAAGCCCTAGGCCAACCTTCAAATGGTCTCCTAACTTCAGACTTGATCAAGAAAGCCCACTATATCCAGTCGGGATAAACTTGCCAGGTTTATCAGTCAATTTATTTGAAAAGAAACTGTATTATCAATTTATAATGTATGTGGAAATCTTTTGAAGATTGATGATGCTATAATATTCTCTAGGGCTAATATGGCCAGAGTATGTGTGGAAATGAACGTGATGCATAATAAACAAATCAACTAAAGAGAATATGGATCAATAGTGGTGAGATAGGATTTTAGCAACCAATTGAATATGAATCCATTCCCAAATACTGTGATGAATGCTACAGAATGGGTCATGAAGAGGATTCATGTATGTTTGCTAAAAATGACAAAGGAAATAAAAGTATTGAAAAGGTAAAGGAAGTGGAGGCTCCAAATAATGAAATCCATGTGAGCAAGGAAAAAAAATCTAATCAGGTGTACAAGGTGGAGGATCCCTCAAGTAGCATAGAAAATAAACATGCAGATTTACCTTTGGTAGTTGATGATGAAAAAGGTTTATTACATGATATGAATAACATTAAAATCATCAATCAATCTCATAATTTGGTTCAAGAGAAGCCCCCCTTACCAATCAATCAACAAATGATGGAAGAAGGTGAAATTGAGGAACATTGGGATGATATAGAATACAATTGAGATTCAAATGAAGTATTGCACATGAAAAATTCAAATAAATTTTGAAATAGCAGTTCATATTCTGAAAAGGAAAAAGGCATCAAAACCCCTATTATTGAATAGTTAATACATTTCTCTAACCTTCTCAATGATAAAATGAAAGGCAAGAAGAAGTTAACTGGTGAACCAGTTCAAAGTCAACAGGCTTCAACTGAAGAAGACCATGGGTTCACAGTAGTGTAGAAGAAGAAGAGGTCAAATGGTAGAAAAAACACCCCTCTTACTAGTCTGAGAAGAAGAACCATAATACCACAGTTTAAGCCTCCTCAATAGTCCCTTTCCAATCATTAAATGATTAATTCTCTTATATGGAATGCCAGGGGGGTGGGTAATAAGCCCAGTATAAGGAGAATAAAAAAATCTTTGTAAGTTGCACAACTTATCATTTTTAGCTACCTTATAACCTATGATAGGTGAAAACAAGATAGATAATTGGAAAACCTCTATTCAATTTGATGATTGTTTTCATAATTCCTCAAATAAAATCTAGTGTTTCAGGAGACATGATATTGATGCAAATGTAGTTTCTGACTCATCCTAAAGTGTTCATCTTACATTAACTCATCCTATGAGCTCTAAGCTTATTGGGATTAACATTGTCTATGCAAAATGCACTAGAATGGAAAGATTGCCTCTATGGGATCACAATTTTGGAAGTTCAATGACTTGCACAAATAATCCTCTTATGGTTGTGGGAGACTTCAACATTGTGACTTCATTAGAAGAAAGGGTTAGAGGTTTGCCTATTGATTTAGAGGCCTCTTTAGACATCAATAATTGTATCCAAGTCACTAACTTGATAGATACGGGTTACTCAGGATCAAATTCACCCGGCATAGGAAATCTAATGTTTCTTTGGTACTTCAAAGACTAGGCAGAGGCCTTATCAATGAATCCTAGTCTTCTTCCTTTCCCCACTCAACTCTTAACATCTTAACAAAGCTTTCTCTGACCATAACCCCCTCCTCATTTCTATTCCCAACCCCTTAGACTCTATTCAAATAACTTTTAAATTCATAAAGTTCTGGACTTCATCTGCTTCTTTCTAGCACTTGGTAAGTAACAATTGGAATTCTCCCTCTATGGGCAGACCTATAGATGCTTTTGTATTCAAACTTAGAAGATTGAAATGTACTTTAAGAAGATGGAGCAGAGATACTTTTAAAGACATTTTTAGAACTGCATGGACTTGGAGGACAAAGAGATGGAAGATAAGATTTTATGTGAAGAGAATAAGACTCAAGATCTAATGGTGGAGCTAAAAAAGAATCAATATGATCTAAATGCAGCTTTGTCTATAGAGGAACAATTCTGGTTTCAAAAATCCAATAGTTAATGGATCAAAGAAGGAGATAAGGACTCTAAATACTACCATTCTCTAGTGAATCAAAAAAGAAGGAAAGCATGGATTCATAGTATAAAAAAGGAAGATGGAAACTTTGAAGAGTCTCCTGAACGAATAACTAACACTTTCATTTATTATTTTCATAATTTATTTAATGAAGGTTCATATGAGTCTCCTGAAGTATTAAATCATATTCCTCCATTGGTGACTAATCCTATGAATGAAGAGATGATCAGAATTCCTGATGAAATAGAGATATTGGAAGCTATCAAAAGTATAAATCCTAACAGTGCTACTGGGCTAGAAAGATTCAATAGTAGGTTCTTTATTCATTGTTGGGAAATTATCAAGATAGACATTGTTTATGTAATTAAATCCTTGTTTCTTGGATTTAATATTCCTAAATCTAAGGGAGGTACCCAATTGTGACTTATTCCAACAACTCCAAACCACTCTTCTTATAAAGATTTCAAGCCAACCAGTCTATACAATGCCTCCTATAAAATAATCTCAAAAATTATAAACTAGACACTCTTATTTTCTTCTTAAACTTATCTGCCCCTTTCAATTTGGATTTGTTAAAAATAGGAGCATTTTTAGAAAATATCTTACTTAATTAGGGAATGATGTAATTGATTGATACAAAAAACTTTAGTGGAAATGTTGTTTTGAAGGTTGATATAAACAAAGTCTATGACACTCTTTCTAGGATGTTCTTATTTCAATCTCTTAGAAAGTTTGGATTCTCAAAAATAGTGATTGACCTTTCGTGGAGATGTATTTCCTTATCTTGGCTTTCTATAATCATCAATGGAGAAGATAAAGAATTTTTTAAACCCTCTATAGGTGTAAGATAAGGAGACCTACTATCTCTAAGCCTTTTATCTTAGCCTCAGAATCCTTAAACAGAGGTCTTCATAATCTCATGCTAAATGGTAAAATGAAATAATTTTCTCATCCAAGAGATTGTGATTTAATTAGTCATCTTAGCTTTGCAGATGATCTCATTATATTTTCTTCTGGTACTAAAAGGAATCTTTCCAATATCATGGCATTTCTTAAGATTTTTGAAAATCAATCAGGTCTTGCAATCAATTAAAAAAATTAGCTTCATCATGGGAAATAAAGCTATTAGGATCCATATCAAAACTGTTGCAGAGATAACAGGTTTCAAAGAAGAAAAAGAGAGTATCAAATATTTGGGTTGTCCTATTTTCAAAGGCATGAAGAAGGTAGTGCTTTTTGATGGTGTTGTGCAAGGAATAAACTAAAAAATTCATAGTTGCAAATCCAAATTTCTATCTATGGAGGGTAGAATAACGTTTTTAACTTTTTTTCTTCCATCTATGAAGATTTATATTCTTCTTGCTCTCAGCCCTCCAAGGAAAACCATTTTCGTGCTTAATAAAATTCTTAGTGACTTTCTGTGGGGGACTAACAAAGATTATGGTAACAAATACCATTGGATCAGTTGTGGATATATTTGCTATCCAAAGAAAGAAGGTGGATTGGATATCAGGAACCTAAGCAGCCTAGTTGAGGATTTAAACCTAAAATTGTCTTGGTCTTTCAAATCAGGTACATCTTTGTGGTCTAACTTCATGAACCAAAAATATCGACCATGCCTATTTCTATTGGTTCTAAGACTGCTAGAAAAATTTCTCAAGCTTGGTCTTCTTGTGAATAGAACTCAACAATCGATAATAGGATCCATACATGGAAGCCATCTTCTTTAGGTCAATTCACTTTCAAATCTGCATTTGAAACTATCAGACCTCAAAGACTTATCTCTATTTCTCAATATTTTATTTGGGATTCTAATATTCCTCCAAACTTATCTACCTTCTCTTGGAGACTTATGAATAATGCTATCCCCCTTGACTATAATGTTAAAAAGTTAGGAATTCCTTTTACTTCCAAAAATTTATGGTGTCATAAATCAGAAGAGCATATGGAACACCTGTTTCTAACTGGTCCTATTGCTAGCTATATTTGGACATTATTTGGAAATTTAATAGGGATTCCCCACTCTTTTTCTATTAACTCTGTCATAATAAATTGGTGGATTCATATGGGAACAAGTCACATCTTAAAATGGCTACATAAGATCATCCCTAGTTGTATTCTCTATAAGATTTGGTTGAGTAGAAATAGGGCTCTCTTTGATGGAATTCAAATGGATTCAATGCTAATCATCTCCAAAATCAAATTAAGGATAAAAAATATTACTTCAGTCTCATGTTTCAGACATGGATACTCTCCATCTTCTTTGTTAATTCTTCAATACCTGGATATCAAGCGTCCTCAATATCAGCAGATGTTTGTTACTCCCATATGTTAGTTCAGACCAAAATCATCAGCTCTAAAATTAAACTTAGATGGTGCTTATGATAAGGATGGTAACATGGGCATAGGTGTGGTTATAAGTGAGTTTAAAGGCGAAATCCAAACAAGGAACCCCCCCAATACACTAATCCTGGCAATGTAGGTCATTGAGTTCCATTATTCCCTCGATACCCAAGTCCAAGCACATGAAATAATAACCATCCAACCGAGATATAACTCGAAGGACAGAGGCTCACATGCTATCATCTTCTAGTAGCCCATATACGTAGTAAACTGGGGTCACCTGGTGGGGGGACGACACCCACCTCATGACCAACTCACGTACACAACGTCCGGGAAGAGGTCATAGCTCCTAACCGGCAAGTGAGAGCGACACATACCCATGACCTCTCACCCCCAAAATAAATAAATGTATATATATGTCATTTCCTGACCACCATGGACGACTATGACCTGGGGAATATCCACATCCTCCTCTTTGAGCCAGGATTCTCACCCTCTTCGCACGAAACTTCCTAATGATAGCAAGGAGAGGGTATGCCTAACATGTATATATACCATCATATCAGGTATACATACATCCCACATAATAAAGATATACCATCATATAAGGTATACCTGCAACATCATTTTCCTATTTATTATACGCCCATTGGCGCAATTTGATTAACATCATTGTTTAGTATATTACTCTCTTTTTATACACTAACTGCCAAATCTCACACATCTTCCCCTCTTAGTATACACTATACTATTTCTCACTTGAAGCTCACATGTCGCTTCTATTTATGAATTGCCTCTCATCTCTAATTTAGTTAAGGATATTTTATATCCGAATGCACCTCAATTAGCATATACAGTTATCTATCCATAATAGGGTTCAATTCATTTTATGAACCTTTAAAAATTATCCCATTTGGGATTGGATCCTAATATCCAATGTCTCTAAATTAATCTCATTCTTTCATATAATAATAATGATCATCACCAAATCGAATCTCCAATTAAAGTGGGCTTCCCCACTTAAAATACACCACAATATCTATTCGATATTCCACAAATTTAGTCAATAAGACTCCAATAGTTTTTTATAAGGGAAACTCTCTAAAAGCCTCCAAAACATACTCCAAATATCTCCTATAGAGATCCCCAATCGATAACCTCGAAAAAACGGGATGAAATTATTTTTAGAAAAACAATTCCACAAAAGCCCTACTTCCGAATCGATTTGGGCCAATTCCGAATCGATTCGGCCAAGAAGGCGAATGGATTCGGGTCATTAGACCTGGGACTCTGTCTCAGTCCGAATCGATTCGGTTGGGGTCTGAATCAATTCGGTCACTCAGACCTGGGCACCTGCATATTTACGAATTGATTCAGCAGGAGGCCGAATCGATTCGGCCCTTTAGAACTCTCGAAAATGGCTACTTTTTAGTAAGCCAAAAATCCCAAAATTTGTTTTAATCATTTTCTCTTCATTTCTCTTCAACCCAATCACATATATATCATTAATATTCATCCTATAATACATATAAACAATTTTCTATCCTCAAATCAAAGATCTATATATCAATTCTAAGATTTTACCCAAAAGTTAGGTTTTGTTAAACTAAACATAAAACCCATAAATTTCATCCACAAATCATGCAATAAATGGTACACAACAATTATTTAGCAAGTTTAATCACTTGCCTCGGGTTCGTAGGGTCTGAATCCTCCTTGAGATCAGGTATTTGCCGGAAATCTCCACTTTCTCTCTCTTTTCTCCTTCCTTTTCTTCTTCTTCTTCTTTCTTCTTCTCTCTTTCTTTCTGTCTTTTTTTTCTCTTTCTCTCTAAGGAGAATAAATCTCCCATAGGCTTAATAAGCCTATTCTCCAAAGATACACATCTTTAAATGATAATACACACTTTAAATGACTCGGTGAATTTAATTTGAGTCAAACAGTCCTAATTTATTTCAGAACCTAAATAGACCCCAAGTACAGTCAATTCAACTTTCTCGACCCTTTCGGACACTATGGTACCCTCAGAATCGACATTCGACACTCTTTCTAACAACTTCAATTTTGACCTCAATTGCCAATTTAAGTATTTCTCCAATAAAATATTATTTATTTCTCCCAAAATAAATAAATCCTCATCTTCAAGACCTCGGGTTGTTACAAACTACCCCACTTACAAAAATTTTGACCTCGAAATTTTAGCTAGGCCTAATCCTCCAACGCTCAACTAATTCCTACTATAGTCACCCTTACTAATCTTATCACCAAACTTCTAATTTCCCACGACGGATTTATTTAATTTATTTTATTTTAAGTTGATTATGAGTTAAATAAAACAAATTTCCACAACTAGGGCGCCCATATACCCTTTATATTTGAGCTTTATGCTCACAACAATCATAATGAGGCTTTATTTGCCTCCAAAGTTTCACATTTCCATAAATATAATACTAACATTTTAATAGTGTGAAAATTTTGAATGGTCCAAAGAAATAACTCCTCTCAATTCCTGACATTCGCCACTTTCGTGTGGGGGACGTCTTGCAAAAGTGAAATCCAAACAAGGAACCCTCCCAATACACTACTATGTGGCGACGTTGGGGATTGAGAGTTTGTTACATCTGGACTAGAGTTTGATTTTTTTTTATGAAAATCATTTTGAAAGGGCCCTAGGGCCGATAAAAAGTTTTACTTTAAAAACTGTTTAATTTAAAAACAGTTTATATAATATAATATAAAATGCCTTATGTCCAACACAAGGTCTTTTAAATCATCATATATATAAGAACATGTAGCTCACAAATATTAACATAATCATGAGCTAAAATTTTCTTGCGTCCCAACAATCCACAATCTCAACTTTCAAACATAAACAACATCTTATATCATTTCAATATATAGCCATTTATAAAGCTCATCCATAATTGGAATACAATAATTATATAAGTCTATCATGACTATATAAAAATAAGTAGCTTTATCATTACTACTTATCACCATTACCATTCTTACATTCACCACAAGGTTTATAGCTCTTTTTGAGCACCTTGCAAAATCATCTATTCTTTACAAAATAATATCATAAGAGCCTATCTTGCTCAAAAGTCCCCTTAGGGTCAAACATACAAGTAGGGCTACAGCACTACCTATTCACATAAATCTCCAATACAATATTACCAAAATTTCGTATAGTAATAATCCTATTCATCAAAGAAAATAACGTACATTACCCATCTCTAGTCCGATTGCCCTTCCTCATCAATGGGCTCCCAAATAAAGTCCCCCGGTCTAAAATGACCTCGAATCTGTTGTAGGGGTTGCACTTCCAAAACTTCATCAAACTGTGGTCCTTTACCTCTTTGAGGACAATCTCTCTTTTTATGACCTATTTCTTTACCAAAGAAACATTTACCCACAAATCCTTTGTAACACCCCGTACTTTCATGCATTAAATATTTAATTAATTCGAGAATTGAAAATTACATGTGAGTCGTAATTTTTAATTGAAATAATTAGGAAAAGTTTATTTAAATATTAATCGGGAAGTGAATGATTAATATTTAAAAAAAAACTTATTTACTAAGTGAATAGTAATATTGTAATTCTGTCATTTCGTGTATTAATGACAGGGTATGCACTTATCTCAACCGGGAGTCGGTATAGACTAAAAGGGTGGGGGATAAGTATTGTTATAAATTAATTCGGATGCCAATTCTGAGTGTACAGTTGAGTCCGAATGCGCCGAGATAGTCGAAAAAGTGTACCCGGGGGTAGTAAACGGGTCACGGGACGTTTTTAGACATAGCCGGGCCCACACGGGGGCATTTGGGTCACTTGGGTGTAATACCCCGTATTTTTGTGATATTTGTTTATGGGATTAATTGAATTATATGCGTATTAATTGGAAATTAATCCGGATTAAAATACTAGCAAGATGCGAGTTGGTATTTGATTATAATGTGCATATATGATTATATATGAATTTTGAATTATGAAATTTGTCGTGAGATAGAAATACGGCAATTTGGAAATCTTGTTGAGACGCGTGTGACAGTCGCGTCATAAAAAGTGAATTTTATTTCTATAAACCGTATGGTCATTTTGAGTGTGCCAACGCGTCCGGAAGGGTCGAAATAGTCAGAAAACACTAGCGGGGGGTTTAGTTTGGGTCCCGGGGCATTTTTAGGCCATACCGGCAACGTATAAGGGTAGTTTGGTAATTTTAGAATTTTGGGATTTTTGATTAACGAATTTTAAGAGTTTTAAATGGAAAATTAAAAGACCCACTAACCCATTACCATCCATTAACTGATTAGAGGGCTACGGGGGTTATTAGAATTAGCCCCAAAAGTTCCTAAGACAAACCCTAGCCTCCATTGCCACCATTAGAGAAGAGCTTGTAGAGGGAGAGAGAAGAGAGGAGAATTCTGCTGAGAGAGAGAGAGAAACTCATCAATTCGTCATCAAATTCAGAGATACACATAAGGCAAGTGGTTTAATTTCGTTATTTTGCAGAGAATGCTTCTTCCATGCGTAGGAAATTCAAATAAATTGTATTGTTCTTGGAGTATGATGAAAACCCATTTAATTGGATGTAGAGATTTAAGAATCTATTGAGGAAATTGCATGTAGAACGTTGATAGGATGATTAGTCAGATGAAAATACATCTTTTACATCATAAAAATGGATTTAGTTATGTCTATGAATGACTTGATTTTTCTAGGGTTCATGTTCTTGAGATTTGGGAAAAAAATGTTGGAGATTTGATAATTTGATGTAGTTTAGGGTGATTTGAACCCATATAAATGTTGTAATACGGTTGAAACATGTTTAGGAAGGATTAGATACCTTGAAACATTGTTGAAATGACATTTAGGTGAGATTAGAGGTGTAGAAAAATAAGAAAAACGAGTTAAGGAATTTCTGGCCTCGAATCTGGCCACTCGTTAGAAGATCTGCCCAGGTCGTTCGAACGAGCTCATTCGAACGAGCTTCTAACGAGTTGACAGTTTGACTTCTAACGAGAGGGATGTTCGTTCGATGACTTTCATTCGAACGAGATCTCGTTAGAAGGACCAGTTCGTTCGAACGAACTCTCGTTCGAACAGACTTGTTCGAACGAGACTTCTAACGAGCTGACAGTTTGGGCTTTTTAGCCTGTTTTGATCCCGAGTGTCCCATAACCTTGCTTATATGTAGAGATGACACTTCCTTGTGGATTAATTGATATATTTGGGATGTTTGGGATATAATGAGGAGTAAAACCTAGAAGTGTAGTTTGAACCTAAGGGGAATTATGAATTAGGATGTGAGTGCCTATTATGACGCGAGAACTATTGACGGCCTAAATAATTATATTAACCGGGAACATATAAATTGTGTAGGTTTATATGTCGGTACGAGATTGAGAAGTGTACCACCAATATATTATGGTGATTACTAAGATGTGTATGTACTTAGTATATGTATTGCTTTTATGTGTATGACATACCTACCATACTTGCTATCACGGGAGGTTTACGTTCGCTTAGGGCCCTCTAATCCTTGTGTTGCCCGAATTTAGACTGGTACCTCGATGAACATAGGTCAGAGAAGGACTTATTGGGATGTTAATAAGTCTTCTGATCGCGGGAGCGCAGGTATGTGCGTGGCCCATGTGATGTGACTGTGTTCGCCTCCATTATTTGTGATGTTGTTATCTGAGAACGATTCCTGAGAGATTCGAAATGCGTGATCCTTATGTACGTGATGTACCGGGATGGATAGCAGAGTATGTGTGCACCGCAGCTTAGTCTCGGGGTGCTTGTATTGTATATTTATGACGTGAATAATATACTCTTAATTAATAGGAACTTTCATGTGATATTGTGTGTATAAATATGGAAACGTTTTGAGAAAGCATAAAGGGATAACCTGAAATGAATTGTATTACTGATAGAGAATCTGAGTTTAAGTAAAGCCCTCTATTGATCTGATAATGCTAGAATGTAAAATGGAAATCGGGTAGTAAGGGTAGAACTTATTACTGTTTGGTTAGATATATATATCATTTAGATGGGTACGGTACGTTAGGAGTGCACATGTAGTCGAGAGGTGAGAATTTCATGTGAGTGCACGTCCTAACATGTATTTTGCATTTAATGTTTTAATGTTGTTACAACACTTGCTGTTTTTAAAATGATTTCCACTTTCGGGTTCTGACCCATTTGCTTTCAAATATATTTTTGTAAAAACCATTTTAGGTGCCCAGCCATAAGGACACCATGCTTAGGATCCTCATTCAGGTGACGAGCTGTAGCTATTTGTGGAAGTTACAGGACTTTGCTTGTAGACGCTTCATCTATCTTGACTCTATATTCAGCATTTATCAGTTGTAGGGCATGTCGCCCATTTCTTTTAGAGACATTTCATTTATTTCAGTTATTCAGACTTCGGGCATGTAATTAATTCAGGATTCAGACTTGTCATTTTACTTTCAGTTGTGGGATTGTTGTGAGGAGTTTTCCTCCGGACTTATTATTATTTGTTAGTTATTTCATTACTTCGTTATGGTGTATGGATTATGTTGTTCTTCCATTATTCTTCTATTGCATGTTAATCAGACTTAAATTAAAATTTGGCAACTTACTTTTTAAATACTAGGTGGTTAGTAATTATTAAAATGTTTTTGACAGTGATGCTATTAACTGAACCAACTTGGCATTTTGTATTGATTTAATAAAGGAGTAGCTACCTGGTATTTAATTAGTCGGGGTGTCACATTGGGCTTGGCCCATTAGGCAAAAACCGGGATTTAGGTAAATTAATGAATTAGAAGGAATAAGAAAATGGCTGATAGATTTTTAGAAAAAGGCTAAGTGTATTAAGGAACCCTAATAGCAGTTAAAGGCAGTTTTGGGATCACTAGAGAGCCAACAAAGATCATCTTCAACCTTGGAATTCATCTTCGAATCAGACACTACGAAACCTAAGGCAAGTGGATAACTTGCAATAGTATTGAATCTATTTTTCAATTCATATTCATGTGATGTGTTTGATCAAAATTCGTTTTGGGTGTTCATGGCATAAACATGAGGTTTTGAAAATAATGATCTGATTTAAGAATTTGAATGAGGATTCATGTAGAAATATGATATTATAAATTGATACATATCTGGTAGGATGATATCTGGATAATTAGAAATGAATTTGGTGAAGGGATTTGGGATGTAAATGGGTAAGGAATTAAAGATGAATATTTTCACAAATTCAGAAATTGTAGTTAATGGACGAATTAATAACGTTGGAGGACATTCCGGAGGTCCCTAATAAGGTTCCTAACTTGTATTATTGTTAAGAAGGCTTGAGATTGCTGATAGAAGGAGTTAGGGTTCTATGAAACTCGTCCATGGAAGAATCTGTCTTCGCGAAGAAGATGAAGACCTGCCCGATCGATCGATCGAAGGTCTGGGGTCGATCGATCGATGGTCGGCAGATTTTGACAGTTCGCCTAGTTTTCTTTCATATGAAGAAAATTTAATTTAATCTTTTTCCATGAATTAATTTGGTGAGAAATTTATACATGGGTTTTAAATCTAATTAATGGTGAATAAAGTTAATTAGAATTTAGAGACGACTTAGTGTGGCATCATAATTTAAATTTGTTGGGTTTTGGAGAAATTAGGTGTGACAGACTAAGGTTGAATTTTTGGGAAGGGTTAGAAAGGATTAAATATAGATGTAGAGAACAAGTCCGGGGATAACGGTTGAGGAATACCGAGAGATAAATCTTATTTAGGTAAAGGCTAAATAATTCGGGAGTCGGGAATTTAGACTCGGGTGAGGTTAATTCGGACTACGAGAGTAAGTCCAATTTTATGGTGGGGGCGACACAAAAGGTGACTTGATTAATTAATGTGCGAATTAATTAATAATTAGAGTTGGACCATAAACTCTTAATAAATTAAATAGGCTTATGTTACGGATTTTGTACATGGTGTAGCCGGGACATTTTATATTTATATATATATACGGAGTGTGACAGCATATATATAGTGTGTGTGCATTAATATCAGTGATTGAATATTATTAGTATATACTCTAGTGCTACAGGGGGAGGTTGCGCGTAGTTGATGAATCCCCTAGCTTGAGGAGTAGGGCGAGTATAATCCCAGGTAATAGCGTCCGTTATATGGGTGAGGGGCATCTCACTTTTAGGGAAGGAATATGACCGCCTCCAATTCGTATGCTAAACTAAGTTAGTGAGCGAATCTAACTTGGATAACTAGGTTATGTGAATACAAACTTTCGACTCAGAAAAATGCTCACAAAATATAAATTTTCCCAAGTGCTACCCCACTTGCTGGGGTCCGAATCGATTCTGAGTGCTGGGGTCCGAATTGATTTGGTCACTCAGACCTGGGCACCTGCATATTTCCGAATTGATTCGGTAGGAGGCCAAATTGATTTGGCCCTTCAGAACTCTCGAAAATGGCTACTTTTTAGTAAGCCAAAAATGCCAAAATTTGTTTTAATAATTTTCTCTTCATTTCTCTTCAACCCAATCACATATATATCATTAATATTCATCCTAGAATACGTATAAACAAATTTTTATCCTCAAATCAAAGATCTACATACCAAATCTAAGATTTTACCCAAAAGTTAGGTTTTGTTAAACTAAACCTAAAACCCATAAATTTCATCCACAAATCATGCAATAAATGGTACACAACAATTATTTAGCAAGTTTAATCACTTGCCTCGGGTTCGTAGGGTCTGATTCCGCCTTGAGATCGCGTATTTGCCGAAAATCTCCACTTTCTTTCTCTTTTCTCCTTCCTTTTCTTCTTCTTTCTTCTTCTCCCTTTCTTTCTTTCTTTTTTTCTCTTTCTATCTAAGGAGAATAAATCTCCCGTAGGCTTAATAAGCCTATTCTCTCAAGATACACATCTTTAAATGATAATACACACTTTAAATGACTCGATGACTTTAATTCGAGTCAAACGGTCCTAATTTATTTCGGAACCTAAATAGACCCCAAGTACAGTCATTTCAACTTTCTCGACCCTTTCGGACACTATGGTACCCTCAGAATCGACATTCGACACTCTTTCCAACAACTTCAATTTTGACCTCAATTGCCAATTTAATTATTTCTCCAATAAAATATTATTTATTTCTCCCAAAATAAATAAATTCTCGTCTCCAAGACCTCGGGTTGTTACATTCAATCCCCTTTCCAATCATGAGCTGGAGTTCCTCTTGAATTCAAACTCTTCAAGAACAAGAATCGTGGCTGAAGTAGACTTCATTTCAATCAATAAGTTTCTTGAAGTAAACTTCTTTTTATCCTAGAGTTTTTCGTGTGTTATCCTTCTGGTCAAGGAAGATATGGGAAGAAGACCCATTACATAATCTACTCGAAAAACAAGATATAACAAAACAAACTTCCACATACTGTTCGGGTCGAATCTATCCAATCTAGGACGTATGAATCTTATTCCCCTTTAGATTTATCTAATAGGATTTCATATCGATTTGGGTCAATAGGTCATCTTCTTCATTTCGGGTCTGCAATTTGCACAAAAAAAATGACAATAACTAACTTGGATCTTCATGAAACTTCATAAAACTTTGTCCAACACCGTAACCCATTTAAATAGATATTGTAAATGTAAATATATTACGTACTCTCACAATCTCCTCCAAATACATCGATAGAATAAATAATTTCAAAAATCTAATTATTACAACCCTCATGTTATTACTATACCATACACAAATAATCATAATCCTACAACATGTAAAACCAGGGTTTTAAGGTTGGACAACCTGGACTAAAACATGATCAATCGACGATCGAGGTCTCTAAGACCAATTATTGGGAAACGAGATTTATATAAATGCGGAAGGAATACAACCTAAATCACTTTGATTGATCATGCATTAGAAAGTGAAAATCAAGAACTATGTTTAAATCACAAACCTAGGGTTTCAAATACAATATCTTGCGAATCTTGTTGTCATTCGTTTAAGAAAATTTTTATTGATGAAGGTGATGATCTTTTTGCCAAACCAAGGTCCCCTAAAACCTTGCTAAATTTCTTGAACATCTCGAATATTCTAGTGTATGATCCACCCAAAGTAAGTGTTGTGAGTATGAACTTTTAAAGATGAAAACTTGGTGAAATGTGAGAGAAATAACTTTTTGCCTCCTCATCCCTTCATAAAGACATAAATAGTGTTTTTCTCCCCCTCTCCAACCCTCCATAATAGATGTCTTACCTCAAACCCTAGCTTAGACCAATGTATATACATATAAGTCTCGAGATTAGCCTTAACTGGGCTTCCTACGAGTTTCATGCCTATTATTTGGGCAATAGACTATAATAGTGACCTAAGATAAATAATTAAATTGACTTCCAAATAAATACTCAGAAATCCCAAATTAAATCCCTGTAAGTTATTTCATTTCTTTATTTAATCGCGATTAATTACTCTAAATAATCATGAGTGCACTCTAATTTAATAATATGTAAATCACTCGGAATAAACAGGTTTACTTACAAAGTTTATTTTCTACATAATATGATTCCTCATGTTAAGTTTCGTTATCTTCTTGGTCAAATCAATCTATTCCTAATCGATTTTAACAAACATCTAATCAATTCCTTGATTCTCAGACTTACCTTATTTTCTACTCCATCATATTATACAATATTCTACCGACCTAGTTTTACTCGTAGAAACAAAAAATATAAGTCTATCATAGCGTATCACATTTTAAGATATCTCGTGGAGGCAGATTCCTTCATATTATTGTAAGAACAATTTTTCTAATAATGTTCATATCATAGGCCTTTTTATATTTCATGCTAGTTTGGCGTATCAGATTACAAATCTCCACGCACCATCACGACGAACCGAACTAAATCATCGCCAAGTTTGAAGATTTCTCAACATCCTGTAAAGGTATAAAGTTATTTAGAGTTTACATTAATTTACAAAATTTATATTTGGGATGTTTTGTTTTTATCAAAAATGAATTGGGCTTTTTATGTTTAAAAGGAAAAATATTTTTATTTTAAACCTCTTTCAAAGTAGATGGAAATCTCGTTCAAATGAGATTGTGATTTCGTTAGAAGGGTTTTTCATAATTTTTTTCTATCATGCTTGAATCGAGGGCGTACGATTTTGACTCGTTAGAAGGTCGTTTGAAGCTAGTTCAAACGATCAAAAGAGATTTTATTTCGTTTAAATGACTTTCCCTTTTCATTCGAACATGACTTGAATTTCGTTCAAACGAGTCCACCGCCTTGAAATTTGTGAACATCCTATAAATACTTGTTTCGTGTTAAGTTTTTATAAGACTTTGCCAGATTCATTTTTGTATATCTTTTGCAAAAATTATTCTTTGTTTAGTGTTCTAAAACACTTTTTCATTCACAATATACATACAGAAAATCATTCTTTTGAATATGTTTAAACCCTAGAAAGTTTTGTATCCTTGCATACCCCTTTGTAGAGAAGGCATCTCCATGCCTGACTTGTGATACCCGAGGGAACTTATTACTGAAGACAAAGGCCAAGGCTGAAGGAGGACTGCGCTCTAGTGATTTTTGTGAGGATCATTACTGTTCTTTAGAGACTTATAAAGATTAGCGCATTATACTTGTGGTGGTAATCTAGTAGTCTATAAGTTGATTACCTTATAATATTTCTAAAGTGCTGAAAAAAGGTTTTATCCGAAAGGGATTTTTTCTTGAAACATTGCCTTTGTTGAATGCTCGATTTGATTTACCTATTTTATCACATAGAAATATGTTTAGGATAAACGATAAAATCGATAGGTAAAAATTGGAATTTTGACAATCTTTGATGAGAATGTTAGTTTTTGCATTCTCATAGTGGTATTGGTTCCTTCCACTCCCTCTAAGTGGTGTCAGAGCATTCGTACTGCATTTTCAAATTGGTATCAGATCAGGTTACACCAAGTTATCGTGCAATCTAGATTTTTTCAAGGTGTTTTTTTACTGATACCAATTCTTTTAAATTGCTATCAGAGTAGGTTGCACTAAGTTATTGTGTTAGATAATTATTTAGTGCTTCAGACATTTTTTATTCATCTGTCTTACGTTAGTTTATTATTTTTCTTTTGATCAAATCCCATAGTTTTGACGACTTAAATCGTTTTAATTTGAAGTTCGCTAAAAAAATTGAAATTTTTGAAAAAGATAATTTTCGTTTTAAATTCGCTAAGGATATTTTACAAAATGTTCAAGATCAAAGAGATCCCAAGGTTTTAGAGGGTCAACCACATCCCAGGGTGTTAGAAAAGGTCAATCCAAAGGTTCCATTACTCATCGTGTTTACATGTGCACCCATTACGGTAGGAAAGCTCACCTTAAGCATTTTTGTTATGATCTTAGAAAATACCCTAGGAAGTTGAAGTTAAGTATCCCTTCGGTGCCCAAAACCCCATGCAATAGGTACACACCTGTTTAGGTTAGGAAATCCAATTTGGAGACGCTAACTATTAGGTTGGTTGATTCTCACATGCTTGCACATGATGCTTCACATCTTATCTTCTTTCGTTGATTTCTTGCATGATTATGTTTGTCATACTTTAGTTGTGCTTCAAGATATATGTTTTCTAGTGTTATGACAAGTCTATCTTTTGTATTATATTTTCCTTGTATTAGGTTATATTGAAAAATACAAAAAGATTTTATTTTGATAAAGTTTTTTGAAAAATACAAAAATATTTTTGATTTTTGTATATTTTAGTTTTACAATTTTGGTGTGGTATATTAGTGTGTTTGAATCCAATTCATTTTGCATCTTCTATATGGCTAGGACACTTGGTTATGACTTTAGATGCATAGATTGATCTTAAGCATGTTTATGGAAATGTTTTTAATTTGATTTTCTTTATAGATTCGAATTTGTATATGCCTCCGTGCACACATTCACGAACTTGCTGAATTTTAACTTCACATGTACATTTGAGCTTGATGAGATTGTCTTCCATAAATTTTGTAATATATATTCTTATGTGACTATTGGGGATTTGTGCATGTAAGAATCGTTGATCCTGAGATTTTATTTTGTGTTGAAGAAAAAATATGAGTGAGCACGGAAAAGGGTTACGAAAGATAGGTAGACTTTGCATGGAAGCCACCATTTAAAAGAGCTCAAGAAAAAATAAAGGCAATGAAAGAGCAAAAAAAATGCCAAAAAGGGGTTAACCTAGTTGAATTTGATTGATCTTTCAAAAGATATCACTTCAAAAGAAAAAAATAGAAAATGTGATTTATATTTTTTTTTAGGGAGTTTAGTGGTAAATCAACAGGTTTGCACAATGAATCCTAATTATGCTTGTTTTGTCATGACGCTATTGATTTGTAGAATCATGAATAATCTAGAATTGTGTGCATTGTGATTCTTTTGTTCATTAAGTTCATCTTTATTTGTCACTTGAGACTAAGGCCTAGTTTGATAAAGTTTTGCGATCAATTAGAACTTCTTGAACATATTTGAGAGTTTGGGTTATAATTCATTTGTGTCTAGTTCACACCCATTCATTCCATCCCACATGTTTAGACATATCGATACTATGCTAGTGTGTAAAGCTTATGTATTTGTGTCATGTTTTGTGGTCATATATACCTATATATGTGTGCCAATTTTCATCAGCATATTTTGCATATATTATATATGGTATTGTATGTTGTAATTGTGAAATTTATTTTTTTTGAAAAATTGAAAAAATATAAAAATAGTTGGTTGTGCTTGCCTTTGAGAGGATCATTATGCATGAGTGATTTATGTCTTTTCATGATGATATCTTATCTTCTACGTGATGCTTCTTATTTCATGCCTATGTTTCTATTTCTTTGTCTATTTCAAATAAAAAAAAGGGGGAGAGAGAATTAAAAAGTGAGATTTGATGAGTTTGATTTATGGGACAAAATTTATTTATCAGTTTTATTTATTTCAAACTTGATGCGTCACAATGTATATTTCTTGTTTCATGTGGTTAGGTTTCCCTTCTGCATTTCTCAAGAAGATTAAAAGATTGAGGGAAGATCAAGAAAAGGAAGAAGAAGTTTGAAGATAAAGAGACTTATGCCATTCTGTTCTAGGGTTAGGAAGGGTAGTAGGATTTTTGTCATATGAGTTTTTCTTTTTTTAATTTAGTGTTCGGATATGTTTGTTTATTTTGTACCGGAATAACCAAATGGGGATATTTTTAAGAACAATTTTTTTAATATTATTCATAGCATATACTTTTTTATATTTTAGGCTAGTTTGGTGTATCCTGTTACAAATCGTTGCACACCTTCACGACGAACCAAACTCAAGCAGCTCCAAGTTTGAAGACTTCTGGACATACCACAAAGGTATAAAGGTATTCAGAGTTTAAATTAATTTTCAGAATTTATTTTTGGGATGCTTTAGTTTTTTATTAAAAAAGAACAGGGCTTTCTATATTTAAAAGATTTTTTTTTTATTTTACACCTTCCTCAAATGAGATGGAAATGTCGTTCAAACGAGATAGTGATTTCGTCATAAGGGTTGTTCGTATTTTTTTTTCCTAATGTTCTTCAATCAAGGGCATAATGTTTTGACTAGTCAGAAGGTCACTTGAAGCTGATTCAAACGAGATTGGTGTTTTGTTCAAACAAATTGCTTTTTTCGTTGCAATGAGACTCAAATTTTATTCAAACGAGTCCGCCGCCTCAAATTTTGTGAACACACTATAAATACTTTTTTCTTTTTCAATTATTCTAAGACTTTTACTCGATTCATTTCTACATATATTTTACGAAAGTTCTTCTTTGTTTAGTGTTCACTTTTTCACACCCATTCATTCCATCCCACGTGCTTAGACACATTGATAAGATGTTAATGTGTAAAGCTTATGTATTTTCTTATGTTTTGTGGTTGTTTATATCTATATGTGTGCCGAATTTTCGTTGACATATTTCACATATAATATTTATGGTATTGTATGTTGTATTTGTAAAATTTATTTTTTTTGAAAAATTAAAAAAATTCAAATAGAGTATGTTGTGCTTGCCTTTGAGATGATCATTATGCATGATTGATATATACCATTTTGTGATGATATCTTATCTTTTACGTGGCGCTTCGTATTTCATGCCTATGTTTCTACTTCTTTGTCTATTTCGTATAAAAACAAAGGAGGAGAGAAAATTAAAAAGTGAGATTTGATTAGTTTGATTCGTGGGGGAGAATTTATTTATGAGTTTTATTTATTTCAAACTCGATGCGTAACGAGGTATATATCTTGTTTCATGTGTGTAGGTTTCCCTTCTGCATTGCTCAAGAAGATTAAAAGATTAAGGTAAAATAAAGAACCACACAGAGACTTATTCCATTTTGTCCAGGAAGGTTAGTAGGATTTTTGTCATAGGATTTTTTTTTTAATTTTAATTTGGTATTCAGCTATATTTATTTTTTCTGTACCAGAATAGCCAAAGGGGGAGATGTGTAAAAACAAACTTTCTAATATTGTTCATAGTATAGGCTTTTTTGCATTTTAGTCTAGTTTGGCGTATCCCGTTACAAATCATAATGCTCTCGGCATTAATTCAAATTAGTTGTAAAGGGAAGGTAATTTGATTTTTAATCAAAAGTTTTATTTCTAAATATTTAATTAAAAATTTCTTGTTTCAATGATTATCACATATGAAAAAAGGTTTAAACTTTGAACCCACTTGCATCCATTTTAAAAGAAAACAAACTAAATGGAATGAATTTCATAGACTTGAAAAGGATCGGGATATTGTCTTTACTGGTGAGGATTACAAGTTTGTTTCTACTGAACCATGTCATGCCAAGCTTGGTGAGGAGTCATCCAAGTTAGATGTTCGATCTTACCACAAGCAGAAGAAAAGTGATCAAACAGCTCATTGATATATATTGGCATCTACGAATAGTCTATGGTAACACCAACACTAGAATATGTCAAGTTTTTATGACATGATTTTGAACCTTAAGCACATGTTTAAGGTGAAATTGTGTCGGAAGATTGGATGCTATGGCATGGATGGTCAACACAAACATGGTTGATGATCCTCTGATTAGTGACTATGTTCTAAATATAATGTCCATCTTAGAGTTCCTTGAATCTCAAATTGATAGGGAAACTCAAATCAATTTTGTGGTTTAATTTCTCCCAAGGTCCTTAAAGCATTTTTGCCTAAAATATTTAACGAACAAGTTTGACTACTCTTAGAGCAACTACTTAAAGAACTCCATGATGTATAAAATATCATGAAACAAAATGATGTTGTAGTGGTTATTGAGAGAGTCACCTCTTCCAGTGTCCTAAAAGATAAAAAAAAGGTTAATAATAATAATAATAATAATAATAATAATAATAATAATAATAATAATAATAATAATAATAATAATAATAATAAGAAGAAGAAGAAGAAGAAGAAGAAGAAGAAGAAGAAAAAGAAAGGAAAGTCTCAAGTACAGCTCGTGGTTGTTAAAACAGTGGTTAAACCTCAAATGTTAGGGAAAGAATCGAAAGGCAAGAGTTACATCTTTAACTGATCAAGACATTGGAAGAATAAATTCTCAATCTTAGCAAAATAAAGGAATGGAAATTATAAATTCTCATTAGTCATTGAGACATGTTTTGTGGTCCAATCTACCGGCACTAGTGTGTAGATTGAAGATCTAGTAATCATGTTTAAAATACTTTGTAAGGGTTCCAGGTAAATATCAAGCTTAATGAGGGTGAAATTCTTATGTCCATTGGTAATCATAACAAAACATCAGTATTAGTAGTAGGAAATCTATCTTCAGATTTTGGTTGAAAGAAAAATATAGTATATTTTTATTTTATTCTATACCACTATTAGAAGAAGTATGATTTATCTAGATAAGTGATGGATATATATTAGGTTTATTCTAATAAAGATGTTTTTCTCAAAACGACAAATCTTTTATCTATCCAGGTATACTTAAAAGTGCTTTGTATGTTATAAAGTCTGTATTACCACTTCTACTAAATACTGAATAGAATAACTCAAATGGAAATAACCTAAAGAGAAAGAAACCTTTTAAGTTGAATCAAACATATCTTTAACACCTATGCATTAGTCATATTTCTTTAAAAAGAATTCAGAGAGTGGTTTTGAATGGACAATTGAGTTCATTAGAAGTTGATGGACTTTTAACATGTGATTCCTATTCAAAAGGAAATTACTAAGATGTCCTTTATTGCAAAAGGCTATAAATACAAAGATGTGTTATAAATGGTTCGTTTTTATTTATATGGTCCTATGATTATTCGGGGAAAATGTGGTTATGAGTTATACATAACATTCATTGATGATTAGTCAAGATATGGATATGTTTATATACACGACAAGTCCAAAGCTTTTGATAATTTAAAAGTGTACAAAATTGAGGTGGATCAAGGCATGGTAAATTAATCCAAACCCTATGATATGGTCACAGGGATACGTACCTCTTGGGAAAGTTTACACTACAACAAAAAGGATCAAATAACACCCTTTACCTAGCCACCCTTATCACAATCAAAAACCGTGAGAAAAAATACGTGTTTTCTGTCACGATCTTTGACTATGACAAAAGTTATCACTGGCATTTCATGATCAGAGGTTGTGACAAGTAGAGTTGTCACAAATATTCAACGGTTAAAGACTGTGACAACTTAATAAAGTTGTCACCATGTTTGACCATGACACGTTCGTGACAACTCTTATAACTTAATTGCCCTAGCCGCTATTTTTTATTTTCCCTCCTTTCGATTCCCTCATTTTTTTTCTCTCTCTCTCCCCCTCACGGTGGTTGCCTCTCTCTCTCCCTCTCAGCGTTTAACCATGTACATTTATCTCTCTCTTTGTCTCTTTCCTTTGTGTGTGTGTGTGTTTATGCGTGTGTTAGGGTCAGTGCGTGTGTATATGTGGGTCAGTGTTTTTTTTTGGGGTCTCTGTGTGTGTATGTGTGGGTCAATGTATATGTGTGTTTTAGGGTCTGTGCGTGTTGGGGGGGGGGGGGGGCAAGATTTTAGTGTGTATGTGTGTGTGTGGGTCTGTGTGTGTGTGTTTTGGGGTCACTATGTGTGTTTGTGGGGGGGGGGGGGGGGGGGATATTTCAATGTGTGCATGTGGGTGGGTTAGTGTGTGTGTTTGAAATTGAAATTGGTATTGAAATTGAAATTATGCGTATGCATTTAATAGATCTTAGACCCGTTCGAGAGTCTGTAACAACCCGTTCTTTTTGGAGACAATTAAATTCCCTAATTGAATAAATTGGCAATTTGGAGAATTTCTCGAAATAGTGATTTTTGGGATTTTCGAGGATTTAATAATTTTCGAAGGATGTTATAAATTATTTTGGGACTATATAGGTCGAAATAATTTAATTATATGTCGCCGTGGAGTATTGCGACAAAAGAGGTAAGATTTTGAGTAGAAAACCCGCATTTATTTATTTTGGGTTGGAATAGTGATTTGCGGTCAAGTACCTCGGATAGGAATTTCGACTGCGCCATAATTCTCAGAATGTCCGAGATAGTCGGAAAAGAGTGTCCGATGGACGAAAATGAGTTTCGGATAATTTTAGAGGTAAAAGTAACTCGTAATTGGGTAAACGAGTCGTTTTTGGGTTTTAAGGGTTTAAAACCCTTTTCTCTTATATAAAGAGGGAGAGAGGGAAAGAAAAGAAGAAAGAAAGAAAGAAAAGAGAGAGAAGAGAGAGAGGAAGGAGAAAAGAGGGGAGAGATGGAGGTTCGGGCCAAACTCCGCCGGATTCGACTCGAGGTCGTCGGATTTTATCCACGAGGCAAGTGTTTACTTGCTTTATTTATCTTTTTGCATAAATATCTCATACCGTAGTTTGGTATAAACAAACCCTAATGGTTTTGGGGTGGGTTATCGTGGATAAAACGAGTTTTTGGGAGTTAAAACAATTAAACCCCATATAATATTTCAATTTGTGGAACTTAGGTTTTAATCCAAATTAATTGGTGGTTTGGGGTTCTAGGATGTTTAGAACCCTTAATATATGTGTAGTTGTAGTTGGTTGAGGTTGTAGGACGTTGGGTGAGGCGACAAAAGCTTGGGAGAAGCTTTAATGGCGGAAATCTCCTCGGAGGTGATGATGAATAGTAACCCGTCACCTTTGGGGGCATTTTTGGCCAGGAAAAGAAGTGATTTAGCTTTTGGCCAAAACACGAAAGTTGTAGATCTTTTCGATACGGTCGCGTGAGCGCCAACCGCGTATTTTTCTGAATTTTCTACGATTTGATATGATTTTTACAAGATGACAGCTCCGGGTTGAAAGTACCAACTCGGAAATCAAATCGGGAATTGGAAAAATTACGGCTAGAATTAGTGTCGTAGATGTTCGGGATAATTTTTGGGGTAGTTTAGAAACCCCGGAAATGAATTTGGATTGATTTTTGGGTATTTTGGAGTTTGAGAAATCGCCCAAACTGTGACCCTCGAACAGGCCGAATCGATTCGGGTACAGGCCGAATCGATTCGCCTAAGAGGAATTGGGTTTTTGCAATGGGCCGAATCGATTCGGGTACAGACCGAATCGATTCGCCATTTACAGACCTGTTTGCAGAATACTTTCCGAATCGATTCGCTAAAGGGGCGAATCGATTCGCTTAGGTCAGAATTTCTAGTTTTCTCCCTTTAAGAGTATGGGGAGTTGAATTACCAATTTGGAATAGTTTGGGGGTATATATATATATATAATATATACTTCACTTAGAGAAGAATAGTATCATTGGAGATATCCAATAAATCCTTAGAATAGGATCGAGGTATATAGTGATTATTAAAGTAAGAAATACTTTGGATTTAGAATCATGCAACTATCAATGCATGATTATGATTTTCGGAGGGAATCTTTGGGATTATTATCATCGTTAGATGCTATAGGCCACTAAGGCCGTTTATATATATATTCTAGGAAGAATATATAGGATATGTATATACTGTGTGTTTTAGGGATATATATGATGATGGGAATGATTTTGAAAATACATAAATGAATATTTTCAAAATGGAAAAATAAATGTTTTTCATAATTAATAAAATATGGATTACACACCTCTCTAAATCGCTATCATAAGGGAAGTTGCGTTCGTATGGTGAAGCCCCCTGGCTAATGATGCAGGGTGGATATAGTCCTAGGCCATGGGAGCGCTTATGGTTGTATATTTTCTGCGGGGGTAGGGAGATTCCGGGTGTGGTCTTGGCTACCACGCAGGCTCATGGCCGCTTCCCGACGTGTTTCGATATAGGATCCCAGGTTGTCTTGGAGGCCCTGGAAGATGATAGCCATTTAGGGGCGCGCACAGTGGAGAAATCCGGACGTGCGGTCTTAGAACGCGTTTATTAAAGCAGTTCATAATAATGGATTTGCTATAATTACATTTCCTGGATATAGGAAGGGAAATGGGTTATATATAAATTGGCTTCGGTAACACTTCCCGGATGGAAGAAGGGATGTGGAAGCATATGTTTTGATCAAAGCATTTTTATGATAATGAAAATGTTTTTGAATACATTTCCTGAGTATAAAAAGGGAAATGGGATATTTTGAGAAGGAAAAGCATTTTATGATAATAAAACTGGCTTTTAAAAGGTATATGATTTATTAAAGCAATTCATGATAATGGATTGGCTTTTAAATACATTTCCTGGATATGAGAAGGGAAATGGAAGTTTTTGAAATAAAAAGGATAAGTATTTATAAATACTTTATTTATCAAGTAATCCTCAGTCCGAGAGATATTTATATTATCCGGAAGTATATTGTAGATGTATGTATATGTATAAATTGGGTGCCGAGGGTCTAATGAATCCCGACGATCGACCGTGCCGCATAGTAGTGTATCGGGGGGGTTCCTTGTTTGGATTTCGCTTTGCGAGACACCCCACGCACGAATATGGCACTGTGTTGAGACTGGGGAGAAGTTTAATCCTTAGTGCTCTTATATTATTAAATGTTATGATATATATATTATATATCTTTCTGTACTGAGGGACTGGCGGATCTCAAAGATCGACCTTGTTGCATAGTAGTGTATCGGGGGGGTTCCTTGTTTGGATTTCGCTTCGCGAGACACCCCATGCACGAACATGGCATAGCGTCGAGATTAAAGTGAAGTTTGGCCCTTAGTACATTTGTTTGACTATCTAGGTTAGATAGTGGTTGGGCGATAGACTAGTTTAGCAGGGTAGCTTGACTAGAATGTTCTAGATAGATGCGTTAGGAGTGCACTATTAGCGGAGAGGTGAGGGGTATCTCAAGGGAGTGCGATACCAAACTTAAATATGAGATAAAACCTTTTCCAAAATAATAAGGCATTTATGCACTTGCAAAATATTTTCAACATTCGGGGCTCTGACCCGTTTATCTACTTCTCCTTTCTTGCTATACTATGTATATATAGGTGTCCAGACACAGGGACGCCTGGATGGAAACTCTTTCGAGTCAGACGCCTGCTGCAGCAGCTATGGATGCTTGCAGGTTATCGGTAGACGTTTCCTTCCTTGTACTCTAGATAGGAGATATTGTATAAACACTCGAGCCAAAGGATCAATTGCATTTATTTATTCTTTCAGTACAACATTCGATATGGTTGTATTATTTGGACCGAGTGTTCGGTTATTTTAGTTTCTTTCTTTTCCATTTCAATTCATTACGCATTTAATTGTGGATGTTTTAATTTGTGCGCTAAAAAGAGTAGTTAGATAAAAGTTTTTAACGACCACCTAATAGGATATTAGTAATTAAATGGATTTTCGACAGTGATGTTAAGGATGATCCATTTGTGACTCCTGTTTTAATTTAATATTGGAGTGATTTCCCGGTATCTTATTAGGCGGGTTGTTACAGAGTCATTACCCCTATAATGAGATCTCTCGAATTGTCGCGTTTCGATAGTTTGGGATGGCATTGTTTTGGTATAATAATATTCTTAGGGTCTTAACTTGTTACTTTTGGGGGAATTTTAGTTATTTTCTATTAATGTTATATGGGTACATACTAGATGAAGGAGTGTCAAGTGTTATTTTAATTGACAAATTTAAATAACACATACATTTGCAAATTTATTCCTGTACTTGGAGAACAATGGGGATATCCTCTCGAATGTTTCTCAAATGGAAACAATGTGCATGGGCTGCTAAGTATACTAAAGAAATATTTGGTCTTGAATAATAACAATTTTTGCAGGAAATGGCTTCCTCAGGGCATCATGGTAGCGGAGGCGAGGAAGGATCGTCTTCCACTAGGCCTTCAAAATGGGGAAAATTAGGGTCCGTCGTTGAGAATAAGATGACCTTACTGGCTACAGTCCTGGAGTTTCTCAAGTCAATCGTCGGTCCAGGGTACATGTATTGGAAGAAAGTGCGACGGGAACTCAAGATGGCCCTTTGGGGGGCACTACAGGTAGTTACTCACTTTGTTTTTATATTTTTTATTTATATTTATATTTTATAACTTAAATACACCTAACACTAAATTTCTTTTTGGTTTGTATTTGTTTAACATGAACAATATGGCATAATTGAGAGATCAATACAAGACGTGGAAGAAAAGCATGTGGTACCGGTACTTTGGGTAGGATCGGGAGTCTAAATTGAGGGTCCATGACATCATAACATCGAAGGAGCTGATCTCATTGGCACAGTGACAGTAGTTTTTCAATAATGAGATCAAGAAGCAGTAGTTGACATCTCGTCAATCGAGGAGGGACAATCGGGAAAAAAAGGTGGACGTGCACTACTCCGGGCGGACGTCTCATGCCGAGGTGGAGCATAGGAAGATAAGTTTTTATTTTTATTTAATTTTAGTCTTATGTTATTCTAATTTAACATTAATTTGCATTACTTGCTAATTCTGCATTACTTACTAATTCTGCATTATTTTATTTCAGGAGATGGGGAGTGGCCTTAGGGGTAGGCCACATAGGCTCGATTCCTATGTGGCAATTCAGACAAAGAAGAGCAAGAATAAAGAGGTGTCCCCGAGCATGGAAGCCACGATTGTAAGTTATAAAAATATCTTACAATTGTTTTATTTTTTTGGTTAGGTTGTAATATTTTTTATTAACTTAACTAATCATGTACTTTTATCGTTTCAGGAAAATTTTAAGGAAGTGCATGACAAGTAGTCTCATGTCGACAAGGCATCTTTGGCTATGGACGCACTAAGCCAAGTGCTCGGGGTTGATCACAAGGGGAGGACTAGGGGGTGAGATCTCGGGCGGGGAATTTGAAGCTCACCGAGATTGAGAGGAGCAACACTAGGTTAGCTCATAAGGTGGACACCCATGGTGATAAGTTTGAAAGGTTGGAGGCGACGGTCCTCTATATGTTTTAGTTCATGCAGTATCAGTTAGGGTCCACCTCATGCAAGGGGAAGGGGAAGGAGGTAGACGAGGATGTCAGTGCTCCATCTCTCTCACCCTCATCGTCGATACGTACCCAGTTGCACCTGCATATGATCCATTTCCCATCATGACTCCGTCGAATGGCCTATATTTTCAATGGTTATCCAAGTGTGTAATTGATAGACATATTTGGTGTCACGTCGATAATTAGGGAGTTGAGGAACCCAAACACACACCTAGGTAGTGTGGTTCATGGAC
Organism: Sambucus nigra; assembly: GCA_949130495.1. Taxonomy (NCBI): domain Eukaryota; kingdom Viridiplantae; phylum Streptophyta; class Magnoliopsida; order Dipsacales; family Adoxaceae; genus Sambucus; species Sambucus nigra. The sequence continues at coordinate 558,887,946 of OX422215.1, read as the reverse complement.
GTGTCATGAAAGATATAGAGGCGAAGGTCCTCGTCACCTATATTGTTCCAAGAAGAGAGAATGAACCTTTTTGGTTGGAACAACAATTTGGGATTCGACGAATGGATGGATATGTCAATTCATATGTAGTTTAGCCTACCTTTTTCCTCTGAGATGCTCAAGACTCTAGTTCCTGACATTATTTGTATTTATTTGTTTTGGATATTGAATATTGGATATTATTTGTATTTTTTTATTTTGTTATGGGTATTTGTTGGTTGGCTATGGTTGTGGATATTTGTATTTATTTGACTTGGTTATTGAATATTGAATGTTGCTTGATATACATGTTGTTTGGATAGGTTTAATATGTTGTAACAGGTACAAATATACTATTAGGTAGTAGTAGTGGCCATACTGCCGACCAGTTTTTTTTACAGCCCAGATTTGTCACGAACTTTAGCCATGACAAGTCTGTGACAAATGAAAATTTTCACGGACTTGTCACGGCCAAAGTTCGTGACAATATTTTTTTTGTCACGGACTTTGACCGTGACAAGTTTTCCTTTGTCACGGACTTGTCACAGTCAAAGTTCGTGAAAAGTTCAATTCTTGTCACAAACTTTGACCATGACAAGTCCGTGACATATACCTTTGTCACCCCCAAACTTGTCATAGTCAAAGATCTGTGACACCCCGCTTAATTAAAAACCAAGTGATGAGTCCTTTATGAAAATAAAAGAGGTTTCTCATTTAATTCTCCATGATTCTTTACCAAACTTCAAACCAATTGTCCTCAACATTTTCTACATGTGGTAGGATAATTTCCAAAATCATAACAACATCAAAACATTATAATTTCTAATCGAGCATGGATGATAACATTTATTAATCAAAACCCTAAATTTTCATGTTCTTCATTCATGCACAACATATATCCCAATTTTTTTCATCTAAATTATCCCTCATGATCTGATTTTGTATCCTCTACATGCATACAACCAGTCTACATGAAATACTAGCCCTAACATGGATTCAAATTCACTTAAATTCCAATTTCATCATTCATATCAAGATTTATAAACCTACTCTTACTTGGGTATTATAACTTCAAGTAAAATTACAAATAAACAATTGCCTTGGTTTATGTGATTTGATTTCGTGATTTGGTGTTGGGTTTGATTGTCTTCACTTCCAATCCTCCCTCCAAAGTCTTTTGTGGTACAAGAATCACTTAAATCTCTCAAGAACCTTTTCTTAAACTTCAAGAATGGCCTCTCCTTCTTATCTGATGGCCCCTCTTCTCCCCTCCATTGATTTTCTAACTTTTAACCATAACTCCCTTATAACATATACTGATATAAACATGGCAAATTCGTAGGTCACTTTTCTCTAAAAGTTCAAAAGACCAAAATACCCCTCTAGGGTGCCGATTTGGCCTAAAAATGCCCTAGTATCCAATCGAAAGTGCACTTTTTTGACTATTTCAATCCTTCCGAACACACTAGCGCCCTCAAAATTACCAGTTGGATGACCCATAAATAATTCTCATTTTATTTCACACGTTTTAAGTCCCGATAAGACTCACACGCACGTCCCGACTAAATTATCGTAAATGTCGTATATTTCACTCACGACAATCATAATACTTTGTCATCAATTTATTACTCATTCACTATGTAATACTCAATATAATTTATATAAAGAAATATCAATCCTTATCGCGCTAATTCTAAGGACATAATTTTATAAATGTCCGGGTAGTATCTAGGAATTTTTTGTTTTCCTTAGATCAGAGTTTGTATGTCTGATACCGTTACATTCGGCAAGTCATCACAATCATCCTCGACGGCCTTTATCCGAATCCATGCATCCATCATATTCACTCGTGCATCAAGCTACATGCTACGAACTGCTCAACCGTTTCTCACAAAGTCCAGGATGCACTATCAGTAAAATGATTAATTGGAGTTGTTTATATTTGCATGTATATTTGGGAATTTTTTTGAAAATATTTTCTAAAGTCTGAAATTATTTTTTATCAAATGTAGAATATTTTCTAAACAGAATTGGACCTTTTTGGTAGGCGTGCTCATTCAAACGGGATGTCATTGTTGTTCGAACGACATATGCATCTCGCGCGATGTCGTTCGAACGATAGAGTATTCTCGTTCGAGCGACATCCCTTGTCGTTCGAACGACGACGTCGACCTCGAATTCTATGCCAAATGCTGTCACCACTTCTTGTTGGATAAATTGCTTTTACAATATGTTGAGCAAATTCTGGCCCAAAATCTTTCGTGTTTTCCTAAAGTTGGTTTTTAAGGCTTTTAAGTTTACTTATAAAAGGAAAACTAATTCCCATTTACATTTGCACATTTCTAAACCTTCAAGAGGTCATTTACACTCGTTTGGAGTATTTTGTGGAGAAGCCAGTATCTTCTTCATTGCTGCCCATCTGGAATTCTTGCGGGAGATTTCAGCCGACGACATCGGAACTGACACCTACGGGTATTTTCGCATGTCACATTTATTTTCATTATAATCCGTGTAACCGTTCTTTACAAATTACAGTGAAAATAATATGGTTTTGCCCTGCGGGGATTTTTCTTGATATGTTGTGTCACATGTTATATTTATTCTAATTGATAAATCATCTAGACGCATGTTTTTAGGATTTAATTGAAAAAATTGTGTTTAATTAAATAATTCGTTTATTTGAACAAAAGCAGACTCTTCAAATTAGTATCAAAGCCAATTACACAATTATACAGTTTAATTTTCCGCGAAATTTTTCTAAGATATCAATTTTCTGAAAAATTGATTTTTGAAAAAATGGTGTGTTCAATGGAGAAATTATATAATAAAATGCCAGTTTTTGATGGGACAAACTATGCTTACTAGAAAGCCCACATGAAATCTGCCTTAAAATCCATTGATGAACGTGTTTGGATTTTAGTTGAAAGAGGGTGGACACCTCCCTCCGTCACTGCTAATAACGTGACTAATTTAAAATCTGTGGCTGATTGGACTGAAGAAGAATTTAAATGGTCATCTTTTCATTCTAAGTGTTTAAGTGCTATTTCTGGATCCGTCTCTCTTGACGAGTTCTGACGAATTATGACGTGCTCCATGTCAAAAGAGGCATGGGATGTTTTGCAACTTACCCATGAAGGAACTAATGCTGTAAAATAATCTAAACTGCAAAATTTAACGACTCAATTCGAATCTATCACCATGCTTGAGACTGAATGTTTTGATGAATTTTACGCTAGGTTATCTGATATCGTTAACACTAGTTTTAATCTTGGTGAACACATTCCTAATGCTAGAGTTGTTAAAAAAAATTCTAAGATCACTTCCTAAGCGTTTTATCCCTAAAGTCACTGTGCTACATTCTATAGGTAATTTAAACACGCTTAAATTGGAGGAACTTGTAGGAGACTTACAAACTTATGAAATTGATATGTTTCCTAAATCCATCAAACCGAAAGATAAGGGTATTGCACTTAATGCCAAAGCTAGAAAAAGTGAAGGTTCAACAAGAAAAAGAGTTGAATCATATAGAAAAAGGGAGATAGAAACGTCAGATTCTGAGTGTGATTTTGATTTAGATGATTTGGCCCTATTTCCTAAAAATTTCAAGAAAATTCTCAAATTCAAGAAAAATGAATATTTCAAAGTTAAAAAGTTTTTTGAGAAAAATATGAAAAATGAAAAAGGATTTGAATACCCTCTTAAAGACGGTGAGAGATGCTATGAGTGTGACTGTACGGGTCAGAGAGCTTTTCAGTGTGCTACTAGGCTGAACAGACTTGCAAAAGATAAAAACAAAGCTGTCCTAAATGCTACCCTTAGTGACGACAGTGTGGTCGAGTCGGTGGATTCTGCAGACGAGTCACCGCATGAATGTAACTTCACCGCATTCATGGCTAATTTTACTTCTAGTGCTCCTCACGACGTTGAGAATGCTACTTCACAGGGACTCCTCGACAGCGAGAATGATGTGAGTAAGGGGGAGGATAATGCAAGTGAGAGCGAGTGTAATCTTCAACGCGCCTATGCTGAGTTATATAATGAGTCATTTAAAACCAAAAATCATAATAAAGCGCTAGTTCTTAGGATCACCTCTTTAAAATAAGATTTAGAAGATACGGGAGAGAGAGAATCCTCCACTTGCACTACCTTAAGAGAAAGAGAGTCTGCCTATATTGAGAAAGAGAGTTTGTTTAGATAAAGAGAGAGACTATTTGGAGAGAGAGCGAGTGTTTTTGAGAAAGAGATAGGGGACTTGACTAATCAAGTGGCTAGTCTTACGAGTGATCTCCATTCCTTCATGGAAACTCGGAAGAAACTTGAAGCCTTTGTTACCCAGCTTACTCATGATCTTGAGAGAGCACGTGAAGTCAAGGTTCAAATTGAGGAGATATCTGGAAAGATGGGAAAGATGCTCCTCGGCCCCGCTTTAGGTTTTGGTGATAGGCAAGGAATACATTATCATGGTGCCACCACATCTCAAATTGCGCCTGAACCAATTCCTGTGTTTACTACGACTCCATATGGCCATTGTCAAAAACCACGTAGGAGAGTTTGACCAAGAAAAGAAAATCAAGGTTCGCTTAATACTGTGTTCTTTTATACTTTTTGCAAAAGAAATGGACACCTCAGGGAGTTTTTCTATAGTTTGGGTCGGACACGACGTACTACTGCTCCTCCACATCATACTAATGATTTTTCCAGTCTAAAAAAGAGTGTTGAGTTTTTAGCTGCCACATCACAGATTTTGATGGAGGAATTCCAACGGATATCTTTACCATCAGTGAATGCTTCTCGCATCCCGGCTAAAACCAACAACAACAAGGGTATACAAAAGATTACCACGCCTTGGGTTCCTAAGAAAGACGAAAAGGCCCTTGATGTTCATGTCGCTCTCAAAGCACATAATAGCTCACAGTGGTATTTTGATAGTGGGTGCTACAGACATATGACAGGTGATGTCTCATTTTTCACCCACCCAGAGGATTATAAGGAAGGTAGAGTCACCTTTGGAGACGGAAGAAAATCTAGCATTGTAGGACGACGTAAAGTAGTATTACTAGGATTTCCTAAGCTAGAGAATGTTTTGTACATCAAAGGTTTGAAGGCAAACCTTCTCAGCATTAGCTAGTTGTGCGACGCTGACTTTGCCATAAAGTTTGACCGGGACGTGTGTAATGTATATAATCAATCTGGTAAACTTTTAGTGCAAGGGGTGAGGACTGAAGATAATTGCTATGGGATTTTGCCCACATCCTCACTTATCTATAATAGCGCCATGATCACTCTTATGGATCTGTGGTACCAACATCTAGGTCACGTGAACGTAAGATATATGACATGTTTAGCTAAAAAGGACCTAGTATGTGGCTTACCATCTCTTGGAAAGCCAACTTCCATGATTTGTGGACCCTGTCAGATGGGAAAACAAATTTTTAGTCCCCACCGAAAGTTACATTCCATTACCACCTCTCGGGTGCTTGAGTTAATTCACATCGATCTTATGGGTCCTACTCGTACTGAGAGTCTGGGTGGTAAGAGGTATATCCTCATGATGGTAGATGATTTCTCCAGATATTCGATTATTGGTTTTCTGAGAGAGAAATCAGATGCTATAGAGTTTTTAACGACCAAGTGTCGTGTCCTACAAAATGAACACAGAGTCACTATTAACAGTATATGTAGTGACAATGCACATAATTTAAGTAAGCAAAGGTAGATCCTTACTGTGACAACCTAGGAATCAAACATGAGTTTTCTGCTATGAAGACTCCTCAGCAAAATGGGATTGTTGAGAAAAAGAATAAAATGATTAAATAAATGGCCAGATCTATGCTTCTAGGTCATAAGGTTTCTAGGATATTTTAGGTAGAGGCAGTATCTACTACATGCCATATGGTGAATAGGGTCTATCTACGTCCACACACACTTAAAATTCCTTATGAATTGTGGACTGGCAATAAACCCAACCTTGCATATTTTCGTATCTTTAGGAGTAAATGCTACATCCTACGGGATAGAGAGCAATTAGGAAAGTTTGACTCCCGGAGAGACGAGGGAATATTGCTAGTATATTCATCAAATAGTAGAGCATACCGGGTTTTTAACCTGAAGAGATCCAAGGTTATGGAGTCAATAAACGTCACCGTGCAAGATGATGAACCTTCTGTGTTTATTGATCCTAGCCTTCAATGTGAGGATGAGGACTTTTCTGAAAGTGATTTACTTATCCCTCACCCACACTCCGTGGACTCTACTCCTGTGTTAAGGGACACACTTGCTTGGGTTTGAAAGAGTCATGATCCTTCTTCCATTGTTGGCAATCCCACTTTAGGGGTCAAGACTCGTGCTCAACTAGTGAACGTTGTTAGTCATTTTTACTACACGTCCACAGTCGAGCCTAAGAATCATAAAGAAGCATTCGAGGATGAACACTGGATATCTGCTATACAGGATGAGTTGCTTCAGTTTAAAAAGAACAATGTCTGGGAAATAGTCCCCCGACCTAGTGAGACTAATGTGATAGGTACCAAGTGGACTTTTAAGAATAAAATGGATGAAAATGGTACCATAATCAGAAATAAAGCTAGGTTGGTACCTCAAGGCTACACACAGATTGAAGGTATAGACTTTGGGGAGACATTTTCTCCTATTGCGAGGCTTGAGTCTGTCCGCTTACTACTCGCCATCGCATGTCATCTGCGTTTTAAGTTATATCAAATGGATGTCAAGAGTGCCTTTATAAATGGCATTCTACAGAAAGAGGTTTATGTGGTTCAACCAAAAGGGTTTGAATACACCATGCACCCGAAGCACGTATACTATCTAAGGAAAGCCTTGTATTGTTTGAAGCAAGCACCCCGTGCTTAGTACGAGAGGCTTACTTCCTATCTCTTAGCTCGTGGCTTTAACAGAAGGTGAGTTGATATGACGTTGTTCGTCAGGAGAGATGACGGTGCTATTTTGGTTTCTCAGGTCTATATGGACGACATATTCTTTGGATCCACATGCTCCCAGCATGCTCACCATTTGGAGGAATAATGAAAAGTGAGTTTGAGATGAGCATGGTAGGTGAGCTTACATTCTTCCTTGGTATCCAGGTTGGTCAGCTAGAGGATGGGATGTTCATCTCCTAATCCAAGTATGCTAGAGACTCTAGTGAAGAAATTTTGTTTAGACTCTGCTAAGCATGCTCATACACCTATGAGTACTTCTATCAATCTTAGTAAGAACACTTCAGGTAAGGACGTAGAGAAAACCTTGTATCGGAGTATGATAGGTAGTCTTCTCTACTTGACTGCCAATCGTCCCGACATAGGCTTTAGTATTGGAGTTTGTGCGTGATATCAGGCGTCCCCTAAAGAGTCACACTTACTCGCTCTAAAACGTATTATCAAATACGTGAGTGGGACTCTCTCATACGGTATTTGTTATTCCTTTGATACTGATGATCGTTTGTCCGCCTATTCAGATGCCGATTGGATCGGGGATGCAGATGGATGTAAGAGAACTTCTGGTGGGTGTTTTTATTTTAGTTCTGCTCTTGTCTCTTGGTTGAGCAAGAAACAAAACTCCATCTCTTTGTCCACTGCGGATGCTGAGTACATCGCCACCGGGAGTTGTTGCACGCAACTCTTATGGATGAAACAGATACTGGAGGATTATGGGATTTCATAGGACACCATGACCATTTCCTGTGATAACACGATCGCGATACACATATCCCATAATCCAGTCCAGTATTCATGCACAAAGCACATCAGGATACGCTAGCACTTTATACCACAGCTAGTTGAGGAGAAAGTCGTATCCCTGAGTTACGTTCCCACCGACCGTCAATTAGTCGATATTTTCACGAAACCTTTAGATGCCCTTAGATTCGAGTGTCTTAGGAAGTCTTTAGGGATTTGCACAGTTGACTGAGGGGTTGGTCCATGTCTAGGATAAGATGCTTTGTCATATTTATACCATATGATTCCTATTGCTAGACTGTATCATGTGTATTATTATTACTTTTATATATTTAAAAAATGGAAAAATAAAAAGATTTTCTTTTTATAAATTTTAAAAAAGAACAAAAAGATTTTCTTTTTATAAAATTTTTAGAAAAGAATAAAATGATTTTTATTTTTGCACCTTTTATGGATGAGCATTTAAGATAGCCAAGTCACAATTTCATTTCATTTATTCATGTGACTATTTGATAGTATTTCGAAACAATATATCTTGTCATCTTTGTTCTTTATAATGTTTGGAGTCATTAAGATGTAATTAAGTGTTACTTCCTACATGTTTGACACATGATTTCCTTTATTGCACACATGCACGGATTTATTTGATTATTGTACTTGTCTTATCACATGTTGGTTGGGTGTTTTCACTTCAATCCTATCCTTAAAACGAACCAAGCATGATAAAACTGGATAAGAAAGGTGTGCATGTAAAAACCATTTTGGTGAGACTGTGTGATATTTTAAAAATGGGGAGGGGCTACGAAAGGTAAATTTCTATCCTTTGCGTTAAGCCACCGTTGAAATGGACCTAAAAAATTGAGGAATTTTATTATTCGGGGTCCAAAGAGGTTAAAAGAGCCCGAAAAAATTTAAAGGCAATAAAAAACAATACATGCCAAATATGGGCCATTAGGTTTCACCATCAATTCGACAAAGTTTGAGAATTTAGCTTAACACCTCAAAAAATATATATATCTGAGGGAGTTTGGTTAAAAATTTAAATGGGTTTGCACATCCTTGAAGATCTTGAAAAAGCGCTAAATAGTTTTTGACGTTATTGGTGTGAAAATCACTTTAACTTTGATTTGTTGATTTGATTAAGACAATGTCATCTAAATTCAACAATTTTTACACCTAAGGGTACTTTTGATGTTCATTCATTAGGAGTACACGTATGCATCGTGCGCATATGCTTGATTGAGTTTATTTACCTATCGAATGTGTTTACACCCCTACATTTACGCTATCATTGACTTGGTTGTTCTTGTATTCTTTCATGGTGTGATTCCTTTTGTATATTTTGTGTACAAATTTAAAAAAAAATCAAAAATAGGACATTCTTTGATTCTTTTTGTATATTTTGTGTACAAATTTTGAAAAATTTAAAAATAAAAGATTCTTTTATTCTTTGTTGTATATTTTGAGTAAAAATTTGAAAAATTAAAAAAAAGAACATTTTTTTGTGACATTTTCCATATTTATGCTTCTCATATCTGTCTATTTGGGGACATTATAAAAAGGGGGAGAATGAATTATGGGGGAGAAAATTTATGTTGATTTATAAATGATTTTCTTAAGCTTAAATAATCTTTGATTTTTGCATATCATTATAAATCAAACTGTTGCGTGTCACGGTTATTTGCTTTATCTCATGTGTGTAGGTACAAAGTTGATATCTATTGGATTGCACACCCTGATGAGAAAATCTTTGGGAGTTTCTAAAGTGCTAAAGATCTGAAGATGTTGAAGTTTGATTAAAGACATGTCATTTAATATTCTCAGTTCGAGGGTTTAATGGGGATATTATCTTATATGTCATTTGTTTTGGGGAGTTTGCATAATTAAGATTTTTTATGTATGTACCAGCATAGACATAGGGGGAGATTTGTAAGGACATAACTTTATAAATGTCCGGGTAGTCTCTAGGAATTTTCTATTTTCCCTAGATCACAGTTTGTATGTCTGATACCGTTACATTAGGCAAGTCATCACGATCATCCTCGAAGGCCTTTATCCGAATCCATGCATCCATCATCTTCACTCGTGCATCAAGCTACATGCTACGAACTACTCATCCGTTTCTCACAAACTCCACGATGCATTATCAGTAAAATGATTAATTGAAGTTGTTTATATTTGCATATATATTTGTTAATTTTTTTGAAAATATTTTTTAAAGTCTGAAATTGTTTTTTATCAAATGCAGAATATTTTCTAAATAGAATCGGAGTTTTTTGGTAGGCGTGCTCATTCAAACGAGATGTCATTGTCGTTCGAACGATATATGCATCTCGTGCGATGTCGTTCGAACGACATCGTGTTCTCATTCGAATGACGGCTCCGACCTCGATTTCTGTGCCAAATGTTGTCACCACTTCTTATTGGACAAATTGCTTTTATAGCATGTTGAGAAAATTCTGGCAAAAAATCTTCCATGTTTTCCTAAAGTTGTTTTTTAAGGATTTTAAGTTTACTTATAAAAGGAAAACCGATTCCCATTTACATTTGCACATTTCTAAACCTTCAAGAGGTCATTTACACTCATTTGGAGTATTTTGTGGAGAAGCCGGTATCTTCTTCATTGCTACCCATCTGGAATTCTTACGGGATATTTTTGCCGACGACATCGGAACCGACACCTACGGGTATTTTTGTATGTCACACTTATTTTCATTATAATCTGTGTAACCGTTCTTTACAAAATTATAGTGAAAATAATATGGTTTTATCCTGCGGGGATTTTTCCTGATATGTTGTGTCACATGTTATATTTATTCTAATTGATAAATCATCTAGATGCATGTTTTAAGGATTTAATTGAAAAAACTATGTTTAATTCAATAATTCCTTTATTTGAACAAAGGCGCACTCTTCACTAATTAATATTTATTTTAATCCGAATTTGTTTCCCCTTTTAATTTAATTAATCCCCATATAAAAATCATTAAAATTTATGGGATGTTACATACTTCCCCCTTACAAGAGAATTTTGTCCTCGAAATTAGGATAATATCACAACTAACAGTGTCAGATACTTTCTCGCACGGTATTCATGTCCTTCTAAAATTTGGAACATTACGATGTTCCCGATACCCCTTCACTAGTGGTGCTTCTAAGTCTGACTATATATACTCTACCATTTGAACTCGTGATCAATCCTCCCTAATCACTTTACTTTGAAGTATTTTTCATTTCCCTTATCGTTTCACTATGGTGCCTACGAAACCAGTTGCCCTTTTCCCAAGAATATTACAACACGATTTGGGATGATATTCTAATGGCTATACTCTTTGCTATCCTAGGAAAGTGTAATACCCCGCATTTTTATCGATTTTTATTTATGGGATTAATTGAATTAAATGTGAATTAATTGAGAATTAATCCGGATAAAATATTAACGAGATGTGAGTTAGTATTTTATTATAATGTGTATATATGGTAATATACGAATATTGTAACTATTGAAATTGTTGCGAGATTGAAATACGCAATTTGGGAAATTTTGTTGAGACGCGTGTGATAGTCGCGTCCGGAAAGTAATTATTTAATTAAAAAGTGAATTTTATTTCTATTAACCGTATGGTCATTTTGAGTGCGCCAACGTGTCCGGAAGGGTCGAAATAGTCAGAAAACACTAGCCGGGGGTTAAGTTTGGGTCCCGGGGCATTATTGGGCCATATCGGTAATTTAAAAGGGCATTTTGGTAATTTCAGAAATTTGGGAATTAAAACCCACGAAAATTAGAAACAAAAATCTGACTTATTCTTTATCCACTAAACCCACTAACTACACTAAGGCACTTAATGGGCTATGGGAGAAGTTAAGAAATAGTTCCAACTTGCCAAAAACCATCCCCACCTCCATTGTCATCATCCTTAGAGAAGAACTTGTAGAGAGAGAGAGAGAAGAGAATTCTGCAGAAAGAGAGAGGGAGAACAACTCAGCCTTCAAGATTCAACATCAAATTTAGAGAAAGATTAGAGGCAAGTGGTTTAATTATAATTGATTCAATGCCATGCTTTTCCATGTTTAGGATTATCATCAAATTTATCTTGGAAGATTGATTAGACCCATGAATTGAGGATTAAAACTATGAACTATGTTAGGAATTGCATGTAGAAACATTCTGGGCGAATTATGTATTCAAAACAGAACCATTGATGATCTAAAAACGGATTTTAGAAGAAGTTTAGTAATGTTCTTGAAAGAAATAGAAAACTGGAATTCTTGATGAAGATTTGATCCAAACAAAGCCCTTGAATGATGAATTATTGATTTTAGAACGTTAACACTGTTGTAGGATGGTTGTATGATGATATTATAATGTTATCTTAGAGTTTCATGCTTGTTAATGGTGTTTTGAGATGATTTGAAAACTGAAAATCGAAGCAGTCCGCAGCCTACCTGGTGCGTTCGATCGATCGACATTCATCAGTCGATCGATCGACCACCATCGATCGATCGAAGGTCAAGGTCGATCGATCGACCTTCCCAGAAAGAGTGAAATTTCCCCTAGTTAAATTTTAAAGATGTTAACCCTTGGAAAATATTATTGGAGACCTTATGAATATCCTTAGACTTAAGGAAGACCAGTAGGTATGGTTATAAAGTTTGGACCTTAATAAGAATTTAATTTGAGGAATTATTCTAAAAGCTAATGAAGCTCGATGAGTGAGATAATATTAGGATTAATAGTGTAATTTTGAATAAGTTGATGAATTTAGGTTTGGGGCAGAAGTAAGGACCTTAAGAATAATGATGTAATATGTGGGAATAACAGGAAACTTAATAACCCCTTTGAGATAGGTTTTATGTATAAGAATCTATGACGTGAGATGTGTCGACAGTCTACATTATATATTATCGAAAGACTAAAAATGTATACAATTGGGATAATGGTATAAGGATGTAGAAAATACCTTTATTAATATTGAGATATCTAAGATGTGTGCATGCTTAGTATATGATCTTATATGTATGATATACCTACCATACTTGCTATCACGGGAGGTTTACGTTCGCTTAGGGCCTTCTAATCCTTGTGTGCCCGGATTTAGTTTGGTACCTAGAGGACATAGTTCAAGGGAATGACTTAATTGTGAGTTATTAAGCCAGCTGACTATGGAGCGTAGGTATGTACGTGACCATGGATATGTTTAATTATGTTCGCCTCCAGTTTTGTGTGTTGTGCTTATTCTAACAATTCCTGAGAGATTCGGAATTTGTAATCCTTATGTACGTGATGTACCGGGATGGATAGCAGAGTATGTGTGCACCGCAGCTTAGCCTCGAGGTGCTTATATTGTATATTTATGATGCGAATAATATACGGTTGAATAAAAAAGGAATTTTGATGTTTATTTATGATAATCATTATAGTAACTCCATGAGAAGATAAATAAGGGGATAACCTCCAGTAAACGGTAATGCTAACAATTGAGAATCCGAGTTCAAGTAAAGCTATCTATTTAAGTAATAACATTGGGAATTCATATTGTGAATCGAGTAGTTGGGTTAGAACTTATGATGGTTTAGTTAGATAAATAACACATGAATGGGTACAGGAACGTTAGGATTGCACTGTTAGACGAGAGGTGAGTATTTCATGTGAGTGCACGTCCTAACATGTATCCTGCATTCATTGTTTTAATTGTTATTAAAGCACTTGCTGTTTTTAAAATACTCTCCACATTCGGGCTCTGACCCGTTTGCTTTCAAATCTATCTTTTTGTAAAAACCATTTTAGGTGCCCAGCCACAAGGACACCATGCATAGTATTTCCAGTCAGGTGACGAGCTGTAGCTGTTGTGGAAGTTACAGGGCCTTGATAGTAGACGCTTCATTTGCCTTGATTCTATATTCAGATTTCATCAGTTGTAGGGCATGTCGCCCATTTCTTTTAGAGACATTTCATTTTATATTTCAGTTATTCAGACTTTGGTTTGTAATTAATTCAGGATGCAGACTTGTTCTATTTCATTTCATATTGGGATTGTTGTGAGGAGTATTTCCTTGAGACTCATCTTTAATTGTTGATTCCTTATAGTTGGACTTTATCGTGAATGGTTGTGTTACATTTCTATATTTCATTTATTACATGTTAATCAGATTTAATTTAAAATTTGACAACTCACTTTTTAACTACTAGGTGGTTAGTAATCATTAAAAATGTTTTCGACAGTGATGCTATTAACTGGACCAACTTGGCATTTTGTATTGATTTAATAAAGGAGTAGCTACCCGGTATTTAATTAGTCAGGGTGTCACAGAAAGGTCCCCTCCTCCTTAGGTGACAACGTACATCTTTTCAAAATCATATATTCCCTTCGTGGGAGATATCTATAATCATATCCGACTATTTACATCATACTTTTACATCTCTGGTCATAAATTTTAATGACTTTTATATGGGGATTGATTAAATTAAAAGGGGAAACTAATTTAATTAATCCCCATATAAAAATCATTAAAATTTACGGGGTGTTACAAGACCGTGACAAGTTTGCCTTGTCACGATTTTTTATCGTGACAAGATGCAATTTTTGGTGTAGTGTTAGGAATTACTTATTAGTTATGGGGATTACATACCATTTGGATTTGGCCCTCCACAACAAAATGGTTAGTGAAAAGAAGGAAGACGACTCTTTTAGATACGGTCAAATTCATGATGAGCTATTCAGATCTACTGGAATCTATTCGAAGTTATGAATTAGACATGGATACTTATTTACTAAACTTAGTTCCTTGTAAATAACTCTCAACAACTCCCACATAACTCTTGACTAGGCTAAAGACTAGTCTAGGACATGTTTGAATCTAAGCTTGCCTAGTAAGCTGGAATTAAGGACTTAAGTATGTATCTTTGTAGATTACCCCAAAGGAACTAAATGTGGTTTATTTTATTATGCTATGGACCAGAGGGTGTTTATTAGAACTAATGCTTGATTCTTTGAGGAATACTATATAGTGGACTACAAACCCAAGGGTTAGTTAATCTTACAAGAGCTACAAAGAAAAGACACAGTAATTGTTTCTGAACCACTAGTACACAATGAAATACAACCTCACTAAATATGATGCCTAGTTGAAGCATTAAAAACATTCTGGATAGACGTGTCACTTATACACGATCACAAGATGATCCACATCATAATGGGAGAGTGATGCAACATCCTAATCTATTAGTGTATTCAGGTGAGCACTTCGGTGAGATCCCAAGGGAGTATGATCAGAATCCCATGAACTATAATATGGCACTACGACACATGGAATTTGAGTTTTAGATTAAGGCTATGAATATCGATGTGTTCAAATATGGTTTGGGAACTTGTTGACTTTTCAAATGGGATAAAACCCATCGAGTGCAAGTGGATCTATAAGAAGAAAATATGGATAGATTCATGGTAAGGTGAATCCTTAAAGTTAGGGCTTTTTGTGAAAGGGTTTATGATTGACAATGAGGAAACCTTCCCTTCTATATCCATGATAAAGTCTATCAGAATTATTTTATCCTCTCTAGTTCATCTCGATTATGAGATTTAACAAATGGACATCAAGACTGCATTTTTGAATGATAGTCTTGATGAGTCCATCTATATGACGCGATTCAAGGGGTTCATATCGAGTAAATAGGAAAGAAAAGTTTGCAATCTTAAGAGTTCCATTTATGGACTCAAGCAAGTGTCAAGGGCATGTAACATTTGATTTGATCAGGCAACCAAATCTCTTGGGTTTGATCGATATCAATATGAACGTTGTGTTTATAATTAGAATAACATAAACGTGATGGTATTTCGAGTACTTGATATGGATTATATTCTCCTAATGAGGAATGACGTGGGTGTATTTTCTAGCATAAGAGTGTGGTTATCCATCTATAGATACAAAGGACTAAAAAAAATATAGTCTCGTCCTTGGGATTAAGATTTGGTTTGATCAAAAAAAGGATTTTGAGCCTATCCCAACATACTTACATCTATGATGTGCTCATAATATTTAACGTTCAGGATTCTAAAAAATGACTAGTTTTCAACCTGCACGATGCGCGAACGATTGAAATAACTAGTAGATGAACTAATGTACTTTTGTGTATTTAATAAGAAAAATATAATATTTTTTCAACATGAGTAAAATAAGAAAATAAAAATAATAAATATTGCATGAAATACCTATTATTAAAACTTGAAAGAGCAACATAAATTAATCAATATTATAGTAAGTATGATAAAATTAATTTATAATTTATTTTAAAAGCTACAATAAAGTAAAAGGAATCTTTAATAACCCAAAATAATCAATTTTATCATAGGTGCGATAAAATTTGCTAAAATCCAAGGCTTTCAAGGACCATTCTAAAAAAACGATATTATTATAGCAATGATAAAATTAATTTGTAATTTATTATTAAAGTTACAATGAAGTAAAAGAAGATTAAAGTCCCATCTTAAAAGCTACTACAAATCACATAGACATGGACTAAATTTTCAATCGTAAGATATTTTACAAATCAAATAGGTTTATATATTATATACTCATATGATATACATAAATATGATACATATAAATGCTGATGATGCGTTACCCAGGGAAAATGATTTTGGGTATGTGGTTAAATTCAATGATTTATCACTATCTAATATATTCATATCTATTTACAAATCCTTAAGAAAAGATATAAGCCAACTTCAAGTGACTAGAAAAATCATATTTTTCTTCATATTTCTCTATCTAATTTTATACCCTCTCATATTTGCTTATAGTTAAGCGTGTGCTTCACATGAAGCGAGAATTACAAAATTATATATATATATATATTATATATATATATATATATATATATATATATATATATATATAGAGAGAGAGAGAGAGAGAGAGAGAGAGAGAGAGGCAGGCTCCTGTGCACGCTAAGTTTGCACATGTGCTTGCGCACACCAATTTTTTTAAAATATTAAAAAAATATTTTTAATTTGATTTTTTATATGATATTTAAACATTTCAACGGACACTTATTAAACTCTTCAGCTCAAAAAAACTTTTTTCTATTTTTAAAAAATCAGTCAAACTTTCACAACTTTTAAAGTACTTAAAAGGAGTGAAAGTTTGACCGATTTTTTAAAAAATAGCAAAAAACGTGTTTTTGAGCTATGGTTCACTTTATTCAGAATGCCAAAATAGGGGGTGCGGTTGTTTTTATAATAGTCGAGATAGTCGAAATAAGTGCCAAGTTGTATTTTTGAGTTTTGGGCACTTTTAGTGGGTTATGACTCAATTATGTGGTTACGAGTCATTTTAATGGTGTATTAGCAATTAAAAGAGGGCCATTTATGTTTTATGACCCGTTTAAGTCTCCCCACCCCTTTTTCATTTCTCATTTGTGTTAGAAACCAAGAGAGAGAGAGAGAGAAGAGAGAGTTGGGAGAAATGGAGAAAAGAGAGAAAATGGAGATTTGAGGCCGAAAATCGTTGCTACCGGATGTGGATCCGAGACTACAACCTCGAGGCGAGTTTCTTACTTGCTAGATTATGATTTAATGTGATAATTTGCATGTATTATTAGTTTTTGGTGATTTAAACCATTTATGGATTTTTGTTGATTTTGGTATTTAAACCCTAAAATTTGAAGTTTAATTTGGTTTCAGTAGAAAATATTAGTTAGTTATAGTATAAAAATGATGTGGTGCAAATAATTGTGGTTGTTGTTGGAAAAAATTGGGAGATTAGCGTTTTGCAGATTTTAGGGTTCTTAAACTCGTAGCCCAAACTTGGGATTTCTGTAGGACCGAATCGATTCAGACCATGCGAATCGATTCAGTAATGGGGAAAGTGTCAGGTCTGAGTTGACCGAATCAATTTGGACCATGCGAATCGATTTGGGGTTAT
This sequence comes from Sambucus nigra, assembly GCA_949130495.1. NCBI lineage: Eukaryota > Viridiplantae > Streptophyta > Magnoliopsida > Dipsacales > Adoxaceae > Sambucus > Sambucus nigra. Next base: position 558,870,316 of record OX422215.1, on the reverse strand, counting down.
GCAAAATGTTAAGGTCTTCTTGACCAAATCAATTCAGACCCTCCGAATCGATTCGCTTTCAGACCGAATTGATTCGGCCAGGGTGAATCGATTCGAAAATCCTGCACTTTTAGGAGGTTTTTCCAGCTTAGTTTTCAGGCCTTTTCTTTTAGGTTCGAGGTTTAGGAACCTTCCTTTGGGAAGTAATTAATAGTCCTAGAGGGTTATTTTGGGTAGACTAATGTCCTAGGATAAAATGGGATAATTGGTCTTACCCGAGGGCTAGTTTGTATAGGCTAATGTCCGTATGATATAGGAAGTAAACCTAAAATAAATTGGATATAAAATATTAATGTTGAGACTTTTGGGAGCCAATCATTGAGGGAGACTCACTTTGATGACTTAGGTTATTGTGTGGAACTCTTGGAGACTAGTTTGAGGATGATGGTACTTTGGGTCTTAGGTCATTAATAAAATATGACTTAATGAGAATGAAATGCATATTTTGAAATGTGGTACTAAATGAATAAGTACAAATGATTTTGTGAATGTAAAAATGGATGTTTTCAAAAGGAAAGAAAAATGATTTTTCATAAATGTTAAAATATGGATACACACCTCTCTAAATCGCTATCATAAGGGAAGTTGCGTGCGTATGGTGAAGCCCCCTGGCTAATGAATGCAGGGTGGATATAGTCATAGGCCATATGAGCGTTTATTGTATTTTTCTGCACTGGTTAGGTGATTCTATGTGTGGTCATGACTATCCCGCAGGCATATGGTCGCTTCCCGACGTTTCGATAGGATCCCAGGTTGTCTTGATGATAGTTTAATACCCCGTACTTTTAATTGATATTTATTTATTGGGATTAATTAAATTAAATAGGTATTAATTGAGAATTAATCCGGATAAAATACTAACGAGATGTGAGTTGGTATTTGATTATAATGTGTATACATATGACATTATGTGAATATTGAATATATTGAAATTGTCGAGAGTTTTAAATACGACAATTTGGAAAATTTAATTGGGACTCGCGTGTCAGTCGCGTCGAGAATGAATTTATGAGATTTAAAAATAAATTATTTTTCTTTTGACCAAATAGTCATTTTGAGTGCGCCAACGTGTCTGGAAGGGTCGAGATAGTCAGAAAACACTAGCCGGGGGTTTAGTTTGGGTCCCGGGGCATTTTTAGGCCAAACCGGCAACCCAAAAGGGTAGTTTGGTAATTTCGGAAATTTGGTAATTAAAACCCACGAAAATTAGACTTTAATTATAACTTATCATTAAACCCACTAACCCATTTTCAACCCTAATCTATGTAGTGGGCTACGGGAGAAGTTAAGAAAATATTATAACTTGCCAAAAACCAACCCCCCACCTCCATTGTCAACTTGTGAGAAGAACTTGTAGAGAGAGAGAGAGAGGAGAATTCTGCAGAGAGAGAGAGAGGAATTCAACCATCTCCAACCAACAACAAATCTGAAGAACATAAGGCAATTGATTTAGTTACAATTGATTGAATGAATGTGTTCTTCCATGTTTAGTGTAATATAGAATTTTGTCTTGGAAGATTGATATGAACCCATGAATTTGAGGATTAAAACTATATACCATGTTAGGAATTGCATGTAGACATATTCTGGATGAATTATGAATTCAAAACATAACCCTTGATGATCTAAAAACGGATTTAAGAAGAGAATTATTATTGTTCTTGAACGAAATAGAAAAATAGGGTTCTTGATGAAGTTTTTATCCAAATAAAGCCCTTGGTTGATGATTTATTGGTTTTAGAACGTTAACAATGTTGTAGGATGGATGTATGATGATATTATAACGTTAGATTAGAGTTTCATGCATTATAATGGAGTTTTGGGGCGAAACTTGGACTGCAAAACGAAGCAGTCCGTAGCCTATCTGGTGCAATCGATCCATCGACATTCATTAGTCGATCGATCGACCACCATCAATCGATCGATGTTCAAGGTCGATCGATCGACCTTCCCAAAATGAGTAAAATTTTCCCTAGTAAAATTTTAATGATGTTAACCCTTAGAAAATTATTATTTGAGACTTTATGAATATCCTTAGACTTAAGGAAGACCAGTAGGTATGGTTATAAAATTTGGACCTTAATTAGAATTCAATTTGAGGAATTATTCTAAAATCTAATGAAATTCGATGAGTGAGATAGTATTAGGGTTAAAAGAGTAAATTTGAATAATTTGATGAAATGAGGTTTGGGGCAGAAGTAAGGACCTTAAGAATAATGATGTTATATGTGGGAATAATAGGAGACTTAGTAATCCCTTTGAGATAGGTTTTAAGTACAAGAAGTTATGACGTGAGATGTGTTGACAGTCTACATTATATATTATCGGAAGACTTAAAAATGCATAAAATTGGAATAATGGTATAGGGATGTAGAATATACCTTTATTAATATTAAGATATCTAAGACGTGTGAATGCTTAGTATATGACTTATGTTTATGACATACCTACCATACTTGCTATCACGGAGGTCGTCGTTCGTGTTGGGACAACTAATCTTTGTGTGCCTACGGGGGGATTTAGATTGGTACCTTAAGAACATAATACTAGAATGACTTATTTGGGAGTTAATAAGTCAGCTGACTATGGAGCGTAGGTATGTACGTGACCCATGGATATGTTGAATTATGTTCACCTTCATTTTTGTGTGTTTTGCTTATTCTAACAATTCCTGAGAGATTCGGAATTTGTAATCCTTATGTACGTGATGTACCGGGATGAGATAGCAGAGTATGTGCACCGTAGCCTAAACTAGGGGTGCCTATAATGTATATTTATGATGTGAATAATATACAACTAATGTTCAAAGAAATACTTAGTAAAGTAACGATGTGTATACTTGTGCTATTTTAATAGAGATTAAAATGAGAACTCCACATAATAAATGGTTGTTATTAGGGAATTAAGGCCCATACATGGTATACTTTAATGACATGAATAAACCATTAAACCTATAAAGTGAAGCCAGGTTTTGTATTAGACTAGTTAGTTAGAAGCATAACTAGTACGAGCTATGGATGCGTTAGGAGTGCACATTAGTTGAGAGGTGAGGAGCTCATGTGAGTGCACGTCACTAACATGTATTTGATATTCACTGTTTAATTGTCATTAAAGCACTTGCTGTTTTTAAAATAATCTCCACTTTCGGGCTCTGACCCGTTTGCCTTCAAATCTATTTTTGTAAAAACCTTTTTAGGTGCCCATCCACAAGGACACCATGCATAGGAATTCTATTCAAGTGACGAGATGTAGCTGTTGTGGAAGTTACAGGGCCTTGACAATAGACGCCTCTTTTCTAGTCTTGACTCCATATTCAGTTTCATCATTTGTAGGGCATGTTGCCCATTTCTTTTAGAGACATTTTATATTTAAGTTATTCAGATTGTGGATTGTAATTTATTTAGGATTCAGACTTGTTTTATTATTTCAGTTGTGGGATTGTTGTGAGGAGTATTTCCTCCAGACTCTTTATTACTTGTTGATTACACTATTGGGACTTTATTGTGTATGGTTATGTTATTCTTTTATTCTTCACTTACTTCATGTTAATCAGATTTAATTTAAAATTGGCAACTCGCTTTTTAAATACTAGGTGGTTAGTAATCATTAATATGTTTTCGACAGTGAAGCTATTAACTGAACCAACTTGGCATTTTGTATTAATTTTAATAAAGGAGTAGGTACTAGGTATTTAATTAGTCGGGGTGTCACAGATAGGCCCTGGAAGATGATATCCATTTAGGGGCGCGCACAGTGGGGAAACTCGAACGGCGTTCTTAGAACGCGTTATATTATGTGATATATAACTATTGATAATAATGTGGGACATTATTGGTTATTAAATCATTTTATGATAATAAAATGGCTTTAATTTACATTTCCCGGATGGAAGAAGGGAAATGGGACGTTAAATACATTTTTCGGATAGAAGAAGGAAAATGGATGACATGATATGAAAAAGTAAAGCATTTTTATGTTAATAATACTTGCTTTAAATTATATATTTTCCGAATGGAAGAAGGAAAATGGAAAGTTATGAAATAAAAAGGATAAAGCATTTTTATGTTAATAAAACTTGCTTTTAAATATGTATTTTTCCTGGATGGAAGAAAGGAAATAAAATTTGGTAAAGAAAGTAATGAGATGAAATTGAATTGGTAAACATATGATGAAATGAATTGCCATATATGTATTTCCTAAAGAAATAGGAATTGTGCCTTTAGATGGTGAATGGATTTATTTATTGTCTCCTTGAGTAGCTATAGATGTGGCATCCCATATATATATATATATATATATATTGAGTACGTGCTAAAGGTCTAATAGATCTCGATGATAAACCTTGCCTAGTAGTAGTGTATCGGGGGGGTTCCTTGTTTGGATTTCGCTTCGTGAGACACCCCACGCACGAATAGGGCATAGTGTTGAGACTGGGGAGAAGTTAGCCCTTAGTAATTTGGTTAACTAGAACATCATCATTGATATTGTGTTAGGTTGTGCTTTTAGATTGAGAGGTGAGAAATATTATTGTTAACTGCGAGAGAATTACGCACTTAACTTTCATGCATTTTAGTCACATGGTAATCATATCAAACCAGGCCCTGACCCGTATATATTTCTTTATTTTGCACATACTCCTTACCGTACACGTGCTCTACCGCATGGACACCCGTATTTACATTCCCATTCCAGTTGTCATGGAGCTATAACATATTGCGGATGTTGTAGGATATTTGTTTTAGACCCCCCCTTATCTTTTGTACTCTAGTTATGTTCAGTTTATTTATTCGGGCGTGTTGCCCAAGCTTTGCATTCATTTACTATATTATAATAATTGAATTGTAATACTCGGTGTAACTAATTGTATTGGTTTGCTCACCGACAACTTAGTCGATGATTATGTATTATATTTTCTTTTCGTTACTCACTAATTTTTAATATCCACCATTTTTACAAATGGGATTGTCTAAGTGTTTTTATTTTATTTTCAAAATTTTAAATTTGACAGTCCGTTTTCTAAAATGATTGGTGGTTATCTCGTACTATGATTTTAACCGATAGTGATGCTGAGAATGGACCATCTATGATTCCTGTGATTATTAGAGTATTGGGCTGGCCACCTATTATTTTAGTAGGCGGGTTGTCACAATTAATAAAGGGTTTCATTATAATGATAAAATAGAAATCTAGACTTTTGGAAGGTCAATTATATGGTTTTGAATAGATATAAAATCATGTTATAGGACCGTTGTTATGATTATTATGATGATTCCCATGTAGAAGATTTCATCCATGATTAAGGTTCTAAAATTCCTATAAATTATAACCCTTGCATGTGGTAGAAGTTCGAGGGTTTATGCACACAAATCTAAAATTGTATGAACACCCCTGTAGCTTGAAATTCTATGTTTTGGGACTTGAATCGGGTAGTAAAACACGTAATAAATTATCCTAAGAGGGTAAACAAAGTCATGGGGACCTGTTTGAAAAATTACATTAAGGATCAAACTATTGGAATAATGTTTGGGTAAAAAAAATTAGAAATACCGTTCTTAAATTTTTTTGAAGAAGGTATGTAGTCTCCCAGGGGAAAATTGGTTCTCCCCTAGCCTGAACCAGTTTGGATACCCTAGTTAGTCGAAGTCCTGAATCTAGATTTATTTTGTTACGAATGTGTGGCCATCAGTTTCGTATATTTCTGATTTTGTTTGAATTAGTTATGAATTTTCTACAAAAGGGTGTCCAAGACCAAAATCTTTAGTTAGTAATTTGGGGATGGAATTTATTTTAGGCACAAATTTTCGAATTATGGGAATATTAGTGGTTAATTAAATATTCGAGGGTCGAGAGTAGATTCGGTGAAAAATTACAATAAGGATCAAACTATTGGAATTATGTTTGGGTAAAAAATAAGAAATCCCGTTCTTCAAAAATTTTGGGGAAGGTATGTAGTCTCCCAGGGGAAAACTGCTTCACCCCTAGCCTGAATCGATTCGGATCCCCTTCTTAGTCGAAGTACTGAATCTAGATTTTTTGGTTATGAATGTGTGGTAGTCAGTTTCGTATATTTCTGATTTTGTTTAAATTAGTTATGAATTTTCTACATAAGGGTGTCCAACACCAAAATCTTTAGTTAGTAATTTGGGGATGGAATTTATTTTAGGCAAGGATTTGTTGGATTACGTGAATATTAGTGGTTAATTAAATATTCGAGAGTCAAGAGTAGATTTGGGACATATAGGCAAGTGCCTTGGGTGATAGGCATGGATTAGGCATATATATATATATATATATATATATATATATATATATATATATATATATATATATATATATATATATATGGCGGTATATTATATGGTGAAATTATTGGAGTTCATATTAGTTGGATAGGCCGTGTGCGGATAATCGGAGAATTTATTAAAATTAGATTAGTGGTGTTACTAATAGGCAAGAGAATTAAATTAACAAGGAGATTAATTATATTCTATTAAATAAAGGAAAGTGAATAATTGACGAGATGGTAAACTATTGACATAGGACGTTGACAGGAACTTTAATACGAGGAATATAAGGGGTAATTTATGATGTAATTACCAGAAGGAATTAACTACTTGATTAATTGTGTTTCAGAAAGAAATGTTATTTAAGAATTCATATGTGGATTGGTTATTAAATGAGGATAATCGCGAGAAATTCCTATAGGACAACTTGGGGTAATTATAAAGTAATTACATTTACATATGATGATATGTATCTATATTTTGTGTGGACATATCTATGTTCGTGGACCATCCTATCAGTTGTGGTTGCATGCATTCGGTACCGGGGCACACTTCGCCACAGGTGGGCTAGGTGTAGTATAAGTTATATTTTAGGTACCGCGTGGCATCGCTACTTATAAGAGTTAAGTGTTGATGCTGGGATCCATATAACACCGCTTGGTATGGGCCGTGCAATGGTATAACTCCATAGGTACCACCCCACTTGCTTGTGTATTGTGATGTTCGTGGTGGATAGGAGATTCCCTCGGGCTTACTGATAGAGCAAAAATGAGATGCTATTGACATCCCTTAGTGTCGCATATATATATATATATATATATATATATACATTCCTGCTCTTGTGAGGACTAGTCCACATTTTAAGAATGCGGACCGGACATGTGTCACCTGGCGCTGAGCCTAGAAAAGAAAGAGACTGTGCCTATAATTTAGGCGATAATTTCTAAGCGCACCTTTAGACGAAACATGTTCGGTCCGCATTCTTAAAATGTGGACTAGTCCGCACAGGTATATATATATATATATAATAATAATAATAATAATAATAATAATAATAATAATGATAATAATAATAATAATAATAATAATAATAATAATAATAATAATAATAATAATAATAATAATAATAATAATAATAATAATAATAATAATAATAATAATAATAATAGAACTGAATAAGATGAATTTATGGTCTAATATGTAGACTATAAAACACAGACCCAATATTATGTAGTATGCATGATAAATTGCAATGTCACTTCAAAGGTAATGACTGGGGTACTTTGGGTAGAAGTAACTTGAAATGTAAATGATTATATTTCATAACGTTGATTATGCTAGATGCATTATTATAATTACGTTGGTACATTTATATGTTATCCATTTTTGGACTTAGGTAGTTGTACGTTTCGACATTTATCATGATAAAATTGGGGTTGTTGCTGTTGTCATGAGAAAATCGATATTTCAATTAGATATTTTTTTTTCAATTGTCTTTCTTTTTGTAAATATTGTAAGTCAAAGTTAAAAATATCAATTGCAGTTACCGAATGTTATTCATAGTACTTTTCATATTAATTTAAAATTTAATTTCTTTTCATTAGTAGAATATATTAAACAAATCATGCTACAAAAACAAAGCAATGCCATTTATATATATTCGACCACGCATCGCGTGGCCTGCATGCTAGTTTCAATATATTTTAATAGACCTTAAAAAAGTTTTGGAATTAGAATAGTTCATTAATACCTGAATTCCAAAAGATTTCTTAGGATCCATATAATATCGACCTATGCTTATTCGTAAATTTAAGGCTTTTGAAAATAAATGTTAGTCACGTGTCGTAGATAAGAGAAGCTTAACATACCCAGTTTGAATATTGGACAAAAACGTTTTGAAAGTAGAAAAGTTCTTTATTAACATTGTAATTTTGGCTCATTTGGATCATGGCCAGTCCTCATATTTATAAACATTGATAGCGTTCCATGTAAAAATTATAAAACAAACCCTTATATATATATATATATATATGGTGTAAATATATAAATGATAACAAATTGATCAATTGGGCCAGTGGAATCGCCCACTTCAAACATGCGCAAGGCCAACTCTGATTTGGATCCATGTATTATCGCCTTATAGTTTTTCCTAGGTTTAAGGATCTTAAACACAAATGCAAATAAATATTAATATAACCATGTGGCATAATTAAGAGAAGCTTAAAATAATCACATTTCATATATTATGATAGAATTATTACTGTCAATTTGTCATATTAGGGGATAATATCAAATAAAATGTAAGAAATGACTTTTTATTTACAAAAACTATTGCCACCCATAAATATAAGTGTGTGTGTGTACATGCGCGAACGTGTGTATGTGTATATAAAAAATGAAAATATACTTTAACAAACTACTATCGAAGAAGTTCGATCAAGTCAGTATATTTGGAAACTACATGGACTATACTTAACAATTTGAGAACGTGTGATAATTGATTAACTTTGCAACTTTCTAATATAGCACACTTATTTAATTTTAGCCCCTAAACATGCATCTAAGGTGCGTATGTCAATCCATAAATAAATAAAGCATGTGACACAAAAATATGCTGAGACACAGATTTCAGGAAAAAACCCCTTTCGGGTAAAACCTTTATTTCACTATGAATATACAAGCCGCAACTTACAATTACATAGAGAAATCTGCAATGGATCAACGCGCAGCCAACCCACAAAGACACGCAGTCTTCAACTCAGCAAGAGAATACACGCAGCGCCCTCCAAGGACTCGCAGCCCAATCACCAAAGGTAGAACCGCAGCTCTCCTCAATGACACGCAGCCATAAAACTTTGTAGAGACTCCCTCAGCAATGACACGCAGCCCTCGGTTACAAAGATCTTCCCACAAAGAGGAACAGTAGCAAAGCTTGTGTTCTAGGGTTCCAAAAGATTCACAAAAGTAATTGAGATTTTTGTGTGAATCGAAAAGATGTTTTGCACATCAAAAAGGTGAAGACTTAGAGTATTTAGGACTCTGAAAATCGTCTTTAAAAGTCTTAAAAAATAACTCTCCCGAAGTTGGTATAAATAAGAAAACCAAGGAAAGAGTTTTCAAAAACTGGGACTGTCCGTAATTATCCCAGGCGGGCCGGTCCGGATTGAGGGCGGATCGGTCCGATTTGACCGGATCGGTTCTTTTATTAAGAGGCGGATCGGTCCGGATGAGGTCGGATCGGTTCGGTTATTTCTGCTTCATCGGTTTGCATTCGATCCGGGGTCTACTGGACCTTGAGCCAGCGGATCGGTCCGGGTATAGGGCGGACCAGTCCGATTTTCCCAGAAAAATAAAAACTTTAAAAAGCCTCATTTTGCTTGAAAAAACTTACTTCTTATTTTTATAAAAAACATTTTATAAAAATTTCCCAATACTAACTATGAACTTTAAGGAACGTAAAAACAAAATTTTACCAAGTTCATTCTCGCAGAGGCTATGATGTTGAAGATGCTTTGATATTCGGATCCGTTGATGTAGATGCGATCTTGAGTTTCTTCAACGGTGTAACGGCGTACGACATACAAATTGATAATGGACAAAAATGTCCTTACAATGTCTCCTTATCCCAAAGCTAGACTGGAAGATAAGTTCAAGATACTAGACATCGAGAAGTTCAAGGGAAGCAGACACCCAATTATTTACCCTCGAAGCTATCACCAAGCATGACCCTCATTAGTGCCTCCGAAGAGATAATGACCCAAATGTTTTTGGAGACCTTGAAAAAAAGTTCCCTCCAGTGGTTTCTACCCCTCAAAGAATCTAGGTCTGTAGTTGGGAGGATGTCGCCCTATAGTTCATGTCTCGGTACAAGTACAATGAGGAGCTAGATGTTACAAGCTGAGATCTAGAGACTCTTAAATAGAACCCCAGGGAAACACTCAGTAGATTCATAGGAAGGTGGAGAGAGAAAGAGATTACCATAAAACAGACCCTATGAGGAGGAACAAGTTAGTATTATGAAGAAGAAATTCTTTCCTAATATCCGAGAATCCATAGGAGGACAATATTAACCACATTTTCAAGCCCTTCAAGATTATGTTATAGAAATCGAGGAAGGCATTAGAAAAGTGGACTCTGAACTAAAGAAAGTGATCAAACAGTTCACTCCTCGAAAGTATGAAAAGCCTTCTAGTGCTACAGTTTCAACAACAACATTTCGTAACCTGCTACTTCTTGGTCACCCGAAAGTCGCCCTAATCCTGCCAAAAAAAGGTACAGCTAGTTCCATGCTTCCCTGTCTAAAGTCTACCAGGCCCTATTAAGCCGAAATATTATCAAACCCTTGGACCCCGTCCATTGCCAAATCCACTCCCCAAAAACTTGAAGCACAATGCCTGTTATGATTTCCACTAATCTACAGGTCCTACCATTAATCAATGCTTCCACCTTAGGAATGTGATCCAAGGCCTAATTGACCGGGGTATCATCACCCCACCGACTTAAGCCTAATACCACTCATAACCCATTTCCAGCACATATAAATGTTGTCTTTATAGAAAGTGACCCATAATTTGACCCATCTACTCAAATTGTGCCCAACAAATCACCCATCATCCCTATAGTCTCACCTAAACTGGTCAAGGTTTGCTTATATTTTCTCCTACACCCTACATGATTCACCGATCAAGCTTTGTCATTTCTTACGAGGTCTTGCATCACCGTCCATACCAGATGTGAGGGGGAGACATGGAGTTATCGACTATGTTGAACCAACTCTTAGAGTTTGGGCTGAAATTACACGCCGAGATGACCATTGATTGTCTAAAATTCGGTAGCTTATTCATGGAATCCCAAAAATAGGCTTGGGAATCAAATGAATGGGTAGTACCTGTTAAAGAAGTCAGTATAGATGACGTGGTACAGATCATGGCCGCTATATCTTGACAGATAAGTGAAATTCGCAGCATCTTTGAGTTGCTCACCACTTTAAAGCTTTAGGGACGGTTGGTCCCTTCACTCCTACACCTCCCCATGGAGTGGAAATATTTATACGATGAAGTCATTGAGGTTTTTGAATGCATTGATTACTCTTGATAAGAGGACATAGTCGGCATCGAATGGTGTGATGATTTTGACATCTTAAATAACGAACCAAATTAGGAAGAAGTCAGTCTAGTAGCTAGCTTATGTGTACCTTTGAATATCTGTTGAGGAAAATGAATAAGGTTTCCATTAAAATCGAGGTAGATGAAGCCACGATATTCTTGTTATTCCCCGCCTTAGTGAACCACATCACCAGGTCAAGAAGACACTACAAAGATCCGATTCCTCGTGCAATCGAAATAGATAAAGGAAAAAGAGTTATAGAAGTACTTCCCATGCTATAAATGACCATCCAAGAGAGAAAAGTCCTTGATTATCTTAAGAAGACCCTATCCAATATCACCCTATAAGGGCTTTTCATGTCCTCTTAGTTTTATCGAAATGACTTAATAAAAACTCTCACTGCACCCACAGTCCCTCCTTCCACTACTTCTGAAGAAGATGTAAATATGGTTGGGCCATTGACCTCTTCCAGTCTCTTCTCATTTTTTGAAGAAGAGATACTGGAGTTTGGCCCTAGTCATAATTATGCCCTCATCATCTCTATTGAAATATTGAGAAAGACAGGCCTAAATTCACTTGTGGATAACAAATCTGGTCTCAATGTTTGTTCTCTTAGAACCTTTAATTGTTTGGCACTGAAAGTCAGTGATCTCACTCCCACTTCTATGGCCGTGCATTCTTATAACAATACCCACTGAAAAGTAGGGGTTTATAAGAATTACACTAGATGCTAGCCCTATCAATCATGTCATTGAGTTCCAATTCATTGACATACCTGCATGCTTCAATTTTTTTCTTAGTCATCTATAGCTCCACAACATTTTAGGAGTATCTTCTTCCCTTCATAAAAAATTGAAGTTATTCACCAAAGGTCAGGCTATCACCATTTTGGGGAATGGTGGCAGTACAGATAATGTCAGTACTATCAATCCAATATTGGAAATCTAAAATAGGACAAATGACATGCTTCTCTCTCAATTTAGAATTGATTCACTCCCCCTCTTAGCAGGAGACAATTTCAAAAATCGAGTCTATCCAGAACACAACCCTCATGGAAATGTTAATGTGATTAGAATATTCAAGAATGTGCACTTCATGCACAAAATGGGGCTAAGGGGATGACGACAAGGGATCCTTGAGCCCATAGTTCTAAATAAGTCCTTTACTCGATGTGGCATGGATTAACAAACTTCACCAGATAAACTCAAAGCACTCCGTCGATTGAGACCAAAAAGAAGCTTAGAAGATGAAAAGACTGTTTCAAGGGACTCTTTAGATGGAAAATTTTTCAAGGAGGTTGATAACTTCCCGTTCTATGGCTTCTTGAAATCGTGGTATGACTATGTTGATAAGAAGATGAAACTAGTGCAAGAAATCTTATTTTAAGATGGTAACTCTTAGGCCAAAGACTAAAAACATGAATTGGAAACTCTCACCGTGAAAGTCGTGACAATTATCAAGGACTCTTAGGAAAGCGATTTTGAAGACTCATTCGACCAACAGACACTAGGGCTGAGTCTCAACATGATATAATCAACTGAAAAAAAGTTAAACTAATAATTCAACTAGTAAAACTTCTCTCTTTCTCTCTCTCTATCTCTCTCTATCTCTTTCTCTCTCTAGATCCGCCTGAACCCTACTTAGGGTTTCATGGAAACCTCTATGTCTAACCCTATTAATCTTCCTACACTTCCTGATCCCCCTCATCAACTTACCAAATCATTTGCTAATGTTGTTAAAGGATAATCAAACTCTGATGACATACCAATGATTCCAATATCTACCCTCAAAGGTGAGCTTGTTATTCGATTTTAACATGCTGATACCTAAAAACTTACAGAACCATTCGAGTATTCCATTATTGGTAAGTTCTCCCATAGCTGACCAACTCTCGAAGAAATAAGGAAAACCTTCCATACAAGGAGTTTAAAAGGAGCATTTTAGATATGACTTATTAATAAAAAAATATATCTTGATCAAACTTTTCATTGAAGAGGATTTCATCCGAATATGGATGAGAAGCCAATGGTACATTAGAAGATTCCCTATCAGATGTTTTAAATGGAGTCTCCAATTCAATCCTGATATTAAAAGCCCAATAGCCCCCGTGGATCACTTTTCCTGCACTACCTACTCATTTTTTCTCTAAAGATTCCCTATATTCCATTTCTCTAGTAGTTGGTAATCTTCTAAAACTATATGCATCTATAATTTCTTGTAATAGACCTAGCATGGCCAATGTATGTGTGAAATTAAATCTGATTGAATCTAGGCCTAAAAGACTATGGATTGGATGTGGGGAAGATGTGTTTTGGCAAAAAATTGAATATGAAAGTATCCTACCATACTGCACTGACTAATATAAGCCTGACCATGATAATTTGAAACGTGATTTCCATTTTTATAAGGCCACATATAATCATTCAAGATGGCTGGAGAAAATACCCCAAATATACAAACTATCTAATGAGTCTGCTAAATAAGAAAACCCTACAACTTGCATCTCCAAAGACCTGCCTAACCTTAATCAAGAAATAAAGATTGCCAAAGAAATAAAATTTACCACATCTCCACTCTCTTCTTCCAACCATCATCATCATACAAACCAAGAGACCTTTGAAAGCAATCAATATCAAATGCACTCAAACCAAATTATCCCTTATCAAACTAAATCCAACTCTAAAATTGATTCAGTTACATCGCAGATTCCTCAAAATACCTCTTACCTAAACTTATAATGTTGTCCATCACTTCCTAAATTAATCTTTAGCATTAAATCCTTCTTCTGATAACCATCCAAATCATCTTCCAAAAACATCCTCAAGAAATTATGTTAAATCCCTTCAAAATCTTTATCCTCTAACTGATAACCCTCCTAAAATTTAAGAAAAAATTTCAAGACTTTATCTATAGGATTTAAGATGATGAAGTAGAGAATCAAGAAATTCAAGTGATGGATATTCTTAGATTGTCCCCTAAAATAAAGGATTTCCATGATCCAGCCGAAAATAATTTACATGATCCTCTCAACTGGTCTGATAATGAAGCAGTGGATTATGGTAGTTATCCTCCATTTCTAAAGGAACTTATTCTCTTTTAAAAAAATATCTCAAGAAATCTAGCGGCATTCCAGGTGAAAACTATGGAGGAGAATAAAAAAATAAATGTTACTTCAGTCAGTGATAGAAATAAATAGGAAATAGGGCCTATCAAAGTAAGACCTGGGGATCCGATGTATAAAAGATTCACAAGAGCTTCTACAATGGTATCTTTAACTAGTTTACCTAAGACTCAAAAATTAATAATTTCCTCCCATGGAATATTAGAGGGTTATCAAATATACCCTCTCGAGGAAGAATTAAAAAGCTTTGTAATATGTTCAATATGACTTTAATTGCTCTTCTTAAGCCTAAACCCAACAAATTGGATATTGAAGATTTCAGAAGAATAATCTATTTTGAAGGTAGTGTCTCTAAGACTAATAAAAAAAAATGTTTTTTTAGAGATTTGGAGTAATATGTGAATTAATCTAAGAAGATGATCAAGCTTTGTTAATCAAGCTTCAACATAATAAATTTCCTTCTGAAGTGTATGTCTCTATAGTATATGCCAAACGATCCAGAATTGAAAGACTTTTCTTATGATATTTTCTAAGCATTCATAGTGGCATTAGTCATGGGTTACCTTAGATTCTGGTGATTTTACTGTAGTATCTAGCTTAGAAGATGAAAAAGGAGGTAATTCCATTGACAGTTAGGAAGTAGAGGACTATAATGACTTCACTACTAAGGCAGGATTATGGAGGTTGGATTCTCGAGAACAATGTATACTTGGCATAACTTTAGAGGCCAAGGTAAAATCTGGGCTATAATTGATATTGGTTTAGTTTCTTTTATATGGAACTTAAAATTTCCAAACTTTTCCCTTAAACATCTTAACAAGTCTTGTTCACACCACTCCCCTCTTCGTTTTTCAATTAAAACTCAGCTTGATAATATTCCTTTACCTTTCAAATTCATTAACTTCTGGTCCTCTATCTCTAATTTCAAGCAAGTAGTTCAAAAGTCTTGGTCCCAACCAAGGGATAGCAACGCTTTTAGATGTTTTTGTCTAAAGCTCCAAAGGCTAAAAATAGATCTCATTACCTGGAATAAAGCTTCTTTTAAGAAATTTTTTGACCAAATTCAATATTTAAAAAGATAAGTGGATGGTCATGAAATGATTAATGAAGATGACCCTTCTACCATAAATAGAGAGAACCTATCTTTGGCTAAAAGAAATCTTATGGGTGCTCTAAAGAATGAAGAAGATTATTGGGGGAAAAAAATGAGAGGTGAATGGCTTCTGGAAGGAAACTCTAACACTAAATTTTTTCATGCAATAGTGAGATCTAAGACTTCCTCTATGATGATTCATAGAATCAAGAATAAAGAAGGAGTTTGGATTAAAGAGATAGACCAAATCAAAGAAGAATTTAATCAATTTTATTAGGAGAATATGTTAGTAGACTCTATTTAAGGTGAAGATGTGATCATTGACTGCATAAATCCCAAAAGTGCATCTAATCACTCTGAAACTATAGATTCTTTTCCCTCTAAGGATGAAATTTAGCAAGAAATTATACACATTAATGTTTATAGTAGTGAAAGTCCATATAGATTTAATGGGTTCTTCTACCAATCAAATCGAGATATTATCAAAGTTGACACTATCAAAGCTATCCATTTATTTTTCTCTGAAGGGGAATTACCTAAAAGTTGTACTAGCACAAACATAGTGTTAATCCAAAATATTAAATGTTCTAAGACTTGCTCAGATTTTAGGCCTATAAGCCTATGCAAATTTTGTTGCGAAATCATCTAAAAAACCCTTGCTTCTAGGATATCTCAAGTATTTCCTGATAGTATAGATAGATCTCAATTTAGTTTTATTAAAGGGATGAAAATTTCTGAGAACATTCTTCTAGATAAAGAATTAATGCAAATGATTGGGAGAAAGTCTCATCGTGGGAATGTTGTTATTAAGATGGAACTTTCAAAAGAACATGATAAGGTGTCATGGCTCTTTCTCATTAAAACTCTAAGTAAATTTGGCTTCTCAGAGATATGAATTGATAGAGTGTGGAGATATATATCAAATAACTGGTTCTCAACTATAGTAAATGGTTAAACATATAGTTTCTTCAAATATTTCAAAGTTCTTAAGCAAGGAGACCCCCTACCCCTTGTATTATTTGTAATTATTATTGAAACTCTTCATAAAGGGATCCAATAACCTTCACTCTTCTGGTAAGCTCAAATTATTTTCTCATTCTAGAAATTGTCCTGCTATTACTAACTTGAGTTTTAGAGATGACTTTATCATATTTTGTAATGAAAGTGCCTCAAGCTTAAAAAACCTTCATAGCTTTTTGAGGAAATTTGAAAAATCTTCAGGTCATCTTATAAACTGTCCGAAGAGTAGCTTCATAGTGCACTCTTCAATGAGTAGAAGAAGGATCAACAAGATTGAAGATGTTACATCCTTTAAATTGAAGTCCATTCCTATCAAATATTTGAGATGTCCTATTTTCTATGAAATAAAGAAGAGACTTTATTATACTTAGTTGATTCAGAAAATTAAATCTAAGCTTGAATGTTGGAAATTAAAGTTTTTATCTATAGCAGGAAGGAGAACTCTCACAAAATTAGTTCTTGATTCCATTCCTATCCATACCTTAGCAGCTCTTAATCCTCCCCAAAAGTCTATGTTTACTATTCATAAAGTTTTAGTAACTTTCTTTGTGGTTCTTTAAAAGAGTTTGTATCAAATCTCCACTGTCTAAAATAGGAGAAGCTTTTTTTTCGAGTTCAAGAAGGAGGTTTGGGTTTTAAGTCATTGGAAGATATTTTTAAGGCTTCCAGCATGAAGGTTTGGTGGTATCTAATATTCTCAAAATCATTGTGGTCTGAGTTTTTCTTTTCAAAATATAAAGATTGCAATTCCAAGAGTGTATCAAATGCTCTTAAAAGAATTCAAGCTATCAAAGAGGAAATTAAGCAGTATATTTGAGTCATTAATGACTCAGCCTACTAGTCTCTAAGTGTTGCTGGTAATTTTACATCAAAATATTCTTGGAATGCTTCTAAATCAGGTAATACTGCCTCATTTCTTTGTAAATATATGTGGAATATTTCAATTCCTTCAAGGTTTCCATGTTTATATGGAAATGCTGTCACAAAATTATTCCAATTCAAGAAGCAGTTCAGAAGAGAGGTATTCATTTAGACTCTATGTTTCATTGTTGTCATAATCACTTGGAATATTTCAATCATTTATTCATTCATGGTCCTATAGCTTCTGACGTTTGAATAATTTTTCTAATATTCTTGGTTTAAAGACTTCATTCCAATTAGTGAATCATGTGCTTATGTCTTGGTGGCTCAGATCTCATAAGAAGGATTTCATTCAATTTCTCCTTACTACTATTCTTGGCTTCATTTTTTGGGTTATATGGATTAGTAGAAACTCAAGTGTTTTTGAAAATATTTCTATGGATAACAAAAAGATTATTAGCATGATTTATGGACTCATTTCAGATAGCTCCTCTAATAGATGTTTTCATTCTAAGCTAAATTCTCATGAGGATATCGTCATATTATTAAAGCTCAAAGTATGCCCCAAACCTCAAAAGTTTTTGTTGATCAAGTGGGTGAAACCTATGCCAGGTCTTTACAAGCTTAAAATAGACGGGGCTGTTAAGAAAAATCCATGAAATATCATGTTCAAGAGGTATTATTAGAGACCATAAAGGCTGTGTAGTCCATGCATTTTTTGCCTATGAAGGAGTTAACTCTAATAATAGAGCTGAATGTATTGATATCCTAAGGGTGTTAATGTGTGCTTCTCTTAACATTAATAATATTATTATAGAATTTGGTTCAAAATTTGTTATTGTTATCATTTATAGTAACAATCTTAAACCTTTTCGGCACCTAACTGATATTATTAAGGATATTAAAAGTTTTTCAGTGGAATTTTCTTATCCTCATTACTTTAGAGAAGCAAATTCAGTTGCATATAGTCTTGAAAACTATGGGATTTCATCTCAATATATTTATTTTTTCAATTAAGTCAAGGATTTTTCTAGACCATTTAGAGGTTGTGTAACACGCCGTAATTTTATTGATTTTTATATTGAGAATTAATTGGGACTAATTAAATTATATTTGGAAAATGAATCGGTTAAATTAAATATTAATTAGCGAGATAAGGGTTAATATTTATTTATATTTAATATTACTTAGTGAATGAGTAATAATAATTATAAGGAAATATTATAATTTTCGTGAGTGAGAGATATGACAGTTACAACAAATTTAGTCGGGATGCGCGTGTTAGTCGTGTCGGGACTTAATTTGGGAACTAAAATATAATTTCACTTTTGATATTCCATATTGTCATTTCGAGTGCGCCAGTGTGTTCGTAAGGGTCAAGATAGTAAGAAAAGTCTACTCGAGGATTTAGTTTGGTTCCCGAGGCACTTTTAGGTCAATTCAGCTCCCTAGAGGGGTATTTCAGTCTTTTGAGATTTTGAAGATATTAATCCCACGAAAATTAGAGGAATATATTTGATAACACGTGAAGGTAATTGGGGTTCTCAATTACCAAACCAAAGGGAGAGTTACAGGAGGAAGAAGGAGAGTTGTCCTTAGGGTTCCAAGGCCATAAACCACCTCCTTGCACCGCCACCGCCACCGGATTGTAGATAGGGAGGAGGAGAACACAAATCCACCACCCATTCGACAGAAATCAGACTTCCACATTAAGGAAAGTGTTTATCTTGAAATTTTTTGATTTGATATACTATCTATGTTAGAATAGGATGATTTCTTATGAAACTTATGAAGTTTGATCTGAAAATTGGAGATATAGTTCATATTCTTGGGTGAGAATGATAAGATATTTGATCCCTAATATATGTAGATGAATTTTGATGAGAAATATCATGAATTTTGGGGAGAAATATGGACTTATGTTGAGGTTCTTGAACAAGAATAATAATCAGGTTTTTTAGAAATAAATCTTGATTTAATTTGATTTTGGGTTGTTCTTTTAAATTTAATGATTCTAATACATTAAAAATCATTGATACATGTTAATATAATGTTAGAGACCTTTGGTTGGGAGTTTAGGATTGTGTAATGTTGGTTTGGATGTTAAACAATGGAGGACTCCCATAACAGTGTAGGGAAGAAGATGATAACTATTACGACAAATTAGTTCGTCTCCTTGGATGAATTGATTCGAAAAGAGAATCGATTTAGACAAGGCCGAATCGATTTTCTTTCCCAGATTGGCACAATTTTCCCCATTTTTTCTTAGAACTCATGGGAAACAATTGGGTTGACCTTTGGATTAATTTTAAAATCCTAATGAGAGATATTCTAATTACCATTAGGTTAATGTTGGGTTTGAGATTAGTCACACGAGGAGAGAGTAAGGCTAAAATTGATTAAGTTTAATGGGAAATAAACTCTTATTCGGATAATGATTTCTTGTTATAGAAAATTTGGGAAGCGTAGGATCGAGACTAGTAGACTTTGAGTGAGATACCTACTGAATTTATTTGAGGTACAAACGGTAACCATTTGGGTAATAGGAAACACTCGGAATTATACCATGAGTAGTATAACGCAACGTAGAATATTCGAGAGTTACTATACTATGTACGGGCATATGATATTGGTTACGTGTACACCTATGATGATATTACATACATATATATATATATATATATATATATATATATATATATATATATACACACACACACTAGGGTATGCCCGTGCCTGAAGGCACGCTGATAATTTTGAAACGCATAAAGTCGTGTCTCTCCCAAATCGTTAAACCCAATAAATCCCAATCGGGGTAGATTTTCCTTAAGGCACGACGAATAATTCCAAAGTAATGAATCAACTAAATTTTTTTGTAAAATAGTTTTTATTATAATAAAAAAAACGTACGTTGTTTTAGAAATTTTGAGCAAAATTCTATTTGGTTAGAGGACTATCCACCTGTTTTAAAGACCAAAAATAACCCTGTAATGAAATAATCCAATAACAAAACGTCATTGAATGAACGTGTCATTCTTCTAGTGTATGCCCGTGCCTAAAAGCATGACGGAAATTTTCAAAGTACGTAATCGCAAAACGGCGAAAATTTCCAAAATACGTAATTGCAAAAAGAAAAAAATTCATTCCCCGACAAAACAAAGTGAAATTTTAAAAAATAAATGGCCATAATATCCTTTATTTATAGGATTATCCTTGAAACGGTAGTGTTTGTGGTTGGTAATTTTCTAAAGTGTATAATACAGATATTTTATAAAAATTGGGTGGAGTTCCCTTTGTTTCTATGACTATCCACCCTGTTTAGACAATACAAAATATGAAAACAATAATAATCTGTAGAAAATAGCATGTATCACAATAGACAATTCAAAATAGCACGTACCATGATAGACAATTCAAAATTTTGAAGAAAATTTTATTGACACACGGTCATCAATAAAATTGCATGTTAAGATGATAAACAATCTCATCACAACGAAAGCATGTTTCCAAGGGCATCACAAAACGCTCGTCTCATTCACGCATGTCTCATTCAATTAAAGAGGAAAAGTGTTGAAATGTCCATGTAAAGCCGAATATAAATGCCAGAGTATCCAAATCAGAATGGATACTTAGTAATAGTAATTAAGTTTGGCAAAATTAGACACACGATAGAATAATACAAACTGACACGAAGTTATGAATTAATGTTTGAACCTCTTAATAATTTCAAATCATGTCAACACTAAACTAATAAAATACGATAGTTAATGAGTATAATTTGTGTTAATTTACTTCAATCGTAAATAAGAATAATTCTTTGGGCACGTTCATACACAATTATAATATGTGCAACCTGAAATGGGAAAAAAGGTCAAAATTAGGACTATTAAATCCAAAACTGTAGAAAAATAAATTAGATGTGAAACCCCAAATATCTTTTAAAACTAAAATAACATTAATAAATAGATACTGTCTTGGAAATGTAAGTGTAAATTAGATACGCAAATCATATGTATAAAGATGTATAACAGTTAGATTTTCATACTGTAATGAACCAAGATCAAGCTAAATCAATGCTCAAAACCCAACTTTCTTCAAACCCTAAGCTAAAATAGCATCAAACCGACACCACAACTAAATATAAAAAATAAAACGTGATCTAAAAAAAATGCAGGGAATGCAAAAAAATCAAACTCATACTAAGCCTGAGATTCACCAAACACAATATGCCCCAACTCTCAACTTTTTTTTACTTTTTTATTTTTTTAACCACTAAGAGAATCCAGATATTAATCACAATTCAACGAAAATCTTTGTGTTCATTAAAAATCAGGCACACTTGCTTAGAAGTCTCATAATGGAAAAGGAAATGTTTTATTTAATAAAATGGAACCAAACAGATAGACACTCTGGTCCCATCAGAAGAAATGTAGAGCTACACTCCATCCCTACATTGATCGTCCTGAAACTCACCTCTGATCTCTTGGTGATGATGGTGCCGATGATGGCGAATCTGACCAAGAAGGGTCATGGATCGAACTTCCTCATCTCTCGAAATTCTCTCCCTTTCCAAACCCAAACCTTCGCAGATTCTGGTTCTTCACAACTCTCACCTGCAAAACCATTTAGATCAAATAAACCAACCAACAGTTTGCCAACTACCTGGCATGTGGGAAAATGTCTAAAATTCAAAACAAAAGAAAATGGAGATCAAAATAAAGAGAGATATGTACGAAATAAAAGCCATTTCGACGTCGTAGTTGAGATATGTCATCAACGTCAAATGGTTGTACAACGTCAAATGGTTTTCTGCTTAAGTAACACTGTGATGACGATATTCAAGTAAATGGGAGAGGCAACTTAAGATCGAGCACACTTTTTTTCATTTCAAGGTTTTTGTACATCAAACACAACAATGATAATAAATGTAATATTTCATAACAAACACCGCCTACCCATTGTTTTGTTTGATCAGGCCTGATCACGATGACCAAGTCTCTCCTCCCTGATGTTCGTCATGAAAACCCCATTATTGTGTTTGATCAAGCTGCCTCCCCATTTATTGCCATTGTTTTGTTTGAAACAGCGGCCACCTGTTGTGTTTGAAACAGCGACGAATCGCCAAGCCCCACCTGTTGTGGGGAAATAATACGCATAAATGGTAAATCCAAAGCGAAAATTATGGGGAAACAATACCAAAACAATAGCGTGGTTAAATCCAAAATAATACCCACCTGCTATGGGGAAACAATACCCACAGACCTTTCGTGGTCGAAAAAAACAAAATCAAAGCCCTTTTCACAACTCGAAAGGGAAAAAAATGAAAAAAACTTCTAAATTATATCCTAGTAGATCTGTATGAACAAAATACAATTCACAACTCAAAAATACCTTTGTAATAGGGAATCAAAGCCCTTCGAATATGCATAGAGAAATAGAGAAGAAGATGCGTAAGAAATGGGCAGTTAAAACGATGAGGAAAGAACTCCATCTAAAAATATTTCAGACCCGTAAACTGAAAGGGGGATAGAGATGGGTTTGAATTAAAAAGAATTTTGCAGGGACAGCCGTATTGAGTCTTGTGCTCCGACGGACAGCCGTATTCAAATGAAAGTGGAGAGAGGAGAGAGGTTAGATAAAATGAGTTATGGACCTCGAGCCTTGTGCTCTGTTAGTGGGCGAGGGATTCGACAGATGGAGAGAGGCTCGAGCCTTGTGCCTTGTGTTATCTCGTGACATCACATTTCTTTCTTATGACGTATATAAATTAGCTACTTTATTTTATATATATATATATATATATATATATATATGGGTGGTGTGTATACCTATTGTTCGATTTGTATGTGTAATCATACCTAGGTTACTTGCTATCACAGGAGGTTTCGCGCATCGACCGTCTTATTCTGATGAGCGATGTTGGGGAGATATTGACTTGTAGATTAGGATATAGAAATTACGGATTGAGCACCACTTGTGTGAATAAGGGTGCGACCAGTCATTTGACTGCGTCGGGTATGAGCGTATCCCAAAGTCTTAGATGTATGTTCACCTTCAATGTTGTGTGACTTGATTTATGGTTCGAGAGACACTATTCAAACCAGTATCTCGATAGTATGCGATGTACCAGGACTTGATAGCAAAGTATGCCTGAACTGCATGTCTCCACTTAGGGGTGTTGTATAAGTATATATGATAAGAGTGGTAAATGTGTATATTCATTTAATCGATCCTACTATGAGTGTATTAGTAGATAATATAGACAATGATATATAAATTAACCAATGTGTATGAGAACCAAATCATTCACGATGAATATAAAGAATTAGAAAAAGTAGTATTATTTTGTATGGGTAATACGTGTGGCCACTATAAAGGAATGGATGCGATGAGATGTAGGCCCAACTAGTTAGGCGGGTAACATAACTTGGTGGGTTAAAGTATTACGTTAGGCATGCACATTAGTTGAGCAGTGAGGATCTCAAGTGAGATTATGTTGTACTAATATGTATATAATATCTTATCTTGTCGCATTTTAAACACTTGCTAAAATTTTCAAACTATTTTACTTGGGCTCCGGCCCATTTCAAATCCTTTTTGTAAAAATAATTTTTGGTGCCCAGGCACAGAGACACCAAGCATAGGAGTTCCTACATTGGACGTGATGCAGCTACTGTGGATGTTAGATGACCTTGCTAGTCGGGCATGCCGCCCATTCTTAGTTGGATACTATTTGCAAATATTTTGTATTTCTAGTTATTTTCATTTATTTCCAGCATTTATTTAGACCTTGCATATGGATTACTATATTTAAATATTCTCTGGATTGTTATTCCAGACCTAGTTATTTACTTATGATGTTATCTCATTATTCATTGTTATGTGCACGGAAATGATGAAGGATATATATATTCAATTTATATTCACTGCATATTAGGGCTATAAACACCACATTCTAGGACCCCCAAGTCTCTCCTTAGACTCCTAGCACTTCCCTTTTCCACTATAAACCTAGGTCGCACTCCGAGTACCAATCTAGGGACCATGGATTGCCCCCGGACCCCATTTGACTCCGGTTAACTCTTTTGTCATAACAAAAGCTCTTTGAATATTTGAATGGATCCAAATACCCTTTCCAACGAGCCACCCCACGAACGAATTGACATAAAGGTTCTGACGAACATACCATTTCATAACTGAAAACTGATTTAGAGGCCATCGGGCGCTCCAAGCCCCGAATTGACCCCAATCCACTATGTCGTCAGAGAGAAAGGTCTTTGAATCTTCAAAGGGAACTGAAAGCACCTTTCCAACGGTATGCCCCATGCACGAATCAGAATAATCATTCGAATGAATGATTAGTTTTCCATTAAAAATCGATTTGAAGGCCACCGGGCGTTCCCAAACACCGTTTGACCAAAGTCAACTCTTCAACTCGAATGAGAATAAATGAATATCCGAAGGGAACTGAATACCCTTTCTAATGATCCGACCCATGTGCGATTCTAACCTATGGTACGGATGAGTGATTAATTTTTACCCCGAGAGGTCACCAGGCGCTTCTTAGCCCCGGTTGACCAAGGTCAACTTTCCTTGTACCACATGACCTATGCGGAGTGATATCATTCGAGGAGATGCTAAGAGAGATTAACCAGGTAGCTAAATAACCCGATATCGATGAAGAAATAAGGTTTCTATTTTTCCCTCTTCTATGAACCACAAGACCAGGTCTGGGAGACATTACCAGAATCCAAACTTACAAAGCGATAAAGGAAAAGGTGTCGAGAATCTCCCTATGCCAGAAATGACTCTTGAAGAAAGTAAGGTCCTTGATCAACTGAAGAAGACTCAAACTAACATCACTCTGTAATACCCCGTACTTTTATTGAGATTTATTTACAGGATTAATTAAATTAAATGTGAATTAATTGAGAATTAATCCGGATAAAATACTAACGAGATGTGAGTTGGTATTTGATTATAATGTGTATAAATGGAAATATATGAATATTGAAAATATTGAATTTGTCGTGAGACTGAAATACGACAATTTGGAAATTTAGTTGGGACGCACGTGACAGTCGCGTCGAGAACGTAATTATTTGAATTAAAAAGTGAATTTCATTTTTATCAATCGAATGGTCATTTTGAGTGTGCCAATGAGTCCGAAAGGGTCCAAATAGTCAGAAAACACTAGCCGGGGGTTTAGTTTGGGTCACGGGGCATTTGTGGGCCATACCGGCAACTTAAAAGGGTATTTTAGTAATTTTGAAATTTGGGGAATTTTGAACAACGAATTTTGGGAATTAAATATAGGATATTTAATAACCCACTAAGCCATTACCAGCACTTAACTGATTAGAAGGCTATGGGATTTATAGGAGGAAGTTAGGAGAGGTTCCCAAAAGAGAAAACCATAACCACCATCTTCAACCTTCAACCTTGGGAGAAATTGTAGAGGAAGAGAGAACAACATCCAACATCCAACATTAAATTCAGAGAACAATCCGAGGCAAGTGGTTTAATTACGTTAATTTCAAGCGAATGCTTCTTCCATGATTAGAAATTTATATAATTGCATTGTATTGGGAGATTTATAAAAACCCATGAAATTGGAGTTAGAAATTCAGATTTTGATATAGGGATTGCATGTAGAATTGTTATTGGGTGATTACACTAAAAGAATTAGGACTTGTTATGATACAAAAATGGATTTATTAAGGGAAATTGATGACTTTAAATTTCTAGGGTTCATACTCATAAGGTTTGGGAAAAATTGGGGAGATATGAAAATTATAGGTTATTTAGGAAGATTGGCCCTATATAAATGTTAAGTTATGACCTACGAATGTTTAGTGATGATTAGAAACCTTGAAATACTGTTGGGATGATTTTTAGATGAGATTAGAGGTGAAGAAAATTGAGAAAAACGAGATAGAAAATTCTGGGCTCGAAACTGCCATCTCGTTAGAAGACCTGCCCAGGTCGTTCGAACGAGCTCGTTCGAACGAGCGTCTAACGAGGTAACAGTTTGCCTTCTAACGAGTTTCATTTTCATTCGATGCCTTTCGTTTGAACAAACTCTCGTTAGATGCCCCTTTCGTTCGAAGGAAATCTCGTTCGAACGATTTCGTTCGAACGAGACTTCTAACGAGTTGACAGAATGGCCTTTTTGGTCTGATTTGATTTCTAGTGTCCCGAAACCTTGTGTAATTGATGAGATAACCTTACTTTGTTAGCTAATTGGTATAGTTGGGAGATTTGGGATATATTGAGGAGTAAAATATACAAGAGTGACTTGAACCAAATAGTATTTGTGGATTAGGACGCGAGTGACTAATCACGATGTGAGGATAATTAATGACTTAAATACATATAAACCGGGGGCATATGATTTGTGTGACACTAACAGTTGGTATGAGAATGAGAAGTATACCGCTAATAAATTATGGTAATTACTAAGATGTGTGCATGCTTAGTATATATGATTTTATGTGTATGACATACCTACCATACTTGCTATCACGGGAGGTTTGCGTTCGTTTAGTACCATCTAATCTTTGTGTGCCTACGGGGGGTATATAGATTGGTACCTCGAGGACATAGGTCAAAGAAGGACTTATTGAGATGTTAATAAGTCTGCTGATCATTGGTGCGTAGGTATGTGCGTGACCCATGTGATGTGACTGTGTTCGCCTCCATTATTTATGATTTGCTATTATCTGAGAACGATTCCTGAGAGATTCGGAATGCGTGATCCTTATGTACGTGATATATCGGGATGGATAGCAGAGTATGTGTGCACCGCAGCTTAGTCTCGGGGTGCTAGTATTGTATATTTATGTTGAGAATAATATACGGTTAAATGAAAAGAATTGTCATGATTGAATTGTGAGAATAATTATGGTAACGCATTGAGAAGATACAAAGGGGGATAACCTCCAGTAAATTTGTATTGCTAATAATTGGGAATTCGAGAAGTAAAGCTCTCTATTTAAGTGATAACATTGGAACTTATAGTACGAATCGAGTAGAAAGGTTAGAATTTATTTTGGTCTAGATAGGTATGAGAATCACATGAATGAGTACAGTACGTTAGGAGTGCACAATTAGTCGAGAGGTGAGTACTTCATGTGAGAGTACGTCCTAACATGTATTTTGCATTCATTGTTTTAATGTTATTAAAGCGCTTGCTATTTTTAAAATATTCTCCACTTTCGGGCTTTGACCCGTTTGCTTTCAAATCTATTTTTTTGTAAAAACCTTTTTAGGTGCCCCGCCACAAGGACACCATGCATAGGATTTCTATTCAGGTGACGAGCTGTAGCTGTTGTGGAAGTTACAGGGCCTTGATAGTAGACGCCTCCTTTTCTAGTCTTGACTCCATATTCAGTTTCATCATTTGTAGGGCATGTCGCCCAACTCTTTTAGAGACATTTTATATTTCAGTTATTCAGACTTTGGTTTGTAATTAATTCAGGATGCAGACTTGTTTCATTTATTTCCGTATTGGGATTGTTGTGAGGAGTATTTCCTCCAGACTCATTATTATTTATTGGTTCATCTATTGCGACTTTATTGTGGATGGTTATGTTATTCTTTTATATTTGACTTATTGCATGCTAATCAGATTTAATTTAAAATTTGACAACTTACTTTTTAAATACTAGGTGGTTAGTAATTTTTAAAATGTTTTCGACAGTGATGCTATTAACTGAACCAACTTGACATTTTGTATTAATTTAATAAAGGAGTAGGTACCCGGTATTTAATTAGTCGGGGTGTCACAGGTGGTATCAGAGCATCAGGTTCTAGTGTCCTTTAGGATCTGTACGGCTTATTCTGTTTCCGCTGAGCTTTCTTTGATGTAGAGCCCTATATTTTAGGACTGTTGTATTCTTTTGTGTATGCTTCGCTCTTCAGCTATTTTGAGTTAATAACTGCGAACTTTTAGACCTTACTCTTATTTCAGATGCCTCCACGACGTGCATAACGGGTTCCTAGGAATGCACAGCCAGAGCCACAGCCAGCACCAGTACAGGGCACCATGAATGCCGCCGAGGTTGCAGCTATTGTAGCCTAAGCGGTAAATGTCGCTCTAGCAGTTGTACAGCAGGCACCGCCCTAGGCGCCGATAGCCGTGCCAGTTTAGGCACATGCATTCCCGTCTGCTTGGGAACGCGTTCGTGATGCTTTTCAGAAAGCACACCCTCCGGAGTTCGTAGGTAGCTCCGATGTTGTGGTATCAAGTCAGTGGAGGAAAGATATTCAATGGCACTTGAGGATGTATGAGTGCACCGATGTTCAGAAGAAGATACTAGTTACTTTCAAGCTAGTGGGATTTGCATTGCAGTGGTGGGAGTATATTACCACCGCAGAGGAGAGAGATACTCTCACTATACAGGAGTTTTGGGTGCGGTTCGACTGCAAATATTTTCCATCAGCTGTTCACACGGAAATGAGGAGGAAGTTGATGAATCTCAGGCAGGAGGGAAAGACTGTGGCCGAGTATGAGACCGAATTCACTAATCTACTGAACATTGTTCCGAATGAGATACCGATAGAGGAAAAGAAGATTCAGAAGTTCACCGATGGATTGACTTGGAGGATCTGTTAGCATTTATTGGGGAATCTCTCGTTGGCCACTTATTTTGACGTGGTTAATGCTGCACTACTACACTGCCAGGATCATCGCTTCCACATGTCTGAGAGCAAGAGATCAGGAGAGTCCAGCCATCAGGGCAGGACTGAGGGAAATGGTGCCAGTGGGGCACAATCTGCTCAGGGACAGCATAGGCAAGGTGACCAGGGTTCCCAGCAGGGGGATCATAAGAGATTCAGATCTGGGGGTTTCAGAAACGGACAGGGAGGTTTCAGGCAGGGCCATCAGGGTCCGAACGGCCATCGGGGTCAGCAGGGTCAGAATGGTCAGCAACAACAGTTTCAACAGAGCCAGCATGGCTAGGGGAGGAATGGTAACGGCCACCAGGGCCGAGGGAAGCAGGGACAGCGAGGGGGAAACTTCCCAGGGAAGTATTACGTTTGTGGCAAGACTGGCCATAAATGCCAGGATTGTCCTGATAGGGGCAGGGCCCCACAACAGCAGCAACAGGGTGCTCGACAGGAGCTGCAGAGGCCTATGTTTTCCGCCTCCCTCCCAGCACCACCACAGATGGCAGCACTACCACCCATTCCAGCGGTCCCGGTTCAGCAGGGACAGCTTCAGTATGGGAGAGTGTATCATCTCTAGCATGCCACAGCCCCGCAAGATCCACCGGCCATTGAGGGTATGTTCTCTATTCAGGGGACTATGGGGCGTATTTTATTTGATACGGGGGCTACACATTGTTTTATTGCTATGAGATTTTCACACATCATTGGGTTATTAGACACCGCCGAGAGCACGGTTACTTTTGTAGATTCACCGTTGAGTAGGGGTTCCGTGATTTCCCTTATATATAGAGGCATGGGTATAGATATTGGGAGGTTTACTTTACCCGCGGATATGTTAGTGTTAGATATGACTGATTATGATGCCATTATATGTTAGTGTTAGTGTTGGAAAAAAAAGATGCCATTATTGGTATGGATTGGCTAGTTTCGTACCGAGCCATGATTGACTATTTTAGTTGGAGTATTATCTTTGCCATTCTTGGGCAGGAGATGTTTTTAGTGGCGATGCCTCGCCCTGAGGGAGGATCGTCCACTCACTTGTACTATATAGAGGAGGAGACCTCTAAGGAAGTGGTGATACCACTTGGTTCGATTCCGATTGTTCGAGAGTTCGCAGATGAATTTCAGGATATATCTGGATTATCTTCGGGTATGAGAGATAGATTTTGTGATCGATTTGATGCCGAGCACTCGGCCTATTGCCCGCGCACCTTACCGTATGGCTCCAGTTGAGATTAGAGAGTTACGGGATCAGATTGAGCAGTTGTTGGGTCAGGGGTTTATTCGGAGGAGTAGTTCATCGTGGGGTGCCCCTTTGTTGTTTGTAAAGAAGAGGGATG
This sequence comes from Sambucus nigra, assembly GCA_949130495.1. NCBI lineage: Eukaryota > Viridiplantae > Streptophyta > Magnoliopsida > Dipsacales > Adoxaceae > Sambucus > Sambucus nigra. Next base: position 558,839,779 of record OX422215.1, on the reverse strand, counting down.
GATCATTGAGGTTGTGTGTAGATTACTGGGAGTTGAATAAGGTCACGATACGGAATAAGTATCCGTTGCCCCAAATCGATGACTTATTCGACCAGCTGAGAGGAGCTTCTTTCTTCTCAAAGATTGATTTATGATCAGGATACCATCAGTTGCGTATCAGGTAAGAGGACGTCTCAAAAATTGCTTTCTTAACGAGATATGGTTCCTACGAGTTTCGAGTTATGCCTTTTGGTTTGACCAATGCTCCAGCCGTGTTTATGGACTTGATGAATAGGGTGTTCAGAGAGTTCCTAGACCAGTTCATCATTGTCTTCATTGATGACATTCTGGTTTACTCCTAGACAGAAGAGGAGCACGCCGAGCATTTGAGGCAGGTTTTGCAGACACTATGTCAGAACGAGTTGCATGCAAAGTATGAGAAGTGTGGGTTTTGGCTAAAGGAGGTTCAGTTTTTGGGGCATATTATTTCCGACCGGGGGATATCTGTTGATCCGAGGAAGGTATCTGCGGTGAGGGAGTGGGGACAGCCCATGACACCGACTGAGATCCGTAGTTTCTTGGGCCTAGTAGGATACTACAGGAGGTTTATTCGGGGCTTCTCAAAGATAGCTGGCCTTTTGACACATCTGACTCGTAAGGGTGTGCCGTTCATTTGGAGTGATGCCTGACAGTTGGCATTCGATGAGTTAAAGGACAAGTTGACCTCAGCACCTGTGTTAGCATTGCCGAGACCGAGAGTTGGGTATCTAATTTACACCGATGCGTCCTTACAAGGACTTGGAGGTGTATTGCAGCAGGAGAGTCAGGCCATAGCTTATGCTTTCCGTAAGCTTAAGCCTCACGAGAAGAATTACCCCACTCATGACTTGGAGTTAGCGGCAGTTGTATTTGCCCTTCGGATTTTGAGACATTATCTTCTGGGGGAGAAGTTTCGATTGTTCACAGACCATAAGTCCCTACAGTACCTATTCACGCAGAAGGAGTTGAATATGCGGCAACGGAGGTGGCTTGAGTTTGTGAAGGATTATCAGTTTGATATCCAATATCACCCGGGGAAGGCTAACGTGGTAGCAGACGCGTTGAGCCGTAGGCCAGTAGATGAGGTGGCCGAGGTGTGGAAGGCTAAGTGGAAGGAGTTGGGACACCAGGATGCAGTGGCCCGATCATTCATGTCTGTGATGACTGTTACACCATAGATTGTCACGAGAGTGGTGAAGGCATAGGCAAATGACTCGTTCTGTCAGGAGCAGATAGTTCGATTACTAGCTGAGGGAGCCGAGTCCTATACCGTTAACTCAGATGGGGGATTACGCTTTAATGGGAGACTGGTAGTTCCGAAAGGGGAGGAATTGAGACACGAGGTGATGGCAGAGTCGCACGGCTCACGGTTCGTGGTACATCCTGGTGGGGACAAAATGTACCAAGACATGAGACGTCAGTATTGGTGGAGTGGGATGAAGAGAGATATTATCGTGTTTGTTTCTAAATGCGCCACTTGTCAGCTGGTAAAAGTGGATCATCAGAGACCGACAGTACTTCTACAGCCATTAGAAGTCCCGATGTGGATGTGGGTGAGCATCTGCATGGACTTTATCACGGGGTTACCTACGTCACAGAGGGGTCACGAATCCATTTGGGTAATTGTGGACAGGTTGACCAAAGTCGATCATTTTCTACCTGTAAAGACGAACTACACTACAGGACAGTATGCCCAGCTTTTTATTACAGAAATAGTGAGACTTCACGGTGTGACCCTAAATATCGTGTCTGACCGAGATAAGATATTTGTTTCACAGTTTTGGGAGAGTTTTCTGGAGGCCATGGGCGCGGAATTGCGGCTGAGTACGGCTTGTCATCCGCAGACCGATGGGCAAACCGAGTGTACAAATCAGATGTTGGAGGACATGTTGCATATGCGCATCATTGATTTTGGGGGTGGATGGGAGCAGTATCTTCCACTGGTGGAGTTTGCTTACAACAACTCCTACTAGTTCACCATTGGCATGGCTCCATTTGAGGCATTGTACGGTAGACCTTGTCGTTACCCAGCATGTTGGTTAGAGGTGGGGGACAACAAACTACTTGGGTCAGAAGTGATTCAGGATACTTCGGCAAGGATAGAATTGATACGGAGTCGCATTCGGGTAGCTCAAGATCGACAGAAGAGCTATGCTGATGCAAAGAGGTTCTTCATGGAGTTCAAAGTGGGGGACCAAGTTTTACTCAGAGTATCTCCTATGAAGGGGATTATGCGATTTGGGAAGAAGGTCAAGTTGGCACCGAGATATGTGGGGCCATTTCCTATCATCGAACGGATTAGGTCCGTTGCATATAGACTTGGGTTACCAGAACATTTGCACAAGATTCATGATGTGTTTCATATTTCCTCGCTAAGGAAATATCTTAGAGAAGATTGGGCTCATACTCACATTTCTTTGGAGGACATCGATCTCCAGCCTGATAGCTCCTACGAGGAGGGGTCGATTGCTATTTTGGACCGAAGTGAGCGGAAACTGCGCTCAAAGATAGTTCCGTTAGTACGTGTTCAGTGGCGGCATCATAATGCTGAGGAGTCCACATGGGAGCACGAGGATGAGATGCGCGAACGTTATCCAGAGTTGTTTTTACCAGGTACTTTCTAGTTCTGAATTTCGGGACAAAATTCTGTTATTAGGGGGGGAGTATGTAATACCCCATACTTTTATTGAGATTTATTTACGGGATTAATTAAATTAAATGTGAATTAATTGAGAATTAATCCGGATAAAATACTAACGAGATGTGAGTTGGTATTTGATTATAATGTGTATAAAGGGCAATATATGAATATTGAAAATATAGAATTTATCGAGAGACTGAAATACGACAATTTGGGAAATTTAGTTGGGACACACGTGACAGTCGCGTCGGGAACGTAATTATTTGAATTAAAAAATGAATTTTATTTTTATCAACCGAATGGTCATTTTGAGTGCGCCAATGAGTCCGAAAGGGTTGAAATAGTCAGAAAACACTAGCCGGGGGTTTAGTTTGGGTCCCGGGGCATTTTTGGGCCATACCGGCAACTTAAAAGGGTATTTTAGTAATTTTGAAATTTGGGGAATTTTGACCAACGAATTTTGGGAATTAAATATAGGATATTTAATAACCCACTAAGCCATTACCAGCACTTAACTAATTAGAAGGCTACGGGAGTTATAGGAGGAAGTGAGGAGAGGTTCCCAAAAGAGAAAACCATAACCACCATCTTCAACCTTCAACCTTGGTAGAAATTGTAGAGGAAGAGAGAACAACATCCAACATCCAACATCAAATTCAGAGAACAATCCAAGGCAAGTGGTTTAATTACGTTAATTTCAAGCGAATGCTTCTTCCATGCTTAGAAATTTATATAATTGCATTGTATTGGGAGATTTATAAAAACCCATGAAATTGGAGTTAGAAATTCAGATTTTTATATAGGGATTGCATGTAGAATTGTTATTGGGTGATTATACTAAAAGCATTATGACTTGTTATGATACAAAAATGGATTTATTAAGGGAAATTGATGACTTTAAATTTCTAGGGTTCATACTCAAAAGGTTTGGGAAAAATTGGGGAGATATGAAAATTATAGGCTATTTAGGAAGATTGGCCCTATATAAATGTCAAGTTATGACCTACGAATGTTTAGTGATGATTAGAAACTTTGAAATAATGTTGGGATGATTTTTAGATGAGATTAGAGGTGAATAAAATTGAGAAAAATGAGATAGAAAATTATGGGCTCGAAACTGCCATCTCGTTAGAAGACCTACCCAGGTCGTTCGAACGAGCTCGTTCGAATGAGCTTCTAACAAGGTGACAGTTTTCCTTCTAACGATTTGGATGTTCGTTCGATGCTTTTCGTTCGAACGAACTCTCGTTAGATGCCCCTTTCGTTCGAACGAACTCTCGTTCGAATGACCTCGTTCGAACGAGACTTCTAACGAGTTGACAGAATGGCCTTTTTGGTCTGATTTGATTTCTAGTGTCCCGAAACCTTATGTAATTGATGAGATAACCTTCCTTTGTTAGCTAATTGGTATAGTTGGTAGATTTGGGATATATTGAGGAGTAGAATATACAAGAGTGACTTGATCCAAATAGTATTTGTGGATTAGGACGCGAGTGACTAATCACGATGCGAGGATAATTAATGACTTAAATACATATAAACCGGGGGCATATGATTTGTGTGACACTAACTGTTGGTATGAGAATGAGAAGTATACCGCTAATAAATTATGGTAATTACTAAGATGTGTGCATGCTTAGTATATATGATTTTATGTGTATGACATACTTACCATACTTGCTATCACGGGAGGTTTGCGTTCGTTTAGGACCATCTAATCTTTGTGTGCCTACGGGGGTTATATAGATTGGTACCTCGAGGACATAGGTCGAAGAAGTACTTATTGAGATGTTAATAAGTCTGCTGATCATGGGAGCGTAGGTATGTGCGTGACCCATGTGATGTGACTGTGTTTGCCTCCATTGTTTATGATTTGCTATTATCTGAGAACGATTCCTGAGAGATTCGGAATGCGTGATCCTTATGTACGTGATATACCGAGATGGATAGCAGAGTATGTATGCACCGTAGCTTAGTCTCGGGGTTCTAGTATTGTTTATTTATGTTGAGAATAATATACGGTTAAATGAAAAGAATTGTCATGATTGAATTGTGAGAATAATTATGGTAACGCATTGAGAAGATAAAAAGGGGGATAACCTCCAGTAAATTTGTATTGCTAATAATTGGGAATTAGAGAATTTAAGTAAAGCTCTCTATTTAATTGATAACATTGGAACTTATAGTACGAATCGAGTAGAAAGGTTAGAATTTATTTTGGTCTAGATAGGTATGAGAATCACATGAATGAGTACAGTACGTTAGGAGTGAACAATTAGTCGAGAGGTGAGTACTTCATGTGAGAGTACGTCCTAACATGTATTTTGCATTCATTGTTTTAATGTTATTAAAGCATTTGTTGTTTTTAAAATATTCTCCACTTTCGGGCTTTGACCCGTTTGCTTTCAAATCTATTTTATTTTGTAAAAACCTTTTTAGGTGCCCCACCACAAGGACACCATGCATACGATTTCTATTCAGGTGACGAGATGTAGCTGTTATGGAAGTTACAGGGCCTTGATAGTAGACGCCTCCTTTTCTAGTCTTGACTCCATATTCAGTTTCATCATTTGTAGGGCATGTCGCCCATTTCTTTTAGAGACATTTTATATTTCAGTTATTCAGACATTGGTTTGTAATTAATTCAGGATGCAGACTTGTTTCATTTATTTCCGTATTGGGATTGTTGTGAGGAGTATTTCCTCCAGACTCATTATTATTTGTTGGTTACTCTATTGTGACTTTATTGTGGATGGTTATGTTATTCTTTTATATTTGACTTATTGCATGCTAATCATATTTAATTTAAAATTTGACAACTTACTTTTTAAATACTAGGTGGTTAGTAATTTTTAAAATGTTTTCGACAGTGATGCTAATAACTGAACCAACTTGACATTTTGTATTAATTTAATAAAGGAGTAACTACCCGGTATTTAATTAGTCGGGGTGTCACACACTCTATGTGGACTTTTTATGTCTTCCTAACTGCACCAAAATTCCCTAATCAAGCTACTCACATGACCCACAGTTCCTCCCTTAACCACACCAGAAGAAGCAATGAACCTAGTTGGATCCTGGACCTCTAATTGAATGTTCTCCTTTTCTGAAGAGGAAATCCCTAAGACTGGTCCCAACCACTATCATGCTCTCAATATCTCTATTGAAGTTATGGGGAAAACTGTCCCCCTCTCAGTCATCGACACCGAATCAACTCTGAATGTTTGCCCATTAAGAACCCTCAATTTCCTCGGATTAAAAGTGTGCAACCTTGCTCCAACCTCTGCTACCGTGTGTGCCTACGACAACCCCCGTCGAGAAGTAATAGGATCTATAAAGCTTGCAATTGGGGCTGGCCCTATAAATCCTGTTGTTGAATTCCAAGTCATCGACATCCCAGCCTATTTCAATCTACTGCTCAAACGACCGTGGCTCCACAGTATCAAAAATGTGTCTTCTTCGCTTCATCAGAAATTGAAGTTCTTTGCCAATGGAAAAGTTATCACCTTCTTAGGAGATAGTGACAACTTCAAGAATGGAAGCAAAATTAATTCGTTACTCGAGATACAACAAGGGGTGAACGATATGTTGCTATCAGGATTCCAGGTCGAACCAATCCTACTCCTAGTAGGGGACAACTTCAAAAATAGGGTTTGTTTAGAATATAATCCTAGTGGAAATGTCAATGTAATCCAAATATTAAAAAATATCCATTTCATGCTCGGACTAGGGCTATGGAAAAGTCAACAAGGGATAACTGAACATATCATGTTAAAGGAGGCCTTTCCTCCATGTGGCTTGGGCTATCAACCATCAGAAGAAGAACTCGGATTCATTCGTCAGCCTTGACTGAAGAAAAAGTTATAATGTGTCAGAACTATCTTAGGAGATTCCCTAAATAAAAGATTCATCATAGAGGGTGAAGATTTCCCCTTCTACAACTTCCCTGAACCTTAGTATGACCTTATAGACAAAAGGATGAAACCAGGAATGGAGATATTTTTTCAAGATAGCTACCCGGGGGCCAAAAGTTCCCAACACTACGTACAACCGCTCACTTAAGATACCGTAGTTGATACCAGGGATTCTAAAGACAATGAGTCTGAAGACTCTTTCACCTTGCAGATATTGGGGCTGACACTCTGCATGATCCACTCAGGGACTACATCATCTGATCCATCCTACGTCATCAAAGATGATGATATACCTCTTCTCAACTGGCATGCTGCACATGTGCCACCTACTGATATTTAACCTAACCCTGATGTTTATCCCCTTTCCCCTTTAGTTGTTTCCTCTCACTCTGATGTAATCAAAACCTCGTGTGATGAGGTTCCCAGTGTTGTTTTTCCTATCATTGAAATAAATGAAGATTTTGAGTATCTTACTGTGCCTTACATTAATTGTCTTGATTCTAATCAAACTCTTAATAATGATGATTTTGCAAATGAATAATTCTTAAATGATCTAAATAAGGTTAATAACAAACAACATAACCGCGTTCAAATTAATAAAGATGAAACTGTTGTTATTAATCTCGATTCTAGTAGCCAAATGTGCGAGATTAGGATATGGGCTACCCTTAATGAGCATGAGCACACGTAACCCAAAGAACTACTGAAGGAATTTATAGATGCCTTCGTATGGTCCTACGATGATATGCACTACATTGACCCTAAGATACCACAACATGAGATTCCAATGCTCTCGGAATGTAAACCAGTCAAACAGAAGATGCAAAAGCTCCTCGCCAAATGGTCACTCAAAGTGAAAGAAGAAGTAGTCAAGAAATTAAACGTAGGCTTCATTCGAGTAATTGAATATCCTATATAGATAGCCAATATTGTACTGTGTCGAAATCAGGAGGAAAGGTTCGCATGTGTTTTGACTATTGAGACTTTAACAAGGCCTCTCCGAAGGATGATTAACCACTACCCAACATCAATATGATCGTGGACAATACAACCAGTCACGCTCTCAAGTCATTCATTGATGGGTTTTTAGGATATAACCAGATCATGATGCATCCTGATCATCAAAAGAAAATTGTATTCATCACCCCTTGGGGAACCTTTTGATACATTGTCATGCCATTTGGTCTCAAGATCGTAGGGGCTACCTACCAAAGGGATGCCATAACCATTTTGCATGATTTAATACACAAGGAAGTCGAGGTCTATGTAGATGACATGATTATCAAGTCCAAGACTAGAAAAATTCATGCTCCCGCTCTCCAAAAATTCTTTGAACAACTATGAAAGTATCAAATGAGGGTTAACCCACATAAATGTGTCTTCGACTTTACTAAATGGAAACTCTTAGGATTCATGGTTAGTGAGAGAGGGATAAAAGCAGATCCTACTAAGATAAAATCCATACTTGAGATGACGCCTACCCAAACGGAGAAAGAAGTCCGAGGATTCCTTGGGAAATTATATTACCTTATTCGGTTCATCAATCAGTTGACTTCCATATGTTAACCCATCTTCAAACTCATTTAAAAGGATTCAACCAAGGTCTGGAATGAATCTTGCCAAGAAGAATTTGACTGAATTAAATAATACCTAGCCAAACCTTCGGTGCTCATGCCAGCGCAGCGTGGTCTTCCCTTACTCCTATACCTAACCGTGGCCGGTACTCCAACCAAGGCTCTACTAGCTCAATACCTTGAAGACACCCACAAAGAGAAATCCATCTACTATGATAATCAGAAATTGGTTGGTTATGGGTCAACTACACCACCTTGGAAAAAGCATGTGTCTCTCTTATTTGGGTTATGCAAAAGTTACGGCACTACGTGCTCGCCTTCCCCATGAGACTCGTATCCCGAATGGTTCTCATCAAGTACCTACTTGAGAAGCCCACCCTATCCACCCGGATAGCTTATTGGCTGATGCTTCTAGCCGAGTTTGATATGATCTTTGTCACACAAAAAGCCATAAATAGAAGAGCCATCTCTGAATACCTTGTTGACTACCCTATGGAAGAAGTCAATGTTTGGATTTCCAAATTCTCAGATGAGAATATACTTTATGCCTCCCAAGAAGATCTTCGATGGAAAATGTTCTTTGATGAAGCTGCCAACAAAAAAAGATATGCTAATGGAATTCTCTTAATTTCCTCTGATGACTCCCACACTCTCATTGCCATGAAATTGGATTTCCCTTGCACTAACAACATGATTGAATACGAGGCATACACAATAGGCCTCAAAGTTTCCCTTAAGAAAGTAATTCGATACCTCGATGTCTACAGGGATTCATTCATCAGTCAAATACTCAGGAAATGGAAAGTCAAGGACTAGAAACTCTTACCCTTCCATTCCCACCTTAAAGAACTAGCTTCCCAATTCCAAGAAATCACCTTTCACTTCCTACCCTGAGCAAAGAATAACCTGGCTAACGCCCTTACCACATTAGCCTCCATGATTAACATGCCTGAAGGGATAACCATGGCCCCTTTCCTTGTCAAGAAATAAGACAAACCAACCCACTGCTACCATATAGAGCTCTGTACATGATCGACACCCCCTGACCCTATAAATAAAGGCCATGACCTCACCCCGAAGAGGGACAACAAACCCATCAGCATCAATAATCTCAGCAACATTCTCTCAAAGTTAGCGAAAAACCATACGAGAAGTTCCATTCAAGCCTCCTTTTCACACCCATTTTGGAAAATATCCTTCTCTATCAACAACATCCATCAACATTCAAAGGATTTCATCCAAGATCCAAGATCAAGCTCCAATGAAGGTCCAATTCCTTCTCCCCATCTTTTAAATCTCTTGTTTTTGCAAAAATTACTTTAGATTCATAATATACTTTCACTATAGTCCATACGTATTAACATCTACATTTTTATTATTATATTGCATATACTTTATTTTTCATAAAAAAAACTCAAATACAAATAAAAGAGGGTTACCATCGTAAATTCCGAACGGAATTATCCACCACACTTTTTCCAACACTACAAACACATTTTTTACATGAACACACCTAATAAAATTCCGTTCAAATCTATGGGATAAACCCCGCCCCTATTCTATATTCGAACTAGTGGAATTTGATACCTTTATAGGCTACGTAGGCATCCCGGATTAAAATCCGAGATTTGAGTCCAATTTTTCAATTTCTCTTATTTCTCAAAATCCCTCATTTTTATCATACATATACATATATCATGCTTATTCACGTCTCATCCCACATATATTATCGTCTCCCAATAATGATTAATATCTCGATGAACGCTCATATTTTATCTTCTACATTCATTTATATTTTGGGAATATTCCTATGGATGACGTCACCCTATCTTTTCCATAGTATGGTTCGAACGATTCCAATATCCATTATATAAACACATGCACATACTTCACGGGAGTAAAGGAAAATATTAACATTTTCCCATGAGAGACCGAAAGGGTGGGATGGGTGCCCAACACCTTCCCATTCCGTAACTTAGCCCTCGGACATTCGATCTATTGGTTTCGCATGCATCAGTTTTGTACTTGATGCTGCTCTCCCGAAGTGGAAAGATATTATTTTACCTATTTTAAGCAAAATAGGCTGGAGACTCTATAGATTCACATTCACCCCACACCGACTACGACCGAAGAACCTTTTCCAAGAAAAGGGTGTGAGACCGTGACGTAGTTCTTCCTCGGGGGATCCTCCTCCTTACCCTTGGAATGAACGCCGCGCCGACCGGGATGGCCATAGGGCCTATTTATTTTGCAACTATAATTCTGTTTTCTGGGTTTAAGTACAATTATGATGAAAAGTCTCGTTTGGAAACCTATTTTTAAACACTAAATTATAATATTTCTAGTTTATAATCAAGTTTTTTTTCATATACATACATATATATATATATATATATCAAGGTTCTAAAAAACGCGGGGCGTGATTGAGGCGTGGAGGCCAAGCCTTAAGCCTTAGAAGCCTAGGCAGGCCTAGACGTAAAAAGGCATGAAAAGGCGTTTAGGCCTTCTTAATATATTTTAATATTTTTTAACCATAACAAGGCTATTAAAATACAAAAACTACACATATCATAAAAATATGTCTGAATATATGCAAATTAAAACACTATTTGATTATTTTGGATGAGATAATGGTCCGATTTGTAAAGAAATTCTTTCAAAGGCGACATCGTTTCACTAAATCATTGTTGTTTTTAGAAAAAAAGTGCGCCTAAGGGTTTTACCAAGAATAAGGCGTGAAAAGCGTAAGGCGAGACGTTTCTCCCAAGCCTTAAGCCTAGGCGGGTTTTTTAGAACAGTGATATATATATATACACACACACATGTTTGCCAATTTTGTCAAATTTTTAAAAAACTGTATTTGAAAACAAGTTTACCAAATGCACACCAATAATTCTAAACACAAATAGCTAAATTTTAAATTTGTCTTTAAAAATAGCATTTAAATTGAGTTTCAGAATATAGAACCAAATGGGCCTTTAATAATTAAGATTAAAATTTTGACACGAGACTATTTGGTTATTAATAATTAAATTGAATTCCGACAGTGATGCTAAGAATGACACCATTATTAATTTATGTTTAATTGAATAATGGACTGATCATCTAAGATTAGAATAGGCGGGGTGTCACATATGGTATTAGAGCATCAAGTTTTAGTTTCCTTAGGATTTGTGCGGCTTACTATGATTTTTTGTGTGGCGTTCTTTCATATAGAGCCCTATTATTAGGACTATTGTATTATTTATTACAAATTTATGTCTTTAACTATTTAAAGACATATTTAATTGTAGACTTATGGAAAATTATTTCTCTTTTCATAAGCCTCCTCGATGTACACCACGAGCCACTCCAGAGGTACAACCCGAGCCACAGCCAGCTCAGGCCCCAGGATCTATGAATGCTGCTGAGGTTGCCACCATTGTAGCATAGGCGGTTAATGGATCCCTGACTACTTTGGCCTTGCAAGCACCATAGGTGACACCCTAGCCTCATATGGATGATCCATCTCCTGTACACTCATTTGCTTCTTCTTAGGAGTGATTCTGAGACACCTTTTAGAAGGAACATCCTTCAGAGTTTCAGGGAAGCCCCGATGTAGTGGCAGCATGCCAATGGAAGAAGGATATCCAGAGGCATTTGTGGATGTATGAGTCCACATAGGTACATAAGCAGATACTGACTACCATTAATCTAGTAGGGGAAACATTATAGTGGTGGGAGTCCATCATCACTACGCAGGAGAGGGACACCTTGACTATTTAGGAGTTTTGGGAGAGGTTTGACCTCAAGTACTTCCCTTTCGCCATCCAGACTAAGACGAGGATGAAATTTTTGGATATATATCAGGAGGGGAGTATAGTAGCAGAGTAAGATGAGGAGTTTACTAGACTAGCAAATTTTATTCCCGATGAGGTGCCGATGAAAGAGAGGAGGATTCAGTTATTTGTGGATGGTCTTACCTTGAGGATCATTTTTTGGGTAATAAAGCCTTGAAGACTTATATGGAGGTGTTGAATGCAGTGATACTACACTGTCATAACCACCACTTCCATGTTAAGGGAAGAAAATGCCCAGGATAGTCCAGCCATCAGGGAAAGACTGGGGGTAATAGTGTTAGTGGAGCATAGACAACATAGAGTTAACGGAGACAGCGTGAGCAGGGTTCCCACCAGGGGGATGCTACTTAGAGGTTTCGTTCAAGGGATTATTGGCCATAAGGGATAGGTTATAGGTGGTAATGGATAGAGTGGTCAAGTCCAGCAAGGCCAAAGAGGAGGCTATTTTACGGGCAAGTGCTTCATTTGTGGCAAGACTGTCCTCAAGCGATATGATTGCCCTGATAAGGGCAGGGTTCAACATCAAAAAGGAGCCCGCCACGAGCCCTAAAAACCTATCTTCCCTGCTACCCTCCTAGTACCGGCACCCGTACTAGCCTTACCTACACCACCAGTCATTTTAGTTTCCCCACCCTAGTAGGGGAAGTTACAATATGGGCATGTGTATCACGTCCACCAGGTTACAGCTCCTTAGGCTCCACTGGCTGTTGAGGGTAAGTTTCTTATCCATGGTACTTTGGGGTTAATTTTATTTGATGGTGGATCTTCACACTCGTTCATATCCACTAGATTTGCATGAGTCAAAGGGTTATTAGAGACAATAGATAATACAGTCACTTGTGTAGACTCACCATGGAGTAGGGGCACACTGATTTTCTTTATGTGCTGGGTGTGAGTATAGATATTGGGAGACTAGTTTTTCCTGAGTATATGATTACATTATATATGTCAGAGTATAATTCCATCATAGGAATGGATAGTCTAGCTAAGTATAGGGCTATGATTGGCTGCTATAGCTGGAGCATAGTGTTTGCGATTTTTGACCGGGAGATGTTCTTAGTGGCGATGCCTCATCCTAAAAGAGTATCGTCCATTCATTTGTACTACATAGAGGAAGAGACCTCTCATGGGGTGGTGATTTCCCTTGATCTGATTACAGTCATACGTGAGTTTGCCGATGTATTTTAGGAGATACCGGGATTGCACCCTAGCAGAGAGATTGAGCTTGTTATAGACATAGCACCAGGAACTCAGCCAGTAGCTTGTGTATCGGCTCGTATTGCTCCTATGGAGATGAGGGATCTATAGAATCATATTGAGAAGTTGTTGGGGTAGGGCTTTTTACGTTATATTACTTCGCCTTGGGGTGCCCCAGTATTGCTTATAAAGAAGAGAGATGGGTCTTTATGCCTGTATGTGGACTACGAGGAGTTGAATAAAGTCACGATACGGAATAAGTATTCATTCCCCTGAATCGATGACTTATTCGATCAGTTGAGGGGAGACGTCTACTTCTCTGAGATAGATTTGAGATCCAGGTATCACCAGTTGTGCATTAGGGAGCAGGACGTGTCTAAGAATACGTTCTTGATGAGATATCGATCCTATGAGTTTCACGTTATGCCATTTTGGATAACTAATGCGCCAGCCATGTTTATGGACTTTATGAATAGGGTATTTAGAGAGTTCTTGGATTAGTTTATTATCTTCTTTATTGATGACGTTCTGATTTATTCCTGGACTGAGGAGGAGCATGCCGACTATTTACATTAGGTTTTATAGTTACTGCGTGAGAATTAGTTGTATGAAAAGTTTAAAATGTGGGTTTTGGGTGTGTGAGGTAAAGTTTTTTGGGCATATCATTTTTGAGTTTGGGATATCGGTGGACCCGAGTAAGGTGTTAGTGGTTAAGGAGTAGGGACAACACACAACACTGACAAAAGTGCACAGTTTATCGGGGTTAGCCGAGTACTATAGATAGTTTATTAAGGGATTCTCGAAGATTTTGGGTCCATTGGATAATTTAACTCACAAATGTGTGTCATTTGTTTGGGATAATGCTTGTCAGTTAGCTTTCGATGAGCTGAAGGACAAGTTGACTTCAGCACCCATACTCGCACTTCTTAGGGCAGGAGTGGATTATCTTGTTTTCAGTGATGCGTCCTTATAGGGACTTGGGGGGGTGTTACATCAGGAGAATCAGGCTATAGCTTATTCTTCTCGCAAGATTAAGCCTCATGAGAGAAATTACCCCACCCTCGACTTGAAGTTAGTGGTAGTCATGTTTGCATTGCAGATTTGGAGACATTATTTGCTGGGGGAAAGATTTCCCTGTTCACAAATCCTAAGTCACTATAGTACTTATTCACTCAGAGAGAGATGAATATGCATCCACGTAGGTAACTTGGATTTGTGAAAGGTTATCAGTTTTACATCTAGTATCACTCGAAAAAGGCTAACATAGTGGAAAACACATTGAGCCACGGTCTAGTAAGGGATGTAGCTGAGGTTTGGAACGCAAAATGGAAGAAGTTAGGACATCATGATTCAGTTGCCTGATCTTTTATGTCAGTTATGATCGTCACCCCCAGATTATCACAAGGGTGGTACAGGCACATGCAACAGATTCTTTTTATCAGGATCTGATTCGACAGCTTCTAAATGGGGGTGCCGAGTTATATTTTGACAGTTTAAAGGGAGTTCTAAAATTTAATGGGAGATTAGTTATCCAAGAGGGGGAGGATTTATGGTATGCGATGATGGCAGAGTCACATGGGTCCCGGTTTACGATACATCCTGGAGTGGATAAGATTCACCAAGACATGAGATGATAATACTCATGGAGTGTGATAGAGAGAGAAATTGTTGAGTTTGTTTAGAGGTGTACCACTTGTAAGTTAGTGAAAGTGGACCATCAGAAACCGACATGGATTTTATAGTCGATAGAGATCTCGATGTGTAAATAGGATAACATTTTCATGGATTTTATTACTCGGTTGCCTACTTCATAGAGAGGTCGCGATTCCATCCGGGTGATAGTGGATTGGTTGACCAAGGTAGCTCATTTTCTACAAGTTCGAACTGATTATACTACAAGACAGTATGCCCATATTTTCATTGTTGAGATAGTGATATTTCATGGGGTGCCATTAGATTTTGTGTCTCATAGGGACAAGATTTTGTGTCTCAATTTTGGGAGAGTTTCCAGGAGGCCATGGGTACCGAGTTGCGGTTGAGTACGGCTTACCACCCATAGACGGATGGACAAATGGAGAGGACTAACCAGATGTTAGAATATATGCTACGAATGTGTATCCTTGATTTTAGGGTAGGTTAGGAGAAGTATTTTCCTCTGGTGGAGTTCGGGTATAATAACTGCTACCAATTCATGATTGCCATGGAACCATTTGAGGTGTATTATGGTAGGCCTTATCATTTGACCGCTTATTGGTTAGAGGTAGGGGTAAACAAACTTCTTGGATTGAAATTGATTCAGGATAAGTTGACTAAGATAGAATTGAATCGTTGCTTTTTGGAGGTAGGCAAACATATATCCATGATAAATAATTGTAATTTCTCCTAGACTTCTTTGAATCGACCTTTATAATAGGAAATAAAATAATTGTTCTTCCACTGCCTAGATCATATAGACTGAGTTTGTATCGAATCATACTGAAATAAAATTGTTCTTTGATGTTCATGATGTTCTTTAATCACACACTTCACATTTTGGGTCTTCGATCCTTAAATGAATCAATATTTAAACACTTTTGAGTGAGAGTCCGCGACATGGTAGAATGTACCTTTAGTAAATTCATATTCTGCGGCAGTTAAACCCATAAATTCATGGCTGCTTCAACTTGTAAAAAAAAGTAAAGGTAGCTGCATTTACTCCTTGTGTTCTTGAGAGAGAGCCTTTATTCTAACCTATTTGAGTGAGTAGCCGCGGCACTATAAGCTCCCTTACTGATATAGGAGATGGATGCAGCCGGTAGGGTTGGAGGGTAGTCCTTTAGGTTTAATGAATAGGGTCAGCTGTGTTTTATCCCATTAGTAACTATAATAGGTAAATAACTCCCATCAAACCAATATGATGCGGTGATAATTGTCTTTTAGGGCTCAAACCCCACACTTTTCATTTGGCCAGTCTTATCGATCACTTCTATTCACTATTCGTATAAATAATCTTACCGCAGCTTCTTAAAGTTTTTTCCAAACCATACTGGGTGCGGTGCCAAACTGCGAACTCTGCTTTTCAGGTACTACTGCAGCCATATAAGCTTTGACCTAGATGAATTTCTGAGAGGTTTTTGGGCAAAACACTTTGGAGCTTCTCCCCCTGAACTTCCTTTCATTCCTCCTTTGAAGTCGATAGGGCCTTGCCAATTGAAGAATTGTCCCAACTATGTTGTACTAGACACAAACTCCATGGACTCTGCCTGCAAGAAGGATTTTGAGTCCATGCCAGTGGAAGAGAAAGCCAATTCAAGTAATCATCCATTAGGTGTAGTAGATGATGCCGCAGAGGTTATGCATAACCCAACTGGTCCATCTGGGAGGGCTGAGAGACCCCTAGCTGCGCTTGATATTCGCAGTATCATGAGCCAAGACTCGATTGACCAGGTGGCTGAGGCCTTCGAATTTCTAGAAAATTTGATGTGCTTAGCTCCTGTCGCAGAACAAAGGCCTTGCACAGCTCTAGTTGATTATGGAGTCTGTTTCCCACTTCATGCATTTATTTACGGGCTGCAGCTGCCTGTCCCTGTTCCCATTTGATGCATTTTTCAAATAATGAAACTAGCCCCAACCTAGTTAGATCCTAACTGTTGAAGACCCATTCTTGCCTCGGTCGTTCTTTGGTAGAATTAATTCAAAAAGGATAATAATCCCACGGAGTTTTTTTACTTCTACCGCCCAAAGCAAAACTCCGTGAAGTTTATCGGGTACTATTACTTCCCCATTCGCAATAGGGACGAGACCCTTTACACTAGGAGGCCTATTAGTGTCAAGAACTGGTAGGGGAAGTACTTCTACATCTCCAGAGAAGGGTGGGAGATTCACACTCAGGTTAATGAGAGGGAGAAGTCGTTTCGAATGTCGCGGTAATGGGGTCTCCCTACAAACTAGGTAATTTGATAAGAGCCACGTCCCTTCTTTCTAATTGTTCATTCTCTGTGCTAACCCTTGAATTTTTTTTTGCAGCTCTTGATAACTTGCAATTGAGTAAGCAGCAAGAGAAGAGAGTTGTGAAGGCCGCGGCCATTCCTGCTGAAAAAGAGAAATTCAGTATCCTTATAACATCTGCAACTGTATTTGAAGCAGGTTTCTTTCCAAGCAAGTCCATTCCAAGTATGTCCGCGGAAGGTAATAAATTGATCCACAATTTTAATACGTGGCAACTTATGTTTCCAATAAGTCGATTTCAAATACTTACTGTTTCTTTTCTCTTTCAGGTGAGGAAGTTTATAGGGAGCTGTTGGCCACCCATCTAGTGGAAATGGATGAGGATTCCATCGTTCTTAATAACACTACGAGGAGCAAAAAAAGGAAGAGGTCCAAGACCAAGGCACCAGCCACGGCCCCTTCTAGCGATCAGAATCCTCCCACCCTTCCCCCAAATCTGGCTATGGAAAACACTAACCTTGATGCCCTTGAACCCCAAACTGAGTTGGATGACAATATCGAAGCTAACCTAGCCGCGATGGGTTTGATGTCCACATTTGATGCTCCCATCCATTCAGCTTCTCCTCTATTGCCTCCTGTAGTTACAGTTAATGCAAAATTGGCACCTCCTCAGTGTCGCGACAGATTTGGCCTCACGGTCGACCACGACCATAATTTAGACAACCTGACCCTGAGTCCTCATGGGACACTACCGCGAAGGCTGTGCAAAGAATGAAGAGGGCCCTTGACGCCGTGGACCTTAACAGATTGGTGGAAGAAGACCTTGATGATCTGGAGTACTGCGACCTCTATAGTCTTTTGAGGGTAAGTAAAAGTGCTCTCTCATTTTTAATTTTGCATTATGTATTTTTCTCCTAACTTTTTCATTTTAGGCAGCGGACGTTATGGTGGCCCAGAAGAGGAAGTATAAAGCCCTCTATAAACTGAAAGAGGCCGCAAAAAGGGTGCACGCTGCTAATTTGGAGGCTGCACAAAATTCATCTTTTCAAACTGGGAAGCAGTCTGCTGTCGCGGCTCTTCAAACAGTCTAGATAAACCTAGAAGCTGTAATCAAGATAAAGAGGAAGCGTAAGAAAACTTTAATCAGGCCACGAAATCCCTCAAGGTCTCCCAGTCTCAGACCGCGAAAGCTACAAAGGCCGCAAAAACTTCCAATAATAATCTGCGACTCCTGCAAGGGAGGTATGAGGAGTTGTAAGCTAAGGTTGCGTGTGATGCCGAAGCCCATGCCGCAATAATGAATAAACTAGAAGCAAATCATGGCGAAGCCCTTCAGTTGGCCATCGATAGTACGATGGAGTCGTTTAAGGGCTCAAAAGACTTCTTCCTCATAAATAATAGGGCCTACCTCCGTGGTTACCAGGAGCTAAGGAAGATAATCATAAAAAACTTCCCTGAGGCCAAGGAGAAGGTTCTTTCCTAGAGACTTAGTGATTCTCAACATCAAGAATTCATATCTGAGCTCGAGGTCACGACTGAAGAGAAAGCCAGATTGAAGGTCGAGGCTGAAGCAGCTTCCATGGATGAAGAGACAATGACGGCCAAGAATGGGGAAGAAGGGGATGAAGCCGATGATGCCAAATCCTAGGGCTGCGACTCTCTTAAATTTTTTTATAACTCTTTATTGTGGCTGCATCCCTCTTATCTGTAATCGAACTAATATTATCAAGGTCGGGGTGACCTTTTATTAATTATTTTTACCTCATTCTCTTGTACCTTTTTGTTCTTCTACTTTTCCTGCTTTAATTCTTTAATGAATGCTTTCTCTGTACATCTTTGATTGCTTGAACACAACTGATTTTATATTTGAAATTTCTTTCTTGATTGAAAGAACTTGTAGAACTAATAGATTAAGTCCGCGACACCATAGTGTACATGGTTTCTTCACATATGGCTGCACTCTCTTCTTGAACACCCGTGGCACCTTTGAGTGTGTAGTATAATATGTTAATGGATGCGTCCACATAAATAATTCTACGGCACCTTCAAACATATAAATAATAGGCTACGGCTGTAATGCGTATGGCTTGTGCATACGGGTCGCGGCCCTTTCCCCTTTGTAATGACTAGAATGGCAGCCCCTTGAACAGTGCCGCGGTAGTTTGATAATCCTATCTTTACTACTGCTTCTGAATGAATTTACTTAATGGCCATAGCCATATTGATAGGGATGTAACTTTTGTACGTTTGAAAGTGGTCATAGCCCCTTCCTGAATAGAGGCTACACATTTGAATTATTTTCTCTAATAAGTCGCGGCACTTTTGAGTGTTTGAAACCCATCTTCTGTAGCTTTATCATTGGGTCCTACATCGAATGTTGATTTTATTGAATAGGTGTCTTCTCTTTACCCTTGGTTGCTTGAACCATATAATTGTATCTTCTTTAGCATCCCCCTTTTGAATATAAATGGGATATTATCAAGCCTCCCTAGGCTAGGTTATGTTATTAATCCACCCACATCTATTATGCGGGATACTTTAAAGCCTCCCCAGGCTGGGTTATGTTACTAAGCCACCCACAGCTAATATATAGGATATTTTAAAGCCTCCCCAGGCTGGGTTTTCTTATTAAGATACCCACAACTAACATACATGATACTTTCAAGCCTCCCCAGGTTGGGTTATGTTATTAAGACACCCACAGCTAACATATATGATACTTTCAAGCCTCCACAGACTGGGGTATGTTATTAACCCACCCACAGCTAACATACAGGATACTTTCAAGCCTCCCCAGGATGGGTTATGTTATTAAGCCACCCACATCTAACATACACAACACTTTCAAGCCTCCCCAGACTGGGTTATGTTATTAAGCCACCGACAACTATGGATATATATAAATCCATCCCTGACTAGATATTACAAGTCTCTTGACTTAATGACGTATCCCGAAAGACAAGAATGGGCATTGGAAGCGCTTATGAGTGATGTTGCAGTTCAGTTTGGATAACTACTTTCAATATTTGCTTTCGCCGCTTTCAATTATCATCAACTTTCGGACAATTAGGCATCTTATTGGGTAATGTGTCCCATTTAGATATTATCATTCCCGATATAACATATTGCCTCGAATCGAGATCTGTTTAAGACAAAAATGGTCTTTATAAGATAACATTTCATGGGAAGGAGAATTAAAATATGGCACTATAAAAGTGAACTTGATTTCCTATAACTATTCATATATATATATATATATATATATATATGTATGTATATGATCTCGTAAGGGTAATACAAAGTTTAATTTAAAACAACAAAAGAAGAGTTATCACTGTAAAGTAGAGACAAATGGAATATAAGAGATAAGCATGAAAACGAGCATGCAGTGTGTGAGACTAGGATTCATCCCCTAAACATCTTTGAGGAAACTCTGTAGCATTCCTTGCCAAATCAACCTTTCAATTTCATCCTTTAGAGCATAGCATAACTCAGTGTTATGTCCATGGTCCTGATGGAATCTGCACCAAGTAACTTTGTTCCTCTTGTGGGGTGGAGCTCTAAGCTTTTCTGGACACCTCAACATCTTGTCCTCTTTGATGAATTCAAAGATCTCTTCAATTGGGAAGGCCAACGGAGTGTAGGCCTCAGATTTCTTCTCCGCCTTCTCCATTCTCTTTTTCTGTCACCTGTTGACCGCTTTCGGGTTTGGATCCTTCTGAACTGCCGCGACAACAAAGGCTGTTACAGCAATATTCTTGGGTGCCGCACCCACATTGGGTGAGGCCGCGACCTCTAGCATTAGGACCCTTTGAGTCAAATAGTTGACCTGGGTCTGGAGTGAGGCATGACTGTCGTAGAGGTGGTTGAGGTGATTGTACAGCTGCACAATCTCATCTTTGATATCTGTGCTCTGGCTGGATTCTCCTTCCATTTTTTGCTTTTATTAGTCTTTACAAATTATATTTAATCTAAGACAAAACTAACAAGTGTGAGTAATCTCAAGAATATTAGAGTAACCAAGTAGGAAATGGGGATGCAGCGTTTGCACTACTATATGGTATTGCTTCTAAGGTCGCGACCAGTATAGCAAATAAGTGCACTGTTGTGGCTTTTATATCATATTCACCAAGGTAGAGCTGAAGACCACCTGAGTCCGTTCCTTAATGTTTTGAAGATTCAGTAACACAACTACCCCAGTAAAGGCTGCGGCATGTAAGGTAGTTGAACTACCCCGCCGCATCCCTACCTAGGCAGTGGGGGAAAATCCTAAAATTGAACCCCAAAAGTTGAGTTTTTCTTCCAAAACTCATGGAGTACCTGCCTACTAGGGTTTTTTAATGAGAGGACAACCTCACGGTGCCCAAAACATCACAGTTTCAATGATAAACCCTAGATCATAGGTCAAAAATAACAAAAAGGGGAGTAAATACAATCCTTCCCTAATCATTCATCTTTTCGGGGCTAAAGCCTGTCATGCTCTTTAGCACTATCTAGATGAAACGATATCACAGGGGTATGTAAAATAGATCTAAGGTCATAAAACGGAGACCCAAGGGTAGATCTAAACATAAGAAATACCCATCTACTTGTGTGAATGTGAAACGGAGCTCAATAACCAACATCTACCCGTGAGATGATGATTCGAAGGATCCCCAGGGCTCGAATAAGGTGTTTAAGAAGTTAAATATAAAGAATCAAGATTAAAATATCTTGCTTTCCACAGACGATGCCAGATTGATGATACGAGAAATCATCCACTTTTCGTTCCCATACAAGCAAATGAAGAGTAGAGTGTATAATGAATAAACAAAGAAAGTAAATAGAGAGAAAAAAGATATAGAGTGGTTCAGCCTCTAAAATAGGCCTACGTCCACTGTGTTGCTCAGTTCTCATTATATGCGTTGTATTATACAATATAATCGTGCCTAAAGAGGCGTACAAGTATGAGAATAAAGGAGAGTACATGGTGGTATTGAGGATTCCGCTGTGCCGGAGAAGTGGCTGTGATGTAGATAAGTAACCCTCAAGCTGTAAGTTGAGGTTGTGTAGAGAGAATATATATTGTAGAATTAGCCTCGGGCAGGTGGAACCAGTCTCTAACTATATTTACAGGTGTGGTCCTCTATTTATAGGAGATATGCTCACGTGCTATGAGCACGTGACGTACATAAAATCTGAAGTTGCATTAATATAGAGGGATGCGGCCTAAAAGGTAAGCACAAGTACTGCACCCTACAAGGCTAGAGCAAAAGGTGTCGCGCCCTGTATTGGGTGGTTCCGCGGCGTGTTGAGTGGGGTCGCGCCATGTGATGAGGAGGGATGCACCCTTATTAGGTAGGGTTGCACCCCGAGTTCAGTAGGGCCGCACCCTATGTTGATAAGTGCCGCAGCAGGGTGCTATATTTCTACTATGAGGGGACAACAAACTTCTTGGATCAAAATTGATTCAGGATAATTAGGCTAAGATAGAATTAATTCAGAGTCTCATACGGATAGCCCATGATCTACAGAAGAGTTATGCTAATGCTAAACAGTTATTCCTAGAGTTTAATGTGGGGGATTAGGTGCTGCTACGTGTATCTTTTATAAAGGGGACAATGAGGTTCGTGAAGAAAGGGAAGTGGGCACTAAAGTACGTGTGGACATTCCCTATCATTGAGAGGGTTGGGCCAGTTGCATACAGTCTTGGGTTTTCGGAGAATTTACATCAGATTCATGATGTATTTAACATTTCTTTGCTGAGGCGATATCACCGATATGAGATAGCCTAAGATCACATTTCTTTGGAGGATATTGATTTGTAAACTGATATTTCATATGAGGAGAGGTCAATTGCTATCTTAGTCCATAGCGAGAGGAGACTGAGGTCGAAGCTAGTCTCGCTTGTACGTGTTCAGTGGGGGCATCATAATGCCGATGAGTCCACTTGGGAGAGTGAGGATGAGATGCATGAAAAGTATCCAGAGTTGGTCATACTAGGTATTTCCTTTTTTTTAATTTTCTTACAAAAATCCGTTATTAGGGGGGAAGTATATAACACCCCGTAATTTTATTTATTTTTATATTGAGAATGAATTAGGATTAATTAAATTATGTTTGGAAAATTAATCCGGTAAAATAAAAATTAATTAGCGAGATAAGGGCTAATATTTATTTATATTGAAAATTACATAGTGAATGAGTAATAATAATGATAAGGAAATATAATAATTGTCGTGACTGAGAGATACGGCTGTTACGATAAATTTAGTCGGGACGCACATGTTAGTCGTGTCGGGACATAATTTGGGAAATAAAATATAATTTCAATCTTGATATTCCATATGGTCATTTCAAGTGCGCCAGTGAGTCCGGAAGGATCGAGATAGTCAGAAAAGTCTACCTGGGGGTTTAGTTTGGGTCATAGGGCACTTTTAGGCCAAACCGGTACCCCGAAGGGGTATTTTGGTCTTTTGAAAATTTGGAGATATTAAACGCCCAAAATTAGAGGATTATATCTGATAAAACATGAAGGGAATTGGGTTTATCAGTTACCAAACCAAAGGGGGAGTCACGAGAGGAAGAAGGAGGGTTTTCCTTAGGGTTCCAAGACCAAAAAAACACCTTCTTGCACCACCACCACCTTCGGATTGTAGATCAGGAGGAGGAGAACACAAATCTCACCAGTAATTCTATAGAAATCAGACTTCCACATTAAGTCAAGTGTTTATCCTTCTAACTTTTTATTTGATATACCATCTATGTTAGAATAACATGATTTCTTATGAAATTTATGAACTTTGATCTTAAAATTGGAGATATAATTCATATTCATGGTTAGGAGTTATAAGATATTTGATCCCTAATATATTTAGATGAATTTTGATGGTAAATTCCATGAAATTTGGGAAGAAATATGGAATTATGTTCAGTTTCTTGAACACGAATAATAATCTAGGGTTTTTAGAAATAAATCTTGATTAAAAATTCTGTAACGATTTAATGATTCTAATACGTTAAAAATATTTGATACATGTTACTATAATGTTAGAGACCTTTGGTTGGGAGTTTGGGATAGTGTAATGTTGATATGTAGGTTTAACAATGGAGGATTCCCATAACAGTGTAGGAAAGTAGATGATAACTCTTACGACAATCGATTTGGGTCCTTGGCCGAATCGATTCAGAAATCGAATCGATTCGGTTTCCCATATTGGCAGAATTTTCCCCCTTATTGCTTAGAACTCATGGGAGACAATTGGGTTGACCTTTGAATTAATTTTAAAATCCTACTGAGTGATATTCTAATTACAAGTAGGTTAATGTTGGGTTTGAGGTTTGTCACACTAGGAGAGCGTAAGGCTAAAATTGATTAAGCTTAAAGGGTAATAAAGGCTTATTCGGATAATGATCTCTTATTATGATAAATTAGGGGAACGCAGGACTGAGACCAGTAGACTTTGAGTGAGATAACAACTAAATTTATTTAAGGGACAAACGGTAACCATTTGGGTATTGGGAAACATTCGGGATTATACCATAAGAAGTATTACGATATGTAGAATATTCAAGAGTTACTATACTATGTACGGGGCATATGATATAGGTTACGTGTATACTTGTGATGATGTTATATATATATAGGTGGTGTGTATACCTATTGTTTGATTTGTATGTGTAATCATACCTAGGCTACTTGCTATCAAGGGAGGTTTTGCGGCATGGACAGTCATATTCTGATGAGACTAATTTGGTGGATATTGACAAGTACCTCAAGACTTAGAACTTAGGGATTAGGCACCACTTGTGTGAATAAGAGTGTAACCGGTCATTTGGCTGCATTGAGTATGAGTATATACCAAAGGCTTAGATCTATGTTCACCTCCAATATTGTGTGATTTGATTTATGGTTCAAGGGAGATTATTCAAACTAGTGTTTGGATAGTACGTGATGTACCAGGACTTGATAGCAGAGTATGATAAGAATGATAAATGTGTATATACGTGTAATCGATCCTACTATGAGTGTATTAGTAGATAAGATAAATAGTGATATCTAGATTAACCAAGGTGTATGAGAACTAAATCATTCACTGATAATTCCTGATGAATATAGAGAATTATAAAAAGTAGTAACGTTTTGTATGGGTAATACGGGTGGGCAATATAAAGGAATATATACAAAGATATGTAGTCCAAACTAGTTAGGCCGATAATATAACTAGGTTGGTTAGAGTAGTACATTAGGCGTGCACATTAGTTGAGGGGTGAGGATCTCAAGTGAGAGCATGATGTAATCACATGTATATAATATCTTATCTTATCACATTTTAAACACTTTCTAAAATTTTCAAACTGTTTTACTTGGTCTCCGACCCGTTTCAAATCTTTTTTTGTAAAAACAATTTTAGGTGCCAAGCTGAGGGACGCCAGACATAGGAGTTCCTATATTTGACGTGTTGCAGCTACTGTGAAAGTTGCAGGACCTTGCTATTGGATGCCTCCACTTTTATTTAGTTCTTATTTTTATTTACTTATCTCAGTCGAACATGTCACCCATTCTTAGTTGGATACTATTTACAGATATTTTGTAGTTCCAATTATTTTCGTTTATTTCCAGCATTGATTAAGACCTTACATATGGATGACTGTATTTGAATATTATGTGGAGTGTTATTCTAGACCCAATTATTTACTTATGATGTTATGTCATTATTCGTTGTTATGTGCATTGAAATGGTGAATGACATATTTATTCAAATCCTATTTACTACATGTTAATAATTACGATTAAAATTTTGACACTGGATTATTAGGGTATCAATAATTAAATTGAATTTCGATAGTGATGCTAAGAATGACCCCATTAATGATTTCTATTTAATTTAATAATGGACTGATCACCTAGGATTAGAATATGTAGGGTGTCACAGGTTGCTTCAATTTGGACAAGCAAGATCTCCCTTCCATTAGATGAGACTAGTAAATATGTCATTCTTTTTTACTTTTAATATTTTCATCATGTTTTGGTTAATTCCTTCCTCAGTTTTGTAAAAGCCACATTAATAGAGAAATTCCACCATACGCTAATAATATATGTAGGGACTATACCTATTAATGAAAAAAAAGTCTCTACTTGATCCACTCAGATGTCACATCGTCGGACCCATCCACTCAAATAAAAGTTGCTGACATGCCTCCCCTCAAAGGAATGTTGTACTAGTCCAACCTGTTCAGATTCAACCTAAACTTACTGCTTACCCTATCCAAGTCTCTTAGCCTGTTGTTGTTTCTCCTTTTCCTGATATCAATGTAAATGAAAACTCTTTTGACAAGGTTCTCAATGATGTTTTTCCTGAAAATGAAATAAATAAGGATTTTGAGTATCTTGTTGTGCCGTATATTAATTATCTTGATGCTAATCAAACCTTTGATAATGATGATTTTTGTAAATGAACAATTCTTAACTGATCTTAATAAGGAGGATAACAAACAACATAACTAAGTTCAAATTAATGATAATGAGACTATTGTTATTAATCTCGAATCTAGTAGCCACCAGCGTGAGATTAGGATAGTGTCCACCCTTAACGAGCATGAGCATGTGCAATTTGAAGAGCTGCTAAAAGAATTCGTGGACATCTTCGCATGGTCCTATGATGACATGCCCATCAATAACTCATAAATATCTTAACATGACATCCCAACATTCCTAGAATGCAAGTCAGTTAAACAAAATCTAAGGAAACTCTGTATCGAATGGTTTCTCAAAGTCAAAGAGGAAGTGGTAAAGTAATTGAAGGTGGGTTTCATTCTCATAATCGAATATCCAACACGACTCGTTGATATCGTCCTTGTGCTGAAATTGGGAGAGAAAGTCCGCATGTGCGTGGACTACCAGGATTTGAATAAAGAATCCTTAAAGGACGATTACCCTTTACCCAACATCGTTGTGATCATAGAAAACACAGCTAGCCACGCCATCCAGTCGTTTGTCGATGGATTCCATAGATATAACCAGATAAATATACACCCTGACCATTAAGAGAAAACCGCCTTCATCATCCCATGGGGATCCTTTTGCTATACTATCATGCTATTCGGACTCAAGAACACCGGGATAACCTACCAAAGGGCTGTCACAACCATCCTACACGACTTTATTCACAAGGAGGTCAAAGTCCATGTAGATGACATGATCATTAAGACCAAGACTTAGGAAGCATATATTACCTCCCTCCAAAGGTTGTTCAAGTGATAGCGATAATACAAAATGTGGCAAAATTCACATAAATGTGTTTTCGTCATCACAAAAGGAAACTATTGGGATCCATGGTTAGTGAGAAGGTAATCAAAGAAGACCCTACCAAAATGAAAGCTATACTTGAGATGGCACCACTACGGATGGAGAAGGAAGTCTGAGGATTCCCGGTTAAAGTGCAGTACATCAGCCAACTAACTTTTATATGCAAACCCATTTTCAAACATCTCCAAAGGATTCAACTAAAGTCCGGAATGAGGCATTCTTAGAAGCCTTTTACCGAATCAAGCGATACCTCACCCGACCTTAGGTGCTCGTGCCTTCGTAAATATGTTTATCCCTCCTCTTATACTTAACCATAATAGCTACCACAATAGGGGCTTTTCTAGCCTAATACATTGAAGAATCCCATAAGGAAAGAGACATTTATTATTCCAGTAAAAAATTGGCTGGATATGAAGTTAAATACATTGCTTTGGATAAAGCATGCGTTGTCCTGGTCTAGATTTCAGTGAAGTTATAGCACAACATGCTTTCCTTTCCCATCAAACAAGTATTTTGAATGGATCCCATCAAATATCTCCTAGAAAAACCCTCTTTATCCTGTCGAATGTCCCATTAGTTAATGTTGTTAGATGAATTCGATATTGTGTATGTCACGCAAAAATATATGAAAGGGAAATCCATCTCTGACTACCTTATTGATTACCCCGTGGAAGAAACTGATGTTTGGGTCTTTGAATTCTGAGATGAAGACATCCTCTGCACCTCCCAGGAGGACGTTAGATGGAAATTTTCTTTGATGGAGCTGCAAACAATAAAGTATACAACATTGGGATATTCCTGATCGCCCCTAATGACGCTTACACCCCCATTGCCATAACATTAGACTTAATTTGTACCAATAACATGACTGAATACGAGGCATACACTGTAGGCCTCAAGACTGCCCTAAAGAAAGGAATTCGGCACCTAGACATCTTCAAAAACTCTTCCCTCGTTGTTAGACAAATCCTCAGAAAATGAAAAGTCAAAGACGAGAAGCTCCTACCCTTGCACACCCAGCTAGAATAACTGGCCTTCTAGTTTAAATATATCACCTTCCACTTCCTGCCTCATACATAAAACAGCCTAGCCGATGCCCTTATTACCCTGTAATCCATAGTCGACATGTCTAAGGGAATAATAATAGCCCCTTTCCTGATTCAGAAACATGCATTGCCTACTCACTGCTACCACAACAAGCTCATCACTGAGGAAGATTCCAACATGGCCGAGATATGGTACTATAACATTTGGCACCTCCTAAAACATGGTAGTATCCCCAAGACGTAGATAAGAAAGACCGCACGACCCTTCGTAAATTGGTTGCCCAATATATTTTCTGCGACAAAGAACTTTTTAAGAGAAACTTCCATAGACCCCATTTGTACTACATAGTAATGGCTGATGTTGAATAAATGATTTAGAAAATCCATAGTGGGGAATGTGAGCCCCGTATGAATGATCACATGCTTGTTAAGAATCATATATGTCATGGATACTACTAGACCGCCATGGTTCAAGATTGTACTGCCCATTTTTGGAGATGCCCTAAATACTAGTAGTTTGCTAATCTCCAACACTTGACTCCTCGAGACCAATACAACATGTCCTCTCCTTGGACTTTCTCCACCTATATAATTGACATTATAGAAAAGGTCACTCCCAAAGATTCAAATGTTCATGAATTCATCCCAATCATTATTGATTACTTCACCAAATAGGTCGAAGACGAGTTATACACAGTTTTGAATGCCAAGAAAGTGTCCAAGTTTCTCAAAAAGAACACCATTTGCCTATATAGAGTTCCCCATTAATTAATATCAGCTAATGGACTCCACTTTGAAGTCGAGGTCACATAATTAGTCGACGAATATAGGATTTAGAGACACAAATGTTCTCTTTACAGACCCTAAACAAATGATGTTGTCGAAGCCACCAACAAAAGCCTCAAAACCATAATTAGCAAAATGACCCCTTACTCCCACTGTGACTACCGCACTTCAATCATAATGACTATTGGGGCTACCCCTTACTCTCTAGTGTACTGCATGGAAGCAGTCCTAGCCATTGAGCTAGAAATACCTTCCTTGCACATCATGATTAAAAGAAAAGTTAGCGAAGAAGGCTGACACTATAGCCGTTTTGATGAACTTTCAGTCTTGGATAAAAAGAGTCTTAAATATCTATAGCATATACAGGTGTATAATTATAGGATAACACGATCATTTGACCCAAAATTCAAGGACCGTGACGTCAAGGAATGAGAACTTACCCTCAAAGAGATCATAGAACCGCTCTGGGACCCATAAGGAAATTCAAACAAAATTAGAGTGTCCCCTAAATTGTGAAGAAAATTCTTTTAGGCGGTGCCACTATGCTCACATGCCTCGATGGAGAAGAGATGGTGCGTCCAGTCAACCTGGATCATCTTAAGAAATTTTACCCTTAGTCTGTAATCTCAGCACGCTACGACTTTTCTCATCCCCCTTCTATTCTAAAAAAATCTTCATTTCACCTACAAAGAACTACATGGGACCTGATCCTTTCAAAAAAATTCCTTTTCAAAATGAGACTCATGAAAATTTTCCAAAAGCCCCAGATGTACGTAGGCAGCCCATATGCCATATATGGTCATGGTCCCCTTTTTTTTTCTCAAAATGATCTTCTTTTCTAACCTCCGAGAATGGCAGTCCATCTTATCATTTACATGAAAAAAGGATTATATATGCCATAACAATTGGTATGGATAATTCAAATGAAAAACTCATCAAGAGGTACAGTAAAATAAGATCAAAATCTTTTTTATTTGTAATTGAGGAATATATTATTGTTACATGAAGTATCACTGAAGGGAGTTAAACAAACCACTCCATTCTAGTGACTAAGCCATCTCTAAACAAACCTAATCCATATCTAGCTTCATAAAAATATTCCAAACCCTAAAAAAACAAAACACAAAAACAAAAAAGTTACCCAAGTTTCACAAAATATAACCCAAGCTTCAAAAACATTTCCTCTAACGACCCGATGAACCCTCTTGATCATCATTCCTAGACCTCATAGGTCTCCAAGTATCCCACTCCGGGTTAACACTCGATATGCTCTCCATATATAGGTATGCCCTACCAAACTTGGACAAAACCACAACACCTTCCTCCATGGCATCAATGGCAATGATCACCTTTAACCACTCTTTTCCTCCATGATCTTCTTCACTAACCACTTCCATAACCACTTCAGGTAGTCTCCTGACATATTCCAAGGCCCTTCTATAGATTTCAATAGACGAGTAGATAGTCAGCAGCGCTTCCACAAGGAGCCCAACATCATCCACATTGATTCAGTGAGGCCCTTCATCGGTAAGAAGTTCATTATACGAGGAGGCATTTTGTTCCCATCTTACTTGGCGCGAAGCCGTCGGGGGAAATAAAAGTAAGTTTGATGAACATCAACCAACAACACATAACGGTATTCTCCTCGCTGTAAAATAGACTGCAAGTCTCCCCACCATGACACTGACCAAAAAAGACATCGGGCTCCGTGATCAATAAACCAGTTGACTCAGTTCTCTACTAATAGGTCAAAACTAAAGAAAGGATGTATGATAATCAGGAGGGGCCTCCAGACAAAACCACTTTGCAATAAACATGAACAACATCATCGGGCTCCGAATCAGAAATGTGAAACGACCCTATTTATAGGAATCAAGACCATTCAAGCTCTCATCCAGCACCACCGCCCCAAGAATATAGTGGTAAGAATCCATGTTATTGTTGCAGCCAATTGGGGATCAGTTGTCAAGTCCCCTATCACTAGTAAAAGCCTCATAGTAAGGCCTAAAGCAACAACTCGTCTCTTACTGAAGTTGATCAACCTTCACCTCAGCCTTCATCAAAGACTCCTAGTTATAAGCTCCTCCTCAGATTTAGTAATCTTAAAGTTCAAAGTGGCTATCTTATTAGCGAATGTAGTTTGTGAGCAGGTAGTAGACTGGATCTTTGCATAAAACGAGGGCCGATTAGCTTTCTTGAAAGACTTGAGAAAATCGATAATCCATTTTAGAGAAAAACCTTCGCCAACAAGGACATTGATTTATCCCATCATCCCCTTGATTTTTTAGGGACATAAAGTGGCCAAAGGAGTATGTAGCACATTAGACAAGGCTGTAGAAAATCCCAATAGCCTAAAAGCCATCGTAACAGTGATGACTTAAATATAATGAGAGGTAAAGGTGGAAGGGTGGCATTCCAGCAGTCTCTCAATCAGTTCATTATAAGAGGGGTTATGATATGGGTAAAATACTTCAAAGTCTGCCTCACAACCTCAACAGGAGATAATTCTGGAGGATCGACACTGAAAGCACTGTCACTGGTAGAGGGAAAGACAAAATTTGATGTCCTGTCATCTTTTTGCAAAATTGGAGTGGTATCTTGTTCTCCTCACTCCATATTTTGGGTTGTCAGATGTATAGTGGTTGGTTCAACAAAGTTCCCAACAGACTATAGAGGAAAATTCTCAGGGGGCACTTGATTAGTAGGGGTAACAACATCTGCCAAACTCTTTGGCTAGCTCACTTAAACCTGAGAGAATAAGGAATAAGTCAAGTTGAAAGAAAATAGAGTATAGGTATAACAAATGATCTTAAGCTTCAATTTTCCTAAAGCACCTTTATGATTGCTTGACTAGGTAACTTGTTGTCGCTTCAAAATTCCTAGTTTTACTTAAAGCACCTTTATAGTTGCTCAACTAAGTAAGACTGGGCATTCTTAAGCCTCAGTTTTCCTAAAGCACCATTATGGTTGCTTGACTAGGTAAACTGTTGTCACTTTAAAAGTCCCGATTTTGCTTAAAGCTCCTTTATGGTTGCTCGACTAAGTAAGACTGGGCATTCTTAAGCCTCAGTTTGCTTAAATCACCTTTATGGTTGCTCGACTAGGTAAAATATTATCGCTTTAAAAATCCTAGTTTTTCTTAAAGAACCTTTATGGTTGCTTAACAAAGTAAGATTGGGCATTCTTAAGCCTCGGTTTGCCTAAAGCACCTTTATGGTTGCTCGACTAGGTAAACTATTGTCACTTCAAAAGTCCCAACTTCACTTAAAGCACGTTTATGGTTGCTCGACTAAGTATGATTGGGCATTCTTAAAATGCTTAGTTTACCTAAAGCACCTATATGGTTTCTCAACTAGGTGAATTACTTGGTTTATTACAAAATTTAGTTTTACTCAAAGAAATAAATGATTATTTGATAAAAGAAACTAAGAGTAGGGATACCTGGACTCATTTTTGTACAGGTACAAATAAACCTCCTCAGGACATGGTTCCTTAATAGCTAATGGATCCCACAAAAAATTGTTTAGTAATAGTGTCCTTGGGGAGAACAGCTATAAGATCCCTAAAAGTGTTGGCATTAAGTTCCTCGATGGGAGCAACCTGCGAAAACATCACAAAGTGTAAGTATAATATACACATATAAGAGAAAAATAAGTGTAAAAAATAATGCACACTCCCCACAGTTATGGGAGCAGTAGTTGTTGTTGATCCAACCTCAACCAATTCTTTATCTCGAGGAACAACAACTAGAGATGGACTAGGCTCTAGGATCATGGGATCATTTCCTTTATGAAGGAGGGGCGACGAATGAGGATCAACACTGGGAGAGTACTGGGAAGAAGGGTCTTGGGCACTGGGTGTTGTCTTAGATTTATCATGTTCTGGGACATCACTATAGTAATCAAGAATGGTATAATCTCTGGGAATGGAATTTGGATTCTCAGTAAAGTACATACGATCCAGCATCCAAAATGGTCGAACTAAAGGGGATTCCTCATCCTCATCCTCTTCTTACACCTCTTCACCACTTTTGGGAAGAAACTCTTCCTTAATATCATCAAGAGGAAGTTAAATCTTGGGACTAGATCTTGCCATCTTTTGACGAGTAATGGGGGAAGGGAGAGTAAAGGAGATACCTCTTTCAGCCAACTTTTGGACCAAGATAGCCCATGCATCTACAAATCCTTAATGAAACTGCCTTAGCAAATTATCGAGCAACTCCGTGCGTTGATCAACCAACTAGGGGTCTATAAAAGAGTGGGATTGAGATATTTGAGAAGAGTTGGATGGTGCTACCTTCTTTTTCTTGCTGGGAGTCATTTTTTTGGCCTTAGCCACAACAACACTTGTGATATTAATGGGGGTTTCCTCTTTAATAGAAGCTCAAGCAGTAGTAGGTGGATCTACATCCTCCTCAACCTGCTGAGAACTGAAAGCCCCTTTCTTATTATTTAAGTTGTCTTCATTTGGAGGTGCCAAGGGATGAGGTTCCTTGGGGGTGGTGTTGTTATCATTTTGGGGAAATTGAGCTTGATTGATGGAACATGTTCATAATCCTAACTCAGAAGGGGGAAAACATTCAACAGTGTGGTAAACGGGTTATCGTTCAACAACTTTGAGGAAATGACCAAGGGTGTTAAGCTAGAATACATTGAGGTATTCAACATACCTACTACCTCATGTACGCTTGGCAGGGATAACAATTTGTCCTTGCAACTGGGCAGAAAAAGTGGATACTATCTCAGTTAGGAAATAGCCACACGCTTTGGAAAAATTTGAAGGTCTCTCTGTAGTATCATGGTTGAGAAGAGTAACCCTTGATCAAAACCAAATTGCATGGCTACTCTATGGGGTGAGTATACGTTATATTAGTTAGACCATTCGGTGCATGAGAAAAAATAAGAGGGAGTAAGAACCAAGAGAACATTAAAAGAAGGGAAATTAAGGCTAAAAGATTGCTCGACTTCCTGAACTGGTTGAGAAACATTCACAAAGAAAGCATTGGTAAAAAATTGGTCAGTGACAGAATAATGGAAAAAATTTAAGCATTTAACATTGTCAATAAAGGAATGAAAACATTTACTAGACTGCTTATGGTACCAAGAAAGGATTTGGGGGACATTGATTTCATGGGAGGTAGGAAGTAAATCAGCCGAGGCATAGTCGAGGAACCTGGCATAGATGAATGTTGTGAGAAGAATGTGGTTTGCATAGTTTGACATATCAAAATAGCCATGAGACCGAGCAGAATCAGTTTGTACCCTGTTAAGCCAAGTGTGAAGTGAACTAAGAGTAATGGAAGCTAAGGGGACTTTCACCCCAGAGGCAAGGAGAACAACAATATTAATAAGATCCATCCTCTATAAGTCATGGGGTTTCCCAGGCAGATAGATCCTCAAGACGATAATCGAGATATACCCAGCAAGCTCAATTTTGCTCCCATATCCTTCTCTAGTGGGGGTCATCTCGAGAACACGTTTGCCATTTGGATCCTTCTTTGCTTGCTCGCGAGCAAGGGCACTCACTCTATCTTCCATGTAAAAGAAGTACCTGATAGTTTCTGAACATGTACACTTATTGTAAGTTTCCAAGCACCTCTTGATTACACCTTTTAATTCCTTACAATTAGTAGCTTCTTCTTCGAGATGGCTTCCTTAAAGTAAGTATCAGTACCTAAAGATTCCAAACCAAGGATCTCACATACATCATATAGGGAAATTATGAACTCACCCCAAGCAGCGACGAAAGTATAAGTGCGATGACTCCAACGAGAAACCAGCATCCTCAAAGTGTTATTATTTTTGGACAAACTCAAATTATCAAACCGTTTGGTGCACAACAGGACAACGGTCAACAACTCTACAACATATTTTCCATGGATATAATCAGTCCAGGTGCCCAGTCCTTCACACGACCCACTAGCTAATTCAAATTCCACATTTGAATAGGGATAGCCTCCCCATTCAATTCTGAACCTGGTAACAGTAAAACTAGTGAGATACGCATAATTTTTTATTACATCATTTTCACCCATAATTAGGTTCAAATCTTCTGCGTTAGAAATAAGGGAGTCATGGAATGCATTTGCAAACTCCTAGAATTTGTTTATAGTGCCAAAATAGGGGGCACAACGATATTTTTCCCATTGGAGAGACGATTAGCAACATCAGAGGAAGTTTCTCCGACGGCGGCACCCATGACGGAAGGAGTTCTTTTGAAAATTAGTGGCATGATAGAGAATAAAGAGTTGAAGAGAAGAGAGGAAAAGAATAAGAAATGGGTATCAGAGGAAACCCTTTTATAAAGGACATCTTGTTTTGAAAAAGATGCCACTATTATGAAGAGACACGCATGGGGAAATGTAATCAATACAAGAAATTTTTCATCGGCTCGAGTACCTCGCATGGGTTACATGAGCGGGCCATCAACTGATGCGTCTACAACTGGGGAAGGAGCTGTCAGTGGTATTTATAACGAAGCGATGCAATAATGATGAAATTTTAAGGGAAATTTAAAAGACATTTGGGGTGAAACTTTATGCCCTCTTACACTTGGGCAAATAAATGGGTTTGAGGGAAATTTTATTACAAACAATTATGATTCCCAAATATTAAAAAATTGAGAAAACATATGTCATTTGAGGTTCAGTATCATCCGAGTAAGAGGAGTCTTAAAGTAGCTCGAATGCAAGATAAAGTTATCCCAGTTTTATTCTAACATTCTGTGTAAATAATGTATATATATAGTTCAATCGAGATGGGATGTGAATTCATTTTTCGTACAGATATTTGTTTGAATAAACAAATATCTCTATGGAGGGGCAAATGTAGAAGGAGGTCTAGGCTTAAAGTTGATTAAACCAATGCCAACACTTCACGAGAGAGATTAGAGATTGTCACTTACAAAAAGCTGAAGCTGCTCGAAGAGCATCCTATAAAGATGGTACTCACAGAAAGATAAAGTTGTTCGAAGGACCTCCTGTAAAGATAGTCACTCGCACAAAGATGAAGTTTCTTGATGGATCTCCCATAAAGATCAAGCCCGAGAGAAAAACTTAGAAAACACAAATTATAATAGGAAATTCGATGTACTTGTATTTGGATTTCTTTGTAAAAGATATAGTTCACTTTGTAATGCTTAGAGGTTGCTCAGTTGCCTCGAGGGACCATATATGGAAGGGAATATGAAAGATTACATGGTCTATCAAATAACCTTAGCTTTGGGTATCTCACAGTGATTTGGTTGGGAGGATTGGGTGCAAGGCAACGTTGGAAGAGACCAGCCCCTTTAGGGCACTTAGGAAAAACCTTGGATTGCACAACATTGCACTATAGTCTATCGAGATACCATATCTCGGAACCTACTTGAGGGTCGCCAAAAAGTTAAAACCTTTGGTGTTTACAAAAAATCACTAGTCGCTCAGGCAATCACCATTCGAGAAATCTTCAATTAGATGAACTACCTTTTTGGAGTGATGTAACATCACATCCTCTGTAAGTTACTGCTTACCAACTCGTTGACATCAGCATCTCTGACATTCAGGAGCTTCATAAAATATCACTTAATTGAAAATATTCCTGGGATGGTAAGTTCATAGCTGACATATCATGTCCTATTTGATGCTATTATTGCTCTGAAAGTCCAAACAGTGTTCCCGCCAAAATATCATATCTAGATCATTTAATGTAATATCTTTGGCATTAAATGCACAACACTGTCGACGTCAAAAGGGGTAAGACGCATTGAATATAGGAAGGTCACTCGAATGATCTTGATCTCCTATAAATACCTCCAAAGTTATACTATTTGGGGATCGCACTTTTCTAGCCCAGAACCGTTACCAAAATACTTCAGACAAGAGAGTTTATGGTGATAACATTTATTGTGTGACTAATCTCATTTACTCCATTTGTGTTTAAGGTTATTGCATTGTC
This sequence comes from Sambucus nigra, assembly GCA_949130495.1. Taxonomy (NCBI): domain Eukaryota; kingdom Viridiplantae; phylum Streptophyta; class Magnoliopsida; order Dipsacales; family Adoxaceae; genus Sambucus; species Sambucus nigra. The sequence goes on along the minus strand of OX422215.1, from coordinate 558,802,615 downwards.
TTTAATTCACTAAAAATGTTTGTCCCCACTCCCTCCAACCAAGTCAACTGTGGAATCCCCCTCATTGATTGTTTTGTTATAGCATTTATTTTGTAAGAACACATTTAATACATGTTGTTAATACATTGAATGTGCTGACTTGAGACTTGTATTTATTGTTGTTGATGATTGTTTTGAGGCCCTAATAACCATCTTGATAAGGGTTATGCCTCTCTTGACGCTAATATCATTTCAAGAAATCACCTCCTACACCAGGAATTAAGACCATTCAGGCTCTCAACCAGCACCACTACTGCAGGAATATGGCGGCAAGAATCCATGTCGCTATTATAGCCAATTAGGGATCAGCTGTCAACTCCCCTATCACCAGTAAAAGCCTCACAGTAAGGCTCAAAGTAACAACTACGACAAATCCAGCATCCTTAAAGCCCCTCAAGTGCACTGAATACATAATCGCCTAAAGAGAGATAGTCCATCTAGTAACCAATGGTCAAGTCGCTGAAGGAGAAACATGGAGAAACTCTGTGAGAAATTCTTGAGGAGAAAGAGAAAAATTGGGCATAGCCACCGTAACACAGGGGCTAACCCCCAATATTGCTAAAAATTCCTCGTAGGTACGAAAAACCTCATCCAAGACAACACAAAAGACATGGTCAATGGGGTATCTAAATTGAACCACTGCTAACTTCCATTTTATGGCTCGATTACGCCAAAGAGAAATCCAATGCATGTTGAAAGCATCATAATCAACATTATAAAGGCAAATGGCCTCCATATCTTCAACATAAGAGGATAATTCTTCATATATGGGAAAAGCCATTTGGGGAATAGGAAATGAGAAGAAAGAAGATAAATGTGGGTGTTGGTGAAGAAAACACACCCCATACCCCTCCTTTTATATCAAAAATCCTTAGCAAAAAATTAAAACTCTAGGAACCTCATTAATTCTTAGCGCTACATAAGTACACTAATGTGCAGGAATGTGAAATCAAAGCGTAAGGATGATTTGACTTAACCCGCATGCCAATAGGCAGGTCAAGGGATATGTTGATCAGCACCACCCTCATTTTGGAAAATTCCATCTTTCTTATTTTACCAAAATCAATTTCCAAAAAAATCCTTATTTTGAAAATCTTCCCTGGGTCATTCTTTTTAAAATTACTCCTTTTGTTTGATAAATATTTCCCTCAAAAAACCATTTTCGTTCTCAATAAATTCTTACTCAAAAATATTTTACCTGAGTTAATTACTTTTACTCCACTTTTCTAAAACATAAACATTTTGCCTTTCATTATCATTTACACACTTATCTCTACTGTTGCATGAAATAAATAATCTTAGCAGAAAACTAAAAGTTAATATAGGATAAGTCACTAAATCGAGAAAAATGCAAAAAAATAAAGTGCATATTTTTCATATATATTCTTGTCTCACATTGTTACATTTTGCAGATAGAAAGAAAAACAAAAAAAAAATACAGAATGGGACTTCGCCCGAACCCTCAACCTTCCCCTTAAATTTTCAACCTCCACGACGAACACACTTTTCCCAACGATGAGTGGTGGATCCTCCACTCGTAGAACCAGAACCCTGATTTGAAGTGTCAGGTGGAACAAAGTAGGAAGGAGACAAGTTCTTGATATAATCATACATGGAGTCCACCCATCCCTTGATATCCCACAGCCAGGTGGTCGACACTCGAACATACTATATGAAAAAGAGCAACAACAAGAGATAAATAAGTTAATAAAGATCAAGAAAGAATCAATGGAAATAGAAAAAAAAATAACATAACATAGGCTAGAGGACCTCATCCGTAAGCCTCATCAACCTAGACACCGACGTATGAGGACGGTGCGACAAGCTCAGTGACTCCCTGCTGCTCAGTAAAAAAATATAAAGGGAAGTAACCTCAATGATCGAAGCCTCCCTGCCTCTATCGTTGCTGCCACCGATGTGCCACCACCCGTCCTATTGGTCGGTCCCACCGGTGCACTAGTACCCCTACCCAATGTCATAGAGGGTTTAAGCATGTTCTCCACGTCATAGATATAGGAGGGTATCAACAATCTCATCATAAATCTAGATAATCAATACTCGCCACTATATCCGTACTATAAGAATATGATCACCTATCATCACTGCCACTCGAGAATTATCTGACATCTCCCTCACTTGCCTCATATACATAGGGGCACCAACTGTGGGACCACCTCCTTCATGATCTGCCTCATCATTCTCTCTCCCAGGTACCAGATGTACCCAAACTCGTGCGTAATCAATCGTCGTATCTGCGTGTGCATTCCCGTTACCCCCATGTCCCGCAGATTCACCCTCAGGGGTAAAAGGTCACATGTAATACCCAACAGAGAAGCAATATCTACTCAAGAAGTAAATATGACAAGAAAGAACTAAAAAAAGATGAAAGATAACTTGTTCACTTGTCAAGGAATTTAGAACCCATAGCACGTTCTCCAAATAAAGGACTGATTTGATCGCCAGTTAGACTTTAGCCAGCAAAACATCCGACAAAATTCCCCCAAATCCTCATCCTTAAGGTCATTAACCCAACATTCGTCCCAATCACCTCATAGAACCACATCTGCAAAAGATAGGAATTAGAAAAAGGAATGGAATGAGAATGCGAGAAAGTGCATGAAAAGGAAGATGAATCCAAAATTACCTATAGAAATTACGTGGCCCCATAAAAGTCTATCGATAGCACCAGCTGAAAGCATCCAAAGAAGAATAAGGGGCACCCAATCATACATATGAACGTCAAAAACCATCCTTAGATATGGCAAGAACCAAATATATCCGACATCACCACTCGTAGTCACCAAGAAATCGTCAAGAAGATGCAAAATAAATAGACCGAACGTCTCTCTCACCTGTCGCCCATCAGTCACATCCATCCTCCTCCATAAGAGCGTCTCCCACAAAACAGAGATGAAAATAGAACCCCCCGATACGATTCTACCCACATCCCCCAAAGCATTATGTATAGCCTTCGGTTTCACCCTCAAAATATGCTCCACCATTATTTGTAACCCTTAGCAATTCATTCCCATTAGCTGTTGGACGTCTATGGGAGTAACATCCATCTCCCGAAATACAAGATGAAATGTGTGGGTAGTGTCCCACCACCTCTCCCCTAGAGCACATAACACCGCAGTGGAACGTGGTGTCTTATCTAAAGCCTACGCCAATGGGACAAACCTAGGGTATGAAACCATCTAGTGCACAACAGTAGTGAGATTCTCCTAAACCTCCTTTAACCTAGTCACCCCCCAAGATCGAATCCTCGAAGGAGATATGTCAGTCTGTAAAAAAAAAAGAGAAGACAAAACCTTCATTAGCATAAAAAACAAAGAAAAAAATAATTGGAATACTAAAACTCACCATACTTACATAGACACTAGGGTTATTCACCCTAGATACAGTCTCGCATAATAGGATACGCTCATTAACTATAGACTCAAGCGAATCAAAGGCATTCTCATTGCCCAATGCAAGGGGTACCATCGGCCGCCACTCCAGGCCGACCCAGTCCCCAATAGCCAACCACTCGTTGTTATCACCGCACTTAAAGAACCATATATTTGAAGTCTTGATGCAAAAAGTACATAGGAATGATTTTTAGAGAGTCAAAGAAGAAGATTCAAACACATGAAGTTGTGAAAATGGGGATGGATCGCCCCATTTTTATAGAAGGTTAAATGGCATATCGATCGACAGACCCCAGCCTATACCGATTGGTAGGAACCTTTTCCTCTTCCCAAGGAAGCCCATGAGACCATGCCCTTACCGATTGGTACCTCCTCAAGCCTTCCTATCGGCATTCCCTTTCAAAATTTCTATAAAAAATGCAAATCCAAAAAAATCAAGAAATTACCCGAAAAATTCCCAAAAATTTCGAAAAAATATGGAACATTATTTTCCTTAAGAAAATCATTGAACCCCTAACAAAGTCTCAAAATTACCAGCAGGACTAATCTTACGCTTTTATCCTCATCATACTCCATAGGAAACTAATGATGCACCTACATCCAAGTCTACTATAATTAACCAACTGGAACCTCAAAACTAAACATCCCCTAGTGGAGTTTCAAGACAACACAATCCCCAGCAGAACCAAAAGTTCACTTGCACCCCCCAAATAATCTAAATTTCCCTAAGAGAGTTATTCCCCACGCTACAACTTAAGGTCCTCAGAATTGACCTCGACCCTCATAGTTTGTTATCACAACTCAAGGTCTTCACAACTGACCTTGGCCCTCAGAATTAGTCGTTATAACTCAAAGTCCTCAGAATTAACCTTGACCTTCAGAACTTCTCGTCATAACTCAAGGTCGTCAGAATTGACCTCGACCCTCAAAATTGGTTGCCCCTAACGTTTGGTCCTCATAACTGACCTCAGCCTACAAAATTGATCATCCCCATCTTTAGGTTCTCAGAATTAATCTCGACCCGCAGAATCGATCATCCCTAGCATAAATTTAGGTCCCAAGAATAGACCTCGACCCACTAAATTGGTCTCTCTATCCCTTTAAAATCATCATTAACAGATCCTCGACCCGCTGAATCGGCCATCTTCGTCTCCTTAGGTCCACATAAATGACCTACAATCCTCTTCCACAACGTCAATGTGGTGTCTATCATTTGACGACCTTCACATGTTCCAATCTCACCTGTCGAGGGGATCTCTATAGACACCCCGTCCTAGGAACCCCCTAGGTACCTCCTTAGGTCCTTACAACTCACTTGTTCACCGTAAACCCTAGGTCATATTCTATGTCCGATCTAGAGGCTAGCAAGATCTCCCGAGCCACGTTTAACTCCGGCCAACTTCCTTGTCTGAGAGAAATCTCAATGAATCTTCTGAATACCCTTTATAATGTGACACCCTTCCTACATTAATAAAAAGTGATCAGTCATTTATCAAAATAAATTAGAATTTCATTTGGTTCATTCTTAGCATTACTATCGAGAATTTTTAAATTACTAACCACCAATGTTAAATTTATACGATACCAAATTTATCTTTCATTGATCATACAGTACTATACAGAAATAAAAATTATATAAACCATTCAAAAAATATTAAAATTCTGAAACATCGCAGGTTAATAAAGATAACTGATAAATATTGAAAAAACCATCGACTCCAAAACCAACATCCAAATCATCAGTATAATTGAAATGAAAATGAATCTAAATACAAAGTCTGATAAATAAATCTGAATATAAGTATAAACTAAACAGGAAACATTCCTAACTGAAATAACTAATCATTAATCCTAATCTAGGAATGAAATAACTGAAGCATCTAATCAAGTCTTGCATGCCTCCACAAGTGGTGCAGCTACGCATCCCTGGAATGAATCATCATGCATGGTGTCATTATGGCTAGACGCCTAAATGGATTAGAAAAATATATTTGATATGGGTGAGATCCCAAAACCTTTGAAAAACATTTAGAAAGTATTTAAATTGCAATTAAAAGCAGTTATTCGATACATACATTAACTTCACATACACTTCCTTGAGTTCCTCACCTCTCAACTATAGTGCGCACCTAATGTCTACTATATTACCCACCTAGTTATGCTACCCAGCCTAACTACACATAAGTATCTAACTAACCACAACAAGTTTAACTCACCCGTACTACCCATACGATATGCTACTGAAAAACTAATAATTAATATTAATCGAATATTATTATTGAACTGTTCATTAAGTTTCTCTTACTTAAGTAACTTTATATATACACTATCTATCTTTCCTACATATATATATATATATATATATAAATATATATATATATATATATATATATATATATATATATATATATATATATATATATATATATATATATATATATATATATATACAACAACATCATCCTTAGAATGACCACCGCGATGTATGCATACTCTGCTATCAAGCCCATGTACCTCTCATACCAAATCAAGGACTATCGATTCAGAATATCACCTCAAACAATAAATCAAATCAATACATATTGAAGGCGAACATAGTCCCAAGACTTTGGCCTACGCACATACCTCTCGCACCCAAATGACCGGTACACATTATCATACACATAAATAGTGCTCCACACAAAGTCCTATGCTCTGGGCACATATCAAGACCTCGCTAGCATCGCGAAGGTGGGTTCACCCACTGAGCGAAACCTCTCGTGATAGTAAGAAGCATAGGTATGCTCACACACATAAGAAATCACATAATAGGCATACACACAACCTATTAATATCTCCAGTATACGTATACACACAACCCATAAATATATCCACTATGTAGTCTATATCTCTCAAATACCCAACGTACTAACGATTCACACTTAATATTTTTTTCTTAATTTTTGAGTATCACCCACTACTCAAAGGGTCCTAGTTATCCCTTAAATAAATTAGTAGTTAAAACATCACCAACCTACTATTATAAACCTAGGGTTATCATTTACGCTTCCCATAACCCGATTTTAGATTCTCGATATTTAACACAATCGTTCAACTCTCGTCGGTCCTAATCTCAATTTATCGTCATTAAGACTAAGTCGGGCTTTAACCATAGGTCTACTGATATTCTACAAGTCCTCATATAGTTAATATGACATTACCAAAGTCCCCCATGATTGTCGATAAGGAAAACTATGGAAATAAATAAAGAACTCGATTTTAGCTTTGGTCGATCGATAGACAAAATGATCAATCGATCGATCGACACCTATTTAACAGCTTCATCCTGTTACATTTTTCACCATTGTTAACCCGTGAAACCTCCAAGAAAACTTCCCAAATTCCCAATCAAATCAACCACACCTCACATGGGGCTATTTTAACAGTTTCTAATGAAATATTTTTCACAATTCATCATTTAATTTGCATTGAACAATATCAAAATTTTAGTTAAAGCGTAAAATCCTAGTTTCTCTTTTCTTTCATGTTCATCTTCAAGCGTCAAGAGTTTTATCGCCCTATTCGCACCCAATCCCTATATTTCTTGTTATTATAATAGTAGGATGATTATAACCATGATGTCTCATAAAATCATAATTCAATCTGAATATCACATCCTAAAACTCGGTTTTCATGCATTATTTACCCTACACTATCATGGGTATTATCAAATGCTCAAAGTATTGCAAGATAAACACTTGCCTTACGTTTGTTGGTCTGATTTTCATTATTTGATGATGGAGTTGTTCTTTCCTTGCTCCGATCTTGATTCTGGCAATGTCGGTGGTAGAAATTCTCTCCCAAATATTGTAACCCTAGCCTCTATCCCAAAATGGATGATATAACAATTAAAATTTTGGACCTTTTCTAACCCTAGACTCCCAAATGACCAAAACGCCTTTACGTGGTGCTGAATTGTTCTAAAAATGCACCGAGACCCAACTATTACATTCGGTACTCTATTCTGACTATTTTTGCTCATTCAAAAACAACCGTGGCCGCAAAATCTACATGTGACTCCCAGTTGAGATACAACATAGTCCCGTCGATATTACTCACTATGATGTATATTAATTACCACATGTTATTTACTACACACTTAGTAAATTAATGCCATATATATTAATCATAATCTCTCCCGATCAATATTTAATAAACACACAATATTTTATTTTAATTAAATTCCTATACACGTGTATTTTAAAAATACCCAGATTAATTAAATTCCAAATGCTCTTAAATATGGGGTGTTACATCCAACGTGTAACACCCCATATATATGAGAATATCTAAATTACACGTATCACAGTAATTTAATTAATTTGAGAAGTAAAGTGAATTTAAATATTTATTAATTAACGAGAAACGGATTAATATTTAAGTGATATTATATTTACTTGCGTGATAAGTAAATGAAATTGTAATATTTTATATTACATCGTAAGTGGGTAAAAGCGATGGATCAACAAGATCTTATTCAAGATGCGCATGTGACGCCGTTGTGACACCCCGACTAATTAAATACCGGGTAGCTACTCCTTTATTAAATTAATTCAAAATGCCAAGTTGGTCCAATTAATAGCATCACTGTCGAAAACATTTTAATGATTACTAACCACCTAGTATTCAAAAACTAAGTTGCCAAATTTTAATTCAAGTCTGATTAACATGCAACAAGTGTAACGAAGAATAATAACACCATTCACCATAAAGAAATAAATGGAATAACCATCACATAACGTAAATAAAGTCTGGAGGAAAACTCCTCACTACAATCCCACAACTGAAATAAGTAAACCGAATACTAAAACAATACATGCCAAAGTCTGAAAAACTGTAATGGAAAGATGTCTCTAATATAAATGGGCAACATGCCCTACAACTGATAGATAATGACTCTGGAATCCAAATGATAGAAGCGTCTACAAGTAAATCCATGTAGCTTCCACAAGTAGCTACAGCTCGTCACCTGAATGAGTATCCTATGCATGGTGTCCTTGTGGCTGGGCACCTAAAATGGTTTTACAAGAAAAATAGATTTGAAAGCAAACGGGTCAGAGCCCGAATGTGGAGATATTTTAAAAACCTGCAAGTGCTTTAAAAACATTTAAAACATTAAATGCAAAGTACATGTTAGGACGTGCACTCACATGATATTCTCACCTCTCGTCTAACTGTGCACTCCTAACGTAAGTACCCATCTACAACGACACAAACCACTAGCTAAGTGACAACATAACTAGCTAGACTGTCATAGGTCCTACCCTTATTAGTCGGTTCTATTAACATTATAACGCTCGTAATTAAGTAGGGGTTTAACGTAAACTCAGATGCTCAATATGCAATATATTTCACTATCAGCTAACTCATTATGTTTCTCGAAACAATACCGTAATTATTTATACAACATTAACATGAAGGTTCCCATTAATTAAGTGTATATTATTCACGTCAATAAATATACAATACAAGCACCCCGAGAACTAAGCTGCGGTGCAGACATACTCTGTTATCCATCCCGGTACATCACGTACATAAGGATTACATATTCTGAATCTCTCAGGAATAGTTCACAAATAACAACATCACAAATAATGGAGGCGAACACAGTCACATCACATGGGTCACGCACATACCTACGCTATCACGATCAGCGGACTTATTAATATCCCAATAAGTCTTTCTATGACCTATCTTCATCAAGGTAACCAGTCTAAATCCGGGCAACACAAGGATTAGAGGGCCCTAAGCGAACGCAAACCTCCCGTGATAGCAAGTATGGTAGGTATGTCATACACACAATTCATATACCAATACTAAGTAAACACACGTCTTATTAATCCTGTAGTTTAATCCTAGTACTATTCCCATTCTCGTACCAATCTATAATTTACACACTTTATACGATTCCGGTTTATAATCATACGCACCATAATCTATTCTCCCGTCGTAGTAGACACTCACGTCTCAACCCAAACGGTTCATTGATTTAAATCACTCGAATATAATTTACTCCTCATAATAACCCAAAAGTCCCAAATCTAAAAATACATCATCAAGGGGATGTTAACTCTACCCTCGAACAAGTTTACGGGACTCCCAAAATCAAAATAGGCCAAAAAGGCCCAAACTGCCAGCTCATTAGAAGTCTCATTCGAACGAGGATGTTCGAACGACATCAAACTGTCAGCTCCTTAGAAGTCTCGTTCGAACGAGGCTGTCGAACGAGATCTAGTTCGTTCGAACGAACTGTACCTTCTAACGAGATCTCGTTCGAACGAAGTTATCGAACGAAGTTCCCTTTCGTTAGAAGCGACTGGTCAATTCGTTAGAAGCTCGTTCGAACGAGTTCGTTCGAACGACCTGGGGAGGGGCTTCTAACGATCTACCAGTTTCGTCCCAGATTTGTCTTAATCTCGTTTTTCACCATCTTTACTCCTCAAATCTCCTCCAAACTTAGTCCCAACCATTGTTTTAAGGACTCTAATCAATCTTAAACATATTATAGTCACCTCCTAACACGTTTTAAAGGATTAAATCACTCTAACATCAATCAATATACAAATCTCTACACTTTTTCCCCAATTATTCAAGAACATAAACCCTAGAATTTGTAATCATCAATTTTTCCATTCTATATCCGTTTTTGTTACATCCTACGTATACTAACACCAAAATAATCATCTCTATATGGTTCTACATGCAATTTGTCCTCAATATTCAATTTCTAAATCCAATTAACATGGGTTTTCATTCATCTTTCAAGAACAATTGGAGTTCTTCAATTTTCTAACATGGGAAGAACATTCTCTGAATTTAAATGTAATTAAATCACTTGCCTCTATTGTCTCTGAATTTGGTGTTGGTTTAGTGAAGATTTCTGCAGAATTCCTTCTCTTTCTCTCCTTCTCCAAGCTTTCTTCTCCAAAGGTGGCTATGGTGGCTAGGGTTTTCTTTTGGGAAAGTTGGAAACCTAAATGATAACCTCCGTAGCTTATTGGGTCATTAAGGGTTGGTTAGTGGGTTTAGTGGGTCTATTCCCAATCAGATTTACTTCTCTAATTTTCGTCATTTTTAATTCCTAAAAATACGAAATTACCAAAATACCCTTTATATTGCCGGTATGGCCTAAAAATACCCCGGAACCCAAACTACACCACCGGCTAGTGTTTTCTGACTATCTCGACCCTTCCAGACGTGTTGGCGCACTCAAAACGATCATACGGTTTATAGAATTTAAATTCACTTTTATAATTAAAATAATACACCATGACGCGGCGGTCACACGCGTCTCAACAAAATTTCTAAAATGCCGTATATCAATCTCACGACAAATTTTTTCATAATTCAATATTCATATAAAAACATGTATGCACATAATCAAATACCAACTCGCATCTCGTTAGTATTTTTAACCCGGATTAATTTCCAATAAATACGCATTTAATTAATTAATCCCAAAAAATAAATAGCCAAAAATACGGGGTATTATAGCCGTGTTGGGAATAAGGTAGTAAATTGATGATGGGTGACTCATATGGTGATTTCGAGTGCACGGATGATTCGGGATAGGTCAAAATAGTCTTAATTAGGTTTATCGGGATTGTTATTGGGTGTCGGGGGCTTTTTAGACTAGTCGGAACCCGAGTAAGGGCATACGGGCCATTTTACACTCAAGATTTTAACTAATTTCGGGATTAGGGTTTAATGTATGAGGGATGAGGTTAGGGAGGCAGCCATAACACACCAAAAACCTAAATGGAGGAGATTTATTAGAAAATAGGGAGGTAGAACATCAAAGAGATCCAAATGCTTGATTTGGAGAAGGACATGGAGGAGAATTCTTACATTCTTCAACCAGACACATAGAGATTAAGAATCACACCGACGATTTAAAGAAAGCGTATAAACTTCCTATCTTGAATATTTGTAGTTTAATATTCATATCAAAATTGGTAGAGAATGATACAATTTTGGGGTGTGACTTATCATGCAAAAATGGGGGTTTTGGGAGAAGAATCTCTATAATAATATTGGTGGAACAAATCTTAAATTACAGAAGATAGAAATCGCTACATATTAAATCGTGTGACGTAAATCTAAAATGGTATTTTACTAAGGAAGAACCTAAATATTGAAATATGAAAAACTCTAACATTTCATATGAAGATTGAATGATTTGATGAATTAGAACGATTGAGATAGTGTTGAAATCTGGGTATAATCCTTATAGAATAATGTTAGAGGACTAGTTATAATGATTGGGATTATGGGAATATTGAATTTGGTGATTTAGTAGAGGAAAATTCCGTCGTAATCAAATAAGAATTGGGCCCCTACCTGGAATCAAGTCGATTCGTCTTTCATAGGAAAATCGATTCGACTTTCATACGCCAATTGATTTGGCGAGAGAATCGATTCGACTACGAATTTGAATTTATTTGGACTTGCTATGAGGGAAAATTTGGTCTTTTATTTGGAAGAAAGGGTAGATTTAGAATTTAGAAAATTATTTGAGGTCAAATGAATACTTTTTAATACTTATGGAGATGTGATCAGTAAGGTTAATTCAGGTCGATGAGAATTAGCTCGATTCACTTGTACGTAGGGTATTCAGGGAATTGTAATACTCGGGGCGTGGAAATTGAATGAATAGAGTGCTTTCGGGTTCATGTATTTAAGAATAGTTGGGAAAGTCCAGGAGAATCTAGTAATGAGAAGTAATGTTAATTATTTAATTTAGAGAAGAATTTAATTAAATAAGAGTAGGGGATAAACTCGGATGATTACATAAGTGCCTTGGGTGATAGGCATGGATTAGTCGATTAATGTGATTATATATACATGTATAGAATGATATCTGTGTGTACGATATTACGTGGAACATTTCCCTTTAGTGCTATGAGTGGAGGTTATGCGATGCTGGTGATCTTCCCTAGCAAATCACAGTAGTCTAAGTATCGACCATAGGTTATAGCGCTATGTTTATGTTTGTGTGATTTACATTCAAAGTGAGGTAATTGTGGTTATGGTTATGGTTAATTATCGGAGGACTATGACCACCTCCAATACATTTTCAATTTTAGTGAGTCTATGTTAGAGTCCGACCTCCGACAACTATGATGATATGCGCATGACCTAAATAATGATAGCATTGTAGAGACCCATATACAGTGAGTTATTACTCCAAGGGACGGTGACTATACGCGACATAGGTGTGTGTTTTGTAGTATATTATTTCATATAATTATGTGTAGATAAATATACAGGTGAAAATAGTAAGCGGGTACTATTTAAATAACTAGTGGCAGTTTTTGGAAATAAAGTAATAAATATAAATAAGAATTATGATTGTTGGAAGTTATTTAAATTGAATCGCTAACTTATAATTTAGATATATAATGGTTAAGTGGATGTGATACATAAGCTTATAAAATACGTGGGATAGGGTAACATGTGAAACCTATAATGTTATGTGACTAGTTAGGGGGTAACATAACTAGGATGGTCAAGAGCATACGTTAGGTGCACACTTTAGATGTGGGGAGAGGGGTAACTCATGAGAGTGCGCTATAGGTTTATATATATCAAAATGGACTGGATATTTTTATCTATGCATTTTAAATACTTGCTAAATATTTTTCATTTTTTTTGGGCTCTGACCCGCATCAAATCTATATTCAAAACTTTTAGTTGTCCAACGACAGGGACGCCAAGGATAATTCATCTTCCAGGGATTATGTAGCTGCAGCTAATGTGGAGGCTTGTAGGATTTCGTAGTTACCGATTCTATTATTGATATTCTAGATCAGGTTCTCTTTTCTAATATTGGTTGGGCATGTTTCCCTTTTCATTTAGACTTATGTATTTCAGATTATTGTAGTCAGTTGGTTTGGATGTATTGGTTTTTACCTGATGGTTTATTCGATGTATTTATTTATCGATCTCTGCTTTAGAATTTACATTGTGGTTTAATTTACATGGGTTACTATGTATGGGATTATTGTGGTTTGGTTAATATTGTTGTATGTAAATGAAAGATAAAATTTAGCACCAACTTATTTAAATTAATATGTGGTTAGTAATTAAAATGTTTCAACAGTGATGCCAAGAATGAACCATATGAGATTCATGTTTTATTTAAGTAGAGGAATGATCACCCATTATTGAACTAGGTGGGGTGTCATAGATGATATTAGAGAATCAGGTTCTAGTGCCTTTAGGATTTGTGCAACTTATTACATTTTCAATGTTGCTTTCTCTTTGATGTAGAGCCGTCTGCTTAGGACTATTGATTCATATTGCGATTTATGTCCTTCTACTATTGCTTATGGTTAAATAAAATCATATATGAGTTCAGTTGGGCTTTATATACCGAACGATATAAGATGACCAGTAAGGGTCGTTAGGAGGAATGTAGGAGGACAGGCTCAGTCGAAGCCATAGAGTATTTAGGGGATGGTGACTGCAACAGAGGTCACTACTATTATTGCTCAAGCATTTAATGCTGCAATGATAGATAGAGCACAATAATTTCCCCAAGTACCACAATAGAAGATAGTGGCGATAATTCAGACTCACTTAGAGAGGTTAGTATGGGAGAAAGTAGAAAGAAATTTTCAAAAGAGCCATCCGCAAGAGTTTGGGGGAAGTGCAAACGTTTGTTAGCTAGCCAAGGGTAGCAGAACATCCAAAGGCAATTATGAATGATGGAGTGCATTGACACTTAGGATTTAAGTTTAGGAAATTTTTAAACTCATACGAGCAGTGTTGTAACGATGAGAGTTAATAACCACATCTAAGGAGAAATACCATGAATATCAAGGAATAAGGGGTGCGGTTTGATCACAAATCCTTTCATATATTGTTTGAATAGAGATGCGAATGAAAATTTTGTACTTATCAAAAGAGAGATGGTCAGTGACCAAGTATGATGAAGAATGTGATTCCTTCTCAAATGTTATACTTTATGGGGTGGATATTAAGGAAAAAGGGTCCTTAAGTTAATGATGGGCTCATGTGTAGAATACGCCAGCATTGACGGAGAAATCTAGCTTGGACAACTTATGTTGATGTCATCAATGTCGTAATTTTACAAGGCCAATTTCAATGCTTCCATGCGAAAAGAGCCAAGAGAATTGGAGAGTCTATCCAATAGAGCAAGACTGGTCATATTGATGTTAGGGGGACACCACAAAGGGGATAACCAGTAAAGGGACCCATTTAAGAGATTCTTTTTTATTTTTTATTTTTATTTTTTTTAACAAAGAGGGACGGAACCCCCACACATTTTATAAATAAAAAGGAGAAAAAGCCTCTCCTAAGCTTACAAACCCAAACAAACTTGAATTCTAGAGGTTTGGCCCAATACTCTAGAAACAAAGCGATAAATATGGGATTTTATCTAAAGCCCATTACATAGAGATTATCTTGAAAATAAATATGGGGATTTATCTTATCCCCATTTACATCTTTTTTATTCTATGTCTAATTTGAGGAGTGTGCATTCTATCCAGCTAAAGTAATCCTTTAACCAATCTAGGGAGAGATCTATAATTCCAATATAGAGAATCCATGATGTTAATAGAAGACCGCGAAGATAAATGATCAGCAACTGAGTTTGATTATCTCCAAACATGATTGAATGTCACATCTTCAGAACATTGGAGATCTTGAAGCATCTTTTTAGTTTGCCAAGGACGTTTAGCCTTTTTCAATACCACATCTATCAAGAACTTGCAGTCGAATTCCACTATAACTTTTTGAATATTTAATTGAGATATCAATTTCAATCCTTCAACTAAAGCCAAACTTTCTGCAAAAAATGAGGATTGTATTCCTATAGATTTTTCAAACCCTGTAAAAAAATCCCCATTGGAGTCTCTAATCACCCCTCCAATACCACTATTTCGAGGTTTACCTTTAGAAGCTCCATCAATGTTTAACTTAAAAACCCCACTTGGGGGATTAGTCCAAAAGGATTTTATAATCTGCACAACTTTAGGTCTAACTTTGACATGGAAATGGTTACTAATATGAGAATCTTCAGGGCTAGGAGTATCATATAGATTTAAATTTTGGATAATGGAAGATGCTAAGAAATTTGTTTGATGAATAATATAATTAACAAAAGATTTTGAGTTTTCAAAAACCAATCTATTTCTAGCATTCAATAATTCCCAAAAGATAATTTTAGGAATTATGGAGAGAAGGATCTTTTGAAAATCTTTTTTATTTTTAGTCATCCACCAAGATAAAAGCATAGCCCTGCAAGAAATTTTGTTAGGAATAATTTTGAAAAGATGACAAAGTAATTACAAACATCTTTAGCTATTTTACAGTCAATCAAAACATGCTTATCGCTATCTTCTTTGGCTAGACATTCTCTACAAACAGGAGCAAGTCTTATACCATTTTTTTTAATTTCAGTCTCAAAAGGCACATTATTGTTTAATAATTTCCAAATAAAGTTAGAAATTTTAATGGGACAATCTTTAGACCAATTTATTTTCCAAGTGAGAGAATTTGGATTATTCTTTCTACAAATTTGGTATGCTTCATTCAGTGAGAAATCTCCAGTGAAAGATGGGATCCATATTTGACTCTAAAAGTCAATATGTTCATCAACTATGATATATATGGCTTTAATTCTTCTAAATGTAGTAGATCCAGTATTAGAAATCATTCTACTTTGATATTTAGATCTCATAAAAGAAGCCCAAATACCTTTATCAAATAAAAATTTCCAATACAATTTCATACTAGAAGCATTGATAATATCTTCCAAACTTCCAAAGTTTAATCCTCCTTCTTCAAACGGAAAACACATGTCATGCCATTTAGACCATTGGTTAGGTTTATCTTTATTAACTCCTCCCCAATAAAATTTAGCAAAAATATTATGCAATCTTTTTATAATAATTTTAGGGGGCTAAGAATAAAAATAGTGCGAACTGGGACAGATAAAAGGACACTTCTAATCACAGTGGCCCTACCAGCTTGAGAAACAAACTTAGACGACCAAGAATTGGGTTTCTCTCTAATTTTATTGATAAGATCAGAAAATTGAGATAGCTTATTTCTCCCTTTATTAATATTGCAACCTAAGTATTTCATAGGAAGAGTTTTTATAGATAAACTATAATTGGTTCCAATATTATATCTTATAGACAGGGAAAGATTTTTATCAACAATAATAGAGCTTTTAGAGATGTTTATAGTATGACCAAAAGTTTACTCATATGTTTTAAGAAATTTCTTAATCGCTAATAAACTTTTCTTATTCCCATTAGAAAATATTATAACATCATCAGCATAAGTCAAGTGAGATATCAATTTACAGTTCCTATGATGGGAAAAAGGATTAGCTTTATCATTTATGAACAAATTATCAATATTCCTACTTAGGCATTCAGGAACTATAATAAACAAGCTAGGAGACAGAGGGTCTCCTTGTCTAAGCCCTCTAAAATATTGGAAAACCCCTTTACTTTTCCCATTTATGGATATAAAAAACCAATTATTATAAATTAATCTCCAAATCATATCAATGAACATTTCATTAAACCCAAATTCTCTCAAAACTTGACATAGAAAAGGCCAGTACACTTTATCATAAGCCTTATCCATGTCTAATTTAATAATAGCATTATGCCCACGAACTTGTTTTCCTAAAGTTTGAGCTAATTCGCGAGCCAACAGAATGTTGTCATTAATACTTCTACCTTTGACAAAACCATATTGGTAGGACATATAATAATAGGAAGAACAGAAGATAATCTCTCATTAAGAATCTCAGATATAATTTTATTAGAGAAGTTACATAAACTTATAGGTCTGAATTGCGATCAAGTAGAAGGAATAACTACTTTGGGGATAAGGACTATGTTAGTAGCTGGAAAACTTTTGGGGATTTCAGCTCCAGTAAAGAAGGAATGAATTGCATTTATCAAATCATGCTTGATTATATCCCAGAATTTTTGATAAAATTCTCCACCATAGCCATGAGGGCAAGGAGAGCTAGAAGGATCCATATTTTTTATAGCAGTAAAAATCTCTTCATCAGATGGGAATTCAGTGAGATTTTTATTAATCTCTTCAGTAATAGATTTATCCATAACACTTAAGAAAGAATTATTAATATTAATAAGATCAGAGTTCCATATGTTTTAAAAGTGAGAGATAACATACTTTCAATTTCCTCATGTTCGTCAATCTAGTTGTTTTGGGAATATTTAATCTTAGTTATATTCAACGTTCTATGACTGGTATTTATAGAAGCATGGAAAATCTTTGTATTCAAATCTCCATGTTTGAGCCATTTTTTTTACTTTTTTGGAACCAAAAGCTTTCCTCCCTTTGTAAAGAGATATTCAATTTGGCTCTAGTTTCAAATAATTCAGTTCTAGAAGATTCAGAGGGATTATTTTCAAAATCCTGTTCCTTAATCATGACTTCATCTTCTAGAGTAGTGAAAGATTGAAAAACATTTTTAAACACTTCTTTATTCCAGACTTTAAGTTAAGCTTTAATCTTTTTGAGTTTAATAGAAAATTTATTCATTCGTGGGGCATGAATATCACAGTTCCAAGATTCATGAATGATATCTTTCACATTGGATTAAATACACCACATAGATAGGAATTTAAATGGTTTAGGCAGGTCTTCAGAAGTACTTTTAATATACAGAAGAAGTGGACTATGGTCAGAGCATGTCTTATGTAAGTGAGCTATGGTAGATAATGGAAATTTATTAAGCTAATGTATATTGACAAGGCCTCTGTCTAGCCTACAAAAAATAGTACCATGAATTCTATTATTGGACCATGTAAACCTAGAACCACTATAGCCAAGGTCAGTCAGAGAGCATGTAGTAATCATGTCATTAAAATCTTCCATAAAATGAAATTCTATATCATTTCCACCTATTTTTTCATCCTCTTTCGCAACAACATTAAAATCTCATATGATAAGCCAAGGAAGATCAGTGTATTGGGAAGTTAACTGACCAATATCATTCCATAAACTTCTTCTTTCAAGAGCAGTGCACTTGGCATATATTAATACCAGGAGAATGGAAGAGTTTAAGTACTATACATCCACTTTGAGACAAAGTAATTGATCAGTGTTATTGGTAAGATTAACTTTTAATTCATTTTTCCAAAAGAACCAAATTTTATTAGATATATTAGAAGCACTATAAGGAAAATTCCACTTTAGTTTATATTTTGATATCTTGTCAATGCTTACTTTGGGTTCTAATAATGCAATAGTAGGTAACTTGTATTTTTTAATAAGATTTTTCAATCTTCTATTTATTACTTTATTGGCAACACCCCTAATATTCGACTAAATGAAATTCAACATTAAATTGTAGAATCAAAGTTTAAGGAAGATGACTTACCTGAAGCTCTGGTGATTCTTCTGTAGAGATGGTCATGAGGTGCTTGTTTAATATGAATTCCTTGTTTTAAGGTCTTGGTAGGAACTATAGAGATAGAAGGACCTTTCTTGATTTTTTCCTTTTCTTCTTTAGCTTTCTGAATATCCTTCCATTTTTCATCAAACCAGCTAGCAAACATTTGTAACTCTTCAATCATTGGAGTCGATTTTAATGAATCATTAATATCTGATAAGCTATCTTTCATATAGGCTGGATGTTTCTCTAATGTAGGTAATTTAGAAGCTTTAGGAGAAAGATTAATCTGGTTAACAATAAAAGTCTCCTTTGTAGAGAAATTTTGAGAGGACATCAGCCCCTCCTGAACTAGTTTCTCCCCAACACCTAATGAGATGTTTTGATAATCTTGGTTATCCTCTTCAGGATTGGATATTATTTCATCTTAAAGGATTTCAAACCTATTGGATAACCTAGCAGGATTAGATTCTTTTGTTCTTAAATTTACAAGAATAGGATTCACCTTATCTGCATTAACAGTTATAGTTACCTCTGATTGAATTGCTGCATATTCTTTAGTAGGGGCATTTTCATCAGGAACCTGTTTGTTTTCATTGGACTCTTCTTGATTTCCCACTTTCTTTGCTAGATTATTTGGCAATACTTTCTTTGGCTTTAGTTGAGGAAATTTGATCATGCACTTGCTTTCAGAATGGCCTTGTTTCTTGCAGAATTCACAAAATGAGGGAAGATTTTCATATACAATTGGCTGCCAGAAGCCAGAGTTGCCACAACCTATCCAAATTTTGTTGATTCTTTCTCTCAAAATGTTTATTTCGACACAAATTCTTGCTAAACTTGGGCTAAATATGGAAGCTATTGATGCATCCAATTTGAGAGGTTTCCCCATTATTTGGACAATAGAGTATAGAGATGATTTTGCATAGAAATGTAATGGAAGGTTGGGTAAATTGATCCACACTCGAATAATAGGACTTTATTCATCAGGTTTGAAATCAATTAACCACTTAAAAGTTCTCATTGGATACTTCCCAATGTACCAGAGGTCTCCAAGGCAAAGTCTGACATAATCCTCCTCGCAGTTTAATCTTACAATAATGTGTTTAGGATCAAAAAGACCAATGGAATATGCAGATTTCAGAGAAAAGGTTTGAAAGATTTTTCGAATATGATCGATTGGGGGTCTTCCATGAGAGAATTTCCCCACTATTGAGTGTTTAAATGGTTCAACTAGGGTTTCAATGTCTTCTTAGGAGAAGAAAACAACAGGTTCCCCCTTAAACGTGGTTGGGATCTTCAATTCCAGTTCTTTTGGTTGGTGATTCATGAGTATAGTTATGAATGACTTAGACCATACCGAGTCAGGTGGTTTAGGAGGAATCGTTTTTGAAATTGTAGGTTGTGCCATAGTTACGACCGAGGGAGAAAGAGAATTATCCCTAATTTCTTGGAGGTTTCTTGGAGAGCATTAGTGTCATTTTTTTTATTTATAAAGGTTAGCCCATTTAAGAGATTCAGATCAAGAAAATTCAGACTGAATGAATGTGGATTCCGATAGGTCCATTCGATTTATAATTGTGTTCCACAGGACCAGTGGAGCTAAGGGAATAACTGGGGTAGCCACCAGGGTTGAGGCTACCTGGCCAGAGAGTAAGATCACCTCGACATGGCTAGTGGGGCCAGAGAAAAAAGGATTTCATGTTAAGATGTTTTATATGTGGAGAGTCGGACTACATACGTCGATCTTGTCTGTAGAGAGATAAGGGATGAGGGCAAGGTTCCCAATAGGATAATAATTACAATAGTTCTTAGGATAGTTCAGACGCGAGTATTATGTCCCAGAACTAGTTGAGCATCCAATGCCATTGGCGGTTGTAGGTATGATTTTTATCCTTAGGTAAATGGGGTAAGTTTTATGTGACACGGGTGCATCACTGTATTTTGGTTAGCACAACATTCGCGCGCGCGAGATAGGTTTAGTGGGTTTGTCATTAATATCACTATTGAGTGCACATATATATTTACCATTGGGTATTGGAGCTTTTTAGTTCCATCTACGGGGAAGTGGGTGTGGACACTGAGAGGATATGTTTTTGTGTATTTACTCATTTTAGAGAAATGCGATATGCGAGTATGAATTTATCCAGAGTACTGACTGATTAGAGATGGTTAAGTGATGTTGGTTGTTAGAGTAAGGCTATCGTGTCCGCTATTACAAGGTAGGAGAGATCGTTTTGCGAGGTTTCACCTGAAAGAAGGTCAAGCCCACATATATATTAGATTATAGAGGGGACTTAGGAGAGTATAGTTATCTTGTTATATTTGATGATGTAATTCAGGGTATATCGGGTTTACCGTCGAGCGGTGAGATTTAGCTCCTTATGGATTTAGCGCCAGGAACTTAGTGATAGTGAGAGAACAATGTTGTATGACACCTTTAGTGATGTAAGAGTTACAAATTATATTTTTGGGTATCTCGGTTATGTGCTTTGGGCCTACAGATCTTGACAATCGATAATGCTAGGTAGTAGTGTATCGAAGGGGTTCCTCATTTGGATTTCACTTGTGAAATATCCCACACATGAATTGTCATAAGCATCGGGAGTTGGGGGACGTATTGGTCATTAGGGCGTGGATTTAGTCCTTTAGTTATTACACATGTATATAGATAACACGTTGAGCTGAGAGCTATTTTACAATTTAAGGCCACTTGAGCCAGGTAGTGCTATGCAGGAAGCACTGTGAAACGTTTGCACTACTAGTGGATTGGTAGGGCAATCTCGAGAATAATTAGGATGCGATTAGTAGGGTAATCGAGTATTCCCTTACTGTATAACCATGATGAGCATGTAGGGCCGAGTTTGATATAAATATATTACGAGATATAGGGTGTATAGGCACTCTGGTTAGTTTAATTTTTAGTATCGTTAGAGATAAGGGAATGTGGTAATAAATGTGTTGAGTCGTATGCCTATAAGGAAGTTAGGAACAACGTGGAAAAGTAAGATGGATTGAACTTGGGCTGAGGGAGGAGATAGTCGCGGTATTTATATACAACAAGTAGAGCTATCATACAAGAGATAGGTTGAAAGACTGTAGATATACAGGTGAGGGATATCTGGAAAAAGGAGGATCCAATATCTTGGGGTGGACAGTGGAGTTGTACTTAGTTGAGTTCCGTGGTTAGCTGGAACATAAATAGGATGATTATTTCATCGATGAGACGGACCCAGGAAGTGCGTAGTTTTGGAGTAGAGACATGGGTCACGGTTTTGGTATACCCCAAGAAAAGGAGTAAGATTTACCACATAATGTTGGATACTAGCATGTATATCAGTGTGGAGCAAGAAATAATGAAATTGTCTCCGGGAGCACAACTCATTAGAAGGGAGATGGTTGGTCTGAGGCGATCAACCAGAAATTTCGCAATACTTAGTAATTTAAGTGACAAATGGGTAGGCAGACTGATAAAGTTCATTATTGGGTTACCACCATCGTAAAAAGCAAGATTTCCTCTGGGTTTTTGGAATTGGCTGATCGAGATGGAGAAATTATTATTAATTTGGGTGAATTACGCTATCAGGAGTGTTCCCAACATTTCATTGAAGGAAGATAATGAGTCAGCACAAATCATTGCACAACATTGTTGTGGATCGTAATAAAATCATTGTGTCCCACCTCTGTTTAGGTTATCAGAAGGTAGTGGAGATGGAGTTTCATTTGAGCAAAGTGTATTACCCATAAATCGAGGAGTAAATGGCAAAAGTGACTAAGAGGTTAAAGAAAGAGAAAAATGCATATTCTAAACACTAAGGTGGTTGAAAGGAGAAATTACCATTGATAGAGTGGTGTGTAAGAACTCGTACCAGCTATTATTAAAAAATGTATTTTGAGACTTGAGGTAAGAGGCCTTGTTGTCCGACTTGTGGCTAGTTAAGGTGTGGATATAACAAGTTTCCCAGGCAGGATGCGATTTAGAGCCGATCAGCAATGATTGAGTTAATCAAAGTTATTTTCATATAAATCAGAAACGTCGTAAGAGTTACGTCTTCATGAACCAAAGAGTTAAAAGACTGCCGTGAGTGGCTAGAAATTATTGCGAGTATTTTTCTCCATTAAAGGAAGTATGGCATTTTGACAACAAAGTATATTAGCACCTAGGAAAGTAGGTCTTTTTCAAACACTGAGATGATAGAGATAGTGGAACATAGGCTCGTCTTTTTGAAGCTTTGTTAGAGGATTCATGAAAGTGTATAGTGGAGGCATCAAAATTTTATCACGAGTTGACTATGAGTACGTATGGATGTCGTGCGACTAAGTATCCGAGGGTTTTTATGCCACACATATTCGAATTTTGAGTATGAAATTCCTTTGCAAGGGGGAAGCATGTAACACCCCGTATTTCTAATAACACTAAATTACACGTGCTATAGTAATTTAATTAATTTGAAAAGTAAAGTGAATTTAAATATTTATTAATTTACGAGAAATGAATTAATATTTATGCAATATTATATTTACTTGTGTGATAAGTAAATGAAATTGTATTATTTTATATTACGTCATAAGTGGGTAAAAGCGACAAATCAACACGATCTTATTCGAGACGCATGCATGGGGCTGTGTTGGGAATAAGGTAGTAAATTGATGATAGATGACTCATATGGTGATTTTGAGTGAAAGGACGATCTGGGATGGGTAGAAATAGTCATAATTGGCTATTCGGGGTTGTAATTAGGTGTCGTGGGTTTTTCAGACTTGTCGTGACCCAAGTAAGGGCATACGAACCATTTTACACTCAACGTTTTATCTAATTTTGGGATTAGGGTTTCATGTATGAGGGTTAAGGTTAGGGAGGCAGCCATAACACACCAAAAAACCTAAATGGAGGCCATTTGTTAGAAAAGAGGGAGGTAGAACATCCAAGAGATCCAAAGACTTGATTTGGAGAAGGACGTGGAGGATAGTTCTTACATTCTTTAACCAGATGCGTAAAGATTCAGAATCACACTGACGATTTAAAGAAAGTGTATAAACTTCCTATCTTGAATATGTGTATTTTGATATTCATATCAAAATTGGCAAAAAATGATACAATTTTGGGGTGGGACTTATCATGCAAAAATGGGGTTTGGGGGAGAAGAATCTCTACAAAATAATTTATGGAAAAATTCTTAAATTGTAGAAGATAGAGATCGTTATATTCTAAATTGTGTGACGTAAATTTAGAATGGTATTTTACTAAAGAGGAACTTACATATTGAAATTTGAAAAAGTGTGACCTTTCAAGTGAAGATTAAATTATTCGATGAAGTAGAACGATTGAGAAGTTAATTATGGTTAGGGTTGAAATATGGGTAGAATCCTTGTAGAATAACGTTAGAGGACTAATTATAATGATTGGGATTATGGGAATATTGAATTTGGTGATTAGGTAGAGTAAAATCCCGTCTTAATCAAACAATAATTGGGCTCTTACCTGGAATCGAATCCATTTGTCCTTCATAGGCAAATAGATTTGGAGGGGGAATCGATTTGGCTATGAACTTGAATTGATTTGGACTTGCTATGAGGGACAACTTGGTCTTTTATTGGGAATAAAGGGTAGATTTGGAATTTTGCAAATTGTTTGAGGTCAAATGAATACTTTCTAATACTTATAGAGGTTTGATCAGTAAGGTTAATTCAGTTATATGAGAGTTAGCTCGATTGTATGTAGGGTATAGAGGGAATAATAATACTCGAGGCGTGGAATATTGAACGTATATAGTGATTTTCGGTTAATGTATTTAGGACTAGATGGAAAAGTTCGATGGAATCCAGTAATGATAAGTAATGTTAATTATTTCATTAAGATAAGAATTCAATTAAATAAGAGTCGGGGATAGACTCGGGTTATTAAACCAGTGCCTTAGGTGATAGGGGCGGATTAGTCGATTAATATGATTATATATATATATATATATATGGGTATTTAGACAATATGTATATATATGAAATATAATGATATCTGTGTGTATGATATTATATGGAACATACCCCTCTAGTTCTATCAGTGGAGGTTGTGTGATGAGGGTGATCTTCCCTGGCGAATCACTGCAGGCTAAGTATGGACCCCAGGTCATAGTGCCATGTTTATATTTGAGTGATTTATATTTGAAGTGAGGTAATTGTGGGTATGGTAATGACTTACTGTCGAAGGATTATGACCACCTCCAATACATTTGCAATTTCACCGAGTCAGTGTGAGAGTTTGACCTCAGGTAACTAGGATGATGTGAGCATGCCCTGGATAATGATAGCATTATAGATACCCCAATCCAACGAGTTATTTCTCTAAGGGGTGGCGTCTATACAAGACATATATGTGTTTGTTGTAGTATATTATTCAGTATATTTATGTGTAGACAAAATATACATGTTAAAATAGTAAGCGGGTACTATTTAAATAACTAGTGACAATTATTGGAAATAAAGTAATAAATTATGATTGAGAATTATGATTGCTGGAAGTTATTTGAATTGAATCAATATCTTATAATTGAGAAATATAATGGTTAAGTGGCTGTGATACCTAATCTTATGAAATACGTGGGATAGGGTAACATGTGAAATCTATAATGTTATGGGACTAGATAGCGGGTAGCATAACTAGGAGGGTCAAGGGCATACATTAGGTGCGCCCTTTAGATAAGGGGTGAGGGGTGACACACGCGAGTGCACTGGCGATTCATATATATGAAAATTGTGTGGACATTTTAATTTATGCATTTTATACACTTGCTACTTATTTTTTAAAAGGTTTTGGGCTCTAGCCCATATCAATTATACTTTTGAAAACTTTCAGTTGTCTAGCCACAGGGACCCCAATGATGATTCATTTTCTAAAGATTACCTTGATGAAACTGATGTGGAGACTTGCGGGATTTCCTAGTATCCAATTCTATTATTAATATTCTAGAGTAGGTTATCGATTCTAGTATTGATTAGGCGTGTTTCTCTTTTCATTCAAACTTATGTATTTCAAATTCTTATAGGCAGTTTCTTTGGATGTACTAGGTTTCACCCGGTGGTTTATTCAGGGACTTTATTTATTTATATCTGCTTCCACTACACCAAATCCTGCGAATGCTCACCCCCAAGGGGTCACGGCCCAAAGCTGTGACCACATAAAATTTTGCATGACCATATCCATGACCTAGTGTGGCCATGGATGCTCTTGGAAGTGGTCATGGACCAAAAACCTAACCAATATGGGTCACATCCTTAGGTCGTGACCAAGTCGTGACCATCATGGTGCCAAATTCATGCCAAAGTTCCCTCAAAGTTTGGTCACGATAGGTTCAGGAACAAGGGTCGTGACTAAGGCCACACTGCACACTTATTGGGAAATTTGTTCACGCGTGTGGGTCACGGTTGGGGGTCGTGACCACATGGTTGCCTACACACTAATGTGGAAAACATTTAAGGGTCATGTCAATAGTTCACGACTCTAGGCCGTGACCAGAGTCCTTTTAATAATAAAAAACGCATTGATTTCATTTCTTCCCGCATCAATCTCTATCTCTCTCTCTCTATCTATCTATCTATCTATCTATCTATCTATCTATCTATCTATCTATCTATCTATCTATCTATCTATCTATCTATCTCTCGATGATTTTTATTCTTTCTCAATCTCAAACCCTAATTTCGGCCTAATCTTTCTCTCAATCTCAAAGGTAAACCCTATTTTTTTTATATCTGTGTTAAACCCTAATGTATATGTGTGTGAATGTGTGTGTATTTCTATGTATGTGTGTGTATATGCATGTGTATGTGTATGTATATATGCATATGTGTGTGTAAGTCTGTATATGTGTGTGTATGTGTGTGTACATATATGTGTGTGTGTATGTGTGTATACTTTGTTTTTTCAAGAAAAGAGATGTTATATTTAGGGATTGAAATTTATTGGGTATTGTTAGCATTGATTGGGAATTATTATTTAGAGTTTGAAACTAATTTCATTATTTAAGGAGCTTGTCATTATTAGTATGGACTGAATATGGTTACTTAGTGATTAAAATAGATTGTGAATTTTAAGCGTACTCTCACTTAGGGCTTGAAATATATTTAGAGTTTGAAATTAATTGAGTATTATTAGTATTGAGTGAATGTGGTTACTTAGGGATTGAAATAAATTGTATTATTTAAGGGTATTGTCATTTAGGCCTTGGTATTTATTTAGAGTTTGATATTAATTTGTAATACCATGTATTTTTATGATATTAAATAATTATGTGATTAATTATTATTGTTGGATTAATTAAATTAAAAAGGCCGAGAAATTTAATCGTTAATTAATTAGAATTTAAAATAATTATTAACTTGTGTGCCAAGGGTTAATACTTATAGATGGAAATCGTTGATTATTACTGTGGGTATATATAATATGGAATTATATAAATTTTTAAAAATTGTCGGAGTGCGAAATACGCAGTTTGGTATTTTAAGTCGGGATGTTCGTGTGAGGCGTGTCGGGGCTAATAGTATGGAATAAAAAGATAAATTATTTTTGTATAAATCGTATGGTAATTTTGAGTGCGCCATTGAGTCCGTACAGGTCAAGATAGTCAGAAAACTCTACCCGGGAATTTTATTTGGACTCCGGGGTAGTTTTAGGCCTAATCGGCACCCCATAGGGATATTTTTGTCCTTTGGAATTTTGAAGTAATAATATGGACGAAAATTGGGAAATAAAATATAGATGCACTAAGGTTATATAGGAGTTATCAGTTCTAACCCTACGAGAGAGAAAAGAGAAAGGCATTGAGAAAGGTAGATGGGATTATTGGTGTTCTTGGTGCCTAACTCAAGAACACATACCAAAAACTATACGAAAGCGTAAATCGCGAGATGAGGAACACACTCATACCCATATCAACAGCGAATCAGACCGTTGAAATTAAGGTAAGTGTTTAATTCTTGCAATTTATAGCAACTAGCATGTTCATATTAGTGTAGATGTATTATATTTACTATGTGATTCATAAGTTTTGATGAAATTGGAGGATAAATGGCATTTATTAAAATCTGGAGTTTAAAGTAGGATGAATCCCTCATGTATATGTAACACCCCATATTTTATACGATTTAAATAATTATGTGACTAATTACTTTTGGTAGAAATAATTATTTGATTAATTATTGTTGTTGGATTAATTAAATTAAAAATGCGAGAAATTAATTTTTATTAATCCGAATTGAAATAATTATTAACTAGCATGACAAGGGTTAATACTTATTGTGGAGAATTATTGAATATTACCGTGTGATATGTAATATGGAACTATGTAATTTGATAAATTGTCGAATGTGAGAAATACGACAGTTTGGTAATTTAAGTCTGACACACGTGTGAGTCGTGTCGGGACTAATTGAATAGAATAAAAAGAAAATTTATTTTTATTAACTCGTATGGTCATTTTGAGTGCGTCGTTGAGTCTAGAAGGGTCGAGATAGTCAAAATAGTATACCCGGGTGTGTAGTTTGGGTCTCGGGGCGATTTTAGGCCTAACCGGCACCCCAAGAGGGAATTATGGTAAATTGTATTTTTGAGCTAAATTAATGCACGAAAATTAAGAGTAATTATATCAGCCAAGGAAAGTCCATTAGGGTTAAGAAGTTACAGGAAGTTAAGAATGGCTATAGGAGGTATGATGAAGAGCTATTTCTAAGAGAAAAGGGCCAAGATAACACCACCTTGCACCACCACCACCACCACCGTGTAGATCGGGACAAGGGGAACACACCCATACCAATATCTCCAACGGATCAGACCATCATATTCAAGGCAAGTGTTTATTACTTGCTTTCTTTTAGAAATAGTCATGCTCATGTTAGTGTAGGTGAAATTAATCATGATTTACATATGAATTGGGTGAAAATTGGAGATTTAAATTATGATTAAGGATTGGTTTAATTAGTGGTTGAAATTCTTCATGTAAGTAGAGGATTAATCACAGAATTGGATTATATATTGATTAACAAATCTGGGTTGATTAGGTTCTTTAAATGAAAATTTGGAAACTATGTTTCATATGAATTAATTTGGGGATTTTAAATAATTATGACGTTTAATGACGAATTAATGATCCTAGGATGTTGGGAATGATTTATAATCCTTTAGTTGTTGATGGGTATTGATGATGAGGCATTGGGCGTTGAATCTTAGAGGTTTTAGGTTCAAAAATGGTAGAAAACGCTGAAATTTGGTGAAGAAGATGAAACAGTGGGTCCCGCGCGAAGTCGCGCGAAGTGGTTCAAATGAGATGGGAATCTCTCGCGAAGTGGTTCGAACGACATGTGGAAGTGGTTCAAACGATATTGGGACCTTGCGTGAAGTGGTTCGAACAACGTGTGGAAGTGGTTCAAACGACATGTCATTCTGGTTCGAATGACATTTCATCTGGTTTGAGCGACAAAAGAAATTTTGTGGAATTTTTTTTAGAGTCCAGTTTTAAGTTTACCGATTTATTGGAGTGAGAGAAACTTAAAAATAGTAAATTTAAATAAGACACAATTTCGAGAAAGTATGTGAGAATAAATACTCTAATTATTTCGATATTGAGAGAATATACCTTGGAGATTACGAGAGAGATAGTAATCTAAATATTTGTACTATACGTAGAGATGAGATTAAAATACGTATGAGGAGTATATATATAGGTTGGAGAAATACCTATAAATTATAATATGATGTGTGTATGCCTATTATGGGAAATTATTGTTAAGAGCACTAATGGGTGATAACCTGGGGGTGCAAGAATCTTATAGTTAAGCGCACTAATGAGTGATAACTCGGGGGTGCTGAAATTCTATTGTTAAGTGTACTAATGGGTGATAACCCGAGGGTACAAGGATGATTATTGGTAGGCGCACTAATGGGTGATAACCCGGGGGTGCTAGATTATTATTGATATGTGCATAATGGGTGTTAACCCGGGGATGCAGTATTTTCTTAATAGACTTGGTAATAATAATAATAATCATTACTTTGCACCGAGTGGTCTTAACCTAAGGGTACAGGTTTAGTGTATATATATAGGGATGATGAGACTATATATATATATATATATATATATATATATGTATAAGTGTACTTGGGTAACTTTCTACTTTATGAAACTATTATATAAAATGAAAATAAGAAATAAAACAATCTTAGTGGATAAAAGATTAACCATTCAAACGGTGAATAATCAAACTTAGTATGTGAGATATATATATGTATTATATCTGGTGCTCAGCCACAGGAGTATCAGATTTAGAGATTTGGATTGCTTGACATGCTGCAGCTTCTTGTTTAGAACATATGTAGCCCACTTCTCGTTCCTTCATCAGAGATATTGTATTAAGTTTAGTTTATGGTTTGGAGTTTTGAACTGGGAGTTTGACCCAGTCTTATTTAGTTCAGTATTTGATTCTTGTTCAGTACTTATTATATTCCTTTATAATTTATTCTTGGATTGTTATCGAGTTAAATGGTTTGTATTTTAAGATTTAATGAAAATGGAATTTACTTGGTTTTACAAAATGGGAAATTTTTTGACACCTAGCTTAATTTTATATTAGGTGATTAATATGTTAAAAAGTTTTTTGACAGTGACGCTAAGAATGAACCAACTGAATATCCTGTTTTGAATTGATAGAGGACTGATCACCCTGTATTTACTTGGGCGGGGTTCACAGGTGGTATCAGAACATCAAGTTCTAGTGTCCTTAGGATCTGTGCGGCTTATTAGGTTTCAGCACATTGGTCTTTGATGTAGAGCCTTATGATAGGATTGTTGTTTTCCCTTACGTATGCGACTTACGTTCTCCTGCAACAAATTATAATGAATGTGACTCATTATTTGAAATTCGGTGCGATTTGAACACCTAACATTTTAGGACGACCAGCAAGGGCCGTAAGAAGAACTACGAGAGAAGAAGCTCAACAGAAGACATAGAGCAATCGGGAAAGAGTTATCGGGACAAAAATCACCATAAGGATTACTTAAGCAAGAGATAGTAAGATCGTCACTCGGTAACTGTGGGTTCCTTGGACATAGTCATAGATAATGGTGGAGTGATTTTAGGACCACCTAGCAAAATCGATAAGATGGAAATCAAAGGAGCTCTTTTAAAAAAACCATCGGTGAAGATGCGGGGAAGAAAATGAGAGAGTGTAACATACCAACGGAGGTAGAAAATCCGAAGGAAATTATGTAGAGTGGGGTTTGACGACACTCAAAATTAAATTTGGAGTTAAAAGTTATAGCTCTTAGGAGCATCATGTAGTGATTAGAGGCAATCACCATATATGAATTAGTGTGTTTGAAATTTAGAGAGAAATTTGGGTACGATTTGACCGTGAGGTCTTCCATTTGATGTGGTAACAAAATGTGAGTGAAATTTTAATGTTTAGCACAATGGGTAAGATAGAAACCGATCGTGAGAGAAAGGTTGAATTGCATAATGAACTTCGTACCTGGCAGAGGGGTATAAATTATCCAAAGGATTGATAGTTAATAAAGGATCCATGAGTAGAATACCAGTATGAATGGGAAATATGGCTAGGATGACTAGTGCCGAGTTTGTCAAGGTCATGTGTTAGTATGATAATGTTAACGCTTCCAAGAGAAGGGAGAAAAGAGGGTTAACGAATCTGCTGAAGAGCGAAAAATGAATTTAACAGTGTTAGTGAAACCCCGCATGAGAGTATACCCAGTAGGGAACTCGGTTAGATGATTTTTAGTGATTAACTTTAAGAGGACGATGAAGTCAATCAGGGATGTAGAGGCCAACCATAGTTTCGAATGGCCAACGTAGCCAAAGGGATAACGGAAGAATAATTGTGAGTTAAGACTGCTGGTCCGAGAGAAGGACATTCCCAAAATGGTCAGTGAGACTAATGACAAAGAAATGGTTCGTAAAGTTTTCCTTATGTAAAGTAAGTAGAACTAAAGTATTGAAGGTGTCCACAATTGAGATGTGAGACCAAAGAGATTAGAAATGGTAAACCATGCCAGTTAGGCATAACAGCTGGAGGAGCGAGACTTCCAGCGAAAGAATTTGGGGTCAAGAGAATTAGGCCGAGGAAATTTATATCCCGAGAATGATGGGTTCAGGCTGGACCAGTAGAATCCTAGTTAATAGTAGCATACAGTATGTCAGGGTCTATGGGACTCGGGATGTAAACGGGAGTTTTATAAAGCTATAATTGAGGCCTGTAGAGTTTGGGCCAACGTTTCAATAATGGGAGCGAAATCCACATGATGGAATAAATTTTCCATGATGAAGAGGACAACTATAGGATTAAATCCTAGGATGTATGATGATTGCAGATTTTCATGGGTCGTGATGGCAACCACATGCTAAGACGCTATGATTTGGCGAGGCCGGTGAGGATTTGCTTCTTCCTTGTGAGTAAAGGATAGATTCTAGTGATATGGGTGTGGCACAACTTTTATGTAAATTGGAAACCCTAAACTTTGTGTGCGGGTCGAGTTTAGTGGGAACAGTAGTTTTAAGAGTCTTGTTACAAACGTATTTCTTGTTGTTAGCAGGGAATTTTAATGATTTCCCGTGAGTGAACCGGGTGGACCCTAAGAATATGTTTTGTTGTTATAATTTACTACTGCATTGAGTCAGCTTTAGTAGAGTTTATTATGGTAATGTGGAGTGATTAATTTTCCTATGATTAACGATAGTAAAAATGTAGTGATATGACTGTCGTGCCGGATACTCCGGGAGGAGTGATCTTAGTTTTGTGCGGTGCCACCTGAAATAAGATTGGGCCCAGATATGAGTATATATGAAACTTTCATGGTATTATAGACCTCAGCGAGTATAGTGTCTAATTATATGTGATTCCCCAGTATAGGAATTTATTTGTCTGTTAAGACTAGAATACATTATGTTATTATCGAGCGACGAAATATAGATCATTATATATTTATAGTGCCAAGTACTTGGGATAGTGAGGGCGCCATGCTTGATGTTACACTTTTAGGGACATGAGAGTGGACGACCAAAATTTTATGTCACAATACGTAGATTGTGGGAAAGTACATAGTATGTACTGAAGGCCTTACAAACCTCGACAACCGGCTAGATTATATAGTAGTGTATCGAGGGGGTTCCTTGTTTGGATTTTGCTTTGCGAGACATCCCATGCATGAAACTAGCGAAAGTCAGGAGTTGGGGAGAAGTTTGGTCGATAGTACATAAGTTTTGTATGTGGATTATTATACCTATAAAGGAATATAATTGAAAATTAATAATTCTTTTATAACTTAAGGCCAATAGAGTCGCCTAGCCTTAGTATTATTTGGAATGGAACAATGATACCATTGAAGGATTAACTAAGTTTTGACTAGTGGGGTGGTTGAGTGTACTCCTACCACATCAGCATACCGAGTGTGCAAGAATTGAAGTAAGAAAATTTTATGTCTTTTGTGTAATGATGCACGAGGCATAGGGTGTATGGGCGCCCTAGGGGATTGAATCAAATGGTGGATTATGATTATCTTGTGAATTCGATAACATGTAGTCAGGTAAGCCGAAGATTACTCCGTAAGATTTGTTAGAGACTTACGTTTCAAAATAAACTGAGATTTTTGAGCAGGAAAAGAGACTTGTGTCACACGATACAACAAAGTCACACGGATCATGATTAGAAGTACATTCAAGAGAGTATAAAAGGTATCAGGATACAAATAACAATGGTAATGGGTTTAATGTGGAGTAATTTTCAAAGTTAGTCTTGCAGTGGGTCAACTGACTGTTAGAAAAATGGCGGACAATTCGAAACCAATTGGGGCTCCTTCCACTGGAGAATGGAAGATTATCCCCAAGGATCTTCTCATGTAGCTGAGATAGTAAGATTATAGGTACTAAGATGCGATTGAGTACGGCCTAATACCCACAGAGGGATGGGCAGGACAAGAGGTCTAATTGGATGCCAGAGAGAAAATTTTATGTGGACCCTGAGATCTTAGGGGAGGACGAGAGTAGTACCTTCCACTAGTGGAGCTTGTGTCCAAAGAACTCCAATAAGTTAACCTTCGGGCGGAGTTCTAGTAGAAGTATGACACGATAAACTTTGTTGTTGTCCTACTTGAGAGTTAGAGGTGGGGGACCAGTTATGATTACAAATGTCGGAGAAGAATCGATATTATCGTATATATTGTGTGTGAAATATATATTGCACAACCAATTTACTTGTATGAATGACACGAGACGAAGTCGTATGTATATAAAAGCGGATGAATCTACTAAGGTGCAAATAGTAGAAGGCTAGATAGTGAATATCTAAAATAAAGTTTAAGTATTGAAACTTAAGCAGAAAGGCTTCGGCAAGAGCCTATATGACATGGTAACCTGGGGTTTAAAGCAAACGCATGTCAAGTGTTCACTATTAAGGGTATTCGATAGCGTACTATATGGGTGGTACGGAGTAGCTTACTTGTGAGCGCCGTGATGCGATGCGCAATATTTTTACAGCGTTGTCTGTACCTGGTATACTTTTTCCGAATTTCAGGATGAAATTTCGTTGTAAGGGGGGAAGTATGTAACACCCCGTATTTTTGACGATTTAAATAATTATGTGATTAATTACTTTTGGTATAAGTAATTATGTGATTAATTATTGTTGTTAGATTAATTAAATTAAAAATGCGAGAAATTAATTTTTATTAATCTGGAATGATATAATTATCAACTAGAGTGACAAGGGTTAATACTTATTGTGGAGAATTATTGAATATTACTCTGTGATATGTAATATGGAATTATGTAATTTGATAAATTGTCGAAAGTGAGAAATACGACAGTTTGGTAATTTAAGTCTCACACGCGTGTGAGTCGTGTCGGGACTAATTGAATAGAATAAAAAGAGAATTTATTTTTATTAACTCGTTGAGTCCGGAAGGGTCGAGATAGTCAAAATAGTATACCCGGGTGTTTAGTTTGGGTCCCGGGGAGATTTTAGGCCTAATCGGTACCCCGAGAGGGCATTATGGTAAATTATATTTTTGGGCTAAATTAATGGACGAAAATTAAGAGTAATTATATTAGCCAAGGAAAGTCCATTAGGGTTAAGAACTTATAGGAAGTTAAGAACGGCTATAGGACATATGAGGGAGAGATAATTCCAAGAGAAAAGGGCCAAGATAACACCACCTTGCACAATCACCACCACCACCATATAGATCGGGACAAGGGGAACACACCTATACCAATATCACCAATGGATCAAACCTTCATATTCGAGGTAAGTGTTTATTAATTGCTTTCTTTTAGCAATAATCATGCTCATGTTAGTGTAGGTGAAATTAATCATGATTTACATATGAATTGGGTGAAAATTGAAGATTTAAATTATGATTAAGGATTGGTTTAATTACTGGTTGAAATTCCTTCATGTATGTGGAGGATTAAACATGGAATTGGGTTATATATTGATGAACAAATCTGGGTTGATTAGGTTCTTTAAATGAAAATTTGGAAACTAGGGTTCATATGAATTAATTTGGGGATTTTAAATAATTATGATGTTTAATGACGAATTAATGATCCTAGGATATTAGGAATGATTTATAATCCATTAGGTGTTGATGGGTATTGATTATGACGCGTTGGGTGTTGAATATTAGAGGTTTGTAGGTCCAAAAATGGTAGAAAACGCTGAAATTTGGTGAAGACGACGAAACAGGGGTCTCGCGCGAAGTCGCGCGCAGTGGTTCAAACGAGATGTGGATCTCGTGCGAAGTGGTTCAAACGACATGTGGAAGTGGTTCAAACGAGATGGGGATCTCACACGAAGTGGTTCAAATGACATGTCATTCTGGTTCAAACGACATGTCATTCTGGTTCGAACGACATGTCATCTGGTTCGAGGGACAGAAGGAATTTTTGGGAATTTTTTTTAGAGTCCAGTTTTGAGTTTACCAATTTATTTGAGTGAGAGAAACTGCCAAATTGTAAATTTAAATACGACGCAATTTTTGCAAAGTATGTGAGAATAATAACTTTAATTATTTCGGTATTGAGAGAATATACCTTGGAGATTACAAGAGAGATAGTAATCTAAATATTTGTACTATATGTAGAGATGAGATTAAAATACGTATGAGGAGTATATATGTAGGTTGGATAAATACCTATAAATTATAATAGGATGTGTGTATGCCTATTATGGGAAATTATTGTTAAGAGCACTAATGGGTGATAACCCGGGGGTGCAAGAATATTATAGTTAAGTGAACTAATGAGTGATAACTCGGGGGTGCAGAAATTCTATTGTTAAATGTACTAATGGGTGATAACCCGGGGGTACAAGGATGATTATTGGTAGGCGCACTAATGGGTGATAACCCGGGGGTGATAGATTATTATTGATAGATGCATTAATGGGTGCTAACCCGGGGATGCAGGATTTTCTTAATAGGTGCACTAATGGGTCTTAGCCCGGGGGTGCAAGATTAGTATATATATGTATAGGAATGATGTGACAATATATATATATATATATATATATATATATATATATATATATATATATATATATATATATATATATATATATATATGAACATGTGAATATTTCTACTGTGTGAAATTAGTAGACTTGGTAATAATAATAATCATTACTTTGCACCAAGTGGTCTTAACCTAAGGGTACAAGATTAGTGTATATAAATAGGGATGATGAGACTATATATATGTATAAGTGTACTTGGGTAACTGTCTACTTTATGAAACTAGTAGATAAAATGGAAATGAGAAATAAAACAATCTTAGTGGTTAAAAGATTAATCATTCAAACGGTGAATAATGAAACTTAGTATGTTAGATAAACTATCTGAATATCGTATTGTATGGGCGATACAGAATACTACTAGTCAGCATAATTTGTATTAGTATGGTTTCTGACTAGTTAGACTGGGAGGTATAACTAGGGTGAGATTAGATGTACGTTAGGCGTGCACAATAGACGAGAGGTAAGAATCTCATGTGAGAGTTCGATAACTAACATGCGTATAAGACTTGTTTTAAGAACCAGTTTTAAATACCTGCTAAATTATTTTTACACATCGGGCTCTGATCGGTTCTTGTATCTCTTCTCTCTTTTGCTATACATATGTATTATATCTGGTGATCAGGCACAGGAGTATTAAATTTAGAGATTTGGATTGCTTGACGTGCTGCAGCTGTTGTGGAAGTTGTAGGTCCTTGTAGTAGACGCATCTATCTTTCCATTCAGTTTCATCTAGACTTATTATTTAGGGCATATGTCGCCCACTTCTGGTTCCTTCATCGGAGATATTGTATCCAGTTTAGTTTATGGTTTGGAGTTTGACCCAGTCTTATTTAGTTCATTATTTGATTCTTGTTCAGTACTTATTACATTCCTGTGTATGTTGATGGTTTATAATTTATTCTTGGATTGTTATGGAGTTAAATGGTTTATATTTTAAGATTTAATGTAAATGGAATTTACTTGGTTTTACTAAACGAGAAATGTTTTGACACCTAGCTTAATTTTATATTAGGTGATTAATATGATAAAAAGTTTTTCGACAGTGATGCTAAGAATGAACCAATTGAATATCCTGTTTTGAATTGGTAGAGGACTTATCACCCTATATTTAATTGGGCGGGGTGTCACAGTCGATGGTTTAGAAATCCCAAATTGATGAGTATTGATGATGAATGAAATTGAAATTGATGTTCTTATATGGAAATTTGATGAATAGGGTTGAGAATTGTTAAATTGGGGATTTTGAATTTTATAACTGATTTATGTTTAATTAATGGTTTGAAGTTAAGGGAAATCATTTATACATGTTAGAACATTAATTAGGATTGCTGTTTTGGTGTTGGGGTTAAAAAATTTAGAGGTTTTAGGACTGAAACTTTGAGGAAGATGAAGTATGAACAGTAAAATGTAACAGGTCTGACCAAACCAGAGAAAGACCCCATCTCATTCGAACGATATGGAGTCTCATTCGAATGATATGGAGTCTCTTTCGAATGAGAAGTCAGAGTCGTTCAAACGACCTGCTAACTCGTTAGAACGACAGGTCCCAGAAAAACCTAGAAAATTCCATTTTTCCTTAGATCATGTTACCCAGTTAATTAGGTTAGGAAACTGCCATTTACTAATATTAGATTAGTGCATAATTATTTGGGAAGTAATTCTATAATGATACCTTAGGTATTTAATAGGTGAATTAACCTTTGAAAATTCGAGAGTGTGAATAATCGAGTAAATTGCGTAAGTAGTAAAGAGAAATATACTATGTGTAGAAATATAAATATGAGTTGGGTGAATACCAAAATTTTCTAGGG
The DNA here is from genome assembly GCA_949130495.1 of Sambucus nigra. NCBI lineage: Eukaryota > Viridiplantae > Streptophyta > Magnoliopsida > Dipsacales > Adoxaceae > Sambucus > Sambucus nigra. Next base: position 558,764,329 of record OX422215.1, on the reverse strand, counting down.
CCTCGGGAATGCCTATCATTATATGTTTATCATTATTGTGTGTATAGAATACCTACGCTTATTTCTATCGGGTGGAGGTTTTTCGCAATGGACAGTCTTATCCTGAGTGACCCAATGGAGGGATATTTGACTTGTACCTAGAGCTTATGAACTTGGATATGTGCAATCTGTTTCGTAGGATAGTTTTGATGATTTAATGGGAGCGTAGGTATATGTGTGATCCGTTTAGCCGGTGAGTATTCTCGCCTCTAATATTTGTGTTATGAGAATTATTGTTCATGAGAGACGCCAAACCAGTTGTCCTTTATGCAGCGAGCGATGCACTGGGAAATGATAGCAGAGTATGAATTGCGCCAAGTGGTCCTAACCAAGGGCGCATGATATATATATAGTTATAGTTATAGTTATCTTTGTGAATAATCCTAATGTTTGAAAATAGCAAATATGTAGGAGATTTTTTCGCATATTTCCATAGGGGGAGATACAAGCACCATATATCTTTGACTTACTTAAGTTTATACTATATAGGTGCTCATCTAGTTTGTAAATTATGAATAAATTTGAGTCCCATCCTTAGTTAACAAAAGGAACCTCAGACTCTACATGATGCCTCTATAAGTTCTTAAAGGTATCTCACCAACACCACACACTAGGATTGCATACATACATTATATTATGCTATAATTGGTTGTTTGTCAGTTAATTCCTTTAAAATTGATTTTCTAATATTTTGGGGAATTTTTAAATAATTTCTTAGATTTTAAAATGATTTTTAGAAATTAATAATAATGGTTTTAAAACCTTTAGTGCTAGATTATAATTTGTTTTGATAACATAAAATCTGGTTGGGTAGAAATCGAAAGCACTTGAGAATATTGCGATTTCTAACAATTCTAAAACACGCATTTTTCATTTAATCTCAGCCTTACAAATGTTGCCTATATAACGGCCAGATATGTATTTTCCCCCTCTTACATACTTAAGCCTCTATGTGGACCATTGGATCTATTCTAATCAACTATCTGTACGTGTTTTCTGTTAATCCCCGTGATAATGTTTGAACCAATCAAAACTGTTTTAAAAGCGGTGGGTTTATAGCCATTATATTGACTTCGAATTAATCCTGATCGTTTATTTTCCCTTGATGTTCCAGATCCTTCTTCTCTTAGTATATAAGGAGACTTCATCTATTATTTTGCAACTTTTATTACTCTAACTTTTGAGAGAAAATAAAGAGAGTAGAGATAATATATATATATATATATATATATATATATATATATATATATATATATATATATATATATATATATAGAGAGAGAGAGAGAGAGAGAGAGAGAGAGAGAGAGAAAGAGAGAGAGTTATAAGAGTTTTTACAAACCCTAACTCAAACTTCAACCAAATCCAAACCAGAAAATCTTTTTTTGAGTGTTTTTAGTTTGAGATTTGTGAAGTTTTTCCTCTACTGTCTTATATCTCTTTGCCAACTTAATCACGTTGATTAAGTTTCTATTTCTTTGTACAGAAATCTGAGATTTGATTTCTGCGATACAGATCACTTAGTTATTTTGCTAGATCTAATTTCTTGTTTCGAGAAATCTAATTTTTGTTGGTTGTTTTCAAAATAAATGTTGTTTTCAAACCCTATACCAACAAAACCCTTACTGATTTCATCTTACTCAAACGTTCAGACTTAGATCTAGCAAAACTTCACAAATCTGGGAGAACATTAGCAATATCAAAACCTTAGGAGAAGTCAGAACACGTCAGAGGAGTTGGTACATTTTTGAACTTAGATTAGGTTTGATTGTGTGACTTGATTGTTATATATCTTGTAATCTGTTACTTGTTTTTAGTGGAATTTTTACTTTTGTGGCGTAGAGGTCGCCGTGGATGTTTTCCCAATTGGGTGAGATTTTATCATGTTAAAATTTCTTGTGTACACTTCCTTTTCTTCTCATCCTTTTCTTAAGGTTGCGTTCGTTTATTTTGTTTATAGTTTTGTTTTTCAAAACTGGTAAACCTACAACTAGAATTACTCGTTCATACTGTTTACAGATCTTGTGTTTAAAATTTGTTTTAGGAAAAGAGTTTCTTCAATGAACTTCTCGGAGCCATTTAGATAGTTTAATCTTGTATTAAAGAACTTAAGTGGTTCTTTTTCAATTGGTATCAGAGCTTTGGTTTTTCAAGAATTCTTTAGATCTTGAGTTTCTAAAAAAAAATTCTCAAAACAAATTATGGACGAGAAATTTAAGAGACTAGGTAACCTGTCCAAACCCCCTCTCTTCGATGGAACAAACTTCCCTTATTGGTAGGTAAGGATGGTTGCATTCAACCAAGGGACTTTGGGAGATGATGTCTGGGAAGTTATTGAAAATTGTTACACCTTTCCTACTAAACCAGGTGTTGAAGGAGGTTTTGTGAGGATTAGAAAGTTACTAAGTGAATTCACTAAAGAAGAGAAACAGGTTTCACTTTGAAGACGCCCTTTTTAATAATCTTTTTCTACAAAAAGTAATTTCCTTTTAAATAGATGCGAAAGCGAGATGATGGTTCAACTTAAACAACAAATTTTAATTTCTTTTCTAATTAAAATTAAATCAAGTGAAATATGATGAAAACACACACACAATTTAATTTCACTTAAACCATAATAATTAACACAAGCCCTAGAAATTTTCCTAAGTCATATTTTCAATATTATCAAGTTAGGCCTAACCAATTTTAACAAATTAAATTAATGACTTGAATTAACTACTAATTACCCGAACTTAATATAGCACCAAATTAAACAAGTAGTGATTAAATTAAACCAATTTTATCTTTTTACCTAAGCATGTGTTCTAAGTGATTTTGCAAAAGATAAAATAAACAATTAATTCACTACGCCGCGATGTACGAGGAAAAACCCACAGTGGGAAACAACTGCGGACCTCCCTAGCCTTAAGTCCACTAAGTATGGTTGTACAAATTACAAGATAGATGACTTACTTCCTTGACTCAACCCCTTTCAAGACTTGACAAGTCTTCTTGTAAACACCTCCGCCTAGTCGACAACCCCGGAGCTCCACCGGAATCTTGGTCTTCACTAATGAGACAATAGGTACACCGTCAACCACATATGGTGCCTTTCACCATATGAAAATGCTGTAGCAGAAAAACACTTCTTCTTCTTCTTCTTCTTTTTGGGATGTAGAAGAAAACCCCAACTTCTATTCAAATGGATGTAGAGATAAAACGGTGACAAATACTCCAAGCAAAGTAAATATATACATATGTATGAATTTGGATAAACAAACTTTGGGTGTAAACACAACTGTTGTAAATATTTTTATTTGAAAAATTAACACTTAAGCATGAACTTTTTCTTAGGAAAGATGAACTCTCAAAACTATCTCTTGGAGTTAGAATAATTAGAAAAAGTTGATTTCCGCACATAAAAAGTTCTGTCAAAAGATAGTGGGAAAAGAAGTGAGAAAGTGGGAAAAAAACTGCTCAAACTGCCAAAATAACTGTTCCCGCCAAAACTCATTCGAACGAGCCTTCTAACGAAGTCCCTGTGGGAACTCGTTCGAAATCTCATTGGACATCTCATTTGAACCATCATTCTCGTTCGAACGATACTTCGAACAGCATTCCAGTGGCCTTTTGGGGAACTCGTTGGCAGTCCTCGTTCGAACGACAATTTGAACGAACTTCTAGAAATCTGAAAAAATTGAGATTTAGCCCAGAAACTTTAAATAGTTTATATTAAAGTTTTAATAAAATCTTTCTCAAATTAAACAACAATTTTAAATAAAATTTCACCCAGTAATAAATTGTTCCAAGCTCATATATATATATATATATATATATATATATATATATATATATATATATATATATATATATATATATTTATTAAAATGCATTCATACCTTAGGAGCAATTAGAACTATGTTGGTGACGTAGAAACAAAGCACTTGAAACACGACATTTGATGAAGCTTTATACCCTTGGCCGCTACATCTTCAACAAAACACATCATAGGTTTGAATATGTACATTGAACACTATCCTATGACATAAACGTTTTTTTTCGAAATTGAGCCAAAACAACATTGAGACTCAATTGGAGAATTGTGTCCTTACAAACCTCCCCCTTTGGCTATTGTGGGACAAAAACAAAAAAAAAATCCTAAAGGGCCGTCAATCTCTACTAGACTCAAACATCCCACCCAATACTTGACACAAGACCCAAGGATCCAAATCTTTGCTGGTGAAAGTTGTCGCTTAGAGTAATTCCTGCACACTTAAGCAAACTATCAAACGCATAAGGAATATCAATATATTAAATGCAATTAAAATAAATACTCCCCCTAAATTAATTCTCCCCTTTTATCAAACAATGATCAACCCAAGAAGATAGTGCTCTCCCCCTAAGTTAAATCTCCTAAACTTAGATAAGATTATAATAGTATTAGATACCATTTCACCCCCTATCTTTCTCCCCCATTTTTGTTCAGGAATAGGCAAAGGATAAAACTAATTTAAACAAGCAATGGTTCATAAAGTGACGAGAACATTAAAGCACATGGGCAACAAAATCATAACTAATCCAACAAATAATAACGGATACCAACTAAGATGCAAGACAATGATACCGATATGATACATAAAGTATTAAGCATGTGATATCAACAAAGAATGCAACTAGATAGATACCAATTATGAATTAAAATATAGATGGACTAGAAATCAAGGCAAAGACAAAAAAAATATATATCATATATATACCTAGGCTAAATATACCAATAATGCACATGAAAGTATATATAGATATAAACACACAAATTGCACAAAGTAAAATAAGCTTTTCACACTCGTATGGAAAAAATGTGTCATATGGAAACAGAAGTGATGGGGTGTGAACTAGTAACAATTAAATTTTGACCCAATCACTTAAAACAAGTTCACGGAGTTCTCAATTGATTCCAAACTTCATCACATTTGAATATAACCTCACATGACAATATAAATTGAAGTCCATGAACAAACATAAACAATGCATACAAGCCTAGCATGTTCATGATTCTACAAACCAATAGAGTTATGACATTGATAACGCAACCAGGATAAACGGACATTGTGAAAACCGTTGAATTACCATCCAATATCCCTCAATAAGCATATATTATTCTAGAACGAATATATCAATTAAACATAGGCCTTGGCAATTATTTTTCTTTTTAATGCCATATTCTATTTTTAGGCCTTTGGACCACGTATTTCTTTTAGGTCCAAACAAACGGTAGCTTACTATTCGCAAAGGATAATAAATCCTTTCGGATTCCTTCCCCGTGCACATTTTTATATAACATTTTTATATCTCACAAGTCTCACGTGCAACAGATTTTGACATGCACTATTCCTCCTAGGTCACAAATATGTATATGACTAGATTGGTAGGATAACACCTCACAAAGCTCAAATATACATATGAAGTTAAATTTCAAAAGAGCTCGTGCATGTGTGAATTGAGGCATATAAAAATATAATCCATTTAAACAACATAAAATCCAACTACTCCATGTAAGCATGGTAAAGAACAGAATAAGGATTGACAATCTAAACCAAACGTTCTAGCCACATGGGAGAAAAAAAGATGGGATTCTAACACAAGCGTATGCCACATAAAGTGTGTCAAACTAAAATACACAAAAAAATATTTTTTGAGTTTTTGACAATTTTTAACAAAAATAAAATTATACACTCAATAGATAAATAAAAATCATTTGTATTTTCATTAAGCCTAAATTATAAAAAGGTAAAACAAAAATGATAAACAAAAATCTTTTTCTATTTTTCATCTAATGAAAACAAAAGAAATATAATACAAAAGATAAACAGGTCCTGAACTCTGGCATGAGATATGAAATAAGATAATGAATAGAAAATGACTAAACAAGCATACATTTAGCATGAAGTACAAAAGCTAAAGTATGCAAACAAAACTAACACATTCAACCTTTAGATTTTGCAAGGGAGGAAGCCTATGAAAGTAAATGAGAATCAAAAACCCTATCTTGTAAAGCTACCAAGTCGGATCTCCTAACCCAAACTAATGACGAATGACATTCTCAGGGTGTAGGAATCTTGGCTACCTTGGTTTCCTTACGTTGGGATTTTCTAGGACCTCTTTTAAGATCGAAACAAAATTTCCTAAGATGACCTTTACGACCACAATGCGAATAACTAAACTCACGGCGAACAAATTTACCTAACGAGTGATCTCTAAAATATTTCCTAATGGATTCTCCTAAAACATTGGTTTTGGCTTTATGTGTTGATTCACTACAAGTATCGAAGCCTAAACCACACAAGTCATTTTTGATTTGGACTGTTCCTAAGATCTTATCTAGTTTTTCGGACCTACACTCTAAATCACATTTGACTTTGCTAGAGTCTTTTAGTTTAATTTCTAATTCTACAATTTTAGACTCGAACAAAACATTTCTCTCTTCAAACTCGAGAAGCTCCTTTTTCAAGGATTCCATTAAACCTCTAAGGCTATCTCTCTCGTCTTCTATATATTCTAGCTTCTCTCGAAGAGATCTCTATCGTGTCCTAAGGTCTTCCACTAACGCACTCTCATCAACGACCTTGACATGCTCTTTCAAACAAGCTTCTAACTTCAAATTAGCTCTTTTCAATTTAATAGATTCTTCAAATAATTCTTGAAAAGAAACTTGAAGTTCACTCACATCAACCTCTTCATGTTCCCTCTCTCTCTCTCTTTCATTCTCACTACCTTAAGAAACAAGGGAATCAAAAACTTTGATCACAAAAGTGTCATGTGTTAAAATTTCATCTATAGACGAGTTCTCACTATCACTCACATGACGAGCCATAAAAGCCACAAAGTTGGTCTTAGTGGGGGAATCGGGTCCCTCTTCATTATCACTATCACTAAGGGTTGTATTAAAAGAAATTGGTTGCTTTCCCTCTCTCCTTAGTTTAGTGGGGCACTCTTTTTCCCTATGGATATACCCTTTACAACCAAAACACCTATTTGAGTTGTCCCTATTTAAATGTTCATTAAGAGTTTTAGGGATCTTCTCGGCTTTGTCATGCTTAGAATTTTCAAATTTCTTAAAATCGTTTTTAAATTTATCTTTGTTAAATTTAAGAAATTTTCAAAATTTCCTAGCAAACATATCCATATTTTTCGAGTCACTATCACTTTCACACTCTACTACTTGTTTTTCCTCTTTTTGGGCTTTTAGAGCAACACCCTTTTCTATTTTCTTTTCAGTTTTAGAGGGAAACATGTCCAGTTCATAGGTTTTTAAATCACCTACAAGCTCTTCTAATTTCGTAGAGGCTAAAGTTGGTAAAGAATTTAAAACGGTCACTTTTGGAATAAATCTATCGGGTAGGGACCTTAAAAAAATTACTACTCGGTTGTCGAGTATTTTCTCTCCGAAATTAAAAGATGAATTAATAATATCGGAAAGTCTAGTATAAAATTCATCAAAAGTTTCTTTTTCGTTCATTTTGATGGTTTCAAATTGAGTGGTGAGGTTTTGGAGTTTTAAAGCTTTAACGACACTAGTACCTTCATGAGTGAGTTGTAAAATATCCCACGCTTCTTTAGCGGTCTCACATGTCATAATGCGTTAGAATTCATCGGGTGTGACAGCGCTAAACTAGGTGTTTAAAACTCGGGAATTAAAATTTAAAAGTTTAAATTCACTCTCACTCCACCTATCGGCCAGTTTGGGAACACGTTCATTATCTACTGAATGAGTTGGTGGAGACCACCCGTTAACTACAGACAACCGAACCCTCTCGTAGATAGATTTAAGTGCCAATTTCATTCGAACTTTTCAATACGCGTAATTAGGACCATCAAAAATAGGAAATTTTGAAAATGGGGAAAATTCCATTTTAGCCAAAAATATTTAAAGGATCTTTACGAAACAATTTATCGATCCCGCTCTGATACCAATTTGAAAATGTGTAGGACCCCCTTTTTAAAAATCTTTTTCTACAAAAAAGTAATTTCCTTTTAAATAGATGCGGAAGCGAGATGATGGTTCAACTTAAACAACAAATTTTAATTTCTTTTCTAATTGAAATTAAACCAAGTGAAATATGATGAAAACACACACACGATTTAATTTCACTTCAACCATAATAATTAACACAAGTCCTAGAAATTTGCCTAAGTCATATTTTCAATATTATCAAGTTGGGCCAAACCAATTTTAACAAATTAAATTAATGACTTGAATTAACTACTAATTACCAAAACTTAATATAGCACCAAATTAAACAAGTAGTGATTAAATTAAACCAATTTTATCTTTTTATCTAAGCATGCATTCTAAGTGATTTTGCAAAAGATAAAATAAACAATCAATCCACTACGCCCTGATGTACGAGGAAAAACCCACAACCGGAAACAACCGCGAACAGCCCTAGCCTTAAGTCAACTAAGAATGGTTTACAAATTACAAGACAGATGACTTACTTCCTCGACTCGACCCCTTTCAAGCCTTAACTCATCTTCTTGTAAACACCTCCGCCTCGTAGACAACCCCGGAGCTCCACCAGAATCTTGGTCTTCACCAATGAGGCAATAAGTACACCGTCAACCACATATGGTTCCTTTCACCATATGAGAATGTCACAGCAAACCAACGCTTCTTCTTCTTTTGGGGATGTAGAAGGAGACCCAAACTTCTCTTCAAACGGATGTAGAGATAAACTGGTGCCAAATACTCCAAGAAAAGTATATATATATATATGAACTTGGATAAACAAACTTTGAGTGCAAACACAAGTGTTGTAAAGATTTTTCTTTGAAAAATTACAACTTAAACATGAACTTTTTATTTGGAAAGATGAACTCTCAAAACTCTCTCTAGCAGTTAGAATATAATGAAAAAGTTAATTAGAAAAAGTTGATTTCCACACTTAAGAATTTTTGTCAAAAGATAGTGGAAAAGGGGAAAAAAACTGCTCAAACTGCCAAAATAACTGTTCCCGCCAAAACTCGTTCGAAGGAGCCTTCTAATGAAGTTCTAGTGTGAATTCGTTAGAAATATCATTGGACATCTCGCTCGAACCATCATTCTCGTTCGAATGATACTTATAACGACATTTCAGTGGCCTTTTGTGGAACTCGTTGGCAGACCTTGTTTGAACAACATTCTCGTTCGAACGAAAAACTCGTCCAAACGACAATTCGAACGAACTTCGAGAAAGCTAAAAAAATTGTGATTTAGCACAGAAACTTTAAATAGTTTATATTGAAGTTGTAATAAAATGTTTCTGAAATTAAACAACAGTTTTAAAATAAAATTTCACCCAATAATAAATTGTTCCAAGCTCCTATATATATATATATATATATATTAAAATGCATTCATACCTCACGAGAAATTGGAACTATGTTGGTGACATAGAAACAAGGCACTTGAAACACGACATTTGATGAATCTTTATACTTTTGGCCGCTACATCTTCAACAAAACACATCATAGGCTTGAATAGGTACATTGAACACTATCCTATGACTTAAATGTTTTTGTCCGGAATTGAGCCAAAATAACATTGAGACTCAATTAGAGAATTGTGTCCTTACACACTTAATAAAAATAATGGCAAAAATTCCAGATTCATGTCTATCAATGAACACGAATTTAAGAGGATATCATTTTTCTCTACCTCTAAAGAAGCATGGGACACCATAGTGACTGCACATGATGGTCATACCAGAGTTAAAGTGCTAAAACTAAAATGTTGATGCAGCAGTATAACTCCTTGGTCATGACTGAGACTGAGACATTGATGACTTCTATATTAGACTGATAGATAATGTGACCAAATTGCATGCTAATGGGATTGTTTTTGATTGAAAGGAATTTGTCTCTAAAATACTAAGATCACTTCCACAAAAATTTAATAATAAGAGATATGCAATTGAGGAGATGGATAATCAAAATCTTACACATCAACTCCTCAGTAGCAAATTGAGAACTGTGGAAATGGAATTAGAATTTAAGAAATAATTATCCAAGTCCCAAAAGAGACAATATACCTCCAATCTTGTTTTTTCATCTAAGTTGACCACACCTGAATTTAGCATACCTAACATTGACTTAGAATCTGACGAGGACCGTAATTTAGATACTTTGGATAATCATATTGCCTTAATTTCTAAATAGTTTAAGAAAATTATTATCTTTCAAAATAAAATAGCAAAAAAACAAGGCAAACCTACTTATCCAAATCAATCTAACAACAAGCCTCATGTGAGAAGACAAAACAAATACCAGTCTGACAATCACATGAGACCTGAGAAAGACCTTAAAAATGTTGAATGTCGTAGATGTGGAAAGTTAGGACACATGGCTAGTGAGTGTAGAGTTAACTTAGACAAAATCGACAAACATAATAGGGCTCATTTAATAAAGACTTGGGATGACTCAAGTGACTCTGAAAATGATGAACCTGAGTCATCTAACACTTTTGACCCTTGTATGTCATTCTTTGCTAAGATAATCTACAATGATGATGAGGAATATAATCATACCATGACTGATATTGTACATATGGGTTTATTTGCCTTATTGCTTGAGAATGTTAATAATGCTTCAAATGTTATGTGTGTGAGTCAAATGGAACGTTATATTCTTGATGTCAATGGGTGTGTGAGTCCTAAAAATGAATCGCTATGGGACACTACACACTTAGCGACTCCGAAAATGACGACCTTCCAGACATTCACACATTGTACATAAAAACTCTCAAGGAAAGCACTAGGCTTGAAACAACCATCAAGGATCTTACCCAGAAGATAGAAACCTTAAGTCTGATGATCAAACAAAATGCTGAAGAATATACTACCCAATGTCTGACTCATGATAATGAAACCAAAATCTTTGAACAAAAATTGAAAGAGGTGTCTAACTCTAATGAAATTATGGAAAAGAAATACAAAGGAACGTTGTTAAAATTGGAACAAACAAAAGAAAAGACGTCCAGAGTCTTCAAAAAATTCATGAAATTTTAAAATAATTCCAAGTGTTTTGAAGATTGTGTGGCTGAAAGAAAAACCAATTCTGATGACAGAACTGGAATAGGATTTTTTTTCCAACTCTAAGACACAAACTAAAAACATTGAAACCATAAAGTTTATGTCTGGTGAAAAATGACCTATTGAAACTTGTCCAGATTTTCAAGGTTTAAAAAATGATTTTGATAAAACATAACTGAAGTTAGACATTTGTGAATCAAGTAACTCTAAGCATAATGTTGAACAAAAGACTAAATATGTCTGCCCTCCTATTCATCAAGAAGATTCGATGTTTCATCATGTGCCACCTAGGAATAAGACTAGAGATCGAAACCTAGACAAACCTCTGAGTAATACCTTTCCCAAGGTTATGAGTTCAACGTGCCATATTTACTGCTCCTATTGTGATGTCTATCGACATTCCTTAAATGTTTTCTATTCCAAACGTCTATATAAACCAGTCTATACCTCTCTTGTTTACCATAACTTCAACTATTCTAGGAGAAGCTGGAACAACTATGTCCTTCCTAGACAGCCAGATAAAAACTCTAACTATCGTAATAGAAGGAAAAGGACTAATACTAAAAGACAGTCTACAAGAAGGAATCCTATATTTTATTCTTGACAAGTTGCTCCAACTGTTTATAACAATAATAAAATTGAGCAAAAATCTTTTAAAGAAAAGGCAAAAGCTGGCAAGTTTTATCAAATATGAGCTAATAAGCGCAAATTGAAAACTAGAACAATTTGGATTAGAAAAGATGATATATTACCCCGGTTAAAATGCAACATAGTGAGCAGTGCTTTTATAGCTGAACACACTACAACTCGATGGTAATTAGGCTCATGATGTTCCAAACATATGATTGGGGATGATTCCAAACTTTCAAACAAAACCAACTTCTCCAAAGGAAAATCATTATTTGGAGATGGTGTATCAGCCCATATAATTGGTAAAGGGACACTCCATGAAGAAGGATTACCCATTCTGGATAATGTTCTCTTGGTAAAGGACTTAAAGCCAATTTACTAAGTATATCTCAGTTTTGTGACTCCAACCATACTATCACCTTTTCAAAGAACAATTGTAAAATTTTAAGTAAAAAAGGTGACTGCATTATTACAGGACTTCGTACTCCAGATAACTGTTACACAGTCAATCCAAGTACAGTGGTATGTAACATTGCCAGAATGGATGATAATAAGATATGGCACAATAGTTTGGGTCACATTAACTTTCATAATATTGGAAAATTATGCTCCCAATAGATAGTTGGAGATCTTCTCAAGATCAAACCAATTTCAAACATTATTTGTGGTCCATGTCAAGAAGGAAAAATTATCAAGGCTCCCCATAAGAAAGTTAAAGAAGTTTTATCCACTAAACCTCTAGAACTCATCCATATGGACCTAATGGGTCATTCTCGTACTGTTACTCTTTATGGTAAAAGTTACATCCTTGTTATGGTAGATGATGTCACTCGATTTACCTAGGTTGCCTTCTTAAAACATAAATCAAGAACCTTTCAAAAGTTTTTGAAAATCCTAGTTCGTATAGAAAACAAAAAGGACACCCAAGTAGATAGAATTCATAGTGATAGAGGAGGAGAATTCATAGATTTAGGTATCATAAAATATTGTGACTATAATGGTTACAAACATGAATTTAGTTCTACTAAGACACCTCAATAAAATGGGATTACTGAGCGTAAAAATCACACTCTTCAAGAAATGTCTCGTGTGATGATTCATGCAAAAAACCTACCAAAATATTTTTGGATAGAATCCATTCCTATTGCCTGTCATATAATCAATCACGTCTACTCAAGTAAGAATACCAAACAAACATCCTATAAGCTTTGGTATGGAAATAAACCTAAAAAAAATACTTTAGATCTTTTGGTAGTACCTGGTATGCCTATAAGGACATAGAACATCTGTCTAAATTCGAAACCAGAGGTGATAAAGCCACCTTTTTAGGATATTCTCCAAACAGTAGAGCCTATCACGTCTACAATCTTCGTACCAAAACCATAATGGAATCCATTAATGTGGTTGTAAGTGACACTAATTTAGAAAGTAAGACCAATGAATCAATTATTGGGGCTGAGTCCGAAAACATTTTAAATTATGACTCTCTAGAAATAGTTGAATCTTTACCAACTGAGCCCCCCTAATGTACCTAACTGGGTTTTCAAAGATCATCCTTTAGATAATGTAGTTGGTAATCCTACTGATCCTATTCGTACAAGATCTCAACTACATAACATTGCTCATTTTACATGTTTTGTGTCTCTTATTGAGCCCAAAAATGTAAATGAAGCCTTGAATGACACCTTGTGGGTAAGTGCTATGCAGGAGGAACTTCTTCAATTTGTCATTCATGATGTTTGGTATCTTGTACCTAGACCTGAAAATAAAAGGGTTATTAGCACAAGTTGTATTTTTAAAAACAAGACTGATGAATCTGGGATGATTATTTGGAGTAAGGCTAGATTAGTTGCCCAGGGCGTCTCTCGGATTGAAGGAATAGATTTCGAGGAAAACTTTGCTCCTATCAACCACTTAGAATATGTTTTCTTACTTTTTGCCATAGCATGTCATTGGCATTTCACTTTATATCAAATGGATGTTAAGTCAGCCTTCCTTAACAGAATTTTAACCGAGGAGACCTATGTAGAACAACCCAAAGGGTTTATTGACCCTCATCACCCAAATTATGTTTATCTTCTTAAAAAGGCTCTTTATGGGTTAAAACAAGCTCCTAGAGCTTGGTATGAGCGTCTATCCACCTTTATTTTAGATAATGGATTTAGTAGAGGAGTAAATGACCAAACCTTGTTAGTCAAACATTTTGACAGCAATATTACTATTGCTCAAGTTTATGTTAACGATATCATTTTCGGTTCCACCTCCCCTTTAGAAGTTAAGACCTTGTCTGACATTATGCACAAAGACTTTCAGATGTCACTTATGGGAGAGTTACAACTCTTCTTAGGACTCCAAGTTAAACAGAATTCAGAAGGATTATTTCTATCGCTTCAGAGATTGTTAAGAAGTTTGGCCTGGAAACAACTAAAGACGCTAGGACTCCTATGAGTACCACTGTCAAACTCTCTAAAGATGAGAATAGAAAATCTATTAATACCACCTTGTATCATAATATGATAGGAAGCTTACTTTATCTTACTGCCTCCCGTCCTGGCATCATGTACTATGTCTGCGTGTGTGCCCGATATCAAAATAATCCTAAAGAAAGTCACCTTTTGTGAGTTAAAAGAATTATCAAATACATCAAAGGAACTTTAAACTCGGGACTTTGGTACACTAAAGACACCTCTAGTACTATAGTAGGTTCCACAAATGCTGATTACGCTGATCGTATCGATGATAGTAAGAGTACTTCAGGCGCATGTTACTACATTCGTAACAACTTGGTAGGATGGAGTAGTAAGAAAAAAAATGCACTTCCTTATCTACTTCTGAATCCAAATATATTACAGTAGGAAGCTATTGCTCTCAACTACTTTTGCTTAAACAAATGCTAAAAGATTATGGTATCACTGAAGATAATTTACATCTCTATTGTGACAATCAAAGTGCGATTAATATTTCTAAAAATCATGTTCATCACTCTCGTACTAAACATATTAAAATCAGATATCATTTCATACACGAGTTAGTTGAATCTAATGAGTTAGAAATAAATTACCTTCCTACTGAATTGCAATTAGCTAATCTATTCACTAAACCTTAAGATAATGCTCGTTTTGAATCTTTATGCAAGCCAATTGGAATGATTTTTGCAGAACGATGTTATATGATTTATGACTCCTTATCTTTACCCTTTGTCCATCCGAGACAAAATGGGGGATAAATTTGTGCCTTATTTGAATACCTTATTTGTGAACAAATATAAAAAGCTTGATCTTAGTGCTTATCTATAGGAATCAGTATCGTTTTTACTTTAGATTTTGTTAAGGTATTGGTCTGTAATTAGTTGAATTATGTACTTTTCTTTTTCTAGGATATTGGGTAGATGGAAAAATTTGTATATAAATAAGTTTTTCTTATTTCATTTTGTATCCCTACGAGTCCTCGTTGACTCAAAGGAGATTTTTTTGCATATTTCCAAAGGGGGAGATAGAAGTACCATATATCTTTGACTTACTTAAATTTATACTCTATAGGTGCTCATCTTGTTTGGAAATTATGAATAAATTCCAGTCCCATCCTTAGTTACCAAAAGCAACCTCAGACTCTACATGATGCCTCTATAAGATCTTAAAGGTACCTCACCAACAACACACACTAGGATTGCATACATACATTATATTATGCTATAATTGGTTGTTTGTCAGTTAATTCCTTTAAAATTGATTTTCTAATATTTTGGGGAATTTTTAAATAATTTCTAAGATTTTAAAATGATTTTTAGAAATTAGTAATAATGGTTTAAAAACCTTTGGGGCTAGATTATAATTTATTTTTTAACATAAAATCTGGTTGGGTAGAAACAGAAAGCGCTTGAGAATATTGTGGGTACAATTTGTATTTCTAACAATTCTAAAACATGCATTTTTCATTGAATCTCAGCCTTACACGTCTTACCTATATAATGGCCATATGTGTGTTTTCTCCCTCTCACATACTTAAGCCTCTCTATGGACCATTAGATCTATTATAATCAACGATCTCCATGTGTTTTCTTTTAATCCCCATGTTTATGCTTGAACCAATCAAAATTGTTTTAAAAGCAGTGGGTTGATAGCCATTAGATTGAATTTGAATTAATCCTGATCGTTTATCCCTCGATGTTCCAGATCCTTATTCTCTCAATATATAAGGAGACTTCGTCTATTGTTTTGTAACTTTTATTACTCTAACCTCTGAGAGAAAATAGAGAGAGGAGAGAAAAGAGAGAGAGAGAGAGAGAGTTCGAAGAGTTTTTACAAACCCTAACTCAAATTTCAACCAAATCCAAACCAGAAAATCTTTTTCTTAGTGTTTTTAGTTTGAGATTTGTGAAGTTTTTCCTCTACTGTCTTATATCTCTTTGCCAAATTAATCACGTTGATTAAGTCTCTATGTCTTTCAATAGAAATCTGAGATTTGATTTCTGTGATACAGATCACTTAGTTATTTTGCTAGATATGATTTCTTGTTTCGAGAAATCTAATTTTTATTGGTTGTTTTCAAAATAAATGTTGTTTTCAAACCCTAAACCAACAAAATCCTTTCTTATTTAATCTTACTCAAGCATTCAGACTTAGATCTAGTTTGGGATCTTGATTGGGGTTTTCACTTTCAAAATTATTTCACATTTGGTGAAATAAGTTAATGTTCTCAAATAAAAAAGTGTATAGGATCTTGGCTAGTTTGTATAGCAAGATTCCCTCTTCATCTGCGATTATTTGAAAGATATAAAGTCTGATTTACTTGACAAAGTTAATTTTAGAAACCCTTGCATCTTGAGAGATCTATTTGTAATTTTTTACTCATTTTATCTTTAATTAACTTTGTCTCTCTATGTGTGTGTGTGTGTGTGTGTGTGTGTGTGTGTGTGTGTGAGAGAGAGAGAGAGAGAGAGAGAGAGTTGCATGAATGAGTTTAGAGCACTGCACCATATGCACCTTCACACTACTACACTAAAAAGTGTTGGAGTTGAGATATTGGACTTTTAGAGTGGACGTAAAACTAAAAGGAGTAAAGTTATGAAGTTGGGAGAACATCTGCAACATCAGAACCTTGGGAGAAGTCAGAACATGCCAGAGGAGTTGGTAAAATTTTGAACATAGATTATGTTTGATTGTGTGTCTTAATTGTTATATAGCTTGTAATCTGTTACTCATTATTATTAGAATTTTTACTTTTGTGGAGTAGAGGTTACTGTGGATGTTTCCCCAATTAGGTGGGGTTTTACCACCTTAAAATTGCTTGTGTACACTTCCTTTTATTCTCATCCCTTTCTTAAGGTTGTTTTGGTTTATTTTGTTTAAAGTTTTGTTTTTCAATACTGGTAAACCTATAACTAGAATTACTCGTTCATACTATTTTACACATCTTCTGTTTTATTTTTTTTTAAGAAAATAGTTTCTTCAACAAACTGTTTGGAGCCATTTAGATAGTTTAATCTTGTACTAAACAACTTAAGTGGTACTTTTTCAGTCTATTGTTGTGCATGCACCAAAGGGTGTGACTACTGAAGTGGAAGCATTAAAGGCTCCAAAAGAGTTCCAGTCACCTCTTGATGATAATCCTAATTTGAAAGATCTTTTAGTTGAATTACAGGGAAGTTAAGTATCAAAATATTATGTTATCCTTGTCAATCTTATTTGTATGCTATTATGATATTGCCATTATATTAGCACTTTACATTGATGTATAAATGTTTAGTTACTTTTATGAATGTAATTTTGGCCCAAATCTCTCTCTCAGTCTCAAAGGTAAACCCAATTTCTTATATTTTTTTTATTTAAACCCTCATATATATGTGTGTGTGTTTTTGTGAATGTGTGTGTATTTCTGTGTACGTGTGCATATGAATGTTTAATCACTTTTATGAATGTTTAATGTGATTTATGCAAGTTAACTTTCGATAATATGTTTTGTTCAATCGAATGTTTAGTTACTTTTACAAGACGCTCGGTTTGAGAATAAAGTCATTAGAGTTTGTGATTGGATCAAATTGACCCAACTCAATTTCCACGTGTTCCTTTACATATACATTTGGGGATTAGTTTCATTGATGCAGTGTTCATAAAATGAAGTTAAATTAGCTTGAATTTATTATGTTGGTATTAAAGAAACTAATCACAAATGTATATGTAATATAATATGTTGGGGGTTCTAGGATCAATTTGGTCTAATCACACATTCATAAGACTCTATTTAATTGATTTCTTGGATCACAAGAATCGGGTACTCTTTACTTGAACTGAAGTAGTTAAAGTCATGCCTATGACTGTTTGGTCTGGATGTGGTATAATTATAAGTTTTTGGATTGTTTTGGATAGTATGTTGGATGGAGTACATGATAATTATTGGTTGTTGTCTTGGTGTTAGTTTTTGGCTGTTGGCATCGTGAGAGGTGTTGGCGCCTCTCACGGGGCCGTTTGGGGGGGGGGGGTGTTTTGGTTTTTCACCCTCTAACGGCATGTTTTTAAGTTTAAGTCTTCATATTTTCAAATTATTGTCATATTCTCAAACTGGAGGTCCCGTGACCACGCAAAAATATAATTCTACAACTGGAATAACTTATAATTTTGCAATAATATAATTCCGCAACTAACATAGCTTGTAATTGAAGCAAAGAATGGTACAACCCAGGTCGTAAAAATATTGTGACCTGACCTTTGATTTCCTTTACACAATGGATACTTTCTCGCTAATATTAAGTGTTCACTTTACAATAGAAATTCCCACCAATAATATGACATTTGAAAAGGAGAGCGTGGAATCAAACTATAGTTGCATAGTAAGCCTTACTTCCCCTCACTCTACTCAAAAAAATTGAACTCCACTATCTAAAATTAGTAATGGGAACACTTACTATAGTAGTAAAAATATAGGGCACTGGTCCAAAGACTGTCTAGACAAAACTCCAAAGAAATCAGTGGTTACTTATAGGAACAAACCTCGTGGTCACGAGACCCCCGATCCGAGAGCCTGGCCTAGTTTTCATAATAGCTACACTTAGGCTTTAAAACAAGTCGTTACAGGGTGAAACCCTAAAACACCCACCAAACGGCCCCGTGAGCGGAGCCAACACCTTCTATGGGACCAATGTAACTCATAGGAAGTGATCGCGTGGTCACAGGACCCCCGGTCCAAGAGCACGGCCCAATTTTCAAAATATCTACACTTAGGATTGAAAATATGACCTTAGAGGATGAAACCCCGATACACCCCCCAAACGTCCTCATGAAGGAACCAACACCTCGTACGGGAGCAATGTAACTCGTAGGAACCGACTGTGTGGTCACGGGACCCCCGATCCGAGAGCACGACCCCATTTTCAAAATATCTACACTTAAGCTTAAAAACATGCCGTTAGAGGGAGAAATCTCAGAACACCCCCCAAACGGCCCCGTGAGCGGCGCTAACACCTCACACGGGACCAATGTAACTCGTAGGAACTCATAGTATGGTTATGGGACCCTCGGTCCGAGAGCACGATGATAATTTTCAAAATTATGAAAGGAATTTTACGTGAATCCACCCTATCAATGATTGTGACTTACGGGATGCATTTTATGGTCTTTTTTCAAAAAACGTTTTCCGAGACTACCGAATGGCACCGTCAGTATGCTCCCTATGGGAAGTGTGTTTAGGGTTCAATGCCAATAGGAAAGTCTAAGACCATAACAATCGACACACCCTTGGACCTATAAATAGAGGTCATGTCCTCAGTTTGAAAAGCACCCCTGAACATACATCTCAGCAATTTAGAGAACATTCTCTCGAATTCAAAGTTGTTCCCTTATTGAAAATCCCATTTCCCACATTCCTTCCTTCTTTTTCACACTTTGTTTAGTAAATTCTCCCCCATATCCTCGAACCATCGTCACCTCATTGCAATATCAGTGTATCTAAACTCAAGATCCACTTTAAGTCTTCATAAGGAGGTTTAATTCTCCATCCTTTTATCTAAATTCTCTTAGTTTAGTATTAATTGTTTTATTTCTACTTTAGCGCTTTATTTCATTAGATTACATACTTTAATCTCAAAATTTTATTAGTAGTATTTGTACATACTTTATTTTCATAAAAAAATAAAAATAAGAAAAAAGGGTTTATCTATAAATTCCAAAAGAGGGATTCTCACTAAACATCCTCACACCTAAAGCAAGTTTATCTCTACACACACATATAATATAAACCCCCCATTTTTATTTATGGGTTTAAACCCCACCCTATATTATTTTCAAACTATGAGGACTTTGATTCCCCTTAGGCTAGGTAGGCGTCTTGGGTCCATATATTCGAGTCCTCCCATATGCTCATTTATTATATTGTTTTTATTATATGTATATTCTTAATGGATTCCATGTTATTGCATACCTGTGTCTTGTATAATGTATACATCCGTTCTTCCATAACGACTGGTGACTCGGCAAACGCTTATATCCTATGTTGAATTATTATTTTTGGAACACTCCTAAGGAAGAATTCACTTTGTCCTTTTTCATAACGCGAGTTGAACAATTCCATTCTCTATTTATATTATGAACATAAGTACTCACTTCATGCAATCTAATGGGAGAAGATCAACACATTCCCATTAGAGACCGAAAGGGGGGATGAGTGCCTAACACCTTCTCATTTCATAACTTAGTCCCTGGACCTTTAAACTACTTTCTTTGTAAGCATCAGTATTGTCCTTCATGTCGTTCTCTCGAGGAGACAACATTTCTTTTGCTTGTTTCATGCAAAATAGGTTGGCGACTCTATCTCTACCTATTACCCCACATCGACGACAACCGAGCGCCCCGAGAAAGGGCGCAATCCCACTCGCACACCAGAGGGGGAGCCCTCTTAACCCCCCTCTAGATGGCCATAGGTCCCATTTGGATGTCTAAAATTAAGGCCTAATGTCCAACTCTAGAATTGAGTTTAGAATATAATAATTAGGATATTAAAGAAATCTCCCATCATTAATTAAGAAACTTATAAGACACTTTGGGAAAAGAGAGGAGGCAAACTGCTTAAGAAAAGGAAAATTCAAGAAAAAGGATAAAGAACTCACCAAGAAAACCTCAAGACATCAGGCAAGAATTTTCTCTCTAACTTGATTTGTCCAAAATATTTCTTAGTTCATTGAGATTTATTCCCCATGTAGAATTATGGAATATGTAGGGATTTGTGGTGACATAATGATGAATTGAATCATGTTTGTAGTGGATTTGAATCTAAAAATAGGATAGAAAAATTAGAAAGGGTATCATTTGTGGGTTAGATGATAGGAAATACATGATTTAGTACCTTATTGTAATTGATATGATTATTCACATGTAGAGGACTATTGTGTATGTTACGGATCTGAAACTTATGTTGATTATAACCCTTACATATTATGGTATAATCATAGCGGATTTATAGGTATAAAAATGATTTAGGTTGTACTCCCTAATAACATGAAATTCTGGGAATTGGGACTTGAACACGACCTTAAAATACTTAATAAATTATCCTAAGAGGGTGAACTAAGTCATGGGGACTCGTTTTAAGGATTACATTAATGTTTGACCCTTTGGGATTCAGTTTAAGAGGAAGATTAGATTTCCTGTACTTAGAAACTCGAACATGTCTAGATTGTTGCCTAGGGGCGAACCGGTTCGGCCACTGGGGAAAGATGAGTTAGGAATGGCATTTGATCTAGGGTATTTTTAGGATTCCATACGAGTTGGTGGGATGATGTTTGGACAAGTGAATAATTTATTGAAAGTGTTTTAGTGACACAAAAATTAAATGGAGAGTTTATTTAACTAAATGGTTAAGCTTTTATAAAAGGGAGGAAATTAATAAATAACTATATGGTTAATTATTAATATGGGATTCTCTTATAGGAAATCACGTGGGGCAGTTAAGGGGAAATTATAGAGTAAATACCAATACATGTTGTGTGATAATAATATGTAATTATTTGTGTGCTTAAGCAAACCTATGTTCATGAACGGTCCTATCAGTTGGGGTTACGCGCGTTTGGGACCATATTACATGTCAACAGATGTAGGCTAGGCATTGTTTAGGTCATTATTTAGGTATATGTAGCAACACCACTTATGAGAGATATGTGTAGATGCTAAGATCCATTGTCACCGCAAGGTATGGGTCGTGCCATGGTGTACTGTATAGGGACCGACCCACTTGTGTGTGTTTTATGATCTCCGACTTGGATAAGAGACTTCCTCGGACTTATGAATAGACCTAGTATATATATATATATATATATATATATATATAATTTAATAAAATGAATATTTTAAAATTTCAAGTCTAATGATGTTGGTTAAAAATCACAGACAATACTGCGTAGTATATATGATGATTGATTATGTCACTTTATGGGTAGCATAACTGGGACAACTTAGAAAGTGGGAATTTAAATGTAGATAATTCTATTCCAGCACGTTAATTATGCTAGATGTATTCTTATACTTTTATTGGCACATTTATCCATAATCTGTAATGGTACTTGGGTAGTTATGCTTATAGCATTTCTCTTAGATGAGGGGTGAGATATATTATGTATGTGAGTGATGATGGGAGGCATTCACTTTGAATTAATTGTACTTTTTCACTTAAAATTTAGTAAGTTAATTCTTACACACTCTTGGGCACTGACCCAAAATTATAAATATGTTCCCCCAGGTGCTCCTAGACAGGGATAGCAGGAATGTGGATAGATCAACCTTGCAACCTCACATCGCGCGTCTGACTTCAGATCATTGACCTAGACAAGGTTGCTTCTCTATTCTAGTTGATTAACTTTAGGATTATTATATAGGCATAAGCCCAAAGTCTATTTTATTTCTTACTAGTTTGAGACACTTATGAGTATATTGGGATTTATTCATATTATGTGGATGTTGGATTTTATTATTGTCCTCGATATTAATTTCGTTTTAAACTTAATTGTGCTTTACAAATAAATATTTTATATGGTTTGATGCTAAGAATGATATAGATTGTATTGAAAGCTCCATCTTCAGCGTATTTCATCTAGACAACCTTTACGTGAGAAAATGGGTATTGTTGCAGTTGGTGTTATAGTGTCCAGGTCCTCGTGTCCTTAGGATCTTCATTGCATTCATTACATTATGCGTTGCGTTCTTTGGTACGAAGAGCCTATGTCTAGGAATCATTGTATTGTTGTTATTTATAATAATACGAACTTTGTTTGATTTCAGATGGAAAACGGTAGGAGAGGAAGAAATCGATGCATTTCAATACCGTCTACTGATGAGGATGCTTAGTAGGAGCTGCAGCAGGACCCACAGCCACTATCAGCCTCACCTGTGGTAGGCCTATCATTAATTACCACTATCGTGACCCAGGTAGTCTCCACCATGATGGAAGATATGCTTCAGCATTTCTAGTCACCGCAGTCTCAATAACCACCACCCCTGCAGTAGGTGATTCTACTAGTAAAGGCACCCAAGATAGTATAGGATAAAGCGAGGGAGGCCTTCAATAAGGTCCACCCATCGGAGTTTGCAGGTAGTCCAGATATTCTAGTAGCTAGTGAATAAAAGAAGGATATTCAGTGTCACTTGAGGATGGTAGAGTGTATGCCTGTTCAAAAGTCGATGTTAGCCTCTTTTAGGTTGGTCGTGGTCACATTATAGTGGTGGGAGTCTATTACCACCTTGGAGGAGAGAATAGTCTAATGATCGATGAATTCTGTGGAAGATTTGAGGGAATATATTTCCCACGAACTATGATGTCTGACATGAGACATAAATTTTTAGACCTTAAGCAGTAAGGTCGCACCATAAAGGAGTATGAGGAAGAGTTTATGGCATTGTCTAATTTTGTTGGGGATGAGGTAAACACAGAGGAGGAGAAGATGGAGAAATTCTTATCGGGGATATCCTGGCATAGCTGGAAGTCATTACATGGGAATCCGACTTTCACTACTTATAATCACATGGTGAATGTCTCTCTTCTATATTTCAAGAGCATAGGGCATTCTAGAAGATGAAGAGGGAAAAAGGATAGGGCATAGAGATGTCAAACCCTAAACGTAAGACAAATGGGAGCAGTAGTCAGGGGGCCTAGTAGTCTAGGGATCAATAGATGACTGATCAACATAAGAGATACCGACGTTTTGATGATCGGCATAAACAATGCCATTCAGGCCAGGGCCAACAACAGAGGGGCTAATAGGGCCATGGATAGCAGGGTAGAGGAATGCGGGGTCGGTTGCTAGAGAGAAGCCCATTTCATGAGAATTATCACACTTGTGGTGAGAGGGCTCATACGTAGAGGTGGTTCCCTCGTGGTAATCATGGACCTCAGGAGTAGGATGGACAATGAGGATATTTGCTGCCATAAGGGTAGCGTCAGCAATTTCCATCCTCAAGAATTGCAGTGCCAGTCACCCCACCCTAGGGGAAATAGCCCCAGCTATAGTACATACAAGTTTATCACATTGCACTAACAGAGGGAGCAGTGGCAGTTTGAGCTGTTGGGGGTATATTCCCTATATTTGGCCATGTAGGTTGTATTTTATTTCTTATTAGTGCATCTCATTCATTCGTTAGTACTAGCTTTGCACATGAGACTGGGATGAAAGATTTTGCCTCCGATATTATAATTCACAGAGATTCAACCATGGGTAGAGGGGCACTGATACATTAGTGTGATGGGGCAAAAGGGTCAATATTAGGCGACTTACGTTTGTGGCAGATTTACTAGTATTAGATATGCACGAGTATGATGTTATATATTAGGGATGAACTGGATATCTACGTACAGAGTTTGTGTTGACTGTTACGTTAGGTCCCTCATCTTTGCCATTTTGAGGCGTGAGATATACCTGGTTGTGATGCTACACCCCGGGGTTAGTCTAGCATGAACTTATACTTTATTGAGGAGGATACTTCTTCAAAGGTCATA
Source organism: Sambucus nigra (assembly GCA_949130495.1). Classification (NCBI taxonomy): domain Eukaryota; kingdom Viridiplantae; phylum Streptophyta; class Magnoliopsida; order Dipsacales; family Adoxaceae; genus Sambucus; species Sambucus nigra. The sequence continues at coordinate 558,739,639 of OX422215.1, read as the reverse complement.
ATGTCTTTAGATTCTATACCGGTAGTTAGAGAGTTTTATAATGTATTTGGGGAGATCCTATGGTTTCCACCTAGCAGGGAGATAGACTTCGTAATTGATTTGATTATGGGCACAAGACATATTTCTCGTACATTGTATCGGCTGGATCCTCTAGAGATAAGAGAGCTTCGAGACCAGATTTAGTTACTGGGATAGGGGTTCATTAGAAGGAGTACTTCGTCATGGGATGCTCTAGTTTTGTTCATCAAGAAGAATTACGAATCCTTGTGACTTTATATCGACTATAGGGAGTTGAACAAGTTCGCCATATGAAATAAATATATGTTGACCTGCATTGAAGATTTATTTGACCACCTAATAGGTGCCTCATATTTTTCAAAGATCGATTTGAGATCGGGTTATCATCAATTAAGAGTCTGAGAGAAGGATATATTGAAGATGGATTTTTTTATGAGATATGGGCCATATGAGTTTTTGGTTAAGACTTTTGGACTAATCAATGCACCTTTAGTATTTATGGACTTGGTGAATTAGGTGTTTAGGGATTTTTTGGATTAGTTCGTCATAGTTTTATTGATGATATATTGATTTATTCTCTAACTGCGGAGGAGCACGCACAACATTTGCGAGGTAGTCTTACAGACATTGCGAGACCATTAACTTTATGCTCAGTTTGAGAAATGTAATTTTTGGTTAAGGTGTAGTTTTTTAGCCACATTGTATCTGAGAGGGGGATTTCTATGGACTCGGGGAAGGTTTTTGTACTGATGGAGTAGGGAGAATCCACTACATTTATTTTTCTGGGATTGGATGGGTATTATCGTCGAATTCATATAGGGTTTATTGAAGATAGATGCTCCCCTCATGAACTTGATGAGGAAGTATGTGTCATTCATATGGGATAATGCATGTCAGTAGGTATTTGACGAGTTGAAGGCTCGATTGACTACAACACACGTGCTTGCTTTGCCTCAGCCACGGATAAACTATAAGGTCTTCACAGATGCGTCCTTGTGAGGACTTGGTAGGGTGTTAATTTAGGAGGAGAGGCCGATAGCTTATGCTTCACGGAAGATAAAGCCTTATGATAGACATTACCCCACCCACAACTTGGAGTTAGCATCCTTGGTTATTGCTTTGCAAGTGTGGAGGCATTATCTCCTGGGGGAGAAGTTCTAGATATCCACTTACCATAAGCGCCTACAGTACTTATTCACCTAGTGGGAGTTGAACATGAGGTAGATGGGATGGTTAGAGTTTGTGAAAGATCACCAGTTAGATATTTAGTATCACCCTAGGAAGGCTAATGTCGTGGCGGATGCTTTGAGACACAAACCAATATTGGAGTTAGCGGCAATGTGGAAGGTGAAGTGGAAATCACTTTGTGAGGATAACGAGTTGACACATGCTTTTATGGCGGTTCTCACCATCACACCTGAGATCATTATTCGGGTCATGAAGGCATAAGCACGAGACTAGCTGTACCAGCACTACACCAAAAATAGGAATCTGGCGAGTTTAAAACTATGCCATATCAAATCTGGCACGGTTTTGAACTGTGCCAGAATCAGGCGTTCCAAAATGGCCATTTTTTTCTAGCACGGTTTAAAAGTGTGCCAGATTTGGCCAAATAGGAACACTTCTGGCAAACTTTTAAACCGTGCCAGAATTTGATATTTCTGGCACAGTTTTGAACTGTGCCAGATTGAGCACATTTTCATAAAAATTTGGCATAGTTCAAAACCGTGCCAAAATTTAATACACTTTTGGCAAGGTTTTGAACTGTGCCAATTTTTTTATAAAAAGAAAAAAAATTAATTATTTGAAAGCACGAAAATTCACAAATTGAAAATATTGCACGTTGTTGATAAACTAATGTACATAAAAATTTCAAAATATTACAAGTCTTTAATAGCTCACACACCAAAAAAAATTGGGCAGAGTTTCCTCTATTTTCGGGACATTCCAAAACCTGCTAATACAAAACCTGCCTAACATAAAGCCCACACGGTCACAAAATATAACAATTAACTTACAAAAGCCCGCATGGACATAACACAAAAAAAATAGAATCATGAATAAACCCCTTGTTGTAAACCATTGATTTCTGTGTGTGTTCCACGTGAATAAATGCCAACGATAAAATGTTATCCTGTAAAAAAAAATAGCATACAAAAAAGAGAAGATATTAGTAACCCAGTAATTTACAAAAAAAAAAAAAATTGCCCAAGCTAAAAAAAATTACATATAGGAGTTGCAATTATTATTATATTCTAAAATTGAAAATCTTACATAAGTTGTGACTCCCTGATCAGTTCGTACGAGTTACATTGGTCCTGTGTGAGGTGTTCGTACCACTTACGGGGCCGTATGGGGGTTGGTTTGGGTTTTCACCCTTAAATAACTTGTTTTCAAGCCTAATCTATGTATTTTGAAATTATCATCATATTATCAAACTGGGAGACCCGGGACTATGCAGTCAGTTCGCACAAGTTACATTGGTCCCATGTGAGGTGTTCGTGCCTCTTACGGGGCCGTATGGGGGCTGGTTTAGGTTTTCAACCTCGAACGGCTTATTTTGAAGCCTAATCTACATATTTTGAAATTATCATTATATTCTCAAATCGAGACACCCAGGACTACGCGGTCAGTTCGCACGAGTTACATTGGTCTCGTGCGAGGTGTTCGTGCCTCTTACCGAACCGTATGGGGGCTGGTTTGGGTTTTCACCCTCGAACGGCTTGTTTTCAAGCCTAATCTACATATTTTGAAATTATCATCATATATTCAAATCGAGAGACTCGGGACTATGCGGTCAGTTCGCACGAGTTACATTGGTCCTATGCGAGGTGTTCATGCCTCCTACGGGGCCGTATGGGTTTTCACCCTCGAACGGCTTATTTTCAAGCCTAATCTGCGAATTTTGAAATTATCATCATATTCTCAAACCGGGAGACCTGAAACTATGCGGTCAGTTTGCAAGAATTACATTGGTCCCGTGCGAGGTGTTCGTGCCTCTTACGGGGCCGTTTGGGGATTGGTTTGGGTTTTCACCCTCGAACGACTTATTTTCAAGTCTGATCTATATATTTTAAAATTATCATCACATTCACAAATTGGGAGACCCGGGACTACACGGTCAGTTCACACGAGTTACATTGGTCCCGTGCGAGGTGTTCGTGCCTCTTATAGGGTCATATGGGGTCTGGTTTGGGTTTTCACCCTCGAACGGCATGTTTTTAAGCCTAATCTACGTATTTTGAAATTATCATCATATTCTCAAATTGGGAGACCCGGAAATACGCGGTTAGTTCACACGAGTTACATTAGTCCCGTGCGAGGTGTTCGTGCCTCTTATGGGGCCGTTTGGGGGCTGGTTTAGGTTTTCACCCTCGAACGACCTGTTTTCAAGCCTAATCTACATATTTTGAAATTATCATCATATTCTAAAACTATGAGACTCAGGACTACGCGATCAGTTCGCACGAATTACATTGGTCCTGTGCGAGGTGTTCGTGCCTCTTACGGGGCTGTTTGGGGGCTGGTTTGGGTTTTCACCCTCGAACGGCTTATTTTCAAACCTAATTTGCGTATTTTGACATTATTATCATATTCTTAAATCAGGAGACCTGGACTACGCGGTTAGTTCGCACGAGTTACATTGGTCCCGTATGAGGTGTTCGTGCCTCTTACGGGGTCGTATGGGGCTGGTTTGAGTTTTCACCCTCGAATGACTTGTTTTCAAGCCTAATCTACGTATTTTGAAATTATCATCATATTCTCAAACCAAGAGACCCAGGACTACGCGGTAAGTTCGCACGAGTTACATTGGTCCCGTGCGAGGTGTTCGTACCTTTTACGGGGCCATTTGGCGGCTGGTTTGGGTTTTCACCCTCAAACGGCTTGTTTTCAAGCCTAATCTACATATTTTGGAATTATTGTCAAATTCTCAAACCGGGAGACCCGGGACTACGCGGTCAGTTTGCACAAGTTACATTGGTCCCGTACGAGGTGTTCGTGCCTCTTACGGGGCTGGTTTGGGTTTTCACCCTCGAATGGCTTATTTTCAAGCCTAATCTGCGTCTTTTGAAATTATCATCGTATTCTGAAATCGGGAGACCCGGGACTATGCGGTCAGTTCGCATGAGTTAATTGGTCCCGTGCGAGGTGTTCGCGCCTCTTACAGGGCCGTATGGTGGCTGGCTTGGGTTTTCACCCTCGAACGGCTTGTTTTCAAGCCTAATCTACGTATGGCAATGGTAAAATTGGTTACGTATCTATTTAAAAGAGAATTGGATTTTCAGTGGCAATCTTTTCTTCATTAGTGAGATATTAATGACATAACATAGGATCAGTTCCAAGAAATCTTCTTTGAAAATAATTTTCAGAATCAATGAGAGACTAAGAAATCCTACTAGTTGTTCTATATAATAGTTGTTCGAGTGTGATTTCTTAAAATCCGATTAGTTGTTCTATATAAGAAATCAATGAGAGAATACTAAGAAATCCGATTAGGTGTTATATATAAAAATTGTTATATAACAGAGTTTTTATATATAACACCTGTGATATATAACAGAGGTGTTATATATAACAACTGTTATATATAACAGCTCTGTTGTATATAACAGCTGTTATATATAACAGGTGCTATATATAACAGCTCTGTTATATATAATAGGTGTTATATACAACCGAGTTGTTATGTGTAATAATTGTTATATATAACAGCTTGCCCGCGCTTCCCGCTCAATAATGATAAATAAATAACTGGTTTAGCCTGTTTTTTGCATAACGATAACTTCATTAAATTTTAACTTCTTTGTGGAAGAGTCATCACCTACTCTAGAATCAACCGAAGTAACCTTAGAACGGGAGGTTGATATAGGTGTCTCCCCATTTATTGACGGTTGCAAAGTATCACCCATATAAGACATTTATCTGATAAAAAGTGACTATTGGACACCAAAATAATCAGAATAAACATTTATAAGAATATTACATGTTCAAATAGCAATATAAAGAAGATTACATGTTCAAATAGACACCAGTATATTACATGCTCAAACATCAGTAAACATAGAATTACAAGTTCAAACAACCATACCTGTATTAAATGTTCAAACAGCAATAAACTATTAAATGTTTACAACAACAACAGCAATAACAAATAGAATAAATAGAATATTGCATATTCAAAAACAAGTTCAGAACTAAATCATAGCACTAGAAATCCGTGTTCAAAAGCTCCATCAATTTATCATTTTCCTCGAGAATGGAGTCATACATCGTACGATCAATATCAATCGCATCTATTTCTTTCGTTAATCTCTTGGGAGAGTGTAAAACAACTGACCACCCATTCAGCTTTACATCTTGACAACAAAATACTTGACTAGCTTGAGATGCAAGGATGAATGGATCATCGTGATTGGTTATAAGGACATAAATTTCCAATTGAGTCCTTTGTAGTTTTGACGCAATTTTGAACAAAAATGTTTGAGTCATAGGATAAAGTATATTGATCATCCTTCAAGCCTATGACGTATTTGTTGAAGACGTAGCAGCCAAGTGTATAAAGATTCATCAAAATGCCGAGTTTAAGTGCCTTATTTCTACGTCATCAACAGTGGTTCCATGCTCCCAAGGTACGAATGCATTATATATATATATATAGGAGCTTGGAACAGTTTATATTGGGTGTAGGTTTAATTGAAACTGTTGTTTAATTTCAGAAAGATTTCATTTAAACTTTAAAAGAAAGAATATAAAGTTTCTGGGCAAAAATTGAATTTTTCAAACTTTCTGGAAGTTCGTTCGAAGTGTCGTTTGAACGAGATTTTGGTTCGAACAATAAGTCGTTCGAACGAGTTTGCCAATGAGTTCCCCATAAGGCCACTGGAATGTCATTCGAAGTGTCGTTCGAACAAACTTGATGTTCGAATGAGCTTCCAATGAGATTTCTCACTAGTTCACACTGTAACTTCGTTAGAAGTCTCGTTCGAATGAGATTTCATTCGAACAAAAATGTCGTTCGAACGACATTTGGCGGGAACAGGTATTTGGCTATTTTGAGCAATTTTACCCACTTTTTCCACTACTTTATCCCACTAACTTTTGACAAAATATCTAAGTGTGGGAACCAAAGTTTTTAACTTAACTTTTTCATATCTTACAACCTCTAAGGGAGTGTTTTAAGAGAGAAATCAAAAGGGAAAAGTTATTTGTTTTAAGTGTTGTTGATTCTCAATAAAAATGTATTAAACACTTATTTTACACCCATATTGTTTATCCAAGCTTCCATAGATATATTTGTACTTGCTTGGAGTTTTGGCATCGGTTTTTCATCTCTACCGTTTGAAGAGATGTTTTGGGTTTTCTTTTAAATCCCACAAAGAAGAAGAAGGTTTCGTTGATTTACCCACTTGGAGAAAGGCTCCTACTTCGGGTGATGGTGACCATATAAAGTCCGATTGGTGGATTTCGAGATCGTGGTGGAGCTCCATGGTTATTCGCTAAGAAGAGGTTGATACAAGAAGACGCATCAGGGCTTGAGAGGGATCGAGTCGAGTGTTGTAAGTCATCTTGCTTGTATTTGTAAATTCCCTACTTAGTGGATTTGAGGCTAGGGCCGTCCGAGATTTTTTTCCGTTGTGGGTTTTTTCGCGTACATCGCGGCGTAGTGGTTTCATTATTTATTTTATCTTGTGCAAACTCACCTAGAATGCATGCTTAGTTAATTCAAGATAAAATTTGGTTTTAATCACCACATGTTTAATTTGGTGCTAAATCAAATATTTGGTAATGTTTAGTTAATTTAATTCAAGTCAATTAATTTAATTGGATAAAATTGGTTTGGCCTAATTTGGTAAAATTGAGAAATATGACTTAGGCAAATTTTTAGGACTTGGGTTATTTAATTGTGTTTAAGTGAAATTTAAATATGCGTGTGTTTGAATCTTATTTCACTTGGTTTAATTTTAATTTGAAGTAAATTAAAATTTGATATTTGTGTTTTTGTGAACCATCTTACGCTTCCGCATATCTCAATAAGGAAATTGATTTTAGAATTATATTTTAAAAGTATAAGAATATTAAAATTGGGGGCCTTCGAGACGTGTTCAATGGTATTTTTACTCACGAGCTTACTAAGATTCACCATCACCAATTTTGAGGTGGGTTCAACTTTGCAAGCACTCTTATCATCAACATCCACCTAATCACAATAAAAGACAGTATGTGCGAACTCAATGTAATTGAGGTCGAGTATTTGTCTAATAACTCCATAAAAGGTTGTCATAATCCCCTTCTTATTAAAGGCCTTAGTGGATACACCGATACTCTAAAATTTATGATTCTCTTCATGTCCATAAGTACAAAAGGTGTACCCATTACATTGAAATTTCTCATAACTAGTAACCCTATGGAGCGGACCATCAGCATATGGCAAAATTCCCGTATCATTAAATCTTGAGGCCTGTAAGGAATTGATACTTTTTTAAAGTTTCATTAAAAATAATTACAATTGATAAAAAAGTACATGTATAAATAAAGACTTTCCTCTTTCCTTAGCTAAGAGATGAAATCATCAATTCTATGCCTCGATTGAGTCTCAGTTACCACAAATTTCTACAAGAAATTAGTTTCAAAATTAAGAAATATCACATTACAATCAATTAATATGAATTAGCATAGAACTAAGTGTGTACCTTCTCAATTCATCAACACCGTCGCATTGAGATAAAACCCATCATCGCACTTGCTCATATTGTACATTATTTAAGATCAATTCTTTACTTTTATCCAATGGTCGTTGGCATTCCGAGTCATCAAACTCATCATCAAGAAAATCCTCAAGATTCCTCTTATGAGTTCCTTAACCTCTTTTCGATATGTACTCCATGGCATACAAAGAAGCTTCATGTAATAAATATGCATTAGCAATGCTCCCTTCAATGTACCTCTTGTTTCGTGACCACTTTTTATATCTTCCCATTTCTCTCTCAAACAACCACATCGCTTGATATCTTAGTGGCCCAGTTGTCAAAGCTTCATCATCTAAATGGTGCATGAGGTGGATCATCACCACAAAAAAGGTAGGTGGAAAATAAATTTCAAAGACATAAAGTGCCTCTACCAGTGCACTTTTAGCCTTCAAAAGATGTTCCCTAAATATCACTTTGGAACACAACACATTAAAGAATATGCTTATCCGTTGTATAGATTTAAACAAAGGCTTATCATCCGTAAATGAATGCATAAGCAACGCAGGAAGCAACCGTTGCATAATGACGTGATAATCGTGGGACTTGAGATTGGTAAATCCAGGTGGATCGAGGTTAACATTGTTGCTGAAATTCGATGAAAATCCAATCGGTACCTTTAATGTTTTTGGTGTACGCAAAAATGGTTCTTTCTCTTCCTTTCCTCATGCGAAAGCTGCCTTTGACATAAGCCTTTTGTTACTGCCTTCAATATCTTTCATCCATAATTTCCTTTTCAGTTTCAAATGAACTTTCAAGTCTTCACGGGCTTTGACCGTATCTTTATTTGATCAACCTTTCATCGAGAGTATTGTACCTAACAGAGTCTCTGTGACATTATTTTCAAAATGCATAAAATCTAAATTATGTCTAATATCATAATCCTTCCAGTACTCTAAGTTAAAGAAAATTAACCTCCTTGAAAAACCCTCGGTACTTGCTAGATTCTCATCATCACCTCACTTGGATGATCATCGTCTTCCATTACGACATCCTCATTCTCCTTCCCCTTCCCCTTCCCCTTCCCCTTCCCCTTTTCCTTTGCCTTTCCATTTTTGTCTCCCTCTCCCTCTCTTTGAACACCTTCTTGAGGGATAAGTGACATTATCTGCTCAACTTTTACACTTGTTAACTTTATTGGAGCCATAGCATCCTCTATTTTACCATTAAATGTTTTCTTTGATGTGTCAAACCTGTAAGGATGGTCTTTAGGAAGGAACATACGAGATCGTTGGTAACAACATTTTATTGACTTAGGAATATATTCAGAAGGTGTATTTGTAGAACAAACAGGGCACCCATTGTAACCATGAGTTGAACAACCTGCTAACATCCCATAAGCTATAAAATCATGTATACCACACATCAACATGGCATTTAACTGAAATTTCTCATTTTTGCATGCATCCCAAGCCTCAACTCCAGACCATAAGATCTTTAACTCATCGACCAACGGTTGGAGGAAGACATCAATATTACTTGATGGTGACTTTGGTCCAGGAATCAATACAAACAACATTAAAAACTCACTTTTCATACACATTGATGGGGGAGGGTTGAGAGGTTGAATTATCACTGGCCAACAAATATACTTACGGCCAAACATGTTATTTGGGCTTAAACCATCAGATTGCAAGTCAAATATTCCGCGAATCTTTTGTAAAATCTCTCCACATAATGTTTGAATTTACCCATTATTTTGAATATCAGGGATGATGCAAGAATTCCATACAAGAGCTTGCACGAGTGTGCGAAGTCATTTTCTTTGCTATCCATTTTATGGTATAAAGACGTTTTAGCCTAAGGATTAGAGGGAAATGTCGCATTACCTTCTTAGGAACCCTAGAGTACTTTTTTTTCCCATTAGTATTCTGAATTTCTACCCTGTCCTTGTCTAGACAGGTAAACTTGTAGCGTAAAGAATCACATTTTATAGTAGATTCTTCATGCTCTTTCCAAAATATCATACAGTTGTTAATGCATACGTCATACTTAACATAATCCATACCGAGATCTCTAACGGTGTTTTTCATTTTTGTATATTTAGTTGTCAAGTTGTTCTCTCCAGGAAGTAGTTCATTTAACAATCTAAGAATTCCACCTGTAGCACCATCCGATAAATTGAATTATGTTTTCAAATCATTCAACTTTATAAGAGCATACATTATGGTATGGCGCAAAGAACCGGTAGCTCATTGCAATGGCTCCTGTGCAAGTTGATGTAAATGATCATACTTCTTGCCTTTGTATTTATGTGTGTGCAAATCATTGGGAACCTCAGAAGTTGGTGGGGCTTCATCACTACCTACACAATTAGGTTCATGTAACAACCCGCGTAATTTTTGGGGTATTTTCGAAATAAAGAGGAAAAATAAATTTTGAGATAAAATTATTTGTATTGCTCAAATATGTTGGTTATTATTTTTAAAGGCGAGAATTTCAAACGGTTTCGAAATCGGATTTAAAATGGAGTTTTAATTGAATTTTTATTATATAGAAGAGTCCTGAAAATATAAAACTCTCTAAGAGTTCTCAAAACATAAAACTCTCTAGTAAAAATAATATTTTTAAAAATCTGACCGTCCGATCGAGCTGAATTTTTGTCAGAAGTCCTGTCTCGCCGTTCGCTACAACATACTAAAATTTTAAGCGATTCCAATGGTCCGATCGTCCGGAATAAATTTTTTAGTGTTTGTATCTGATTAGAACTCTTTTCTTAATCAAACTCTTAATCCTTTATATATCAACTAATTCGTAGATGGACTTTTCAAATCACTTTTTCTCAAGCTTTTTAACCAAAAGGCCTCTCCAAAATTACTCCCTTTCATCTACAAACCATAGCCCCAAACTTATTCAAGATTTCAACCTTAGATTAGAAGGCTTATTTGGTGTTTTCTCGAGGTTGGGTTAGAACGAGATTGGATTATTTTCGCAAGAGGAACGTGATGGTGTGATTAGATTTTGAGGCTGAATTATGCGATGACTCATGTTGGTTCTTTTGGTGGTTTGAGGTATCGAGTTTTACACAATATGCTCCTAAATCTCGCGAGTGTTTATTCCGTTGAATTCTTGTTAATTGAACTCATATTTTGAATTGTTAAATTCTTGGAAATCTGGAAAAATAATTGTTGGAATTATTTTCATTCATGAGGTATTATTCATGTTGTTTTGAGCACGCTGTCATGAGATTTTAATATGGCACTGATGTTGGGCACCCGCCAAGACTCCTTTTCCGGCTACTTGATAAAGTATGGCGCGGTATGGTGAGGCCTGGTGACTCCGGTTAATGTGTTGTTGAGAAATTTATTGATAAAATGCTATTGAGATTTGCATTATTTGATTTGAGTATTCGTAGTCGTATTGTTGCGCTTTGTTCATCGCTAACATCTTTGTTGAGCATATTCTTGTCGTATTGTGTACTTCCCCATCTTTTTCTTAGTTGGTAAGTGAGCACGGATTTGAGTGCTATGGACCAATTGGGATGATTTTAGCGAGGATTATTTGGGAAGAATTTTCAATACAAGAGATGAGAAGACTCGTATTTATTTATTTTGATGTATAGAGCATTGGAGATTCATTTTAGTATCGAGACAAATAGTTATTTTTATTTGAGAGAATTGTTGTATTTAATTTGAAGAGATTTGAGATTAGTGGATTCTCTTATTTATATTGTGGGATTTAGATGCTCTATACCTTGTTATATTGTGGATTAGTTTAGTTTTATCGACAGTGGCGCTCCGTTCGCTCTTCTCGGGCGGGCGGGGTGTTACAGTTCACTAGGTTCTGCTTCACCCATAAACATCTCACAAGCATCATTCACAAGATCATTCAAAATTGGAATATTGTACACATCAGCGTGTTCTGTCGATGTCACAGATTGCGGTGGTGGTTGGACTTGATCAACAACTAATGTCTTACCATGAAAATTCCATAAGGTATAGTTCATGTCCATACCATATGTAATTAAATGAACGAATATGTCATCTATAACAACATGTCCTTTCCCATTTTGAGAACGTCTATAGGGACATGAATGTTTAGCATTCGAACTATTACTACGCACATAATGTAGAAACTATAACACCCCATCTCTATATGTATCGGTCTTGATATTTTTCTCATTTATCCACTCTTTGTTGATTCCCGAGGACATCCTGATAAGTTTAAAGAACACACATTATAATATAAACGCTTACTGTAAATATATTGAAGTTTATTCAAGTGTAAAAATGTATATATTTGAGCTCCTATATTTCCTCCATCTCCTCTACAGGGTAAGGGTCCTATCCCATTCGAAAATGCATATTTTGTATTGGTCATAATGTCTCAATCCATGTCCTAATCTAGAAAAAATTTCCAGCATCTCCCTACAGTTCTTTAAGTACACAACTTAAATTGGTAGTGTTCATGTGTTACTTAAGTTTTTTAACCAAGAAAACACAAAACACTACATCAATGTAATATGCACCCAAAGAACATAAAGAGAGGCCACCGAATTTTTCCAAATAGGACATGTATAAACATTATGTACAATACAAACTTTTGCATTTCCAAATTGTCCAAAAATGGGACAATTCAAGAGTTCTCACCATAGTCATAGTGAGACCTCTTGAACGGGTCTATGGTTTTTCTACATGTGTAACGTCATTATTGAATGTTTAGTATTAATGTCTACTTACTATTTAAATAGTTTTTTTTGTTTTTTCTTAAATTTTCAACACATAATCTCATTTATCCATTTAATTAGTGGGGTGTCTACTTTTTAATTTGTTATTTTTACATTATTATTGAATATTTAACACTTAAATTTTCTTAAAACTCCGTAACATGTACGAATCAGATCAAATATTCATTTTAATTAAAAGGGTAAGAACATAAAAACATAATTTACCACTAAAAGATTCCAAGGTCCATCTAAAAACCAATGATTTTTTTTTCATTATCAACATTCAATTTGCTCCAAAAACTCACATATCATAAACTCTAGGATCAAATCTTATATCATAAACTCTAGGATCAAATCTTATATATATAACCCTAAAAAGCAAATAAGAATCAAATCACGCATATCATAAACTCTAGGATCAAATCTTATACCTAACTTAGGTTAAAAAAATGCAATGCTTTAAAAAATTACCTGATTGGGATGAGTGGAGTGAGAGAACAATGCAGTGACCAGAGAAAGAGAGAATGGGTCGGAGAGAGAGAGCGTCGACCTTAGAGATTCCAACCAATGACTTAGAGGCGACCTAGAGAGAGAATGGACGCTGACCTAGAGAGAGAATGGATCGCCTGCAGCCGACCTAGAGAGAAAATGGACATCGAACGCCTGTAGCCCTAGCGAAGAGGGAGTGAACTCCGACCAAAAGGTGAGAGAGAGAGAGAGAGAGAGACTGAGCCCTAGCGAAGAGGGAGTGAGCGGGGAGGGAACTCATGAGCGGGAACAAGAGAGAGAGAGGAGTGTAATGTTTTTTTGGGTATTATATATTTTAGAAAGTGTACTCAATTTTGGCATACTTTAAAACAATGTCAGATTTTAAACCGTGTCAGATTTAAACCGTGCCAAAATCTGGCACAGTTTTAAACCGTGTCAAATTTTTAAAAGAAGGGTGTGCCAAAATGTTGTTTTTCGTATAGTGCAGGATAGGGTTAAATAGTTATTATCTGAGCACTACTTGATAGGGTCAAATGGATAATTGACATTCTAGGGTAGACTAGTTGTCACGAATGACAAGGAGATGAGGCGAGCCATTATGTATAAGGCTCATAATTCACTCTTTATAGTACATCCTTGTGGGGATAAGATGTACAGGATATGCGATGTTAGTATTGGTGGATCGCCATGAAAAAGGACATAGTAGTCTTTATATCCAAGTGTGACACATGCCAGTTAGTGAAGGTGGACCATAAGCGTTCCGCAGGTGTACTATAACCTCTCAAGATCCCGATGTGGAAATGGGAGAGTATTTTCACTAAATTCATCACTGGATTACCTACGTCAAAAAGGGCATGATTACATTTGGGTGATTATTGATAGATTGACAATTGTGGGTTATTTTTATTTGTTCTGGACAGACTACACATAGACTTTTCCTTGCTGAGATTGTGAAATTTCATGGGGTACCGCTTAACATCGTGTTGGATAGTGAGAAGACATTTGTGTCTCACTTTTGGAGGAGCTTCCAAAAGGACTTAGGGCCAGAGCTGAGGTTAAGTACCTCGTACCACCCACAAATCGACATAAATACAAAGAGGATTAACTTGATGCTGGAAAACATGCTACAGATGTGCATCTCAGATTTTATAGGTCGTTGGGAGCAGTATTTTCCCTTGGTTTAGTTTGCGATAATAACTATCAGTTAACTATTGGGATGGAACCATTTGAGGCATTATATGGGAGACCTTGCCATTCATCCTCGTGTTGGTTAGAGGTGGGGGAGAATAAATTACTTGGGCTAGAGTTTATTCAGGACACCTCTGAGAAGGTAAAGATGATTTAGGCTAGGATTCGAATTTCCCAGGATAGGCAAAAGAGTTATGTGGATGTAGGCTGGAGAACCCTGTATTTTAGTATCAGGGACCAAGTGTTGATTAAAGTGTCTCCCATGAAGGGAATGGTGATATTTGCGAATAAAGGAAAGTTATATCAGCAGTATGTGGGGCCATTCCCTATCATCAAGAGGATTAGGGCCGTAGCATATTAGTTGGAACTATTGAACCATTTGCAGCAGATGCACACCATCTTTCACATATTTGCATTGCGTAGGTTCCTTATAGACGAGATAGTTTACTATCATATCAATATTGATGAGATAGAGCTCTAGCCTAACGCTACCTACGAGGAGAGAATCTTAATCGTTCTGGACCATAGGGAGCACCGACTATGATCTAAGGTTGTTCCGTTGGTACGTGTATAGTGGGGATATTATAAGGAGGATGAGTCAACTTGGGAGAGGGAGGACAACATGTGAGCAAAATATCCAAAACTCTTCTAGCCATGTAAGTTTCAAATTCCAAGGATGAAATCCCGTTATTAGGAGAAGAAGAATGTAATACCCCGCATTTTTAGAATAAACACAAAATTTGAAGGAAATAAATTGAATCGGTCAATTTAATTAATTATGTTGTGAAGAAATTAATTAATTATTATTTCGCATTATATGAATTTGACTTTGCTTATTATATAATTTTGGTCGATAATAATTGCATATGTATTGAATAATTGGTATATGATGTGTGGCACAATTGAAAAATGTACTTATTGACTAAAAAATAATTGAGACGTGTTCTGGAAGGTTTTATGAAATCGTTTTAGGTGTTTTAGACCTTTAGAAATGGTCCCGAGGTATATATATATATATATATATATATATATATATGAGTTAAGAGGTTATTGGACTAGTTAAATTATGTATTTGGGCCCATTTTGGGGTTTAAAATTAAGGCCTAATGTCCAACTCGGGAATTGAGTTTGGAATATATTAATTAGGGGATTAAGGAAACATCCCATCATTAACTAAGAACCCTAGAAGACACTTCGGGAAAAAATATGTGGCAAAAGGGCTAAGGATGGGGAGAATTCAAGAAAGAGGATAAAGAACTTACCAAGAAAACACCAAAAAATCAGGCAAGAATTTTCTTGCTAACTTTATTTGTCCAAAATATTTGTTAGTTCATCGTGATTTATCCCTCATGTAGAATTTTGGAATATGTAAGGATTTATGGTGATATAATGATGAATTAAATTATGTTTGTAGAGGATATGAATCTAAAAACAGGATAATAAATTCATAAATTAGGATGGGTATTAATTGTGGGTTGGATGATAGTAAATTCATGCTTTAAAACATATTTGTAATTGATATGATTATTTACATGTAGAAGACTATTGGATATGTTACAAATCTAAAACTTATGTTGATTATAACCCTTGCATCATGGTATAATCATAAAGGATTTATAGGTATAAATTTGATTTTGTATGAGCTCCCAATAGCATGAAGTTATGAGACTTTATACTTGAATCCAAATATAAAATACATAATAAATTATCCTAAGTGGGTGAACTAAGTCATGGGGACCTGTTTTAAGGTTTAAATAAATGTTTGAGCCTTTGTAATTAAGTTTAAGAGGAAGATTTGAATTCTTGTACTTAGAAACTTGTAACAAGTCTAGACTGTTGCCTATGGGGAGAAGCGGTTCGTCCACTGGGGAAAGATTAGTGGGGATCGGGGTTTAATCTCGGTTATTTTTAGGATTCCGTACGAATTGGTGGGATGATGTTTGGACAAGTGAATAATTTGTTATAAATATTTGAGTGACACAGAAATTAAATGGAGAGCTTGTTTAACTAGATGCTTAAGCGTTTATAAAAATGGAGGAAATTAGTGAATAACTAGATGGTTAATTATTAATACGGAATTCTCTTGTGGGAAATCACACGGGGCAGTTAGGGGGTAATTATAAAGTAATTACCAATACATATTGTGTGATAATATTATGTAATTATTTATGGGTGTAAGCATACCTATGCTCGTCGGCACAGGTGGGCTAGGCGTTGTGTAGGTCATAATTAGGTACTACGAATAGTGCCACTTATGAGAGATAGGTGTAGATGTTGGGATCCATGATCACCGCTAGGTATTGGTCTTGCGATGGTATACTGCGTAAGGATAGACCCAATTATGTGTGTTTTGTGGCGTCTGACTTGGATAAGAGATTCCCTTAGACTTACTGATAGAGAACGAACGAGATGCTATTGGTAGAGGCATTTAGTATCGCATATATATAAGGACATATATAATTTAATAAAATGAATATTTTAAAATTTCTAGTCTAATAATGTAAACTAAAAACCACAGACCCAATACTACGTAGTATGTATGATGATTGATTACATCACTTTATGGGCAGTATGACTAGGACGATTTGGGAAGTAGGAATTTGAATGTAGATAATTGTATTCCAGCACGTTAATTATGCTAAGATGCATTCTTATACTTTCATTGGCACATTTATCCATCATTTATAATGGGACTTGGGTAGTTCTACGTATAACATTTCTCTTAGATGTGGGTGTGACACCCCGACTAATTAAATACCGGGTAGCTACTCCTTTATTAAATTAATACAAAATCTCAAGTTGGTTCAGTTAATAGCATCACTGTCGAAATCATTTTTAATAATTACTAACCACCTAGTATTTAAAAAGTGAGTTGTCAAATTTTAAATTAAATCCGATTAACATGCAATAAATGAATTATAAAAATTTAACATAACCATTCACAATAAAGTCCCAATAGAGTAACCATCAAATAATAATGAATCTGGAGGAAATACTCCTCACAACAATCCCAATACTGAAATGAATAAAACAAGTCTGCAATCTAAATTAATTACAAACCAAATTCTGAATAACTGAAATGTAAAATGTCTCTAAAGGAAATGGGCGACATGCCCTAGAAATGATAAAACTGAACATGGAGTCAAGACTAGAAAAGGAGGCATCTACTGTCAAGGCCCTGTAACTTCCACAACAGCTACAGCTCGTCACCTGAATAGAATTCCTATGCATGGTGTCCTTGTGGCTGGGCACCTAAAAGGTTTTTACAAAAATAGATTTGAAAGCAAACGGTTCAGAGCCCGAATGTGGAGAATAGTTTTAAAAACAGCAAGTGCTTTAATGACATTAAAATAATGAATGCAAAATACATGTTAGCACGTGATCTCACATGAAATACTCACCTCTCGACTATTTGTGCACTCCTAACGTACCGTACCCATTCAAGTGATTCTCATATCTATTTAGACTAAAATAAATTCTAACATTTCTACTCGATTCGCACTTCAATTCCAATATCATCAATTAAATAGAGAGTTTTACTTTAATTCTCGGATTCTCAATTATTAGCAATACAATTCACTACAGGTTATCCCTTTTTATCTTTAGCAGTCATTACGATAAATACACTTCACAATTTAAACATGACAATTCTTTTCATTTAACCGTATATTATTCTCTTCATAAATATACAATACTAGAACCCCGAGACTAAGCTGCGGTGCACACATACTCTGCTATCCCATCCCGGTACATCACGTACATAAGGATCACGCATTCCGAATCTCTCAGGAATCGTTCTTAGATAACAACAATCACAAACAATGGAGGCGAACATAGTTCACATCATATGGGTCACGCACATACCTACGCTCCCATGATCAGCAGACTTAATAACTTCTAAGTCCTCCTCTGACCTATGTCCTCGAGGTACCAATCTATATCCCCCCCGTAGGCACACAAAGATTAGATGGCCCTAAACAAACGCAAACCTCCCGTGATAGCAAGTATGGTAGGTATGTCATACACATAAAATCATATATACTAAGCATGCACACATCTTAGTAATTACCATCTTTTATTAGTGGTATACTTCTCATTCTCATACCAACTTTTAGTGTTACACAATTCACATGTCCCCGGTTTATATGTATTTAAGCCTTTAATTATTCTCAATTCGTGATTAGTCACTCGCGTCCTAATCCACAAATATCATTTGATTCAAACCACTCTTCTATATTTTACTTCTCAATATATCTCAAATCTCCCAACTATACCAATTAGTTAACAAAGGGAATGTTATCTCATCAATTAAACAAGGTTTCGGGACACTAGAAATCAAATCAGGCCAAAAAGGCCATTCTGTCAACTCGTTAGAAGTCTCGTTCGAACGAGGTCGTTCGAACGAGAGTTCGTTCGAACGAAGGGGCATCGAATGAGAATTCATTCAAACGAAGGGCATCGAATGAACTACCAACTCGTTAGAAGGCAAACTGTCACCTCGTTCGAACGAGCTCGTTCGAACGACCTGGGCAGGTCTTCTAACGAGATGGCAGTTTCGAGCCCAAAATTCCTAATTCGTTTTTTTTCTCAAATTTCCTCTTCTTAAAACTCATCCAAAAATCATCCCAACAATTTTTTAAGGTTCTTAAACATTCCTAAAAATTCTTAGGTCGTATCTTAACATATTTATGGGGTCAAATCTTCCTAAATAGCATAAAATTATCATCAATCCCCAATTTTACCCCAAACCCTATGGGTATGAACCCAGAATTTCATGTCTTCAATTTTATCCTTATAAATCCGTTTTTACATCATAAATTTGTATTTCTCATAGTACAATCACCCAATATCTTTCTACATGCAATCCCTATATCATAACCTTAATTTCTAACTCCAATTTCATGGGTTTTCATCAAACTCCCAATATAATGCAATTATTATAAATTCTAAGCATGGAAGAAACATTCGCTTGAAATTAACGTAATTAAACCACTTGCCTTGGATTATTCTTCAGAATTTGATGTTGAATGTTGAAGGTTGGTCTCTCTCTTTCTCTCCCAAGGTTAAAGGTTGAAGATGGAGGTTATGGTTTTCTCTTTGGGAACCTCTTCTAACTTCTCCTATAACTCCCGTAGCCCTCTAATTAGTTAAGTGCTGGTAATGGTTTAGTGGGTTACTAAATAACCTATATTTAATTCCCAAAATTCGTTGGTTATAATTCCCAAAATTTCAAAATTACCAAAATACCCTTTTAAGTTGCCGGTATGGCCCAAAAATGCCCCGGGACCCAAACTAAATCCCCGGCTAGTGTTTCCTGACTATTTCGACCCTTCCGGACTCGTTGGCGCACTCAAAATGACCATTTGGTTGATAAAAATAAAATTGACTTTTAAATTCAAATATTTACATTCCTGATGCGACTGTCACGCGCGTCCCAACAAAATTTCCCAAATTATCGTATTTCAGTCTCGCGACAATTTTAATATTTTCAATATTCATATATTTCCATATATACATAATATAATCAAATACCAACTCAAATCTCGTTAGTATTTTATCCGGATTAATTCTCAATTAGTTCACATTCAATTTAATTAATCCCATAAATAAATATCGATAAAAGTACGGGGTATTACATACTTCCCCCCTAATAACAGAATTTCGTCCCAAAATTCGGAACTAGAAAGTACCTGGTAAAAACAACTATGGGTAACGTTCGCGCATCTCATCCTCGCGATTCCATGTGGACTCCTCAGCATTATGATGTCGCCACTGAACACGTACTAACGGAACTATTTTTTACCGCAGTTTCCGCTCACTTCGGTCCAAAATAGCAATCGGCCCCTCCTCGTAGGAGCTATCAGGCTGGAGATCGGTGTCCTCCAAAGAAATGTGAGAATGAGCCAAATCGTCCCTAAGATATTTCCTTAGCGAGGAAATATGAAACACATCATGAATCCTGTGCAAATGCTCCGGTAACCCAAGTCTATATGCAACGGACCCAATCCGCTCGATGATAGGAAATGGCCCCACATATCTCGGTGCCAGTTTCCCCTTCTTCCCAAAACGCATAATCCCCTTCATAGGAGATACTCTGAGTAAAACTTGGTCCCCCACTTTTAACTCCCTGAAGAACCTCTTCGCATCAGCATAGCTCTTCTATCGATCCTGAGCTACCCGAATGCGACTCCGTATCAATTCTATCCTTACCGAAGTATCCTGAATCACTTCCGGCACAAGTAGTTTGTTGTCCACCACCTCTAACCAACATGATGGGGAATGACAAGGTCTACCGTTCAACGCCTCAAATGGAGCCATGCCAATAGTGAACTGGTAGGAGTTATTATAAGCAAACTCCACCAGTGGAAGGTACTGCTCCCATCCACCCTCAAAGTCAATGATGCAAATGCGCAACATGTCCTCCAACATATGATTTGTACGATCGGTTTACCCATCGGTCTGCGGATGATAAGCCGTACTCAACCGCAATTCTGTGCCCATGGCCTCCTGAAAACTCTCCCAAAATCGTGAAACAAATATTTTGTCTCGGTCAGACACGATATTTAGGGGCACACCGTGAAGTCTCACTATTTTTGCAATAAAAATCTGGGCATACTGTCCCGTAGTGTAATCTTTCCTTACGGGTAGAAAATGAGCGACTTTGGTCAACCTATCCACAGTTACCCAAATGGTGTCATGACCCCTCTGTGACGTAGGTAACCCCGTAATAAAGTCCATGGAGATGCTCTCCCACATCCACATTGGGACCTCTAATGGCTGTAGAAGTCCTGCCAATCTCTGATGATCCACTTTTACTAGCTGACAAGTGGCGCATTTAGAAATAAACACGACAATATCTCTCTTCATCCCTCTCCACCAATACTGACGTCTCATGTCTTGGTACATTTTATCCCCACCGGGGTGTACCGCGAACCGTGAGCCATGCGACTCTACCATTACCTCGTGTCGCAAGTCTTTCCCTTACAGAATGACTAGTCTCCCATTGAAGCGTAATCCCCCGTCTGAGCTAACGGTATAGGATTCTACTCCCTCTGCTAGCAATCGAACTATCTGCTCCTGACAGAACGAGTCATTTGCCTGTGCCTTTACCACCTTCATGACAATCTGAGGTGTAACTGTCATCACAGACATGAACGATCGGGCCACTGCATCCTGGTGTCCCAACTCCTTCAACTTAGCCTTCCACACCTAGGCCACCTTATCTACTGGCCTAAGGCTCAACGCGTCTACTACCACGTTAGCCTTCCCCGGGTGATATTGGATATCAAACTGATAATCCTTCACAAACTCAAGCCACCTCCGTTGTCGCATATTCAACTCCTTCTACGTGAATAGGTACTGTAGAGATTTGTGGTCCGTGAATAACCAGAATTTCTCCCCCAGGAGATAGTGTCTCCAAATACGAAGTGCAAATACAACAGCCGCTAACTCCAAGTCATGGGTGGGGTAATTCTTCTCGTGAGGCTTAAGCTTACGGGAAGCATAAGCTATGGCCTGACTCTCCTGCTGCAATACACCTCCAAGTCCTTGTAAGGACGCATCAGTGTAGACTAGATACTCAACTCCCGGTCTCGACAATGCTAACACAGGTGCTGAGCTCAACTTATCCTTCAACTCATCGAATGCTAACTGACAGGCATCGCTCCAAATGAATGGCACACCCTTACGAGTCAGATGTGTCAAAGGACCCGCTATCTTTGGGAAACCCCGAATAAACCTCCTGTAGTATCCTTCTAGGCCCAAGAAACTACGGATCTCAGTCGGTGTCGTGGGCTGTCCCCACTCCCTCACCGCGGATACCTTCCCCGGATCAACAGATATCCCCGATCGGAAATAATATGCCCCAAAAACTGAACCTCCTTCAGCCAAAACCCACACTTCTCATACTTTGCATACAACTCGTTTTGACGTAGTGTCTGCAAAACCTGCCTCAAATGCTCTGCGTGCTCCTCTTCTGTCTGGGAGTAAACCAGAATGTCATCGATGAAGACAATGACGAACTGGTCTACGAACTCTCTGAACACCCTATTCATAAAGTCCATAAACACGGCTAGAGCATTGGTCAAGCCAAAAGGCATAACCCGAAACTCGTAGGAACCATATCTCGTTAAGAAAGAAGTCTTCAAGACGTCCTCTTCTCTGATACGCAACTGATGGTATCCTGATCGCAAATCAATCTTTGAGAAGAAAGAAGCTCCTCTCAGCTAGTCGAATAAGTCATCGATTCGGGGCAATGAATAATTATTTCGTATCGTGACCTTATTCAACTCCCGGTAATCTACACATAACCTCAACGATCCATCCCTCTTCTTTACGAACAACACAGGGGCACCCCACGGTGAAGTACTCCTCCGGATAAACCCTTGACCCAACAACTGCTCAATCTGATCTCTCTCATCTCGGCTGGAGCCATTCGGTAAGGTCGCGGGCAATAGGCCGAGTGCTCGGCGTCAAATCGATCACAAAACCTATCTCTCTACTCGGAGGTAATCCAGGTATATCCTGAAATACATCGGTAAACTCTCGAACAACTGAAATCGCATCAAGTGGTATCACCACTTCCTTAGAGGTCTCCTCCTCTATATAGTACAAGTGAGTGGACGATCCTCCCTCAGGGCGAGGCATCGCCACTAAAAAAATCTTCTTCCCGGGCATGGCAAAGATAATACTCCTACTAAAACAGGCAATCATGGCTCGGTACGCAACTAGCCAATCCATACCCATAATGGCATCATACTCGGTCATCTCTAACACTAACATATCAGCAGGTAGGTTAAACCTCCCGATCTCTATACCCACACCTCTACAAATAAGGAAAATCACGAAACCCCTACTCAACGGTGAATCTACACAAGTAACCGTACTCTCAGCGGTGTCTAACAACCCCATGGTGAGTGCAAATCTCATGGCAATGAAACAATGTGTGGCCCCCGTGTCAAATAAAATACGCCCCATAGTCCCCTGAATAGAGAACATACCCTCAATGGCTGGTGGATCCTGTGGGTCTGCGGCATGCTGGAGCTGATACACTCTCCCACACTGAAGCTGTCCCTACTGAACTGGGACCGCTGGCACGGGTGGTAGTGTTGCCATCTGTGGTGGTGCTGGGAGGGCGGCGGGAAACATAAGCCTCTACGGATCCTGTCGAGCACCCTGCCGCTGCTGCTGTGCGGCCCTGCCCCTATCAGGACAATCCTGGCGTTTGTGGCCAGTCTTGCCACAAACATAACACTTCCCCAGGAAGTTTCCCCCTCACTGTCCCTGCTGCCCTCGGCCCTGGTGGCCGTTACCATTCCTCCCCTGGCCATGTTGGCCCTGCTGAAACTGATGCTGCTGACCATTTTGACCCTGCTGGCCCTGATGGCCGTTCGGACCCTGATGGCCCTGCCTGAAACTTCCCTGTCCACTTCTGAAATTCCCAGATCTGAACCTTTTAGAATCCCCCTGCTGGGAACCCTGGCCACCCTGCCTGTGCTGTCCCTGAGGAGATTGTGCCCCGCTGCCACCATTTCCCCCTGTCCTGCCCTGATGGCTGGACTCTCCTAATCTCTTGCTCTCAGCCATGTGAAAGCGGTGATCCTGGCAATGTAGTAGTGCAGCGTTAACCATGTCAGAATAAGTGGCCAACGAGAGATTCCCCAATAAATGCTGACGGATCCTCCAAGTCAATCCATATGTGAACTTCTGAATCTTTTTCTCCTCAGTCGGTATTTCATCCTGAACAATGTTCAGTAGATTAGTGAATTCGGCCTCATACTCAGCCACAGTCTTTCCCTCCTGTCTGAGATTCATCAACTTCCTCCTCATTTCCGTGTGAACAGCTGACGAAAAATATTTGCGGTCGAACCGCACCCAAAACTCCTGTATAGTGAGAGTATCTCTCTCCTCTGCGGTGGTAATGGACTCCCACCACTGCAATGCAGATCCCACTAGCTTGAAAGTAGCTACTATCTTCTTCTGAACATCGGTGCACTCATACATCCTTAAGTGCCTCTGAATATCTTTCCTCCACTGACTGGATACCACAACATCGGAGCTACCTGCGAACTCCGGAGGGTGTGCTTTCTGAAAAGCATCACGAACGCATTCCCAAGCAGACGGGAATGCATGTGCGTGAACTGGCGCGGCTACTGGCGCCTGGGGTGGTGCCTGCTGTATAACGGCTAGGGCGGCATTTACCGCTTGGGCTACAATAGCTGCAACCTCGGTGGCATTCATGGTGCCCTGTACGGGTGCAGACTGTGGCTCTGGCTGTGCATCCATAGGAACTCGTTGCGCACGTCATGGAGGCATCTAAAATAAGAGTAAAGTCTATAAGTTCGCAGTTTATTAACTCAAAATAGCTGAAGAGCATACCATACACAAAAGAATACAACAGTCCTAAAATATAGGGCTCTACATCAAAGAAAGCTCAGCGAAAACATAATAAGTCGTACAGATCCTAAGGACACTAGAACCTGATGCTCTGATACCACCTGTGACACCCCGACTAATTAAAAACCTGGTAGATACTCCTTTATTAAATTAATACAAAATGTCAAGTTGGTTCAGTTAATAGCATCACTGTCGAAATCATTTTTAATAATTACTAACCACCTAGTATTTAAAAAGTGAGTTGTCAAATTTTAAATTAAATCCGATTAACATGCAATAAATGAATTATAAAAATTTAACATAACCATTCACAATAAAGTCCCAATAGAGTACCCATCAAATAATAATGAATCTGGAGGAAATACTCCTCACAACAATCCCAAAACTGAAATGAATAAAACAAGTCTGCAATCTAAATTAATTACAAACCAAAGTCTGAATAACTGAAATGTAAAATGTCTCTAAAGGAAATGGGCAACATGCCCTACAATTGATAAAACTGAACATGGAGTCAAGACTAGAAAAGGAGGCGTCTACTATCAAGGCCATGTAACTTCCACAACAACTACAGCTCATCACCTGAATATAATTCCTATGCATGGTGTCCTTGTGGCTGGGAACCAAAAAGGTTTTTACAAAAATAGATTTGAAAGCAAACGGGTCAGAGCTCGAATGTGGAGAATAGTTTTAAAAACAGCAAGTGCTTTAATGACATTAAAACAATGAATGCAAAATACATGTTAGGACGTGCTCTCACATGAAATACTCACCTCTCGACTATTTGTGCACTCCTAACGTACCGTACCCATTCAAGTGATTCTCATATCTATTTAGACTAAAATAAATTCTAACAATTCTACTCGATTCGCACTTCAATTCCAACATCATTAATTAACTAGAGAGTTTTACTTTAATTCTCGGATTCTCAATTATTAGCAATTCAATTCACTACAGGTTATCCCTTTTTATCTTTAGTAGTCATTACGATAAATACACTTCACAATTTAAACATGACAATTCTTTTCATTTAATCGTATATTATTCTCTTCATAAATATACAATACTAGCACCTCGAGACTAAGCTGCGGTGCACACATACTCTGCTATCCCATCCCGGTACATCACGTAAATAAGGATCACGCATTCCAAATCTCTCAGGAATCGTTCTCAGATAACAACAATCACAAACAATGGAGGCGAACATAGTTCACATCACATGGGTCACGCACATACCTACGCTCCCATGATCAGCAGACTTATTAACTTCTCAATAAGTCCTTCTCTGACCTATGTCCTCGAGGTACCAATCTATATCCCCCCCCCCCCCCCCCGGTAGGCACACAAAGATTAGATGGCCCTAAACGAATGCAAACCTCCCGTGATAGCAAGTATGGTAGGTATGTCATACACATAAAATTATATATACTAAGCATGCACACATCTTAGTAATTACCATATTTTATTAGTGGTATACTTATCATTCTCATACCAACTTTTAGTGTTACACAATTCACATGTCCCTAGTTTATATGTATTTAAGTCTTCAATTATTCTCACATCGTGATTAGTCACTCGCGTCCTAATCCACAAATATCATTTGGTTCAAACCACTCTTCTATATTTTACTTCTCAATATATCCCAAATCTCCCAACTATACCAATTAGTTAACAAGGGAATGTTATCTCATCAATTAAATAAGGTTTCGGGACACTAGAAATCAAATCAGGCCAAAAAGGCCATTCTGTCAACTCGTTAGAAGTCTCGTTCGAATGAGGTCGTTCGAACGAGAGTTCGTTTGAACGAAGGGGAATCGAACGAGAATTCGTTCGAAAGAAGGGCATCGAACGAACTACCAACTCGTTAGAAGGCAAACTGTCACCTCATTCGAACGAGCTTGTTCGAACGACCTGGGAAGGTCTTCTAACGAGATGCCAGTTTCGAGCCGAGAATTCCTAATTCGTTTTTTTTCTCAAATTTCCTCTTCTCAAAACTCATCCAAAAATCATCCCAACAGTGTTTTAAGGTTCTTAAACATTCCTAAACATTCTTAGGTCGAATCTTAACATATTTATGGGGTCAAATCTTCCTAAATAGCATAAAATTATCATCAATCCCCAATTTTACCCCAAACCCTATGGGTATGAACCCAGAATTTCATGTCTTCAATTTTATCCTTATAAATCCGTTTTTACATCATAAATTTGTATTTCTCCTAGTACAATCACCCAATATCTTTCTACATGCAATCTCTATATCATTACCTTAATTTCTAACTCCAATTTCATGGTTTTTCATCAAACTCCCAATATAATGCAATTATTATAAATTCTAAGCATGGAAGAAACATTCACTTGAAATTAACGTAATTAAACCACTTGCCTTGGATTATTCTTCAGAATTTGATGTTGAATGTTGAAGGTTGCTCTCTATCTTTCTCTCCTAAGGTTGAAGGTTGAAGATGGAGGTTGAAGATGGAGGTTATGGTTTTCTCTTTGGGAACCTCTTCTAACTTCTCCTATAACTCCCGTAGCCCTCTAATTAGTTAAGTGTTGGTAATGGTTTAGTGGGTTACTAAATAACCTATATTTAATTCCCAAAATTCGTTGGTTATAATTCCCAAAATTTCAAAATTATCAAAATACCCTCTTAAGTTGCCGGTATGGCCCAAAAATGCCCCGGGACCCAAACTAAATCCTCGGCTAGTGTTTCCTGACTATTTCGACCCTTCCGGACTCGTTGGCGCACTCAAAATGACCATTCAGTTGATAAAAATAAAATTCACTTTTAAATTCAAATATTTACATTCCTGACGCGACTGTCACGCGCGTCCCAACAAAATTTCTCAAATTGCCGTATTTCAGTCTCGCGATAATATTAATATTTTCAATATTCATATATTTCCATATATACACAATATAATCAAATACCAACTCACATCTCGTTAGTATTTTTTCCGGATTAATTCTCAATTAATTCACATTTAATTTAATTAATCCCATAAATAAATATCGATAAAAGTACGGGGTATTACAGTGGGGTGAGATATATTATGTATGTGAGTGACAATCGATGGAAGGGATTCACTATGAATTAGTTATAGTTTAGTAAGTTAATTCTTGCACACTCTAGGGCGCTAACCCAAAATTATAAATATTTTCTTCCAATAGGTGCTTCTAGACATGGATAACATGAATGTGGCCTGATTAACTGTACAGTCTCACATCGCGCATCAAACTTCAGATCAGTGACTCTGGACTAAATTGCTTCTCTATTCTAGTTGATTACCGACTTTCGATCATTGACTCTGGACTAGATTGCTTCTCCATTTTATTTCTTGCTGGTTTGAGACACTTATGAGTATGTTGAGATTTATTCATATTACGTGGATGTTGAATTTTATTATTGTCTTGAATCTTAATTTAAATTCCATTTTAAACTCAACTGTGTTTTACAAATATATGTTTTATATGGTTTGGCGTTGACAAACAAACACCATTTTTAGCGTATTGCATGTGACCAACCTTTACATGAAAAAATGGGGGTTATTATATTACAAATGTTACCTTTTGTAAAAAAAATGTTTAGAAGGGCAAAAGGGTCCTTTTATATTATCAAACCTGCTATCAAACGTTTTGTACAACTTATTCTAATAGCTATCATTAGAAATGGCACCCAATTGTTAATACAAGAAATAATGGCACCCATCCAAGAATAAAGGAGAACAAACGCACCCGAAACTACAAGTAACCCTTAAAAAAGTGTTGTTGTAGGAGTCAATGATGTTAAATGGCCCCTTTTGACATTTCTTATGGTGAATTACATTTTAAGTAATTTTATAAATAGTACCAGTGAATGATATTCACCCAATAATCGCTTCATTAGTTGTGATAGGGTGGCCGCAGTAGATTATTTGCAACGAATATGAAGTTTAAATTTCATGACGAAAATATTCGTCGTCAAAGGTCATTTCGATTGTCATGGAAAAAATTCTAAAAAATAGTTAAAATCGTCCCTACTAAATAAAAACTTGTTACTACTGAATAAAAAATCGTCGCTACAGAATAAAATTTTGGCGCGGTAAATTGACACATGATTATAATGGATATTTTTCCGGTACATTTCGTCGCAAAACTAACAATGAAAATTTAATATTGTCATAAATAAGCAATTTTGAATATAATCTCGTTACGTTTTTCATTCATTTAACACCAATTTTTAATAAAAGTTTGACAAATAAGTCCGGTTTATACGAGACATCTCCTAAATTGTTCTATCACAATATTTTTTTCTCAATAGATCCTATTTGTACATATAGTTAATTCACTACATGTTTATAAATAAGATCTATTAGAACAAAAAAGATTTTATATTTGGGACCTATTCATTAGATATATAGTCAAGGGAACTAATTTATATTAAAAAAAAAAAAAACTCATTTTATATTTGAGATAGTGGTCAAAGCATGCCAACAACAGATCCTCCAAAATGAAAGCACTCTCAACAAACAAAGTAATTAAAAGGAATAACGTAAAACTAGGACGATACGGAAATTTTATGAGTAGTACTAAGCTCAAACAGATGATTCAGTAACAAAGTCTTAAACCTTGAAATTGAAATTTCTTATTTATTGATATGCGAAGAAAGGGCATTCACCACCCTCTCTATTTTCAGCGCGTCCTTAATCTTCAAAGAGAAAAAAAAGAGCGTGAATAACCAGATCGATCAGAAATATATAGCCCAATTGAGCAAACGCGGACCATAGCGCGTCCTTAAGCTTCAAAGTAACAAGCCTCTGTGACGATAAGGTTGGTTCTGGTGGTTGAGGATACGATGATGGTGGTGGCGGAGATGGAGATGGTGGTGGTGGTGGCAGAGGTGGGGATGGTGGTGGCGGAGATGGTATATGTGTGCATGGGTTTTCACAAGCCTCACACATTGTGCATTGGATTTGGTTCTTTGAGGCCACTACTGACAGGTTGGTTGATATTAGTATCATCAGAAATATGAGAGAATAGAGTTTCATTTTCTGGGTCATCTCTGTTTTTGTTTTCTCTCCCAAGACAAAAGAAGGGTGTGTTGATAATACTGTGTTGTGGTGTCGCTTAAAACGAAACATTTTTCTCTCTTTGCCCCTGCCGTTTCATTCCTCAATTACTGAAAACGAAACATTTTTCTCTCTTAGACCACCCAAATATTAAACGCCAGGAGTCCTCTCTCTCTCTCTCTCTCTCTCCATTTAAATATTAAACGTCAGGAGTCGATATTAATTGTACAATTTTCTTCTCTCTATACAGCCCAAATTCTGCCCAGTTGTTCGGCGTGTCGGTCTCTTCTTCTTCTCCCATTTCTAATCGCTGTATATCTATCTCTATATACTATAAAATGTTATACAAGACATTTATTTACTCAAGAAAAAATCTATTCACGTGGCACATCTCATATTTACTTTTCTTTTTCTCTCTTCCTTCTGACCAACCTTTCACATCCTTCTATTCTAAATCCTTCTATTCTAAAACGTTATACAGGGTATTAATTAACTTTTATTACATCATGCCATGTGTCATCCAATTCATTGATTATTTCCCATTCTCACCGTAATAGCATTTATTATTTGTCTTTTAATTTTTTCAACCATTGAGTTTTCAAGAAGGTTAGCATTTATTATTTGTCTTTCAATTTTCCCAACCATTGAGTTTTCAAGAAGATTTATAAGAAGGTTTTAGTTTCCCAACCATTGAGTTTTCTATAATAGCATTTATTATTTGTCTTTCAGTTTTCTCTATATACTATAAAATGTTATACAAGGCATTTATTTGCCGAACAAAGAACCTATCAACGTGGCACACATCATATTTATTTTTCTTTTTCTCTCTTCCTTCTGACCAACCTTTCACATCCTTCTATTCTAAAATACTATACAGGGTCTTAATTAACTTTTACCACATCGTGCCATGTTTCATCTAATTCATCGATTCTTTCCCATTCTCGCCGTAATAATATTTATTATTTGTCTTTTAATTTTTTCAACCATTGAGTTTTCAAGAAGGTTAGCATTTATTATTTGTCTTTCAATTTTCCCAACCATTGAGTTTTCAAGAAGGTTAGCATTTCTTTTTCTCTCTTCCTTCTGACCAACCTTTCACATCCTTCTATTCCAAAACACTATACATGGTCTTAATTAACTTTTACCACATCGTGCCACGCGTCATCCAATTCATCGATTCTTTCCCATTCTCATCGTAATAATATTTATTATTTGTCTTTTAATTTTTTCAACCATTGAGTTTTCAAGAAGGTTAGCATTTATTATTTGTCTTTCAATTTTCCCAACCATTGAGTTTTCAAGAAGGTTTTAGTTTCCCAACCATTGAATTTTCTGTAATAACATTTATTATTTGTCTTTCAGTTTTCCCAACGATTGGGTTTCTAAATTTGACTCGCATCTTTGATACCTATAAAAATTGACATTTTACCAAAACAACCGTCTCCTCCGTTCTCAAGAAATCTCCGCCACCGACAAAAACTTCACCGAAATACATACACATTCATTTATTAACTAGGAATACATTCATTCATTATTTTCCCTTACCTAGATTAACTTGTATTTCATTTATCTATTGCTTTCATAATTAGGTTTGCTTGCTTTCTTTCATTTCATGTCATTTACCATACTTTCAATCTAATTTAATCTAGGTTGTGGCGGATTGTACTCAGTTTGGGCTGACGGGTTTCTTTGCTTTGGTGATGGAGTTTACAGGTTTATTTCAAGTGTGTTGTCCTAGTAATTATGCCTAGGAGATTTTACGGGGTATGTCATGTATACTCCGTGATTACGACCTTGCATGCGTAATTTCTGGGGTATTTGTTGACGCCAAAATCTTATTAGACTTTTATGCGAATTCAGGGGTGTGACAACTCTTGATTTAATTAACTGTCGAAATGAGACACAATCATAATAACTCGTGAACCCATGTAACCATTTTATACTAATTAACTCGGGTGAGGGATATTCAATGCAACCTATAGTTTTTATTCGCTTTGCTAATCAAGTTTAAATACACTCGCCTAGTTTAATCTTTTCTCTTTTTTCTCTTTTCCTTTTTGTTAAAATTATCTTTTACACTTTTAATTTAGAAGTATTAAACCAATTAATATTCTAGCAACACGTCTCTGTGGATTTTCGATACCCGGACTTGTCCATTATACTCCATTTTTGAGTGTAGTCATAAGTTTGGATTTTTGTATTAAGGCGGTGACCAGAAAAAACGATCGGCGTTTTGACACGCGCCACTTTTCACCCTTGATCAGTCGCGTGATAGGACATTTGTGAAATTTCCTTAAATATATTTGTCATTATCTTTTATGATTACTGGAGTGGGTATCTCCTTATGTTTTTTGTGTTATAAATGTTACCAGGTAAAAATCTAAGGTGAAAGATTTGTTAGTCCGAACTATTTATGAATGTTATCAGTGCTTCTCAATTCTCCATCAAAAAATATTTTTATATAGATTGTTAGTCTCAACTATTGTTATGGATTATTGTCAATCCCATTAAACATTTCTTTCATCCAAATCAACCCGCATTGGCGTCACTAATATTACTGTTTAGGGTGCCACGTTACAATTGCACTCATGTATGTCACATAAGAAATATTAAATTAAGAGATTATGAAGGTAGAGAAATATGTCCCAACACAACCACATACAAACAAATTAAGGATCAGTGGTCTTATTCTTTGCTTCATAGAGTTCAATGCATAGTTATTTAAGTAATAATATCATACCTATAAACATTTTTTGGATACTTCCCTCTTGTGCGCATATTAGGGGAAGTGGGTTTTGTTCTGTGCAAGGTTGTGGTCGGTGGATGATGGAATTTTATTAGACGTATCCAGTACAGAGTGTCACAGTGTCATCGGTATGTCACCAAACAAGTGTAACACATAAATTGACACAAAATTTAAAGTATTTTGGTCCAATTTTTATGGAAAAATTTTCTTTGGGGGTGGGGTAGGTAAAATTTTCCAATAGATTTTAAAATTTCGCCTCCCCATGCTATCAAACGTACCCTAAAGATTCAAGTCCTTGAGAAAGAGAAGATTTGTGCTACAAGTTATGGGCTTGTATATTTCATCAAAACAATTCAACAATTCGATGGGTGAATTGTAAATCAAAAGTTTAAATGGTTGAAACTAAACATACATATATTTATTTTTACATATAGCTGAGTTTTCACCAAATTTGGCAGAGATTGTCTCCAGGGTGAGGAAATCATCTCCACTAAATTTGGTGAAAATTTTCAATGATTTACCTC
Organism: Sambucus nigra; assembly: GCA_949130495.1. Lineage (NCBI taxonomy): Eukaryota > Viridiplantae > Streptophyta > Magnoliopsida > Dipsacales > Adoxaceae > Sambucus > Sambucus nigra. The sequence goes on along the minus strand of OX422215.1, from coordinate 558,706,823 downwards.
GCGTAAGTCTTTCCCTTGAAGAAGGTTGCTGTTTTTGGATTTTTTGGGTAATCACTCCTTTCTTTTGTAACATATTACTCAAACTTGAATTATTCTCAGTTTATTTCCAAATAAATGGTCATGTTCATACTTATTACTAACTTGGAGAGGTCCTTATTGATTACTTGTCATGATCTTTGGGTATATTTAGTGCTGGATGTTGTTAACTTTGAGGAGTTTGCCAGTCGTATGACACATGATGAACAACATAATTTTCTCATGTATTTATCTCCTATCAACATTTATAGACTTCTAGACAGGTTTGTATATTCATCCTCTGTCTCATAATGTCTCATTATATGCTGCAAGTTATGGGTTTGGTCTTTTGTTATGCTTTGTACATTTTCTGTAGATTTATTATATGTATGTGTAGAAAATAGGCACATTTTCATGTTACATGGAAGATGGGTCATTTACATTTTTCTAGTTTCTATATTGAAGGGCCTAAGTTAAGGTAATAACTTATAATAACTTACCTTATTTGCAAACATAGGTTTTGTGTGACTAATTTGTTCTTAAATATATGCATGGATAGCTACAGCTGCTTTAGATATGATTATGATTGAGTCTTAAACACATGTTTGGATATCTAAACCTAGCTACTGTAGCTTTAAAGTTATGCTCACAAATTAAAAGATAATTATGTAATAAACACTCTGTTATTATGCCTAACGCCATTTGTTACATGTTATGTTAGAGTTGATGTACCTTTCATAGTTTAAGGACCGTATCCTTTTTAGTTTAAAAAAGTTGTAATTCATTATATGATTTGGTTTAATTTGAACATAATGTATGAAATTGTGGGTTTTATGTTCTATGAAATAAAAGGGTGCCGATTTCATTATGACAAATTTGAGTTTTATATTTGAGCATTTCTTGTATCATGTTGGACAATAGGGATATTCTAACTTTTATCTTTTGCGTTCTCAGATTAATATGAAACTCTGAAATATGTTTTTTTTACAAATACAAATCTGAAATACGTTGCCCTTCGCATCTTCAACAATTAAAAAGTGTATTTGAAGTTCGGAGAGACATCAGTCTTATCATAAAGTCCAAGTCAGCAAAATTTATATTGGAATCCAACATTTTCAATTTTTGTCTTCCCAAATAACATAGGACTCCTAGCAATCACTCAAAACTATAAAATTTTCAAATGGTTTCAAAATAACAATTTCAAGCCGTAAAACTATCAATTGAGTATAGATAATTGAAAAGGTAACACTTAAAACGGGTTAAGTTATTTTTTTTTGAATTATGTAGTTTTTTCCAGAAACGTGTCTGAACTATTATTAATGCAAAAAAACACTCCTAAACTATGCATTAGGTTACGAAGACCCCCTAGGGAAAAAAAATCTTTGCAACGCAATGCATAATACTGGGGGAATTTTCACATTGAAACTAGTTTGTTGTGTTTGTTGCATAATTTGCATAGCAGTGGGGATTTTTTCCACAGTAAAAAATTCAATGAATATGAAAAAAAAATACTAAGAAAGCAATAAGATAGTGTATAATGATGGGCATAAAGTGTTTTGCTCCTTGGATTACTTAAGACAGGTAGGTCAATCTCAAGCCCCATAAGTTCAAGCAGCTTAAACCCATCCATATCTAGCATATAGACATCACCATCACTAATAACCCATCTCCAGTGCCTTGTCTTCTCGATTCATTGTCTCAACTTCTCTAACTATATGCATATGAAATTTAAAGAAAACATGGGAAATTTGTGGATGTGCTCTATCAAGAAAAAGTTTGTGTCATCCTTCATGAGTGAACATCTATCGAATAGAATGCATAATAAGTCTTTTGGTATTTTTTTTAGTTTCCTTGTTTTAATGAAATTTCAGTTTGTTGGTGATGAATAAATTTCTTTCTTTTGGCGTACCATGATATAATTATGTTTAATTTCTCTAGATTCAGCTGCACCAACACATCTATCTATACAGGTTATGGACTATGGGCATGATAAGCTAGAAGTTACTGTTGTTTATGAACCCAAATTTTGTTGATCTAAACGAAGACTTCCTCTTTGTTGGTCCAGACGAAGGGGATCTTCTTGAAGAGGTATGCATGCAATGGTGAAATCTATGAGAATTATACGATCTTTATGCTTTTAATGTCAATCTGATACGAGAATTATACCATATTTATGCTTTTAATGGCAACCCAATACGATCTTTATATATTTACATAGATGCCATCGTATTTACTTTTGGTTCAATAATATAAAGCACGGTAGCAATGTAGGATATTATTTGTGTTATCTTGACCCATGAAAACTATAGTTTTCTATATGATATAATAGAGCATGGACTGTGTTTAAGGCCTCTCTCTAATAGAGTTATATTTACGTTATTTTGATCCATGAAAACATTAGTCAATTACTTTAGAATTAATTTTCCTCGTTATTGTATATGTCTTACGCCTTTGATTTGATTTAATTCAATTTCACTTATACACGTGATGAATAATCAAGAAAAGTAAATAAATATATTATAACATAACTATTTTATCTTCTGCAGTATTATGAAACAACTCATAAGCTAAACTTTTCATCTTTCTTTTTGTAGGAGAAAAGGGAAGAAATCATTATCCATTACACACCTATTAAGTACATAACTCTTCTTGCAAATAAAATTTTTGAACTGTTACATTACATGCCATCATATAGAGTCCTTAAGACATTGATTAATACCCTGCTAACTTTTTTATTTCATAAGCATAACTTTATTAGTTTATTTTTTCGTATTATGTTTATGGGTTATTGTCTCTAAAGATTCATGAAAATAGACTTTGGGGTAATTTGAAAGGTCATGTAACACGTGTAAAATCTCTGTTCGTGACCTTTCAGATTTCCCAAAAGTCAAGTTTGAAAGGTCAATATTATATTTCATATTAGGTTCTTTACGATCTTTAATTATCTATTGTGAAAGATAATATTGAGTTGCGTAAGTGTTTGATTAAGACATCGAGCAAATGGAACATCGTTATTGCAGATATCAACTGTTCCACGTATTTTACCGTCCACATAGTAAGCAAAGGGGAAAATGAAGATAATGATCTCGATCCTTATTAACCTCGTATTGTTAGTTTTCTTCAGGAGCTACCTGAAGGCAGTTGGTATTGTTCGCACGTCGCACTGCACTTATCAGATTTGCAAAGATATAATATATTCATTAATTATAATTTTAAAACATCTCATTTTTGGGGTAATTGTATTCGGATGTTATATTCGATGCGTTTTATGAAATAACTCTATTCAGAGTGGAGGCTTAAATAAACTTTCAATGTTTAATATAATGTCCTTATTTTTGTGGACTATCTTTTTAAATGTTCTTAGGATTTGAATAGTGCGATAAGCATAATTGAATTTGTTTAAATTCGGGACATGATATATATATATATATATATATATATATATATATATATATATATATATATATATATATATATATAACAGACCTTTGTCGTTACAAAATCAGACAAATACAAAACATGTGCAATAAGGTAATCGAGGTATTATAACTTGTTGTCCTGAAAATATACCTAGGGGATGAATTTTTTGACGTTTTGTTATGGAAAGAATGAAATATTTAAATTAATTTCTACAATGCACGTTCTGGGAACACTTTCGTTTAGGCAAAATTTCTCCCAATTCGGTTGAGACAAACCCACGAGTACACTATGGGTTTTACACAATCCGCCTTCAGGATACAATGCAGTGTATGGACAGTTGTTTGATTGAAACTATGTATTGTTTGATCAAATCGGGAGCACTCTGAATTTGTAATTTGATAATACAAAAATGTAGACGATGAAGAGAGAAGAAATTAGCAATTTTCAGTGTCCAAAACAGAGGCTTGGAACTCTTTCTATAGCCATTTATGTGACTATTCTTCAATAGTCACAACACTTCATGTAGTGACTCACCAGTCATTAGATCATGCTTGTTTGGAACAACTTTGATCTAACGATTCAGATTAGGCATCCCATCATAAGTGAATGGACATCCCCTATGCGAAACACTACGAGTTCATCTAACGGCTCAGATCACGTCGTTTCGGATTTTAAACCCTTTGATTAGATCATTTAATCACAATCGTTGTTCTGTTTTACTTTGTCAAAACTTTAGGCTCCCACACTCCAAGCGACGATGCGCACGTGCGAAGCGCCAAGTGCGCATCAAAGCGCGTAATGGGCCCTAAGTTGCCTAATCATCCTTTTGTGCGCCGCGTGTCGCATTTACGCGTGTCGTGTGTGGCGATTGGTGGTCCTTAAGAAGCATCGCAATGCGTACGATCATAGCATCTTGTTTGACTTGTCAAGTAAGAATCTTAGTTGTCCTTTAGTTGATATACCAATAATTTTTGTAGTAATCTTCCAATGTGGGACAATGTGGGACTTTAAGCACTCCCATATCTTTCACACCCATTTTCTCATGTTTCTTCCTTCTAAAAATAAAAACCAAACTAAAAAATTAAAACACCAATTAATATAATAACAATAACAACTAAATATTATATAATATTATATTAATGTTTAAATTTATCCAATATTCCCCCACCAATTTCAATATACACAAGAGAGGATACAAAAGATCGATTACAAAACAATAATAGAAAACTTTTGGCATTATCGTTGAAATCTAGTACATAAATGAGAAGTGTCTTCTGGACTTGAACTTTCATATAGTATAAACAATTCAAAGCTCCATCAAGGTGCTGTGGTGAACTTATCTTGAACCAAGGACCCTTTGAAACGAGCCGGAACTATCACACATACTGATTTATGAGTTTTAGAAGTGTTCTTTTAACATGCACATTTATGGCCTTATGCTAATCCGGATTTCACGAGCGCTTTAGGAACGGTCTTCATTCCATAGAAAGTGGCCACACTTTTGACACTCATATAGGTAAATCAACTTTTGTGATTATGCGAGTCACACTTATATGATTTATTAAGAAGTAACCTTCATCCTCTAACACGCAGAAAACCAACACTAGGCACATAGGAATGGAACTTTTGTATAAAATTCTTAGTGTTCCATAACTATAATTTAACTTATTTGTACCACATTGAACTCTATCTATATTTTCAAGATATGAGTTGAGTTCCCATTAAATATAGTTGTGTTATTTAATAGACCTTAGTCCCATTAAATATAGATGTGACACCCCGCCTAATTACATACTGGGTGATCAGTCCTTTATTAAATTAAAAATCAAGATGAACGGTTGGTTCATTCTCAGCATCACTTTCGCAAAATAAAATTTTCAATTTAAACACCCTAAATAATTAAACTAAGTGTCAAAATAATTTAAAACCCTATTTCCAATTTATTAAATCCAAACTTGAAATCCTTTTTAATAACCCACAGTTTAAGAATCTCGAAATACTAAGGATGAATAATAGCACACAAGAATTTGAATCATCCAGATAAACCAAACCAATGTAAGACTATAAATAAAACCATCCTGACAATAATTAACTCCCAAAGAGTACCAAATACTGGAAATATAGAGGAACATAAATCTCTGAAAAAAATCCAAACTGAATAGAGAAATGGGAGACACATGCCCTAACTAATAAGAACTAAAAATAAGAGTGGAGTCAACAATGAGGTAGTCTAAGCAATAGCCTGCAACTCCCACATAATCTGCAGTGCATCCGATCTAAGAAATCTAAGAATGACGCCCCTGTGGCTGGGCACCTTTAATATATACATATATATACAAGAGAAAGAAAATAATAGGAAACAGGTCAGAGCCCGAGTGTAAAATAGTTTAAAATTTTAGTTTAGCAAGTATTTAAAATGTTTACCGACTAATGAAACAACCATGTTAGTATGTGTCACTCTCTTGAGGATTTCTCACCTCTCACCTAGTGTGCACGCCTACCGTACTATTAACCTCAAAAGTTTATTTTAACTGAACTTTCCCATAAAGTTTCATACCACTAACTACGATGGCTAAGATAATTAATTTCTGAAATTTAAGCTCTCACATATATCTTATTTTATATTAAAAATAGTCGTGTGTTGTCACAAAATTCTCAAACACTTATAATAAAGTCGGAGTATCTATTCATTACATAACTACTTTTATGCACAATAGAAATTTCCCATACTTAAATATAAATACACATATTAGCCACTCATATATTATATATACTATCGGCACCCCGCATAAAATTTATGGTGCTGGAATACTCTGCTATCAAGTCCCCATATCACACATATTAAGGGAAATACTAGTTCAGAATCACTCTCGAACTGCATTATCATAAAACACATACAAATGGAGGCGAAGCATAGTTTCAAGTCACTAAGAGGTCAACACATACCCTCACGTCTCTTAGGACCATTTGATTATCAATCAGATAGCTTGTGTGACACCCCGCCTAATTAAATACCGGGCGATCACTCCTTTATTAAAATAAATCAAGGTAAACAGTTGGTTCATTCTTAGCATCACTGTCGATAAAAAAAAATTCCAATTTAACACCCTAAATAATTAAGCTAAGTGTCAAAACATTTTTCATACAAACTTCCAAATTTTAATTAAAGAAAAGATTTATTTATACAAAACACGTTTCTATAATATGGAATCACACCACGATGAACTAAAATAAAACCATACATTCGTCAATCGAATGTCAACATAATAAAACTAAACATCATAACCATCCTGAATAAATCCCGTAAAACAAAACTGGAATAACTGAAATATAAAAAAAAATCCCAACAATAAATGAAATGATGAAAAGGGCGACATGTGCCCAATAAATGAGAGTAGTAGGAGTGGAGTCAATAATAGAGGCCGTCTACTCAAGTGACCTGCAACTCCCACCTAAGCTGCAGCTCGTTCTTCTCAAAGGATCCTAAGCAAGACGCCCCTGTGGCTGGGCACCTGAAAATATACATATATATACACAAGAGAGAGAGAGAGAGAAAAAGAAACGGGTCAGGGCCCGAAAGTGTGTTTGATTTTAAAATACGTTAAGCAAGTATTTAAATTGATACAGGCCAATGCAAATCATATTAATTCGACACTCTCTTGAGAAATTCTCACCTCTCTTCTAATGTGCACGCCTATCGTACTAACCTTCCCAAATAATTTAGTTTATCTTAACTTAATCCTAAGTTTTCAAAACCGAACGATGACAATGTTTTAAAAAGGTTACTTTCAATATGTAGCACTCCTCTCGTTTTAGCTTCATTAAATTATAAAGTTTCCCAGTGTCTTCTCATACTTTCACAAAACAAGAATTTAATAATTTGAGTCAACAATCATGTTCTACTTATCAAATCACAGTAGGCAGTTTAAAGTTTATAACCTCATATATATATTAATTACTCGTATAATATATATATATAACAGCACCCCAACTAAACTATGGTGCGGACATACTCTGCTATCCAATCCCCGTATCGCTCACACAAAGGGAAATACAAGTTCGGAATCACTCTCGAACTGTATTAACATATACAAAACAACGTTGAGGCGAAGCATAGATTCCAAGTCCAAGAGGTCAGTACATACCCACACGTCTCTTAGGACCGTCCGACTATCAATCTGATAGCCCGTACCTAGGATCTCTATCTTCTAGGGTACAAATCAATATCCCCCATAAAGCAACACAGGATAAGATCGTCCCTGCGCGGTAACCTCAGGGATAGCAAGTAGCGCGGGTACGTTTTTCACATGAATATAATATATGTACATACAATCATATAAATATACTCATTTCATCATATTAATATAGGTTCCTCTCGTAACCCATAGGCACAACATTTATCCTTAATTTCCCATTATTATGATTACGTATAAGGTTTCGTCTCTAACCTTTATTCGAAGGGTTTTCTCACTCATTACCTAATATACATGGTTTATATCCTCACAAATTTGAAATTCAGTAAGGGATTTTATTTGATTCCAACGTAACTCTCTTACGTACCTCACCCTTAAGTTATAAATCTATCAACCTAAAGTAAATATCCCATAATTACCATACTTGTTGAAGATTAAAGGTTCTAACATTTATCCATATACCCTACTGGTCCTCAATATCTCCCAAATCCTTTTATTTAGAATGCCCAAAGGTTATTACACGATAAAATAATTTAAGTAAATAAACAAGAGGAATAGGAGTCTGCTAGGAGGGGTCGATCGATCGAAGCTTGGGGCTCGATCGATCGAACCTTCGATAGATCGAAGCTCTATGCTCGATCGATCGATTAAGCAGGTCTGGGCAAAAATTCTGCAGAAATTGCAGTGACGGGATTGATTAAAGTTCTTCATCAAAACTCATATTTTCCAACACTAATCGGCCCAAAAAGTTTACTGTTAACATACTAACATAATTCCAGATATCTTTAACGTTCAACATGCGTGTATACATCATTAAACATGGTTAAACAACCTAAAATCTCATCTAATAATCAAGAACCCTAAAGTTTTCTTAACTTTTGTTCTAATCAGTTTTCTCCAGAATTTCCTTCTAACATAACATCACAAATTCGTGGGTTAATCATCTACTTCACATATTATTTCCAGAATATGGTTATAACGATTTCTACATGAAAATCCCTATCAAAAATTGGGGTTTTCTTCCATTGATTATACTCCTAATCATTCCTACACTAATATGATTATTGCACCAACGAAAATACGCAAGTTAAACACTTGCCTGGGATTTCAGAGGTCTGCTTTCCTGCTGATATTGGTGTGGTTGCGTTCTCCTCCTCGCGATCTACGCGTTGGTGGTGACGGCGGTGAAATCGATGGTGTTTTGGGCCTTGAATCACCTTGAGAGCTCTCTCCTCTCTTCTCCAATGGCCGTTCTAGGGTTCTGAATGTTCTAACCCTAAAAGGCTGACTTAAATGGCTGCTAAGGATGGCTGAAATTCGTGGGTTTAATTACCCTATTTTGTAAAATGACCAAAATGCCCTCCCGGGTCACTAATTAAGCCTAAAAACATCCCGAGACCCAAACTAAACCCCCGGGTACACTTTTCTGACTATCTCGACCCTTCCGTACGCGTTGGCGCACTCAAAACGACCATACGAACAACTTATAAAATATTCCCTTTTTAATTAACATAATTAGTCCCGACGTGTCACGGGCACGTCCCGACTTAAATTTCCGAAATAGTCATTTAATTCACCTATGACATTAAATATAACCAATATAATATATTACTATGCTCATTAGTAATATTCAACCAGTTTCCCATAATTGCTAACTCTAGTCACGTTAATAATTATAACATAATTAATTTCCGGATTTTTATTAAATAAATCATCACATTAAATTTAATAAATCCCCAAATTAAATATAGCATAAAAGTATGGGGTATTACAGCTTGTACCAAGGAATCCTATGTTCTAGGGTACAAGTCAATGTCCCCTATAAAGGCCCAATCGAGATAAGACCGTCCTGACGCGGAAACCCCCGTGATAGCAAGTACCCCGAGTATGATCTTTATACAGATATATAATATATGCACAATCACACAGTCATAAATATATAAATATCCATATTTCTAAATTAGGTGCGCTCACGACCATAATTATAATTATCCGTTATTAACACATTTTACTCGATTATTTCGCATAACGAACTCGTCATTTATATTCTCATTTATAATTCAATTCATACTCACTTCTCCTCTCTCGAAGTATTCTAAGTGTAATTTCAGTAGGCATACACTCACTTACCTTCTGGCCTTACTCCCTTACGAGTCTCAATCTTTTTATTAAATGTTTGCATGATTTCTTATACACATGAATAATTCCTTGGTAACCCAAAATCTCATCCTACACTAAATTTCACTCAACGGGGTCTAACTAGGCCCTACTGCTCTTCCCTATATCTCATTATACTCCAACAATAAGAATAAAAGGTTCCCATGCATTTTAACCGGATTAAACCAACGGACGAGAAATATGCAGTGTTCCAGGAGGGGTTGATCTATCGAGGAAAGGGGGTCGATCGATCGATCGTCGATCGATCGATGTTATTGGTTGATCGATCGATCAAGAAGTTCTTGCCCAAAAACTTCCATTAAAACCTACGGGTTTCATCTTCCAATTTCTCCAAAAACATCATTAACAACTCTCAAATTCTCAAATAACATTACCACAAGTTCTATATACATATATGCAAGATTTCCTACGTGAAACATGTATAAATTTAACAATGAAATTGAATTAATGGGCCAATTTATTTTAATTATCAAGAACCCTAACTTTCCTCTAAACTTCCATTATTCTGTGTCTTTTTCTAGATTTATCACTTCTAAATTAATCAAACTTCGTGGGTAATCCTCTACATATGATCGCGATGTCCAGAGTTTATTTATTTTCCCTACCACATTTGATTGGGTCCTCTAAATTCTTGAGTTCATCCGTGAAACATAGGTTCAATCATCCCAATCTAACATGGTATGATAAGTAACTAAAAGAGAAGCAAGATAGATACTTGCCTGGAATTTGGGTTTCTGATTTGTGGACGAAAGAGGTATGGTCGCGTTCTTTGTCGCGCGATCTACGCTTTGGTGGTGGTGGCGGTGTAAACGGTCGAGTCCTTAGCCTTGAGTTACTTGAAAAACTCTCCAACTCCTTCTCTAATGGTCGTTCTTTGATTTTCTATTTGCTAACCCTAGAAGGCAACTCCAAAAGGTTGATTTATTCTTAAGAAAATTCGTGGGTTTAATTACCAAAAAATGTAAAATGTCTATAATACCCTCCCGGGATGCCAGTTGGGCTTAAAACGCCCCGAGACCCAAATTAAATCCCCGGGTACATTATTTTGACTATCTGGACCCTTTCGGACACATTAGAGCACTCCAAATGACCATACGAACAACTTATAATTTATTCACTTTTAGTAATAATAATAATATAGTCCTGACATGACACATGCGCATTTCGATGTAAATTTCCACAATTATCAAATTACACACTCATGATAATTTTAATTAATTCGATTTCACATATTACTTTATTCATTAACAAATAATAAAAAATTCCCAATAATTACTAACTCTCATCACGCTAGTAAATATTTAAAATAATTTTTGGATTAATATTAAATTAATATCTCAATTTAAATTTAATAAATCCCCAAATCTAAAAGTCATAAAAATACGGGGTATTACATACTTCCCCCCTAATAATGAAATTTCATCCCAAAATTCAGAAAATAAGGCATACCTGGTAAAAATAAATCTGGATATTTTTCGTGCATATCTGCCTCATGCTCCCAAGTGGATTCCTCCACATTGTTATGCTCTTACTAGACCCGTACAAGTGGGACTACCTTCAACCTCAATTTCCTCTCGCTGTGGTCTAGGATAGCCACTGGTCTCTCCTCGTCAGAGCTGTCTGGCTATAAATAAATCTCCTCTATCGTGACTTGAGTATGGGCCATGTCATCGCGAAAATATCATTTCAATGATGAGATGTGGAACACATCGTGAATACGGTGCAAGTTCTCTAGCAGCTCCAATCTATATGCCACCATCCCAATAATGGAAAATGGTCCCACGTACCTCGAAGCCAACTTCCCCTTCTTTCCAAACCTCATTACTCCTCTGATAGGAGACACACGCAGTAATACTTTGTCCCCAACACTAAACTATCGAAAAAACCACTTTGCATCAGCGTAGCTCTTCTGTTTGTCCTTTTCTACCTGGATGCGACTCCTGATGAGCTCAATCCTAGATGAAGTTTCCTGAATCACCACAGGTTCGAGCAATTTGTTATACCCCACCTCTAGCCAATAAGTGGGAGAACAAAAATTCCTTCCATACAATACCTCAAATAGGTCCATGTCGATCGTGAACTCATAGGAGTTATTGTAAGCAAACTCCACCAGTGGAAGATAAGACTCCCATCCTCCTCCAAAATCGAGGGCACACATGCGTAGCATATCCTATAACATATGATTGGTACATTTTGTTTTTCCATCCGTCTGTGGCTGATAAGATGAACTCAATCTCAACTCTGTACCCATGGCCTCCTGAAAGCTCTCCCAGAAGCGCGACACAAAAATCTTGTCTCTATAATACACGATATCCAGGGGCACCCCATATAGCCTAACAACCTCAGCAACGAACAACTGTGCATACTGGCCCGTGGTATAGTCTATCCATACTGGCAGAAAATGAGCCACCTTGGTCAATCGATTCACTATAACCCATATGGAGTCGTGACGTCATTGTGATGTAGGCAGTCTAGTAATGAAGTCTATGGAAATACTCTCCCACTTCCATGTAGGTATCTCCAATGGCTGAAGTAACCCCAATGGTTTCTGGTGGTCTACCTTTACCATTTGGCAAGTAGAACACTTGGATACGAACTTGACAATGTCCTTCTTTATCCCACTCCACCAGTACTGCCGCCTCTTATCCTGGTACATTTTATCCCTTCCGAGAAGCATCGCAAATCTGGACCCGTGAGGCTGTGTCATCACTGCATGACGTAATTCTTCTTCTCCTTTTGGGACCACCAATCTCTCATATTACCTCAAACCTCCATTAAAACTTACTAAGTAGGACTCAACACCCTTAGCTAAAAGCCGTACAATTTGTTCCTGACAAAATGAATTCGCTGACTATGTATGTATCATACTCATAACAATCGCTGGTGTGACTGTCATGGAAGATACAAAGGAATGGGCTACCGCGTCTTGGTAACGTAACTCCTTCCACTTCTCTTTCCAAATGTCCGCTACATCACCCACCGGTCTATGGCTTAATGCATCAACAACCACGTTAGCCTTTCCCGGATGGTATTGTATTTCGAACTGGTAGTCTTTTACGAACTCCAACCATCTGCGTTGATGTATATTCAGCTCTCGCTGAGTGAACAAGTACTGCAGTGACTTGTGGTCTGTGAGTAAGCGAAACTTCTCCCCCAATAAGTAATGTCTCCAAATCCTTAATGCAAAAACGACTGCTGCTAGCTCTAGGTCGTGGGTGGGGTAATTCCTTTCATGAGGCTTTTGCTTGCGGGAGGCAAAAGAAATGGCCTTCTCCTCCTGCTGATGTACTCCCCCGAGTCCCCATAAAGAAGCGTCATTGTACACCAGATAATCTACTCCTACCTTTGGCAAAGCAAGAACTGGCGCCAAAGTCAACTTATGTTTCAGCTCATCAAAAGCCAATTGACAAACATCATCCCAAGCATACGGAATTACCTTACGAGTCAGATTCGTCAATGGACCCGCTATCTTTGAAAAGCCTAGGATGAATCTCCTGTAGTACCCAGATAACCCCAAGAAACTACGCACTTTCGTTGGTGTCGTCGGTTGTCCCCACTCCCTCACCGCCAACACTTTGCTTAGGTTAATCGATATTCCCAATTTTGACACAACATGCCCCCAAAAATATACCTCCCGTAGAAAGAATCCTCACTTCTTATACTTAGGATACAACTGATGCTCTCGTAGAGTCTGAAGAACCTGCCTCAAGTGCTCGGCATGCTCCTCCTCAGTGTGTGAGTATATCAGAATGTCATCTATGAAAATGATGTTAAACTGATCCAAGAATTCTCTGAACACTCGGTTCATCAAGTCCATGAATACGGTTGGACCATTTTTCAGCCCAAACGGAATGACTCTGAGCTCATAGGACCCATATCTCATTAAGAAATCAGTCTTTGACACATCCTGCTCTCTAATCCGTAGCTGATGGTATCTCGATCTCAAATCTATTTTCGAAAAGAAGGTTTCTCCTCTCAGCTAATCAAACAGGACATCGATTCGAGGCAATGGATATTTATTTCGTATCGTAACCTTATTCAGCTCTCGGTAATCCATGTATAACCTCAGTGTACCATCTCTCTTCTTCACAAACAACAATAGAGTGCCCTAAGGTGAGGTGCTCCTACGAATGAAGCCCTGACCTAACAGCTACTTTATCTGATCCTGTAACTCCCTTATTTATGTTGGAGCCATATGGTATGGTGAACTTGATATCGATCGAGTACCTGGCATCAAGTTTATGATGAAATCTATCTCTCGATTGGGGGGTAGGCCCAGTATCTCCTGAAATACATCGAAATACTCACGAATGACTGGGATCGAATCTAAGGGAATCACGACCTCCTTAGGGGAATCCTCCTCTATGTAGTACAAATGAGCAAAAGGGCCTCCCTCTGGGCGAGGAATCACCACAAAAAACATCTCCTACCCCAAAATGGCAAAGATGATACTCCCACCGAAACAATCTATCATGGCTCTGTACCCAGCTAGCTAATCCAAGCCAATAATAACATCATGCTCATGCATCTCTAAGACTAGCATATCTGCTGGTACAACCAAGCTACCAATCTCTACTCCCACACCCCGACATATAAAGAAAATCAAATACCTATTCCCCAGTTGTGAGTCTACGCATGTCATAGTGCTCTCTGCTATGTCTAATAACCCTACGGCCTTTACAAAATGAGTAGCTATAAAACAGTGCGACACCCCAGTATCAAATAAAACTCGACCCATAGTGCCATGGATAGGAAACGTACCCTCAATCTCGAGTGGTTCCTAAGGTGCTGCTGCCTGCTGGACGTTGTAAATACGTCCATACTGCATTTGCCCTGCTGAACTTGAGCTGCTGGGATGGCGGGTAAGGCTGGAACCTGAGCTGGCACTGGGAGGGTGGATGGAAAGAGTGGCCTCTGTGGCTTATTATGGGCACCCTGCTACTGTGGGGTCCTATCTCCCTCTGGTCAATCCTGACGCCTATGGCCATTATTACCACATCCGAAACATCTGCCCCTGAAGTTACGTCCCATTTTCCCCTGCTGACCACAGCCCTGTTGGACATTACCACTCCACCACTGGCCCTACTGGAATAATTGTTGGCCCTAATGGCACTGTTGCTAACGGTGTTGGCCCTGTTGGCCATGCTAATTAGACTGACCCTGCTGGCCCTGCTTAAATCCCCCAAATCCCTATCTGGAGTCACCTGATCGGAACCACTTGGCAGGGTCCCCTGATGGGAACTCTGTTCACTGTGATGGGTTTGCCCCTAGGATACTGGTGCCCCACCAGTACTACTGCCCCTATCCTTCCGTGCTGGCTAGACTCCCCTGCTCATTTGCTCCCCTGTAGATGAAAGTGGTGATCCTGACAGTGTAACAAAGCAGCGTTGAGTACATTAGTGTGTGACACCCTGATTATTTAAATACCGGGTAGCTACTCCTTTATTAAATTAATACAAAATGCAAAGTTGGTTTAGTTCATAGCATCACTGTCGAAAAACGTTTTAACAATTACTAGCCACCTAATATTTAAAAGGTGAGTTTTTAATTTTTAATTAAATCTGATTAACATGCAATGAGAAGATTATGAACTGCTAACATAACCACCACAACATAATGACAATAGAATAACCATGAAATAGTAATGAGTCCGGAGGGATACTCCTCCCAACAATCCAAATACAGGAATAAACAAATACTAAGTCTGCATCACTAAATTAATTACAACCCAAAATCTTATATAACTGGATAAATAAAGTGTCTAAGAGAAATGGGGCGACATGCCCAACATATGAGAAAAATCTGATAACATAGAGTCAAGATCGAAAGTGGAGGCATCTACTGTCAAGGTCCTGTAACTTCCATAGCAGCTATAGTACGTCACCTGAATGGAACTCCTATCCATGGTGTCCTTGTGGCTGGACACCTAAAAGGAAGTAGATTTGGAAGCTAACGGGTCAGAGCCCGATGGTGAAAACATGTTAAAATATAGCAAGTGTTTTAATGATATAAAACAATGAATGCAAAATACATGTTAGGACATGCTCTCACATGAGATACTCACCTCTCGACTATCTGTGCACTCCTAACGTATCCGAAATCGAATCTAGTTATTCCCGTATCTAACTGGTCCAATATAAAATCTAACGTTACTATAAGATCCACGATTTAATTCCCGACATCTTATTTTAACCAGAGTGTTTTACTCTTCTACACAGTTTCCCATTGTAGTACTACTAATCACTAGAGATCTTCCATTTTATCTTTTACAAAACGTTGATACATTTATACATCACAGTTCATTTCAATTAACAGTATATTATTCTCATCATAAATATACAATACTAGCACCCCGAGACTAAGCTGCGGTGCACACATACTCTGCTATCCAATCCCGGTACCTCAAGTACATAAGGATCACGCATTCGAAATCTCTCAGAAATCGTTCTCAAATAACAACAATCACACAAAATGGAGGCGAACATAGTTCACATCACATGGGTCATGCACATACCTACGCTCACATGATCAGCAGACTAATTAACTTCTCAATAAGTCCTTCTCTGACCTATGTCCTCGAGGTACCAATCTAAATCCCCCCGTAGGCACACAAAGATTAGATGGCCCTAATCGAACTCAGACCTCCCGTTATAGCAAGTATGGTAGGTATCATTTACACATAAAACCACATATACTAAGAATTCGCACATCTTAGATATCTCGAATTATTAATATAGGTATGCTTCTCTTTCTTATACCATCATTTAATGTTATATGTTTACAAGTCCCCGATTTGTATATTAACGTTATCAACCCTTCTCACGTCATAATTAGGTATTCGTTTCCTATTCCAAAAATATCATCTGGATTACTATAAGGTTCTAAGTTCTACTCCTCAACGTACCCCAATTCTCACAATTATACTTACTAGTCAATAAGGGAAGGTTAATTCTCAATTATTTAAGTCTACGGGACATTCGAAGTAAAATCAGGCCAAAAAGGCCATTCTGTCAACTCGTTAGAAGTCTCGTTAGAACGAGTGTCATTCGAAAGAAAGTCTTCGAATGAACTACCAACTTGTTAGAAGGGATATTGTCATCTCGTTAGAAGCTCGTTCGAACGACCTGGGTAGGTCTTCTAACGAGATGGCAGACTGCGCCCAGAAATTCCCCCAATTATTTTTTCTTCAGATTTCTCTCCTCTAAATCCCCACTAAGATTCCCAATTAAGTTTTAACGTTTTTAAACTACTCTTAGTCCTCCTAAGTCACCCTCTAACATATATTTGGGGTCAATGCTTCCTAAATTAACATGTAATCATCATAATTCCCAAACATTATCCCAAACCCTATAAACATGAAGCCAAAATTTTAACGTCTACAATTTCTCCTTATAAATCCGTTTTTAAATCATCAAAAGATACATTTTGAATATGGAATTCATTCATTACCATTCTACATGCAATCCCTATACAAGATTATGAGTTCTATCTCCAATTTCATGGGTTTTTCATCAAACTTTTAATATAAGACATATATTCGATCCTAAGCATGGAGGAAACATTCGCTTGAAATTATGTAATTAAACCACTTGCCTTAGATGTTCTGATTTGATGTTGAAGGGTGAAAGTTGATTCTCCTCTTTCTTACTTCAGATTCTCCCAAAGATGGTGATGGTGGCTAGGGTTTCTTTTGGAACCTCTTAAGACTCTCCCTATAACTCCCGTAGCCCACTTCTTGTTAAATGCTAAATTATGGACTTAGTGGGTTTATTTCTTATATAAAATTAACCTGTAAAATTCGTGGGTTTTAATTCCCCTAATTTTAAAATTACTAAAATACCCTTCTAGGTTGCCAGTATGGCCCAAAAATGCCTCGGGACCCAAACTAAACCCCCGGCTAGTGTTTTCTGACTATTTCGACCCTTCCGGATATGTTGGCGCACTCAAAATGACCATTCGGTTGATAAAAATATAATCCACTTTTTAATTCAAATAATTTCATTCCTGACGTTTCTGACACACTTGTCCCAACTAAATTTCCAAATTGTCATATTTGTGCCTCGTGACAATTTTAACATTTCCAATACTCATGATATTTTCAATTTTGACATCATAATCAAATACCAACTCACGTCTCGTTACTATTTATACCTGGATTAATTTCCAATTAATTCTCATTTAATTTAATTAATCCCTTAAATAAAAATCAATAAAATTACGGGGTATTACATACTTCCCCCCTAATAACAGAATTTCGTCCCGAAATTCGAAACTAAAGAGTACCTGGTAAAAATAACTCCGGCTAGCGTTCGCGCATATCATCCTCGTGCTCCCATGTGGACTCCTCGACATTATGATGCCGCCACTGAAGACGTACTAACGGTACTATCTTCGACCTCAGTTTCCGCTCGCTTCGGTCAAAAATAGTAATCGGCCCCTCCTCGTAGGAACTATCGGGCTGGAGATCGATGTCCTCCAAAGCAATGTGAGTATGGGCCAAATCGTCCCTAAGATATTTCCTTAGCGAGGAAATATGGAACACATCATGAATCCTATGCAAGTGCTCCGGTAACCCCAGTCTATACGCAACTGGCCCAACACGCTCGATGATAGGAAATTGCCCCCCATACCTTGGTTCCAGTTTCCCCTTCTTCCCAAAACGCATGATCCCCTTCATTGGAGATACTCTGAGTAACACCTGGTCCCCCACCTTGAATTCTTTAAAGAACCTCTTGGCATCAGCATAGCTCTTCTGTCGGTCCTGAGCTACCCGGATGCGGCTCCGTATCATATATATCCTTGCTGAAGTGTCCTGAATCACTTTCGGCCCAAGGAGTTTGTTATCCCCCACCTCTAACCAACATGCTGGGGAACGACAAGGTCTACCGTACAACGCCTCAAATGGATCCATGCCAATGGTGAACTGGTAGGAGTTATTATAAGCAAACTCCACCAGTGGAAGGTACTGCTCCCATCCACCCTCAATGTCAATGATGCAAATACGCAACATGTACTCCAACATATGATTTGTACGATCGGTTTACCCATCGGTCTGCGGATGATAAGCCGTACTCAACCGCAATTCTGTGCCCATGGCCTCCTGAAAACTCTCCCAAAATCGTGAAATAAATATTTTATCTCGATCAGACACGATATTTAGAGGCATGAAGTCTCTCTATCTCTGCAATGAAAATCTGGGCATACTGTCCCGTAGTGTAATCTGTCCTTACGGGTAGAAAATGAGCAACTTTGGTCGATCGGTCCACAATTACTCATATGGAGTCGTGAACCCTTTGTGGCGTAGGTAACCCCGTGATAAAATCCATGGATATGCTCTCCCATATCCACATAGTAACCTCTAATGGTTGTAGAAGTCATGCAGGTTTCTGATGGTCCACCTTTACTAGCTGACAAGTGGCACATTTAGAAACAAACACAACAATATCTCTCTTCATCCCGCTCCACCAGTACTGTCGTCTCATGTCTTGGTACATTTTATCCCCACCAGGGTGTACCGCGAACCATGAGCCGTGCGACTCTGCCATTACCTCGTGTCGTAAGTCTTCCCCTTCCGGAACGACCAGTCTCCCATTGAAGCGTAATCACCCGTCTGAGCCAACGGTATAGGACTCGGCTCCCTCTGCTAGTAATCAAACTATCTTCTCCTGACAAAACGAGTCATTTTCTTGGGCCCATACCACTCTCGTAACAATTTGAGGTGTAATAGTGATCACAAACATGAACGATCGGGCCACTGCATCCTGGTGTCCCAACTCCTTCCACTTAGCTTTCCACAACTCAGCCACCTCATCTACCGGCCTATGGCTCAACGCGTCTGCTACCACGTTAGCCTTCCCTGGGTGATATTGGATATCGAACTGATAATCCTTCACAAACTCAAGCCACCGACGTTGACGCATATTCAGCTCCTCTGCGTGAAGAGGTATTGTAAAGACTTGTGGTCTGTGAACAACCAAAATTTCCCCCCCCAAAAGATAGTGTCTCCAAATCCGGAGAGTGAATACGAATGTCACTAAGTCCAAGTCGTGGGTGGGGTAATTCCTCTCGTGAGGCTTAAACTTACGGGAAGCATAAGCTATGGCCTGACTCTCATGTTGTATCACACCTCCAAGTCCTTGTAAGGAAGCATCGGTGTAAACTAAATACTCAACTCTCAGCCTGGGCAATGCTAACACACGCATTGAGGTCAACTTGTCCTTCAACTCATCGAATGCCAACTGACAGGCATCGCTCCAGATGAATGGCACACCCTTTTTGAGTCCGATGTGTCAAAGGACCCGTTATCGTTGAGAATCCCCGAATAAACCTCTTGTAGTATCCTGCTAAGCCCAAGAAGCTACGGATCTCAGTCGGTGTCATGGGTTTCCCCCACTCCCTCACCGCGGATACCTTGCCCCAATCAATGGATATCCCCCGGTCTGAAATGATATGCCCCAAAAACTGAACATCCTTCAGCCAAAATCCACATTTCTCATACTTTGCATAAATCTTGTTTTGACAAAGCGTCTGTAAAACCTGCCTCAAATGTTCGGCGTGCTCCTCTTCTGTCTGGGAGTAAACCAGGATGTCATCAATAAAGACGATGACGAACTGGTCTAGGAACTCTCTGAACACCCTATTCATTAAGTCCATAAACACGGCTGGAGTGTTGGTCAAGCCAAAAGGCATAACCCAAAATTCGTAGGAACCATATCTTGTCAAGAAAGCAGTCTTCGAGACGTCCTGTTCCCTGATACGCAACTGATGGTATTCCGATCACAAATCAATCTTTGAGAAGAAGCAGGCTCCTCTTAACTGGTCAAATAAGTCATCGATTTGGGGCAACGGATACTTATTCTGTATCGTGACTTTATTCAACTCCCGGTAATCTATACACAACCTCAACGATCCATCCCTCTTCTTTACGAACAACACAGGGGCACCCCATAGTGAAGTAATCCTCCGAATAAACCCCTGACCCAATAACTGCTCTATCTGATCCCTTAGCTCTCTCATCTCCACTGGAGCCATACGGTACGATGCGCGGGTAATGGGCCGAGTTCCGACGTCAAATTAATAACAAAATCTATCTCTCTACTAGGAGGTAATCCAGGTATATCCTGGAATACATCAGCGAACTCTCTCACGACTGGAATCGAATCAAGTGGTATCACCACTTCCTTAGAGGTCTCCTCCTCTATATAGTACATATGAGTGGAAGATCCTCCCTCAAGGCGAGGCATCGCCACTAGAAACATCTCTTGCTCGGGAATGGCAAAAATAATACTCCTACTGATACAGTCAATCATGGCTCGATACGCAACTAGCCAATCCATACCAACTATCGCATCCTACTCAGTCATCTCTAATACTAGCATATCAGCGGGTAAAGTAAATCTCCCTATTTCTATACCCACACCTCTACAAATAAGGGAAATCATGGAACCCCTACTCAACGGTGAATCTACACACGTAACCGTGCTCTCTGCAGTGTCTAATAACCCCAAAGTGCGTGCAAATCTCGTGGCAATGAAATAATGTGTGGTCCCCGTATCACATAAAATAGACCCCATAGTCCCCTGAATAGAGAACATACCCTTAATGATAGGTGGATCCTGTGGGACTGCAGCCTGTTGGAGCTGATACACTCTCCAATACTGAAGCTGTTCCTGCTGGACTGGGACCTCTGGGATGGGTGGTAATGTTGCCATCTGTGGTGGTACTGGGAGGGAGGAGAGAAACATAGGCCTCTGTGGCTCGTGTCAAGTACCCTGCTGCTGCTGCTGTGGGGCCCTGCCCTTATTAGGACAATCCTGGCATTTGTGACCAATCTTTCCACAAATGAAACACTTCCCCAGGAAGTTTCCCCCTCGCTGTCCCTGCTGCCCTCGGCCCTGATGGCCGTTACCATTCCTACCTTGACCATGCTAGCCCTGATGGCCGTTCTGACCCTGATGGCCATGTCTGAAACCTCCCTGACCATTCTGGAACCCCCGAGATCTAAATCTCTTAGGATCCCCCTGTTGGGAACCCTGATCACCCTGCCTGTCCTGACCCTGAGCAGATTGTGCCCCGTTGGCACCATTTCCCATGTCCTGCCCTGATGGCTGGACGCTTCTGATCTCTTAGTCTCAGACATGTGAAAGCGGTGATCCTGGCAGTGAAGCAGTGATGTGTTAACCACATCAGAGTAAGTGGCCAACGAGAGATTTCCCAACAAGTGTTGTCGGATCCTCCAAGTCAATCTATCCATAACTTCTGAATCTTCTTCTCCTTAGTCGGAATCTCATCGGGAACAATGTTCAAGAGATTAGTGAATTCAGCCTCGTACTCGGCCACAGTCTTTCCCTCCTGCTTGAGGTTCATTAACTTCCTCCTTATTTCGGTGTGAACAACTGATGGAAAATATTTGCGGTCGAACCTCACCCAGAACTCCTGAATTGAAAGGGCATCTCTCTCATCCGGGGTGGTAATGGACTCCCACCACTGCAATGCTGACCCTACTAGTTTAAAAGAAGCTAGTATCTGCTTCTGAACATCCGTGCACTCGTACATCCTTAAGTACCTTTGAATGTCCTTCCTCCACTGACTGGACACAACAATGTCGGATCTACCTGCAAACTCTGGAGGGTGTGCTTTCTGAAAAGCATCACAAACGCGTTCCCAAGTAGACAGAAATGCATGAGCCTGAACTGGCGCGGCTATCGGCGCCTGAGGTGGTGCCTACTGCATAACTGCGAGGGCGGCATTTACCGCTTGGGCTACAATGGCTGCAACCTCTGTGGCATTCATGGTGCCCTGAACTGGTGCAGGCTGTGGTTCGGGCTGAGCATACCTATGAGCTCGCTATGCACGTCGTGGAGGCATCTAAAATGAGAGTAAAGTCTTATGAGTTCGCAGTTATTATCTCAAAATGCAATGAGAAGATTATTAGCTGCTAACATAACCACCACAACATAATGACAGTAGAATAACCATGAAATAGTAATGAGTCTGGAGGGATACTCCTCCCAACAATCCAAATACAGGAATAAACAAATACTAAGTCTACATCACTAAATTAATTACAACCCAAAATCTGATATAACTGGATAAATAAAGTGTCTAAGAGAAATGGGGCGACATGCCCAACAGATGAGAAAAATCTGATAACATAGAGTCAAGATCGAAAGTGGAGGCGTCTACTATCAAGGTCCTGTAACTTCCACAGCAGCTACAGTACGTCACCTGAATGGAACTCTTATGCATGGTGTCCTTGTGGCTGGGCACCTAAAAGGTTTTACAAAAAAGTATATTTGAAAGCAAACAGGTCAGAGTCCGATGGTGAAAACAGTTTAAAATATAGCAAATGTTTTAATGACATAAAACAATGAATGCAAAATACATGTTAGGACGTGCTCTCATATGAGATACTCACCTCTCGACTATCTGTGCACTCCTAACGTATCCGAAAGCGAATCTAGTTATGCCCGTATCTAACTAGTCCAATATAAAATCTAACATTACTATACGATTGACGATTTAATTCCCGACATCTTATTTTTAACCAGAGTGTTTTACTCTTCTACATAGTTTCCCATTTTAGTACCACTAATCACTAGAGATCTTCCATTTTATCTTTTACAAAACGTTGATATTATAGATACTCACATTTATACATCACAGTTCATTTCAATTAACAGTATATTATTCTCATCATAAATATACAATACTAGCACCCCGAGACTAAGCTGCGGTGCACGCATACTCTTCTATCCAATCCCGGTACATCACATACATAAGGACCATGCATTCCGAATCTCTTAGGAATCGTTCTCAAATAACAATAATCACACAAAATGGAGGCGAACATAGTTCACATCACATGGGTCACGCACATAACTATGCTCCCATGATCAGCAGACTTATTAACTTCTCAATAAGTCCTTCTCTGACCTATGTCCTCGAGGTACCAATCTAAATCCCCCCGTAGGCACGCAAAGATTAGATGGCCCTAATCGAACGCAGACCTCCCGTGATATCAAGTATGGTAGGTTTGTTTTACACATAAAACCACATATACTAAGCATTCGAACATTTTAGATATCTCGAATTATTAGTATAGGTATGCTTCTCGTTCTTATACCGTCATTTAATGTTATATGTTTACAAGTCCCCAATTTGTATATTAACGTTGTCAACCCTTCTCACGTCGTAATTAGGTATTCATTTCCTATTCCACAAATGTCATCCGAATTACTATAAGGTTCTAAGTTATACTCCTCAACGTACCCCAATTCTCACAATTATACTCACTAGTCAATAAGGGAAGGCTAATTCTCAATTATTTAAGTCTACGGGACATTTGAAATAAAATCAGGCCAAAAAAGCAATTATGTCAACTCATTAGAAGTCTCGTTCGAACGAGTGTCGTTCGAAAGAAAGGCTTCGAACGAACTACCAACTCGTTAGAAGGGATACTTCCATCTCGTTAGAATCTCGTTCGAACGAGGTCGTTCGAACGACCTGGGTAGGTCTTCTAACGAGATGGCAGACTGCGTCCAGAAATTCTCCCAATTCATTTTTCTTCCGATTTCTCTCCTCTAAATCCCCACTAAGATTCCCAATTAATTTTTAACGTTTTTAAACTACTCTTAGTCCTCCTAAGTCACCCTCTAACATATATTTCGGGTCAATGCTTCCTAAATTAACATGTAATCATCATAATTCCCAAACATTATCCCAAACCCTATAAACATGAAGCTAGAATTTTAACGTCTACAATTTCTCCTTACAAATCCATTTTTAAATCATCAAATGATACATTTTGAATATGTAATTCATTCATTACCATTCTACATGCAATCCCTATACAAGATTATGAGTTCTATCTCCAATTTCATGAGTTTTTCATCAAAATTTTAATATAAGACCTATATTCAATCCTTAACATGGAGGAAACATTCGCTTGAAATTATGTAATTAAACCACTTACCTTAGATGTTCTGATTTGATGTTGAAGGGTGAAAGTTGATTCTCCTCTTTCTCTCTTCAGATTCTCCCCAAGATGGTGATGATGGCTAGGGTTTCTTTTGGAACCTCTTAAGACTCTCCCTATAACTCCCATAGCCCACTTCTTGTTAAATGCTGAATTATGGACTTAGTGGGTTTATTTCTAATATAAAATTAACCTCTAAAATTCGTGGGTTTTAATTCCCCTATTTTTAAAATTACCAAAATACCCTTCTAGGTTGCCAGTATGGCCCAAAAATTCCCCGGGACCCAAACAAAACCCCCGGCTAGCGTTTTCTGACTATTTCGACCCTTACGGACATGTTGGCGCACTCAAAATGACCATTCGATTGATAAAATATAATTCACTTTTTAATTCAAATAATTTAATTCCTGACGCGACTGACACGCGCGTCCCATATAAATTTCCAAATTGTCGTATTTGTGCCTCGCGACAATTTTAACATTTTCAGTACTCATGAAATTTTCAATTTTGACATCATAATCAAATACCAACTCACATCTTATTAGTATTTATACCCGGATTAATTTCTAATTAATTCTCATTTAATTTAATTAATCCCTCAAATAAAAATCAATAAAATTACGGGGAATTACACAGTGTAGGTACTCAATGATAGATTGCTTATGAGGTGCTAACGGATCCTCTAGTCCAATCCATCTACAAATATCAGTATATTCTTCCCCTCTGTGGGTGCCTCATCTGGCACTATAGTAAGAAGTCTGGTAAACTCCTTGTACTCAATAACAGTTATATTCTCCTGCTTCAGATTGAGACCTTCTGCCTCATTTCAGTCTGCACGGCGGATAGGAAGTACTTGCAATCAACCCGTGCCCAGAATGACTGAATCGTGATGTTATCCCTCTCCTCCAAGGTGGTGGTGGACTCCCACAACTACAAAGCGGTCCCCAACAGCTTGAAGGAATACAAAAGCTATCTCTGCACGTCAATGCACTCATACATGCGTAGATGCCTCTAGATATCTTTCTTCCATTGGCTGGTGACTACTATGTCCGAACTACCTAAGAACTTTGGGGGATGATCCTTCTGAAAGGCATCCCTCACCCACTCCTATACAGATGGAAGCTGTGTTGGTACTAGTGCCACTACCTAAATTCTGGGTGCAGTCTACTGTACTATCACTAATGCGGCATTCATTGCCTGGCAAACAATAGCAACTACCTCAGTCGTGTTCATCATCCCCTGAGCCGGAGCTACTAGCAGCTCGGCCTGGGCATTCATGTCTCGGGGTGCGCATCTCAGAGGCATCTAAAATGAGAAGGAAAACTATTAGTCTACAGTTATTATCAATTCTCAAATAGCTTTAGATGTAAGCATAAATACATGAATACAATAGTTCTAAAAATAGGGCTCTATATCAAGGACACTAAGCTGGAAGCAAAATAAGCTGTACAGATCCTAAAGGACACTAGAACCTGAGCTCTGATATCACCTCTGATATCACTTGTGACAGCCCACCTAATTAAATACCGGGTGATCAATCCTCTATTAAATTAAAAATCAAGATGAATGGTTGGTTCATTCTCTGCATCACTGTCACAAAATAAAATTTTCAATTTAAACACCATAAATAATTAAACTAAGTGTCAAAATAATTTAAAACATTATTTCCAATTTATTAAATCCAAACATGAAAACCTTTTTAATAACCCACAGTTTGAGAATCTCGAGATACTAAGGATGAATAATAGCACACAATAATTTGAATCATCCAGATAAACCAAACTAGTGCAAGACTATAAATAAAACCATCCTAACAGTAATTAAATCCCAAAGAGTACCAAATACTGGATATATAAATGAACATAAATCTATGACAAAAATACAAACTGAATGGATAAATGGGTGACACATGCCCTAACTAATAAGAACTAAAAATAAGAGTGGAGTCAACAATGAGGTCATCTAAGCAATGGCCTGCAACTCCCACATAAGTTGCAGCGACATCCGATCCAATAAATCTAAGCATGACGCCCCTGTGGCTGGGGACCTGTAATATGTACATATATATATAAGAGAAAGGAAATAACAGGATACGGGTCAGAGCCTGAGTGTAAAATAGTTTAAAATTTTAGTTTAGAAAGTATTTAAAATGCATACCAGCTAATGTAACAACCATGTTAGTACGCGTCACTCTCTTGAGAAATTCTCACCTCTCACCTAGTGTGCACGCCTACCGTACTATCAACCTCAAACGTTTATTTTAACTGAACTGTCCCATAAAGTTTCATATTGCTAACTACGATGGCTGAGATAATTAATTTCTGAAATTTAAGCTCTCACATATATCTTATTTTCCATTAAAAATAGCCCAGTGTTGTCACAAAATTCTCAAACACTTATAATGAAGTTGGAGTATTTATTCATTACTTAACTATTTTTATGCACAGTAAAAAGTTCCCATACTTGAATATAAATACATATATTAGCCATCATATAATATATATACTATCGTCACCCCGCATAAAATCAAAGGTGCTGGCATACTCTGCTATCAAGTCCCCGTATCACATATATTAAGGGAAATACTAGTTCGGAATCACTCTCGAACTGTATTAACATAAAACAAATACAAATGGAGGAGAAGCATAGTTCTAAGTCACTAAGAGGTCAGCACATATCCTCACGTCTCTTAGTACCGTCTGACTATTAATCAGATGGCTTGACCAAGGAATCCTATGTTCTAGGGTACGAGTCAGTATCCCCCATAACGGCCCAATCGAGATATGACCGTCCCGGCGCGGAAACCCCCTGTAGATAGCCCATTATGTTACCCCCTAAACTCTCCTTAGGTCCCTATAGACACCCCATTCTATTACCCCCACCCGCAATTCCGACTTAGCATGTTGACGAAACGTCCGTTTTCCCCTAAAACTCAACTTGGAGGCCACCGGGCGCTCTTGGGATCCATTTGACCTAAGTTAACTCTTCTACTCGACTGATACTGAATGAATATTTGAAGGGAACTAAAACTCCTTTGCAACGGTCTGCCCCGTTTGTGATTCTGACTTACAGTACGGACGAACGATCTGTTTTACTCCGAAAGGTCACCAAAAGCTTCTAGGGCCTGGTTGACCAAAGTCAACTTTCCGAATCAGACCAAACACTTTGGAATGTCGAATTACATCTCCTAACCTTTCCAACAGTCCACCCCGTGAACGCTTCAGACTTACCATGCGAATGAAGGATCCGTTTGCATTTGACGATTCCCCATCCAATGGATTGACGAATGCTTGCGAGCCATATTTGACCCAAAGTCAACTCCCAAACTTGGGAGAAGTCCAAGAACTCTAGAAGGTATCTAAATTACCTTTCCAATGGTCCACCCAATGAACGATTCTGATTAACTGTTTGCGTTCTGCGACCGATTTTCCAAAAAGGACTGAAAGACACTGGCAAATAGCAGGTTCTAGACCCTGCCTATCGATAGTGAACCTAAACGCACCTGCCGATTGGCAGAAATAGGGCGATGCCGATCGGAAATTCCCTGGGCCTATAAAAAGGAGGTCTGACCTCACTTGCAAGAGGAGCCCAAATCAGAAACATACCACTCTCTGCAAATCCAGAAAACCTCTCTCGAAGTCAGCGCAATTTCCACATCCAAAACCCTTTCCAACCTTCACTTTTCATCATCTTTTTCACCAAACTTGGTAAATTAACTACCCTCCATCCTCATCCAAGTGCAAGGGTTGCTCTCCAACACTCAAGATCAAGCTCAAGATCTTTAAGAAGGTCCAATTTTCTCAACTATCTCCATAAATTCGCATTAACTTGTTTTATTAATTAGCACTTTTATTCTCTCATCTCACATATCCTAATATACTTTTTATTTAGTATTATTTCACATCTCTTATTTTCATATAACTAAAAAACCCAAAAAAAAGAAAAAAAGGGTTTGATCATAAATTCCAAACGGGAATTCCAACACTTTTCTTACACTTTTCTCATAACTAAAACACTTTTTCTACACAAATAAGAGAATCCCCCCGATTGTATTTATGGGATAAACCCCACCCCTCATTTTGCATGCGAACTACATGGACTTTGATGCCTCTATAGGCTACGTAGGCGTCTCGGGGTAAAATCCGAGATTCGAGTCCTATTTTTGCTTTTTCTCTCATATCCTATTCTCTTTAAATTCAATCCTCCTAAATTACATATATATATACATATATTTGTCCTTTGTGGTGTATTATTCCACATGCGTTATCATTCCATCATAACGGTTAAAGTAAGGGTAATCGCGTAAATCCTATTTTCTAATATTTTTATACCTTACTATGGATGGATCGCTTTACCTCTTCCATGGTACAAGTCGATGATTCCTATCTTCACTATATATACACATGCACACATATCACGGGAAAAATAAAGGAAAATAACAAAAATTTATGAGAGACCGTAAGGGTGGAATGGGTTCCTAACACCTTCCCATTTCATAACTTAGCCTCCGGACCTTTTTCAAATCATAGTTTCGTATGCATCAGTATGTCCTTGGATGCTATCCTTTAGGGTGGCTCCCTTTCTTTTGTTGGTTTTGAGTAAAATAGACTGGCGACTCTATCTCTCTATATTTTTCACCTCACCCAAATGATGCCGACCGAAGCACTTCCGAGAGGTATGCGCGGGACCTAGGATCCTCCCTCACGCGCCCGCCCGCCACAAGGATCGGGCATGGCCATAGTGGTGACTCTGCTGGGGTTATTCTTTTGAGGGCTAGACTCTATTTACATGAGTGTTATGTTTGTTTATATTTTCCTCCATTTTGCATGTTCTCCTCTTTCATATATATCCCATACTTATGCTTCTACTCAGACGCTTGTAGAAAATTATCCATGTACACTTCGCACCATGTGCACCTAGGGTCATATATATCCACATGTTGCATGCATAACCCATCCATACTTGGTGTTCCATTGGTACTTGTACTTTGCTCCCTGTTTGGCATAATCGAAAAAAGACATTCTCATAAGATACTAATAAGAGAATCATGAATGATTCACACGACATCACCAAAGAGCATTGTTATTTGCCAAATTTTACCCAGTAACTGGAGAGTCAGTTCGTGATGGGCGCTGGTTCATCAGGGCGCAGTTAGCCTAAGCGATATGACTTTTACCTTCCATTGACCAAGTACCTTCGACGTATATCGAACGGTTCCCCCACATCGTACTGCTTGACCAAAGTTATGACGAGACGTATATCGCAGTGAAATCGTTCACGTACGCCGAGTATATCTAATTCGCTCTCACACATCCCGTCCCCATGAGGTATATGGTGAGGCAATTCACGTACACTCAGGTATATCAAATGGCTTGGCAAAACGTACCGATTGCCCACAAGAGCGAGATGTATATCATGGAAGTCACGCCAAATGGGGGAACCCTTTCGAATTCACCAAACCAACTGCATACCCGCATATAGGTGTAAAGCCTAGGACATATATGTTAGATTGTCGGTTTCTACCCGAAACTCTGCGGAAATTCTGGGTCGGCTTGCAGCCCGAATTTTCGTGCATTTTTAAAATGGGACCCTTCCCGTGAGCCAGGTCACAAGTCCAGCCATAGATTTGCATATATTACAAACCTAATTTTTCCAGACTCGGGTCCCGTTCAACATTTCATTTTGCATTTAGGAGAATTAATACAAGTGAAAACATAATTATAATAATCATGCTGAGACCGTCTCCAAAAAGAAAATTCTCCTTTCTTGATCAAAAATCCAAAAACATTTCTCCTCTCTTTAGCAAAAATCCATAAATATTTTATCTTTTTATATAAAAAAGTATATTTATTCCCTTTTTTTCAAAAATAAATCCCATTTTATGCCTTTTTAGGTCGATCGCAAACCCTTGGCCTGACTCCTTATTGGCTTCGGTCTTCAGTCAAGTCACCTCGGAGTTCCATCTGTTCCCCTAGTACTTCTTTTGAGTTTAGAATCGATATGCTTTCCATGGAGAACACAGATCAAGTACCCATTGTGAAGCTTGATCTGGAGACAGTCCTAGATCAGCTTGTGTACAAAATTGACAACCTTCAGACTGTAGCCTTTTTACTACTCTGGACATACAACCGATGTTCTTGGCAATGAAGCAAAGCCGCATTCATCACATCCCTAAAAGTCTGCAAGGCTGGATTACCCAGAAAATGTTGCCTTATTCTCCAGTGCAAACCTCCCATTAACTTTGATATTTTCCTCTCTTTTGGAGTCACCTCGTCCGGTACAAAACTTGCTAACCTGGTGAGTTCCACTTCATATTCTCAATTGACCGCTCCCCTTTTACCACATCTTGAAGTTTTCTTCTCATCTCCCTCTGAACTATGGGAGGGAAATACTTCTGATCAAATAGAACCCATAAATCATTGATGGTCATGGTATCTCTCTGCTTTGGTGTAGTCATCGACTCCCACCAAAGTAGCGCAGCTCCAATGAGTTTGAAAGTAGAAAGGATTTGCTTCCTCTCCTCAGTACACTCCACCATTCGTAGATGGCGTTGTATATCCTTCTTCCACTGATTTGCCCTAATAATATCAGAGCCTCCTTCAAATTCCAGGGGATGGCCCTTTAAAAAGGACTCTTTAACTCTCTCCCACAGAGAAGGTCCCGTAGGATCTTATACATCTTGAGCCCTTGGTTGTTGAGGTTGTGGTAGTTGTTGAACCACGACGGTCATTGGAGCATTGACCACTTGGGCCATAATATTTTCTACATCTGCAACATTTATAGTCCCCTGTTGTGGCGGCGGTGGAGGACCAACATCCTCTTCTACAGCTCTATTTCATTAATGTAATACCCCGTATTTTATGACTTTTAATTTTGGGGATTTTTAAATTTAATCAGAGATATTAATTCAATATTAATCCAGAAAATCATTTAAATACTTACTAGCTTGATGAGAGTTAGTAATTATTAGAATTGTGTTGTAAAGTAAGAGGTGTAATTGTATTTAGTAAAATTATCACGAGAATCTAATTTGATAATTTTGGAAATTTATCAGGACGCGCTTGTGTCGTGTCGGGATTAAATTCGAACTATTAAAAGTGAATAAATTATAAGTCACCCGTATGGTCATTTTGAGTGCTTCATTGTATCCGGAAGGGTCGAGATAGTCAAAATAATGTACCCGGAGGTTTAGTTTGAGTCTCGGGGCATTTCTTGGCCTAAATAACACCCCGGGAGGGCATTTTAGATATTTTACATTTTTGAGCATGAAAACCCACGAAATTTCTAAGAGTATATCAGATAATAGGAGTTGTCTTTTAGGGTTAGAACAACCAAAAACCTAATACGGACATTGGAAGGGAAGAGGAGAATCTTTCCAAGGAGTTCAAGGCCAAGAACTCCACCGTTTGCATCGCCGTCGCTGCCAAACTTTGGATCGCATATTGAGGATCGCAAAAACACCAATCTTGTCCACCAATCTGGACCAAGAATTCCCAGGAAAGTATCTATCTTTCTCTAATTCAGTTAATTCTTCAATGATGTTAGTCTAGGGTTAATTAGGACTAGTTTTCTTGAAAGAAAACATGTATTGGAAACTCTAATTTGCATGTTGTAGAGGTAAAGGACATATTCTGGAAATCAAATACACATGTAGAGTTTGAACCACAAAATTGTTGTAAATTAGGAGTATGAAATCTGGGAAAAGGATAGGAAGAAACTAAACAAAGAAAATATTAGGGTTCTTGATATTTTTACGGATTGTGCCCCTTTTAATTCGTTTTACATGATGAAAATTTGCATGTCTTACGTAGAACACCACTTATTTGAGAATATAACACTTGTAGTATAAACTGTTGCGAGTTTGGAGGCCAAAAATATTAGTTTCGATGGTTTTTGAAGAAGAAACCTGTAATTGGAAATTATGCAGTTTCGCCATACCTGCTTGATCGATCGATCGACCTAAGAGCGCCGATCGATCGACGCATCGATCGATCGCTCGACCCCTCCTGGTAGACTCATACTTCCCCTTCTAAATGGTTGAATTCGATTTAAATGAGTATAAATCTTTGTACATTCTTATTAAAACATTTTGGGAGATAAAGAGTACCAGTAGGACTTGATAAAAATGGAGCATCTCATGAAACTCTAAATTCAGGTTAACGATGAGTAAATTACACTTAAGAAATAGTGGGAACATGTGTTTAAAGGGTGAGAGTCGTAAGGAAGTTACGTCGTTTAAATGAAAGAGTACCTACTGAAATTTACACTTATGAAGATAGGATTTCACGAGTGTTACGAAATAAGTTGGAATAATCCTATAAATAAGAATAAGAGATGAACCGTTATACGGGATAATCTAGTAATGTGCAATAAGAATAAATATCATAAGTATGGGTCTTGGGTGTACCTAAATTTGAAATGGGAATAGCAGTATACATATATGACTATGTTTGTGTATATACTATATATGTGTGGAAATCATGCCCGAGCTACTTGCTATCACTGAGGTTACTGCGCTGGGACAGTCTTATCTCGATGGGACCTTTATGGGGGATATTTACTTGTACCCTAGAACATAGGAATCCTTGGTACATGCTATCAGATCGATAGTCAGACGGTCCAAAGAGACGTGAGGTTATGTGATGACCTCTTTGTGACTTGGAATTATGCTTCGCCTCAATTTGTATGTGTTTTGTGTTAATACAGTTCGAGAGTGATTCCGAACTAGTATTCCCTTAGTACGAGTAATATTGGGACTTGATAGCAGAGTATGCCAACACCATAAATTTATGTGGGGGTGCCGTTAGTATATATATATTATATGAGTGATTAATATATATACACTTAAACTTGAAATTTGGGAACTATCTACTGTGACTAAAGGTAGGTAAGTAATGTATAATTATTTCAACTTGGGTATAAGTGTTTGAAAAAGTTTGAGACAATACTGAGAAAATTTATAATTAAATGAGGTTATGTGAAAACTTTGAATTTCAAATTAATGTTCTTAACAACTAGAAATTGGTGACATGAAACCTTGTGAGTAACTTAAGATAAGCTAAATTGTTGGGATAAATAGTGCGGTAGGCATGCACATTATAAGAGAGGTGAGAATTATTCAAGAGAGTGTCGCATACTAATATGATTGTTGCATTAGCAAGTAGGCAATTTAAATACTTGCTAAATAAATTTTAAACTGTTTTACAATTGGTGTCTGACCCGTTTCCTATTTTCTCTTCTCTTGTATATATATGTATATATTACAGGTGCCCAGCCACATGGGCGTCTTGCATAGGATCCTTTGGAAGGAACGTGCTACAGCGTAGGTGGGATTTGCAGGCCTCTTGATTAGACGACCTCATTATTGATTCCACTTCTAGTTTATTTTATCCAGTTGGGCATGTGTCGCCCTATTTCCATTATTCAGTTTGTTTTACCAGAGACTGTGACTCGTTTATTTCCAGTATTTATACTTTAGGATTGTTACTATCAAGATGTTTTTCCTTTCATGTTTTAAATGTTGGAGTTACTTAGTTGAATGCCTAAATTGCTTGAATTGTATATTCCAGTCTAATTATTGTGTGAAAATTTTTAAACATGGATTATGAAAGGTTTTAAATATTGGTTTTAAATTAAATTGGGAAATTGATGTCTAAAAATGGTTTTGTCACTTAGCTTAAGTAATTAGGGTGTTTAATTTTAAAAAGTTATTTTGCGACAGTGATGCTAAAAATGAACCAAACGTTCACCTTGGTTATAATTTAATAAAGGACTGATCCCCCGGTATTTAATTAGGCAATGTGTCATAATCTAGCGGGGCGACCTCTCCTAGGAGGCATCTGAGATGAAGAAACAATAGAATAAATATAAAACAATCTGTTTTGCAGAAGATCGCAAACATAGGCAACAAAGCAGTCCTATCATTAAACTCTATATCAAAGAATGCTACGGTAGAATGTGACAAGTCTGCATAGATCCTAAAGACTCTAGAACCTAACGCTCTGATACCATCTGTGACAACCCATTCACCGAAATAAGGGGTGGCCAGGCCGATACTCAAATAAAAAGAGGAATCATAGATGGGTCATCCTCAGCATCATGACAACGTACTAAGTAACGGAATAACTACCCTTAATTTTTGGAAAACGAATTGTCAAATTATGATTTATAATTTAAAAAGGAAACATTTGAACTAAATGATTTAAAACAAGGTGGATACCCAAAACAACTTATATAATATCCGCATCAAATATACAATAAGGGGACCGAATATGTTGTCGGTCAAACAGTCTCATACAACGTAATACAACAGTTTAATTATGTTACATAATACATTACAATCAACAAATACAAAAGCTTGGGCCACACGCCCGAGTAAATGGCCCGATCATAAGTAGAGTATAAAAATGAAGGCTTCTACAAAAAATATCCTGTAATATCCACAAAGTATCACGGCTCCCTAAAAACACCGGAATAGGAAAGTCAGAACGGGCGTCCTTGCGGTGGAGGAGCACCTAAGAGGATATTAGATTCATACACAACAAGAAATATGAATGGGTCAGAGCCCGACTTTATATGATCACCAGATGAATAAAGAGTATGACAGTTATGATCATATAATCATGATTGATAAAGATGAGAATCTACCTACACAATTTAAAGCATAAACTAAGGCAATCTACATTATCGCAAACTTTATTCAATTATGTAAGAGGATAGGAGTGATTAACATTCATTAAAATCTCCATCAATTAATTTATCTCATTTCATCGTTCCGTTCCTTATCAGGAAACACAATCACAATTATATGCTCTTTATGGCATTTATCATAAATAAAGTGCCACTTGTACAAGAATAGTTATATTCATATACATATAATGATTATAAGATCGGCCGTCCGGGTTTCACCACTGTGTGCGCCCCCTAAATGACTATCATCTTCCAGGGCCTATCAATTAAGACAACCTGAGCACCTAACGCAACGTCGGGAAGTGGTCATATGCTTGCGAGTTAGTCATAACCACACCCGGAATTACCTCAGTAGCGCAGAATAAACATATAACAAACGATCATATGGCCGAGGACTATATTCACCCTGCATTCACTAGCCAGGGGACTTCATCTCACGTGCGAACTTCCCTTATGATAGCATTTAGAGAGGTGTATTTACGTAAATTATCATTGACCATATTCATTTTCATTTCCATTTTTCATATGTATGTCTCATTATGTCCGAAACCATAATCATTTACGTTTTTGTAAATGCATCATATTTTATCCGGAGCCATACGTTATTCATATAATCATTAGGACCTCAAAGAATGAGTAAACTCTCAATTTATTCTCCAAACATTTTAGGGTTTTATAACAAACCACCAAGACTATCGTACCTCGATTGAGCCTCTAAAGTCTCCAAATATGACCTTACAACTCCTAGACTCCTAATAATTAACTAAAGGAAATAAATGCCCTAACATCCATTTGTACACCCCCCGTAATAAGCCACATACAATACATTTCTAATGTAGGGTAGTTAACAAACTCATCTAGGACTCTAGGACTGTAAGTTTACTTCATAGAAGAAGGTTCCTAAGTCCTAAGCCTAAAGAAAAAAGGGTGAAATTGAGTTAAAAAAATAACTCAAAACAGTAGGATCTGAATCGATTCGCCCTGGAGGAATCGATTTGGTAGGAAAGCGAATCGATTCGGACCAGCCGAATCGATTCGTACATGAGAAGATGAATTTCTTCATAACTGCCGAATTGATTCGGATAGGCTGAATTGATTCGGTCCACCCAGACATGTAAGCTACCCCTATAGTGAATCGATTCGCTAGGGGCGAATCGATTCACCAGCCCAGAATTGCCTAATTCGTCTATGGAGTATTGGACTCCAAATTACCACCAACTCATTTCTACCCAAACCAAGGTCATTTATTACCACCAACCAATCTTAAATGCATTTAACTACTACAATTTACCCCAATAAACATCTCAATCATTTTCCAAGGATTCAAAACCCATAAATCCATAAAACCCTAACATTGTTAAACCATAACCAATACACAACTATCAATCCAAATTATTCACCCTAAACCATATATTAGCAAGTAGAGAACTTGCCTTGAGGTATAAATCTCAGATTTCTCTTGTGGTAGCAACAATCCAAGCTTCAATCTCCAATTTCTTCTTTTTCTCCTCTTTTCTCCACAATTTCTCTTCCTCTCTCTTTCTCACTAGGTTAGTAATTGCACACTTAAGAAATGAAATGAGGTGCAAGACTTAAATCGTGGATTTAGTCTAAATTCCTAACTTAGATGTTTAACACCACATTAAAATGGCTCATAACTACACATTTAAGATAAAACTAGTCAAAAGTGCTTGAAACATAAAATTACAATATGGCACTTATTTTAACTATCTCGTACATTTCGGGACGAACTACGCCCTCTAAATTGGCATCTGGCAATTTTATAAATCATTTCAGGTTCCGGTTTCATTTAAACCATAAATTTCATTTAAAGCATGCGACACTATGAAACGCACATGATGATATTTACATACACATACAGTAAATATGCAAAAGTTTTGTTAATATGCTTAATTAACTCATTTAGTTCATATTTACTCCATCATCGATATTTTATATAATTACTTCATACAGTAAATTAATATAAAATAAATGACTCAAAAGTGAGGGTTGTTACTAAACGTTTCCCCAAAAAAATGATTCTTTCCTCCTCCATTAATTTCTTTAGTTTTCGTTATTTTTTATGGTATTATTTAATATATATACACACGTTAAGAGAAATAGGGGAGTGGCGAGAGGGTGAGTTTAAGAACTGAGGGTGTATTCATGGTTTTCTTTTGCCATGGATTCACAGGGAGAGGTGAGGAGTGCGTGGGTGTGGGGTTTAAAAGAAAGAGACGGTTAATGGAAGCACGTTTAATTGGTAATTAATTGTAGATATGAGTGAGTGAGGTACAAATGCATACATGAAAAATGAGTACACATGCAGTCGATATAAGAATGTTTTTATTTGTAACAAAAAAAAATGCACTGCTTTTGTTTTAATAGGATGAGAAAAGGGTTGACATTAAAAGCCACTTATCATTGTATCATGGTTTGTTCTCCAAAAATTTAACCTCTGAGGTGGGATCCATCGATAACACACATTTTTTTAAAGATTTAGTTTTCAAAATGTTTATTTGATTAGTAAAACGCTTTAAGGTAAAGAAGGCCACAATCCCGTGTTTTTTATTTTTAAATTTCGAGACCGTCAAAGCAAAGTAGCCATTGTACTCAACAACACCCGAAAGAGTCATCATGTTGAGTTTAAGTTAAGTTTTGATTTTAATCGTATCATTATGCTTTTTCGTTTCAGATTCGGTGTGATGGATTGTTGACTAGTGTAATACCCCGTATTTTTGTGATATTTATTTTATGGGATTAATTAAATTAAATGCGTATTAATTGGAAATTAATCCGGGTTAAAATACTAGCGAGATGCGAGTTGGTATTTGATTATATGTGCATATATGATTATATATGAATTGTGGATTATGAAAAATGTCATGAGATTGAAATACGGCAATTTGGAAATTTTGTTGAGACGCGTGTGACAATCGCGTCATGGTATATAATTATGATAATTAAAAAGTGAATTTTATTTCTATAAACCGTATGGTCGTTTTGAGTTCACCAACGCGTCCGGGAGGGTCGAAATAGTCAAAAAACACTAGTCGGGGGTTTGGTTTGGGTCCCGGGGTATTTTTAGGCCATACCGGCAACGTATAGGGGTAGTTTGGTAATTTTGAATTTTGAGGAATTAAAAGCTACGAAATTTGGGAATTAATATCTGATTAGGCATTAACCCACTAAGCCCACTATTACCCAAATAGACTACGGAGGTTATTGAAAGTGTTCCTAAGACAAACCCTAGCCTCCATATCCACCATTAACCTTGGAGAAGAAAGCTTGTAGAAAGAGAGGAGAGGAGAAATCTGCAGAGGAGAGAGATCCGTTCATCAAATTCGTCATCAAATCCAGAGTTACCATTAAGGCAAATGATTTAATTTCGTTTATATAGAGAATGTTTCTTCCATGTGTAGGAATTGATAAAGAAAATCTGATTTGTCCTTGGGAGTTAATGAAAACCCATTAAATTTGGAAATAGAAATTACATTCTTGATGAGGAAATTGCATGTAGATTGGTAGTTGATGATTATTCTGATGATATTCCAATTAGTATGAAATCGAAAACGGATTTAACTAGACTTCTAGATGAGTTATAAATTCTAGGGTTCATGTGTTTGAAATTGGGGAAAAATATGTAGAGATTTGATAATTGATTGAAGTTAGAATGAATTAGCCCCACAAATCATGTTAGTATATGACCTAAATATGTTTAGGAATGATTAGAGACTTTAAACAATCGTTGGATTTATGTTTGGATGAGATTTTAGGTGTAGAGAAATTGGAAAAACGAGATAGGAATTTTTGGGCTTGAAACTGGCCACTCATTAGAAGACCTACCCAGGTCGTTCGAACGAGCTCGTTCGAACGAGCTTCTAACGAGTTGAGAGTCTGGGTTCTAACGAGAGGGATGTTCGTTAGAAGATTTTCGTTCGAATGAGATCTCGTTAGAAGACCCAGTTCGTTCGAACGAACGAACTCTCGTTCGAACAGTCTCGTTCGAACGAGACTTCGAACGAGTTGACAGTTTAGGCTTTTTAGCCTGTTTTGATCCCGAATGCCCCGTAACCTTGTGTATAGGTAGAGATAGCCTTTCCTCGATGAGTAATTGATATATTTGTGATGGTTGGGATATAATGAGGAGTCAAACCTAGAAGTGTAGTTTGAACCTAAAGGAAAAAAATGAAGTAGGACGTGAGTGTCTATTACGATGTGAGCTATTGACGGCCTAATTAATTATATTAACCAGGGGCATATAAATGGTGTAGTATTATATGTCGGTACGAGAAGAGATATGTACCAATATATTATGGTGATTACTAATACGTATGCATACTTATTATATGTATTGATTTTATGTGTATGACATACCTACCATACTTGCTATCACGGGAGGTTTGCGTTCGCTTAGGGACCTCTAATCCTTGTGTTGCCCGGATTTAGACTGGTTACCTCGATGAACATAGGTCAGAGAAGGACTTATTGGGATGTTAATAAGTCTGCTGATCGTGGGAGCGTAGGTATGTGCGTGACCCACGTGATGTGACTGTGTTCGCCTCCATTATTTGTGATGTTGTTATCTGTGAACTATTCCTGAGAGATTCGGAATATGTAATCCTTATGTACGTGATGTACCGGGATGGATAACAGAGTATGTGTGCACCGCAGCTTAGTTCTCGGGGTGCTTGTATTGTATATTTATGATGTGATTAATATACACTTAATTAATGGGAACCTTCATGTTATTGTTGTGAATATAATTATGGTATTGTTTTGAGAAAACATAACGGGTTAACCGATAGTGAAATGTATTCCATATTGAGAATCTGAGTTTAAGTAAAGCCCTCAATTTAATTGGTAACGTTAGAATGTGTTATGGGAATCGAGTAGTAAGAGGTAGAATTTATTACGTTTTGGTTTGGTATATGTGTCATTTAGATGGGTACGGTACGTTAGGAGTGCACATGTAGTCGAGAGGTGAGAATTTCATGTGAGTGCACGTCCTAACATGTATTTTGCATTTAATGTTTTAATGTTATTAAAATACTTGCTGTTTTCAAAATGTTTTCCACTTTCGGGATCTGACCCATTTGCTTTCAAATCTATTTTTGTAAAAACCGTTTTAGGTGCCCAGCCACAAGGACACCATGCATAGGATTATCATTCAGGTGACGAGCTGTAGCTGTTTGTGGAAGTTACAGGACTTTGCTTGTAGACGCTTCATCGATCTTGACTCGATATTTATCAATTATCAGTTGTAGGGCATGTCGCCCATTTCTTTTAGAGACTTTGCATTTATTTCAGTTATTCAGACTTTTGGCATGTAATTATTCAGGATTCAGACTTGTAGTATTATTTCCATTTGTTGGGATTGTTGTGGGGAGTTTTCCTTCGGATTATTATTATTATAGTTGGTTATTTCATTACTTCGTATGGTGAA
Source organism: Sambucus nigra (assembly GCA_949130495.1). Lineage (NCBI taxonomy): Eukaryota > Viridiplantae > Streptophyta > Magnoliopsida > Dipsacales > Adoxaceae > Sambucus > Sambucus nigra. Next base: position 558,665,905 of record OX422215.1, on the reverse strand, counting down.
TGGATTATGTTGACTCTTCCATTATTCTTTTATTTCATGTTAATCAGACTTAACTTAAAATTTGGCACTTACTTTTTAAATACTAGGTGGTTAGTAATTATTAAAAGGTTTTCGACAGTGATGCTATTAATTGAACCAACTTGGCATTTTGAATTAATTTAATAAAGGAGTAGCTACCCGGTATTTAATTAGCCGGGTTGTCACAGGTGGTATCAGAGCATCAGGTTCTAGTGTCCTTTAGGATCTGACGGCTTATTATGTTTCCGCTGAGCTTTCTTTGATATAGAGCCCTATACTTTAGGACTGTTGTATTCTCTTGTATGTGCTACGTTCTTCAACTATTTTAAGTTTATAACTGTGAACTTATAAACTTCGTTCTTATTTCAGATGCCTCCACGACGTGCACGAAGGGTTCCCAGGGATGCGACGCCAGAACCACAACCCGCACCAGCTCAGGGCACGATGAATGCCGCCGAGGTTGCAGCCATTGTGGCTCAGGCGGTAAATGCCGCACTAGCTGTAGTTCAGCAGGCACCACCTCAGGCGCCAATAGCCGCGCCAGTTCAGGCTCATGCATTCCCGTCTGCTTGGGAACGTGTACGTGATGCTTTTCAGAAAGCACACCCTCCAGAGTTCATAGGTAGCTCCGATATGGTAGTTTCGAGTCAGTGGAGGAAGGATATACAGCGGCACTTGAGGATGTATGAGTGCACAGATGTCCAAAAGAAGATACTAGCTACTTTTAAGATAGTGGGGTCAGCACTGCAGTGGTGGGAGTTTATTACCACCGTAGAGGAGAGGGATACTCTCACTATTCAGGAGTTCTAGGTGCGATTCGACCGCAAGTACTTTCCGTCAGCTGTTCACACGGAGATGAGAAGAAAGTTGATGAGCCTTCGATAGGAGGGTAAGACTGTGGCTGAGTATGAGGCCAAATTTACTGATCTTCTGAACATTGTTCCGGATGAGATACCAACGGAGGAAAAAAAGATACATAAATTTATAGACGGGTTGACATGGAGGATTCGTCAGCACTTGTTAGGGAACCTCTCATTAGTCATTTATTCTGATGTGGTTAACGCTGCATTGCTCCATTGCCAGGATCATAGCTTTCACATGACTGAAGGCAAGAGGTCAGGAGAGTCCATCCATCAGGGCAGGACTGGGGGAAATGGTGCCAGTGGGGCACAATCTGTTCAGGGGCAGAGGCAGGGTGATCAGGGTACCCAGCAAGGGGATCACAAGAGGTTCAGATCAGGGAACTTCAGGCATGGACAGGGAGGTTTCTGGCAGGGCCATCAGGGTCTGAACGGCCATCAGAACCAGCAGGGTCAGAATGGTCAGCATCAGTTTCAGCAGGGCCAGTAGGGCCAGTAGAGGAATGGTAACGGCCACCGGGGCCGGGGGCAGTAGGGACCGAGAGGGGGGAACTTTCCAGGGAAGTGTTTTGTTTGTGGCAAGACTGGCCATAAACGCCAGGACTATCCTGATAGGGGCAGGGCCCCGCAGCAGTAGCAGGGTGCTCGACATGAGCCACAGAGGCCACTTTTTCCACCAGCCCTTCCAGCTCCAGCCCAGGTGCCAGCTCTTCCAGCTATTCCATTAGTTCCTGTGCAGCAGGGCCAGTTACAGTATGGACGTGTCTATAACGTCCACCAGGCAGCAGCTCCGCAGGTACCACCCGCGATTGAGGGTATGTTTCCTATCCATGGTACTATGGGTCGGGTTTTGTTTGATACGGGGGCAACACATTGCTTTATAGCTACACATTTTGCGAAAGCCTTAGGGTTGTTAGCTACGAAAGAGAGCAGAGTGACGTGTGTAAACTCACCATTGATGAGTGGGTCACTTATTTTCTTTATATGCCGGGGAGTAGGGGTAGAGATTGGTAGTCTGGTATTACCTGCAGATATGTTGGTATTAGATATGCATGTTCACGATGTGATTATCGGTATGGATTGGCTCACTGGTTATAGAGCCATGATTGATTGCTTCGGCGGGAGCATTGTTTTTGCCATTCCGGGGCAAGAGATGTTTGTAGTGGCGATGCCTCTCCCAGAGGGAGGCTCGACCGCTAATTTGTATTACCTAGAGGAGGATACCTCTAAGGAGGTTGTGATTCCTTTAGATTCGATCCCAATTGTCAGGGAGTATTCTGATGTGCTTCAGGAGATACCAGGCCTACCCCCCAGTCGAGAGATAGACTTTGTTATAGACTTATTGCCAGATACGAGACCTATAGCACGCGCACCGTACCGTATGGCTCCAGCTGAGATGAGGGAGTTACGGGATCAGATTGAGTAGTTGTTGGGTCAGGGGTTTATTCGGAGGAGTACTTAGCCGTGGGGAGCCCCTGTGTTGTTCGTGAAGAAGAGAGATGGTTCACTGAGATTGTGTGTGGACTACCGAGAGTTGAATAAGGTCACGATACGGAATAAGTATCCGTTGCCTCGAATCGATGACTTATTCGACCAGTTGAGAGGAGCTTCTTTCTTCTCAAAGATTGATCTGAGATAGGGATACCATCAGTTGCGTATCAGGGAGGAGGATGTCTCGAAGACTGCATTCTTGTCGAGATATGGTTCTTACGAGTTTCGGGTTATGCCTTTTGGTTTGGCCAACGCTCCAGCAGTGTTTATGGACTTGATGAACAGAGTGTTCAGGGATTTCCTAGATCGGTTTGTCATTGTCTTCATCGATGATATTCTGGTTTACTCCCAGACAGAGGAGGACCACGCTGAGCATTTGAGGCAAGTTTTGCAGACACTACGTCAGAACGAGTTGTATGCAAAATATGAGAAATGCGGGTTTTGGCTAAAGAAGGTCCAGTTTTTGGGACATATTATTTCCGATCGGGGAATATTTGTTGATCCGAGGAAAGTATCCGCGGTGAGGGAGTGGGGACAACCCACGACACCGACAGAGATTCGTAGTGTCTTGGGCCTCGCAGGATACTACAGGAGGTTCATTCGGGGATTCTCGAAGATTGCAGGTCCTTTGACACCTTTGACTCGTAAGAGTGTGCCATTCATCTGGAGTGATGCCTGTCAGTTGGCATTCGATGAGTTGAAGGATAAGTTGACCTCAGCACCTGTGTTAGCATTGCCAAGATCGGGAGTTGAGTATTTAGTTTACACCGATGCATCCTTGCAAGGACTTCGAGGTGTATTGCAGTAGGAGAGTCAGGCCATAGCTTATGCTTCCCGTAAGCTAAAACCTCACGAGAAGAATTACCCTGCTCATGACTTGGAGTTGGCGGCAGTTGTATTTACCCTTCGGATATGGAGACATTACCTTTTGGGGGAAAAGTTTTGATTGTTCACGGACCACAAGTCCCTACAGTACCTATTCACGCAAAAGGAGTTGAATATGCGGCAGCGAAGGTGGCTTGAGTTTGTGAAGGACTATCATTTTGATATCCAGTATCACCCGGGAAAGGCTAACGTGGTGGCAGACGCATTGAGCCGTAGGCCAGCAGATGAAGTGGCAGAGGTGTGGAAGGCCAAGTGGAAAGAATTGGGACACCAGGATGCAGTGGCCCGATCATTCATGTCGGTAATGACTGTTACGCCGCAGATTGTCACGAGAGTGGTAAAGGCACAAGCAGATGACTCGTTCTGTCAGGAGCTGATAGTTCTATTACTAGCAGAGGGAGCCGAATCCTATACCGTTAGCTCAGATGGGGGATTGCGCTTCAATGGGAGATTGGTAGTCCCGAAAGAGGAGGAATTGCGGCATGAGGTGATGGCAGAGTCGCATGGCTCACGATTCGCAGTACATCCCGGTGGGGACAAAATGTACCAAGACATGAGACGACAGTATTGGTGGAGCGGGATGAAGAGAGATATTTCCGAGTTTGTCTCTAAATGCGCCACTTGTCAACTAGTAAAAGTGGATCATCAGAGACCGGCAGGACTGCTACAGCCATTGGAGGTCCCGATGTGGATGTGGGAGAGCATATCCATGGACTTTATCACGGGATTGCCTACGTCACAGAGAGGTCATGACTCCATTTGGGTAATTGTGGACTGGTTGACCAAAGTCGCTCATTTTCTACCCGTAAGGACTGACTACACTGCAGGACAGTATGCCCAGCTCTTTATTGCAGAGATAGTGAGACTTCACGGTGTGCCCTTAAATATCGTGTCTGACCGAGATAAGATATTTGTTTCACGGTTTTGGGAGAGTTTTCAGGAGGCCATGGGCACGGAATTGCGGTTGAGTACGGCGTATCACCCGCAGACTGATGGGCAAACGGAGCGTACAAACCAGATGTTGGAGGACATGCTACGTAGGAGTATCATTGATTTCGGGGGTGGATGGGAGCAGTATCTTCCACTGGTGGAGTTTGCTTACAACAACTCCTATCAGTTCACCATTGGCATGGCTCCATTTGAGGCGTTGTACGGTAGACCTTGTCGTTCCCCAGCATGTTGGTTGGAGGTGGGGGACAACAAACTACTTGGGACGGAAGTAATTCAGGATACTTCGGCGAGGATATAATTGATTCGGAGTCGCATTCGGGTAGCTCAGGACAGGCAGAAGAGCTATGCTGATGCGAAGAGGTTCTTCAGAGAGTTCCAAGTGGGGGACCAGGTTTTGCTCAGAGTATCTCCTATGAAGGGGATTATGCGTTTCGGGAAGAAAGGGAAGTTGGCACCGAGATATGTGGGACCATTTCCTATTATTGAGCGGATTGGACCAGTTGCGTATAGGCTTGGATTACCGGAGCATTTTCATCGGATTCACGATGTATTTCATATTTCCTCGCTAAGGAAATATCTTCGAGATGATTTGGCTCATTCTCATATTGCTTTGGAGGACATCGATCTCCAACTAGATAGCTCCTACGAGGAGGGGCCGATTGCTATTTTGGACCGAAGTGAGCGGAAACTGCGGTCAATGATCGTTCCGTTAGTGCGTGTTCAGTGGCGACATCATAATGTCGAGAAGTCCACATGGGAGCACGAGGATGAGATGCGCGAACGTTATCCAGAGTTGCTCTTACCAGGTACTTTCTAGTTCCGAATTTCGGGACGAAATTCAGTTATTAGGGGGGAAGTATGTAATACCCCGTATTTTTGTGATATTTATTTTATGGGATTAATTAAATTAAATGCGTATTAATTGGAAATTAATCCGGGTTAAAATACTAGAGAGATGCGAGTTGGTATTCGATTATATGTGCATATATGATTATATGTGAATTGTGGATTATGAAAATTGTCGTGAGATTGAAATACGGCAATTTGGAAATTTTGTTGAGACACGTGTGACAGTCGCGTCATGGTATATAATTATGATAATTAAAAAGTAAATTTTATTTTTATAAATCGTATGGTCGTTTTGAGTGCTCCAACGCGTCCGGAAGGGTCAAAATAGTCAGAAAACACTAGCCGGGGGTTTGGTTTGGGTCCCGGAGTATTTTTAGGCCATACCGGCAACGTATAGTGGTAGTTTGGTAATTTTGAATTTTGAGGAATTAAAAGCTACGAAATTTGGGAATTAATATCTGATTAGGCATTAACCCACTAAGCCCACTATTACCCAAATAGACTACAGAGGTTATTGAAAGCGTTCCTAAGACAAACCCTAGCCTCCATAGCCACCATTAACCTTGGAGAAAAAAGCTTGTAGAAAGAGAGGAGAGGAGAAATCTGCAGAGGAGAGAGATCCGTTCATCAAATTCGTCATCATATCCAGAGTTACCATTAAGGCAAGTGATTTAATTTCATTTTTATAGAGAATGTTTCTTCCATGTGTAGGAATTGATAAAGAAAATCTGATTTGTCCTTGGGAGTTAATGAAAACCCATTAAATTTGGAAATATAAATTACATTCTTGATGAGGAAATTTCATGTAGATTGGTAGTTGATGATTATTCTGATGATATTCCAATTAGTATGAAACCAAACACGGATTTAACTAGACTTCTAGATGAATTATAAATTCTAGGGTTCATGTGTTTGAAATTGGGGAAAAATATGTAGAGATTTGATAATTGATTGAACTTAGAATGAATTACCCCCACCAATCATGTTAGTATTTGACCTAAATATGTTTAGGAATGATTAGAGACTTTAAACAATCGTTGGATTTATGTTTGGATGATATTTGAGGTGTAGAGAAATTGGAAAAACGAGATAGGAATTTCTGGGACTGAAACTGGCCACTCATTAGAAGACCTACCCAGGTCGTTCGAACGAGCTCGTTCGAACGAGCTTCTAACGAGTTGACAATATGGGTTCTAACGAGAGGGATGTTCGTTCGAAGATTTTTGTTCGAACGAGATCTCGTTAGAAGACCGAGTTCATTCGAACGAACGAACTCTCGTTTGAACAACCTCGTTCGGACGAGACTTCGAACGAGTTGACAGTTTTGGCTTTTTAGCCTGTTTTGATCCCGAGTGCCCCATAACCTTGTGTATAGGTAGAGATAGCCTTTCCTCGATGAGTAATTGATATATTTGGGATAGTTGGGATATAATGAGGAGTCAAACCTAGAAGTGTAGTTTGAACCTAAAGGAAAAAAATGAAGTAGGACGTGAGTGTCTATTACGATGTGAGCTATTGACGGCCTAATTAATTATATTAACCAGGGGCATATAAATGGTGTAGTATTATATGTTGGTACGAGAAGAGATATGTACCAATATATTATGGTGATTACTAAGACGTGTGCATACTTAGTATATGTATTGATTTTATGTGTATGAAATACCTACCATACTTGCTATCACGGGAGGTTTGCGTTCGTTTAGGGCCCTCTAATCCTTGTGTTGCCCGGATTTAGACAGGTTACCTCGATGAACATAGGTCAGAGAAGGACTTATTGGGATGTTAATAAGTCTGCTGATCGTGTGAGCGCAGGTATGTGCGTGACCCACGTGATGTGACTGTGTTCGCCTCCATTATTTGTGATGTTGTTATCTGTGAACTATTCCTGAGAGATTCGGAATATGTGATCCTTATGTACGTGATATACCGGGATGGATAGCAGAGTATGTGTGCACCGCAGCTTAGTTCTCGGGGTGCTTGTATTGTATATTTATGATGTGAATAATATACATTTAAATTAATGGGAACCTTCATGTTAATATTGTGAATATAATTATGGTATTGTTTTGAGAAAACATAACGGGTTAATTGATAGTGAAATGTATTCCATATTGAGAATCTGAGTTTAAGTAAAGCCCTCTATTTAATTGGTAATGTTAGAATGTGTTATGGGAATCGAGTAGTAAGAGGTAGAACTTATTACGTTTTGGTTAGGTATATGTGTCATTTAGATGGGTACGCTACGTTAGGAGTGCACATGTAGTCGAGAGGTGAGAATTTCATGTGAGTGCACGTCCTAACATGTATTTTGCATTTAATGTTTTAATGTTATTAAAACACTTGCTGTTTTCAAAATGTTTTCCACTTTCGGGCTCTGACCCATTTGCTTTCAAATCTATTTTTGTAAAAACCATTTTAGGTGCGCAGCCACAAGGACACCATGCATAGGATTATCATTCAGGTGACGAGCTGTAGCTGTTTGTGGAAGTTACAGGACTTTTCTTGTAGACGCTTCATAGATCTTGACTCGATATTTATCAGTTATCAGTTGTAGGGCATGTCGCCCATTTCTTTTAGAGACTTTGCATTTATTTCAGTTATTCAGACTTTTGGCATGTAATTATTCTGGATTCAGACTTGTAGTATTATTTCCATTTATTGGGATTGTTGTGAGGAGTTTTCCTCCGGATTATTATTATTATAGTTGGTTATTTCATTACTTCGTATGGTGAATGGATTATGTTGACTCTTCCATTATTCTTTTACTGCATGTTAATCTGACTTAACTTAAAATTTGGCACTTACTTTTTAAATACTAGGTGGTTAGTAATTATTAAAAGGTTTTCGACAGTGATGCTATTAAGTGAACCAACTTGGCATTTTGAATTAATTTAATAAAGGAGTAGCTACCCGGTATTTAATTAGTCGGGGTGTCACAACTAGATATGATTTAATAGTTTAACCGCAAGACCCATTTGATTAAACTTGTGGAGAATCTGATAATGGTTGGGGAGATGAGTAAGTTTTACATCCAACAAATCAATTAATTGCCAGAATTTCCGAACAAGGTCTAAATGAGAATTGGGACTTATCATCTGCTTCGGCTATGTAAAATCTCTGGTAACAACTTTTTACTACAATTTTCTGTTAAATTCGGCCACACATCGCGTGGACTTTATGCTAGTAATATTATAAAACGCTTTACATCAATTAAGTTTTCTTCTCATTTAGAGTGCCACGTGACACTACACTAAAATCTTTAAAGTGGATGAAACACATAATTTCCTGTCCCATACCAAGCACTCAATTAATTATCCTATGTTCTTCCACTCCCATTCCAACCCGCTCTCCCTTTGAATCATCTAATATTATCCTTTTGTTTATTCATGTACTCTATTTTTATGTTAATTCGAGTGGGGTATTTATGAATTGTGTTACTCGTATGGGATCGTGTTTCAGATGAGTTGTGATCATGTTGTAGATGCATGGTGATCCTGTTTTATCATGTCGTAGATACGTATTAGCATGTTGTGTCAAGTCAACATGATTTGACACGCCTACGTGTAGCGTATAATATGTCTTTGGACTGAATAGTTCGGCAAAGAAAACTAAACAGATTGTTAAATGATTTGCACGTAGTTTTCACGTTATATCTATTTTCGAACATTCTTGTGTCTGCACTTTTTCAAGTCAACATGTTCGGTCTACACTCTTAAAATGCGGACTGTTCCACACAAGAAAAGGACTATATATATATATATATATATATATATACATAATTTTATTGTGAAGTTTCATGAATTTCCTTATTTTCTTAGGACATGTTTACATGACTTTTGCCCTGAATTTGTACATAATATTAGTAGAATATAGAAAAGTAAATTTGATCGGTTGATTCTTATTCCGCATCCTGTATGTGTGAGGGAGTTTGTAACTCCTAGTGCATGTGTGCATATATATAATCTAGTTGGGTTTATAACATGCTTTATATCGAAGAATAATTGTGTTCGTCTTTTGAAATTATATGGCCAAACCAAATCTTTGATTATGAATTTTATTTTATTTCATTGTAATCCTCAACTGTTCTATTTTATTTCATTATAACCAGTATATCAAGATAATTTTACCAACTCCTTGAAATGAATCTCTTATTTATAGTCAAAGTGTATCATTTTTTTATGTTGTCACAATATATTATAAATAGGGGTCATTTGCACAAGGTTCGCGATCACAAACCATGAAGTTGTTAAAATTTGTACCAAGTTTGTAGAATAGGGTTAGAAAAGTGGGAAATAAAGTATGTGTATCAATTTATAATATGTTAATTGGCTGATATCAAGCTTTCAGATTGAAGAAAATGGTTATGTTCTAGGTTTTTCGTGCGGAGACTAGACCTATCGGTGGAAAAAAACTAGGCACTTCTTAGGAAGAATATGAATTTATAATTTTCGTACAATTGACCATTTCATTTCATTTCATTTCATTACACTTTGTTTGATCTGGTCTATTTTTTTTCATACATCACTTAATTTTTTTTTATTTGATCGATCAAATTTGTTTCACGCTGGAGCTTTGTGCATTTTTCTTATTGTTATTGATCGATCTGATTCTTTGTATCATATTGTTGGTTGAAGAGGGGTCATTTACATTTTTCGTATTTATTGTATCCCATCATCATTTTGGAACGTCCCTCTCAGTCTCTTAGGGTTTTCTTCATCTACAAATCCTTAAATCGATGAGGCATGGTGCGAAGAGTACTTTATGTATTGAAACCCAAATAAGATTTGTTGTCCATGGGATGTGTTGAGCTTCAATTTTCAAGGTTTATATACATTTTTTTAATTATTGAATGAATGTTAAATTTGTGTGAGATTTTGATTTCAATCTCGGGGTTATAATTTGATTTTTTGAGTTTTGCGTACAATGCTCCCTCACTATATTAGCATATTGCAACTCTTTTATAAGTTAAAATATAATTTATGCGTGATGGGTTTTGTGATTGTAGTGACGAGTAAGACATTTTTACAAGGATTCTTTAAAAGCTAATTTTTTACCCTTCATTCTTAGTGGCTCAAGAGGTTTTTGTATTTTTTGGTGTAAAAGAATCTTATATAAATTGATTTCCTTTTTCTATTAATTTTACGGTTTCCTAATATCTAGTGTGATTAGTCATAAATTCTTGGAATTTATTCCCATAATTTAGAGGCTTTTATTACCCCATGCAGTGTAATTTAAGTTGATTTATCTCATATCCTTGCTGCTGACATCTTCTATCTAGTGCATCGAGTTTCATGTATTTCTCTTACATTTTGCAGGAAATTTATGCAAGTGAAGAAAAGAGATAACTAAAAATCAAGAAATAAGGAAAAGAAGAAAACTCAAGGGCAAAAGTGTAATTTTACATTCGGAATTTGGATATGAAATCTAAAATAAGTTAAAGACCTTGAGTCCACAAGCGTATAGAAAGAAACGACATCCCAATCCGAGTCCTGATTACAAAGTTATGAAGCTTTAAAGTTGAGAAGAAATCAAATGAAGAATGAAGGAAAGATGCCAAGACAACCGAACTGATAAGAATCTAGCAGAATTGGTTCCCTTCACTAGAAAGGGAAAATCGAACCGATAAAAAAATAAGGGGATCGATTTAGTAAACTATGAAGACCAGACCGAACTGATGATAAAAATATAAATGATTTGGCACACTGTAAAAAGAGTATTAGTTTGCCGAGTAAAGAAGGAAAAAATAGAACCGCTCCGGCGGGACGAAATTTGCATATTTTATTCTTTAAAATTAGAGTTGTGCATGGTGCAAACACTTAATAAAATGTGAGAGTTATATTCTATTGTAATACCAGACATTAGGGAGTTAGTTTTTACGTGGTTTTGAGAGATTATTGAAGGCAAGAACCCTAGGATTCATCTTCATCATCAATTGTTCATCATTACATTAAATCTAAGCTTTTTTCTTTAATACAAGTACAATTTACTTATTTCTTTCAAGTTCTCTGATCTTTTTATCTTATGATTCATTATTTTTTTTACTTAGAATTGTCTTTTACTTGTTTAATTGCATTTTTACGTAAAAATGATTTCATGCAACGTAGATATCGAGTTTAGTCATATTTACACCATGTCCGGCTATGTTTTTAGCGGGTTGGGGTACATGAACCCAACCTAGGTAACACATACGGACTTAAAAGTGGATAAAAAGTAATCCCTCATTCAACGGTTTGAACTTTACGAAGATAAAGAATTATAGGTCTTTTAATTCCATTTTCCCCATGTAACCAGAATATTTAAGGGTGAAATTGGAATCTTGATAATTTATCATCCTCGTCAAATAAATTTTTTGATTTAATATTGTGTGGTATGTAGTCCTCATATCTCGAATGCTTAGAGAGTTTAAATTATCTTTTTGAAGCTTTTATGTTCTATATAAACACAGACAGCTCGGGGGAGTGTACCCTAACTCCATTTTCTCTCATATAGTTAAAGTTTAATTTAGTTCTCTTTGAATGCGTAGTTAGTTATTAATCTAATTTATGTTGCATTAGTTGATAGGTGCGATAAAAAAATCATCATCTTTTCCCCTCTTTCTCTAAGTCATTCTAGAGTAAAACGTTCTTCCTATTTGTCGTCACAAGTTATCGTCCGATTTCCTGAGTTCGGCACCTGGTTTAGCGGATTTATAGATGAGAGATCGACTTACACTTGAGTCAGTAGAAGCACGCACTAGAAACACTTTTAAAGTCGCTGATTCGTATCGAATATTGCATATTTTTGCCCTATATCTTTATGCATTCTAGCACTTTTAAGGTCCTAAATGCCTATATTAATGTTCATTAACCATACAACCTCGTATTTGGATATATACATGCTTTGCAGGGGTTAATTGTGATTTTTTAGGTATTGGAATGCTAAAAGTGAGGATCTTTTGCATTTCGAAGAATTTCCATCATCGAATGCTACTTCAAGGTCATTTTAGTCAATTCACATTTCATCTCCAGATCATGTTAATTCCATGGAGGCGTAGTCATTGAGTTATCTTCGTGTGGCTGCAAACGGCGCGTCGTTTAGAGTCCGAATGGTGGAGTTATTTCCATTTTCATTTTCACACCTTTCCCCCTCTTCATGGACCAAGAAGGCCAAGAAATAGAGTTCTGATCGACCGTGGTTTGAGATTTTACCATGCGAAGGAGATAGAAGGTTTTGCCCTGCTCTATTAATCGATCGACGATTTGGGTCGATCGATCGATCCTGCCAGATATTTGGCAATTCGTTCCTTTTCATTTCTTTTTCCTTTATTTCTTTTATAACTTACTATATAAATTAATTTTGGTTTGTATTTTCATTATCTACATTTCTGTCTTAAATTCTAGGTTTTGTAGAGAGATCTTTGCCCTATTCTACATTTTGGGTGTTTAGCCCATTATTTGTAAGTCAATATACTATTCATTCATCTTCTTTGTTGTAGTTTACTTATTTTAGCTTAATTTCCATTATTGCCATTAATTACCCTTGCCTAGATTAACTTTTATTTCATTTATCTATTGATTTCATAATTAGGTTTACTTGATTTCTTTCATTACATGTCATTTACCATGCTTTCAAGCTAATTTAATCTAGGTTGTGGCGGATTGAACTCAGTTTGGGTTGACGGGTTTCTTTGCTTTGGTGATGGAGTTTACGGGTTTATTTCGAGTGTGTTGTCCTAGTAATTACGCTTAGGAGATTTTATGGGGTATATCATGTGTACTCTGTGATTACGACGTTGAATGCGTAATTTCTAGGGTATTTGTTGACGCCAAAATCTTAGTAGACTTTTATACGAATTCAGAGGTGTGACAACTCTTGATTTAATTAACTGTCGAAACGAGACACAATGTTAATAACTCGTGAACCCATGTAACCATTTATACTAATTAACTTGGGTGAGGGATATTCGACGCAACCTATAGTTTTTATTCGCTTTGCTAATCTAGTTTAAATACACTCACCTAGTTTAATCTTTTCTCTTTTTTCTCTTTTCCTTTTTGTTAAAATTATCTTTTACACTTTTAATTTAGAAGTATTAGACCAATTAATATTCTAGCAACACGTCTCTATGGATTTTTGATACCCGAACTTGGCCATTATACTCCCTTTTTGAGTGTAGTCATAGGTTTAGGTTTTTGTATTAAGGCGGTGAACAGAAAAAAATGATCGGCGTTTTGACAAGCACCACTTTTCACCCTTGATCAGTCGCGTCATAGGACATTTTTGAAATTTCCTTAAATATATTTTTCATTATCTTTTATGATTACTGGAGTGGGTATCTCATTATGTTTTTTGTGTTATAAATGTTACCAGGTAAAAATCTAAGGTGAAAGATTTGTTAGTCCGAACTGTTTCCGAATGTTATCAGTGCTTCTCAATCCTCCATCAAAAAATATTTTTATATAGATTGTTAGTCTCAACTATTATTATGGATTATTGTCAATCCCATTAAACATTGCTTTCATGCAAACCAACCGTCATTGACGTCACTAATATTATTGTTTAGGGTGCCACGTTACAATTGCACTCATGTATGTCACATAAGAAATATTAAATTAAGAGATTATGAAGGTAGAGAAATATGTCCCAACACAATCACATACAAACAAATTAAGGATCACTGGTCTTATTCTTTGCTTCATAGAGTTCAATGCATAGTTATTTAATTAATAATATCATACCTATAAACATTTTTTGGATACTTCCCTCTTGTGCGCAGATTAGGGGAAGTGGGTTTTGTTCTGTGCAAGGTTGTGGTCGGTGGATGATTGAATTTTATTAGACGTATCTAGTACAAAGTGTCACAGTGTCATCGGTATGTCACCGAATAAGTGTAACACATAAATTGACAAAAAATTTAAAGTATTTTGGTCCAATTTTTATGGAAAAATTTTCTTTGGGGGTGGGTTAGGTAAAATTTTCCAATAGCTTTTAAAATTTCGCCGCCCCATGCTCTCAAACATACCCTAAAGATTGAAGTCCTTGAGAAAGAGAAGATGTGTGCTAAAAGTTATGGGCTTGTATATTTCATCAAAACAATTCAACCATTCGATGGGTGAATTGTAAATCAAAAGTTTCAATGGTTGAAACTAAACATACATATATTTATTTTACATATAGCTGAGTTTTTGCACCAAATTTGGCAAAGATTGTCTCCACGGTGAGGAAATCATCTCCACTAAATTTGGGGAAAATTTTCAATGATTTACCTCGCATAAGTTTTTACCTTGAAGAGGGTTGTTGTTTTTGGATTTTTTGGGTAATCACTCCTTTCTTTTGTAACATATTACTCAAACTTTAATTATTCTCAGTTTATTTCCAAATAGCTAGTCATGTTCATACTTATTACTAACTTGGAGAGGTCCTTACTGATTACTTATCATGATCTTTGGGTATATTTAGTGCAGGTTGTTGTTAACTTTGAGGAGTTTGCTAGTCGTATGACACATGATGAACAACATAATTTTCTCAAGTATTTATCTCCTATCAACATTTCTAGACTTCTAGACAGGTTTGTATATTCATCCTCTATCTCATAATGTCTCATTATATGCTACAAGTTATGGGTTTGATCTTTTGTTATGCTTTGTGCATTTTTCGTAGATTTATTATATGTATGTGTAGAAAATAGGCACATTTTCATGTTACATGGAAGATGGGTCATTTACATTTTTCTAATTTCTATATTGAAGGGCCTAAGTTAAGGTAATAACTTATAATAACTTACCTTATTTGCAAACATAGGTTTTGTGTGACTAATTTGTTCTTAAATATATGCATGGATAGCTTCAGTTGCTTTAGATATGAGTATGATTGAGTCTTAAACACATGTTTCGATATCTAAACCGAGCTACTATAGCTTTAAAGTTATGCTCACAAATTGAAAGATAATTATGTAATAAACACTCTGTTATTATGTCTAACGCCATTTGTTACATGTTGTGTTAGAGTTGATGTACCTTTCACAGTTTAAGGACCGTATCCTTTTTAGTTTAAAAAAGTTGTAATTCATTATATGATTTGGTTTAATTTGAACATAATGTAAGAAATTGTGGGTTTTATGTTCTGTGAAATAAAAAGGAGCCAATTTCATTATGACAAATTTGAGTTTTATATTTGAGCACTTCTTGTATCATGTTGGACAATAGGGTTATTCTAACTTTAATCTTTTGCGTTCTCAGATTAATATGAAACTCTGAAATACATTTTTTGTATAAATACAAATCTGAAATATGTTGCCCTTCGCATCTTCAACAATTAAAAAGTGTATTTGAAGTTCGGAGAGACATCAATCTTAACATAAAGTCCAAGTCAGCAAAATTTATATTGGAATCCAACATTTTCAGTTTTTGTCTTCTCAAATAACATAGGACTCCTAGCAATTACTCAAAACTATAAAATTTTCAAATGGTTTCAAAATAACAATTTCAAGCAGTAAAACTATCAGTTGAGTATAGATAATTGAAAAGGTAGCACTTAAAACGGGTTAAGTTATTTTTTTCGAATTATGTAGTTTTTTCTAGAAACGTGTCTGAACTATTATTAATGCAAAAAAACACTCCTAAACTATGCAGTAGGTTACGAAGACCCCCTAGGGGAAAAAAATCTTTGCAACACAGTGCATAATACTAGGGAAGTTTTCACATGGAAACTAGTTTGTTGTGTTTGTTGCATAATTTACATAGCAGTGGGGATTTTTTCCAAAGTAAAAAATTCAATGAATATGGAAAAAAAAAATACTAAGAAAGCAATAAGATAGTGTATAATGATGGGCATACAGTGTTTTGATCCTTGGCTTACTTAAGACATGTAGGTCAATCTCAAACCCCATAAGTTCAAGCAGCTTAAACCCGTCCATATCTAGCATACGAACATCACCATCACTAATAACCAAATCATATTTCTTTTAGCTGGCGTGTAACATCTCCAGTGCGTTGTCTTCTCGATTCATTGTCTCAACTTCTCCAACTATATGCATATGAAATTTAAAGAAAACATGGGAAATTTGTGGATGTGCGCTATCAAAAAAAAGTTTATGTTATCCTTCATGAGTGAACATCTATCGAATAGAATGCATAATAAGTCTTTTGGTATTTTTTTTAGTTTCCTCATTTTAATGAAATTTCAGTTTGTTGTCGATGAATAAATTTCTTTCTTTTGGCGTACCATGATATAATTATGTTTAATTTCTCTATATTCAGCTGCACCAACACATCTATCTATACAGGTTATGGACTATGGGCATGATAATCTAGAAGTTACTATTGTTTATGAACCCAAATTTTGTTGATCTAAACGAAGACTTCCTCTTAGTTGTTCCAAACGAAAAGAAGACAAAGGGGATCTTCTTGAAGAGGTATGTATGCAATGGTGAAAGCTATGAGAATTATACGATCTTTATGCTTTTAATGTCAATCTGATACGAGAATTATACCATATTTATGTTTTTAATGGCAACCCAATACGATATTAATATATTTACATAGATGACATCATATTTACTTTTGGTTCAATAATATAAAGCACGATAGCAATGCAGGATATTATTTGTGTTATCTTGATCCATGAAAACTATATTTTCTATATGATATAGTAGAGCATGGACTATGTTTAAGGCCTCTCTCTAATAGAGTTGTATTTACATTATTTGGATCCATCAAAACATTAGTCAATTACTTTAAAATTAATTTTCCCCGTTACTGTATATGTCTTACGCCTTTGATTTGATTTGATTCAATTTCACTTGTACATGTGATCAATAATCAAGAAAAGTAAATAAATACATTATAACATATCTATTTTATCTTCTGCAGTATTATGAAACAGCTCATAAGCTAAACTTTTCATCTTTCTTTTTGTAGGAGAAAATGGAAGAAATCATTATCCATTACACTCCTATTAAGTACATAACTTTGCTTGCAAATAAATTTTTTGAACTGTTACATTACATGCCATCTTATAGAGTCCTTAAGACATTGATTAATACCCTGCTAACATTTTTATATCATAAGCATACCTTTATTAGTTTATATTTCCGTATTATGTTTATGGGTTATTGTCTCTAAAGATTTATGAAAATGGACTTTGGGGAAATTTGAAAGGTCATATAACACGTGTAAAATCTCTATTCTTGACCTTTCAAATTTCCCAAAAGTCAAGTTTGAAAGGTCAATATTATATTTCATATTAGTTTCTTTACGATCTTTAATTATCTATTTTGAAAGATAATATTGAGTTGCGTAAGTATTTGATTAAGACATCGAGCAAATGGAACATCATTATTGCAGATATCAACTGTTCCACGTATTTTACCGTCCACATAATAAGCAAAGGGGAAAATGAAGAGAATGATCCCGATCGATATTAACCTCGTATTGTTACTTTTCTTTAGGAGCTACCTGAAGGCAGTTGGTATTGTTCGCACTTCGCACTGCACTTATCAGATTTGCAAAGATATAATATATTCATTGATTATAATTTTAAAACATCTCATTTTTGGGGTAATTGTATTCAGATGTTATATTCGATGCGTTTTATGAAATCACTCTATTCAGAGTGGAGGCTTAAATAAAATTTAAATGTTGAATATAATGTCCTTATTTTTGTGGACTATTTTTTAAATGTTCTTAGGATTTGAATAGTGCGACAAGCATAATTGAATTTGTTTAAATTCGGGACATGATACTTATATATATATAGTACTGCTCTTGTGCGGAACGATCCGTATTTTAAGAATGCGGACCAGACATGTGTCACCTGAAGATGAGCCCAGAAAAGAGAGAGAATGTGACTATAATTTAGCCGATAATTTCTTGGATCACCGGTCCGCACTCTTAAAATGCTGACTGGTCTGCACAAGAGTAGTACTGTATATATATATATATATATATATATATATACATTAATATTACTAACATACCTTTGTCGTTACAAAATCAGACAAATATAAAACATGTGCAATAAGGTAATCGAGGTATTATAACTTGTTGGCCTGAAAATATACCTAGGGGATGAATTTTTTGACGTTTTGTTATGGAAAGAACGAAATATTTAAATTAATTTCTACAATGCACGTTCTGGGAGAGGCAGAGACAAACCCACGAGTACACTATGGGTTTTACACAATCCGCCTTCAGGATATAATGCAGTGTATGGACAGTTGTTTGATTCAAACTCTGTATTGTTTGATCAAATCGGGAACACTCTGAATTGGTAATCTGATAATAGCAAAATGTAGACGATGAAGAGAGGAGAAATTAGCAATTTTCGATGCCCAAAAACGAGGCTTGGAACTCTTTTTATAGCCATTTATGTGACTGTTCTTCAATAGTCACAACTCTTCATACTGTATATATATCTATATTATATGAGAGGGGGGTGTTTTACTGTTCCAAAAAATCTTTGGTTGGGATCGATTTTTTTTGGGCGATCTAAGGTTTCCAGATTGTGCCATGTAGGATTGTACACATTATGACATGGCAAATGAGATAACTTACTATTTCAACCCCGTAAGCTACCCGACATCTCATTCTCTCCCCCATCACTCATCTCACTCATCCCTCCAAACCCTACCGATCTCTCCCTCTCATGAACCAGTCATCGTCCCTTCCTTCTCTCATCTTCACGCTGCACTTCCCCCACGCCCATGAGGTAATCTCTCTCCCTTTTACACACACACACACACACACAGACAATCACAATCACACCTTATCTCCCTCTCTCTTACACACAAAAAATCCCATACACAGTCTGATTTCAACATACACCCACACATTCACACCCACACCCACAATCGCATGGGTGTGATTTCAATATACACACAATCTGATTTCAACATACACATACAATCACACACACAATCGAACACACAATCTGATGGGTGAGATTTTTAGGGTTTGCTTTGCATTTTGGGGTTTTGCATAACACCTTACACACACAATCGTGCACACACAATCTGATGGGTGTGATTTTTAGGGTTTTCAACAAATTGATTTCTTGGGGTTTTGCATAACACCCGATTTTAACATTAGATTAAAATTTTGGGGTTGTTTATTTTTTCTTTTTCAGATTAAGAAAGAGTGAATGCTCTTTATTATCTTCAAATTATGCACCTCTCGAGGGTGAGTTGTGTCCAGAATAACGTATACATTATTCAATTAATGGCCTGCATTATCCCAAATTGTGGATGCTTTATAAGTATTGCGTTCCTCCTATTTGGTTCTAAAACATAAATCATTTATTTTTTATTCATATGAATATGATATTTTCGGACTAAAAAAAAAAAATCGTTTATTCTTTACACTAAAGTTCTTGGTAATTATTTTATATAATTTTATATAATTGGTGTTGCAAGTGGAAATAAGTTTAATTGCGGGGTTCAACTTTCGAGATGGCGGAATGCTATTGATTTTTATCTTAAAAATTAGCATAGCGCTCTGAAGTTATTGGTATTTGGTAATGATACATTTTTTTTGTTGAAGGAATAGGAATCATGGATGCGGGTATTGGGATCGAATGATTAATAGCGCACGGTTCGGATGCAATAGAGTGACATGGCCTAATGGTAAGATACTATTCAAACCATTTGGGGTTGATTTTGCTTTAAATGGAGATTTCCGACTAAACAAAATTAATTGTTTGTGCTTTACACTAAAGTTATTAGTAATTATTTTGTATAATGGAGATTTCGGACTTGCATTATTCAATATTCGTGTTGCAAGCATAAATAAGTCTAATATGGTTTAAATATGTATACGATGTCTGTTCAATTTTGGGTGCATTTGAGTTTTTGTGTGTTTTCTTCAGATGTTGGGGAATGCATAGTTAGTTAGATATACACTATTACGGGGTTCAACTTTCGAGATGGCGAAATGCTATTGATTTTTATCTTAAAAATTAGCATAGAGCTCTGAAGTTATTGGTATTTGGTAACGATATATTTTTTTGTTGAAGGAATATGAATCAAGGATGCGGGTTTGGGATCGAATGATTGATAGTGCACGGTTTCGATGTAATAGAGTGACATGGCCTAATGGTAAGATACTATTGAACAAAATATTTTGGCGACTCATATGTACTCATTTTAGAACTTCTTTACAATTTAAAGTAGTACGTAAGTTCTTCATTTTCAATGGCCTAACGGATGATCTTTGTTCTCAGTTGCAATTTTTTGTTGGTGGGTGACTTAAATTCACAGGAACGAGGTAACCATCAAGCTCAATGTTAAGTTGAATTTTTTTTCTTTATGCTGTTGGTTATAGAGTAGATTTTAGTTGCAACGAATCAGTTTATGTTCTTTTATGTAGATAATGAAATCAAAACTCCCGTGTGAGGATATGTTCTGTTCGGTTCAGTTAATTTATTCTTGCGCCTCTCCAGAAATCGGGCCACTGTTGAATAATCCTGATTGTCTTTGTTCTTCTTTCATTTCAGGCTTGACCATTGATATCTCTAATATGTCTCTGATATGTTGATACACCAAGTTGCCTGCTCAACTTCTTCTGCAGATAAATTATGCAGAAATCTGATTTGGAATCCTCTATATGACACAGTATGTTATATAACTAGCTACTATATTTCAAAAATATTAAATATATACCTTTTCTGTCTAGTCTATATTATATGAGAGGGGGTGTTTTACTGTTCCAAAAAATCTACGGTTGGGATCGATTTTTTTGGGTGATCTAAGGTTTCCAGATTGTGCCATGTAGGATTGTACACATTATGACGTGGCAAATGAGATAACTTACTATTTCAACCCCGTAAGCTACCCGACATATCATTCTCTCCCCCATCACTCATCTCACTCATCCCTCCAAACCCTACCCATCTCTCCCTCTCATGAACTAGCCGTCGTCCCCTCCTTCTCTCATCTTCACGCTGCCCTTCCCCCACGCACATGAGGTAATCTCTCTCCCTTTTACACACACACACACACACACACACACACACACACACACACACACAATCGCACCTTATCTCCCTCTCTCTTACACACAAAAAATCCCACTCACAGTCTGATTTTAACATACACCCGCACATTCGCACCCACACCCACAATTGTATGGGTGTGATTTCAACATACACACACACAATCTGATTTCAACATACGCAGACAATCACACACACAATCGAACACACAATCTGATGGGTGAGATTTTTAGGGTTTGCTTTGCATTTTGGGGTTTTTCATAACACCTTACACACACAATCGTGCACACACAATCTGATGGGTGTGATTTTTAGGGTTTTCAACAAATTGATTTCTTGGGGTTTTCCATAACACCCGATTTCAACATAAGATTAAGATTTTGGGGTTGTTTATTTTTTCTTTTTCAGATCAAGACATAGTGGATGCTCTTTATTATCTTCAAATTATGCCGCTCTCGAGGGTGAGTTGTGTCTTGAATAACGTATACATTATTCAATTAATTGCCTGCATTATCCCAAATCATGGATGCGTTATAAGTATTGCGTTCCTCCTATTTGGTTCTAAAACATAAATCATTTATTTTTTATTCATATGCATATGATATTTTCGGACTAAAAAAAAATTGTTTATTCTTTACAGTAAAGTTATTAGTAATTATTTTATATAATTTTATATAATTGGTGTTGCAAGTGGAAATAAGTTTAATTACGGGGTTAAACTTTCGATATGGCGGAATGCTATTGATTTTTATCTTAAAAATTAGCATAGTGCTCTGAAGTTATTGGTATTTAGTAATGATATATTTTTTTGTTGAAGGAATAGGAATCATGGATGCGGGTTTTGGAATCGAATGATTGATAGCGCACGGTTCAGATGCAATAGAGTGACATGGCCTAATGGTAAGATACTACTCAAACCATTTGGGTTTGATTTGCTTTAAATGGAGATTTCCGACTAAACAAAATTAATTGTTTATGCTTTACACTAAAGTTATTAGTACTTATTTTATATAATATGGAGATTTCTGGCTTGCATTATTCAATATTGGTGTTGCAAGAGGAAATAAGTTTAATATGGTTTAAATATGTATACGATGTCTGTTCAATTTTGTGTGCATTTGAATTTTTTGTGTTTTCTTCAGATGTTGGGGAATGCGTAGTTAGTTAGACATACACTATTACGGGGTTCAACTTTCGAGATGGCAAAATGCTATTGATTTTTATCTTAAAAATTAGCATAGCGCCCTGAAGTTATTGGTATTTGGTAACGATATATTTTTTTGTTGAAGGAATATGAATCATGGATGCGGGTTTGGGATGATTGATAGCGCACGGTTCCGATGTAATAGAGTGACATGGCCTAATGGTAAGATACTATTGAAGAAAATATTTTGGCGACTCATATGTACTCATTTTAGAACTTCTTTACAATTTAAAGTAGTACGTAAGTTCTTCATTTTCAATGGCCTAACGGATGATCTTTGTTCTCAGTTGCAATTTTTTGTTAGTGGGTGACTTAAATTCACAGGAACGAGGTAACCATAAAGCTCAATGTTAAGTGGAATTTTTTTTCTTTATGCTGTTGGTTATAGAGTATATTTTAGTTGCAACGAATCAGTTTATGTTCTTTTATGTAGATAATGAAAGCAAAACTCCCGTGTGAGGATATGTTCTGTTCGGTTCAGTTAATTTATTCTTGCGCCTCTCCAGAAATCGAGCCACTGTTGAATAATCCTGATTGTATTTGTTCTTCTTTCATTTCAGGCTTGACCATTGATATCTCTAATATCTCTCTGATATGTTGATACACCAAGTTGCCTACATAGCTTCTTCTGCAGATAAATTATGCAGAAATCTGATTTGGAATCCTCTATATGACACGGTATGTTATATAACTATGTACTATATTTCATAAATATTAAATATATACCTTTTCTATCTAGTCTATATTATATGATAGGGGGGTGTTTTACTGTTCCAAAAAATCTACTGTTGGGATCGATTTTTTTGGGTGACCTAAGGTTTCCAGATTGTGCCATGTAGGATTGTACACATTATGACGTGGCAAATTAGATAACTTACTATTTCAACCCCGTAAGCTACCTGACATCTCATTCTCTCCCCCATCACTCATCTCACTCATCCATCCAAACCCTACCCATCTCTCCCTCTCATGAACCAGCCATCGTCCCCTCCTTCTCTCATCTTCACGTTGCCCTTCCCCCACGCACATGAGGTAGTCTCTCTCCCTTTTACACACACACACACAATCGCACCTTATCTCCCTCTCTCACACAAAAAATCCCACTCACAATCTGATTTCAGCATACACCCACACATTCGCACCCACACCCACAATTGTATGGGTGTGATTTCAACATACACACACACAATCTGATTTCAACATACACACAAAATCACACACACAATCGAACACACAATCTGATGGGTGAGATTTTTAGGGTTTGCTTTGCATTTTGGGGTTTTGCATAACACCTTACACACAATCGTGCACACACAATCTGATGGGTGTGATTTTTAGGGTTTTCAACAAATTGATTTCTTGGGGTTTTGCATAACACCCGATTTCAACATAAGATTCAGATTTTGGGGTTGTTTGTTTTTTCTTTTTCAGATCAAGACATAGTGGATGCTCTTTATTATCTTCAAATTATGCAGCTCTCGAGGTTGAGTTGTGTCTAGAATAACGTATACATTATTCAATTAATTGCCTGCATTATCCCAAATCAAGGATGCGTTATAAGTATTGCGTTCCTCCTATTTGGTTCTAAAACATAAATCATTTATTTTTTATTCATATGCATATGATATTTTTAGACTAAAAAAAATTGTTTATTCTTTACAGTAAAGTTATTGGTAATTATTTTATATAATTTTATATAATTGGTGTTGCAAGTGGAAATAAGTTTAATTACGGGGTTCAACTTTCGATATGGCGGAATGCTATTGATTTTTATCTTAAAAATTAGCATAGCGCTCTGAAGTTATTGGTATTTGGTAATGATATATTTTTTTGTTGAAGTAATAGGAATCATGGATGCGGGTTTTGGTATCGAATGATTGATAGCGCACGGTTCAAATGCAATAGAGTGACATGGCCTAATGGTAAGATACTACTCAAACCATTTGGGTTTGATTTGCTTTAAATGGAGATTTTCGACTAAACAAAATTAATTGTTTATGCTTTACACTAAAGTTATTAGTAATTATTCTATATAATATGGAGATTTCTGGCTTGCATTATTCAATATTGGTGTTGCAAGCGGAAATAAGTTTAATATGGTTTAAATATGTATACGATGTCTGTTCAATTTTGGGTGCATTTGAATTTTTTGTGTTTTCTTCAGATGTTGGGGAATGCATAGTTAGTTAGACATACACTATTACGGGGTTCAACTTTCGAGATGGCAAAATGCTATTGATTTTTATCTTAAAAATTAGCATAGCGCCCTGAAGTTATTGGTATTTGGTAACAATATATTTTTTTGTTGAAGGAATATGAATCATGGATGTGGGTTTGGGATGATTGATAGCGCACGGTTCCGATGTAATAGAGTGACATGGCCTAATGGTAAGATACTATTGAACAAAATATTTTGGCGACTCATATGTACTCATTTTAGAACTTCTTTACAATTTAAAGTAGTACGTAAGTTGTTCATTTTCAATGGCCTAACGGATGATCTTTGTTCTCAGTTGCAATTTTTTGTTGGTGGGTGACTTAAATTCACAGGAACGAGGTAACCATCAAGCTCAATGTTAAGTGGAATTTTTTTTCTTTATGCTGTTGGTTATAGAGTAGATTTTAGTTGCAACGAATCAGTTTATGTTCTTTTATGTAGATAATGAAAGCAAAACTCCCGT
Source organism: Sambucus nigra (assembly GCA_949130495.1). Lineage (NCBI taxonomy): Eukaryota > Viridiplantae > Streptophyta > Magnoliopsida > Dipsacales > Adoxaceae > Sambucus > Sambucus nigra. The sequence continues at coordinate 558,640,997 of OX422215.1, read as the reverse complement.
GAGAGAATATGTTCTGTTCGGTTCAGTTAATTTATTCCTGCGCCTCTCCAGAAATCGAGCCTTGAATAATCCTGATTGTCTTTGTTCTTCTTTCATTTCAGGCTTGGCCATTGATATCTCTAATATCTCTCTGATATGTTGATACACCAAGTTGCCTACACAGCTTCTTCTGCAGATGAATTATGCAGAAATCTGATTTGGAATCCTCTATATGCCACGGTATATTATATAAATATCTACTATATTTCATAAATATTAAATATATACCTTTTCTGTCTAGTCTATATTATATGAGAGGGGGGTGTTTTACTGTTCCAAAAAATCTACGGTTGGGATCGATTTTTTTTGGCCAATCTAAGGTTTCCAGATTGTTCCATGTAGGATTGTACACATTATGACGTGGCAAATTAGATAACTAAAAATTTCAACACCGTAAGCTACCCGACATCTCATTCTCTCCCCGATCACTCATCTCACTCATTCCTCCAAATCCTACCCCTCTCTCCCTCTCATGAACCAACCGTCGTCCCCTTCTTCTCTCATCTTCACGCTGCCCTTCCCCCACGCCCATGAGGTAATCTCTCTCCCTTTTACACACACACACACACACACAATCACACCTTATCTCCCTCTCTCTTACACACAAAAAATCCCACATACAGTCGGATTTCAACATACACCCACACATTCGAACCCACACCCACAATCGCATGTGATTTCAACATACACACACACAATCTAATTTCAACATACACAAACAATCACACACATAATCGAACACACAATCTGATGGGTGCGATTTTTAGGGTTTGCTTCGCATTTTGGGGTTTTTCATAACACCTTACACACACAATCGTGCACACACAATCTGATGGGTGTGATTTTTAGGGTTTTCAACAAATTGATTTCTTGGGGTTTTGCATAACACCCGATTTCAACATAAGATTAAAATTTTGGGGTTGTTTATTTTTTCTTTTTCAGATCAAGACATAGTGGGTGCTCTTTATTATCTTCAAATTATGCGGCTCTCGAGGGTGAGTTGTGTCCAGAATAACGTATACATTATTCAATTAATGGCGTGCATTATCCCAAATTGTGGATGCTTTATAAGTATTGCGTTCCTCCTGTTTGGTTCAAAAACATAAATCATTTATTTTTATTCATATGCATATGATATTTTCGGACTAAAAAAAATAATTGTTTATTCTTTACACTAAAGTTATTGGTAATTATTTTATATAATTTTATAAAATTGGTGTCGCAAGTGGAAATAAGTTTAATTGCGGGGTTCAAATTTCGAGATGGCGGAATGCTATTGATTTTTATCTTAAAAATTAGCATAGTGCTCTGAAGTTATTGGTATTTGGTAATGATATATTTTTTTGTTGAAGGAATAGGAATCATGGATGCGGGTTTTGGGATCGAATGATTGATAGCGCACGGTTCGGATCCAATAGAGTGACATGGCCTAATGGTAAGATACTATTCAAACCATTTGGGTTTGATTTGCTTTAAATGGAGATTTCCAACTAAATAAAATTAATTGTTTATGCTTTACACTAAAGTTATTAGTAATTATTTTATATAATGGAGATTTCCGGATTGCATTATTCAATATTGGTGTTGCAAGTGGAAATAAGTTTAATATGGTTTAAATATGTATATGATGTTTGTTCAATTTTGGGTGCATTTGAGTTTTTGTCTGTTTTCTTCAGATGTTGGGGAATGCATAGTTAGTTAGGCATACACTATTACGGGGTTCAACTTTCGAGATGGCAGAATGCAATTGATTTTTATCTTTAAAATTAGCATAGCGCTCTGAAGTTATTGGTATTTGGTAACGATATATTTTTTTGTTGAAGGAATAGGAATCATGGATGCGGGTTTGGGATCGAATGATTGATAGCGCACGGTTCCGATGTAATAGAGTGACATGGCCTAATGGTAAGATACTATTGAACAAAATATTTTGGCGACTCATATGTACTCATTTTAGAACTTCTTTACAATTTAAAGTAGTATGAAAGTTCTTCATTTTCAATGGCCTAACGGATGATCTTTGTTCTCAGTTGCAATTTTTTGTTGGTGGGTGACTTAAATTCACTAGAACGAGGTAACCATCAAGCTCAATGTTAAGTTGAATTTTTTTCTTTATGCTGTTGGTTATAGAGTAGATTTTAGTTGCAACGAATCAGTTTATGTTCTTTTATGTAGATAATGAAATCAAAACTCCCGTGTGAGCATATGTTCTGTTCGGTTCAGTTAATTTATTCTTATGCCTCTCCAGAAATTGGGCCACTATTGAACAATCCTGATTCTCTTTGTTCTTCTTTCATTTCAGTCTTGGTCATTGATATCTCTAATATCTCTCTGATATGTTGATACACCAAGTTGGCTGCTCAACTTCTTCTGCAGATAAATTATGCAGAAATCTGATTTGGAATCCTCTATATGACACGGTAAATTATATAACTATCTACTATAATTCATAAATATTAAATATATATCTTTTCTGTCTAGTCTATATTATATAAGAGGGGGGCATTTTACTGTTCTAAAAAATCTACGGTTGGGATCGATTTTTTTTGGGCGATCTAAGGTTTCCAGATTGTGCCATGTAGGATTGTACACATTATGACGTGGCAAATGAGATAACTTACTATTTTAACCCCGTAATCTACCCGACATCTCATTCTCTCCCCCATCACTCATCTCACTCATCCCTCCAAACCCTACCCATCTCTCCCTCTCATGAACCAGCCGTCGTCCCCTCCTTCTCTCATCTTCACGCTGCCCTTCCCCCATGCCCATGAGGTAATCTCTCTCAGTTTTACACACACACACACACACACGCACACACACACACAATCGCACCTTATCTCCCTCTCTCTAACACACAAAAAATCCCACACACAGTCTGATTTCAACATACACCCACACATTCGCACCCACACCCACAATCGTATGGGTGTGATTTCAACATACACACACACAATCTGATTTCAACATACACACACATTCACACACACAATCGAACACACAATCTGATGGGTGCGATTTTTTGGGTTTGCTTTACATTTTGGGGTTTTTCATAACACCTTACACACACACAATCGTGCACACACAATCTGTTGGGTGTGATTTTTAGGGTTTTCAACAAATTGATTTCTTGGGGTTTTGCATAACACTCGATTTCAACATAAGATTAAAATATTGGGGTTGTTTATTTTTTCTTTTTCAGATCAAGACATAATGGATGCTCTTTATTATCTTCAAATTATGCAGCTCTGGGTGAGTTGTGTCTAGAATAACATATACATTATTCAATTAATTGCCTGCATTATCCCAAATCATGGATGCTTTATAAGTATTGCGTTCCTCCTATTTGGTTCTAAAACATAAATCATTTATTTTGTATTCATATGCATATGATATTTTCGGACTAAAAAAAATAATTGTTTATTCTTTACACTAAAGTTATTGGTAATTATTTTATATAATTTTACATAATTGGTGTTGCAAGGGGAAATAAGTTTAATTGCGGGGTTCAACTTTCGAGATGGCGGAATGCTATTGATTTTTATCTTAAAAATTAGCATAGCGCTCTGAAGTTATTGGTATTTTTTGATGATATATTTTTTTGTTGAAGTAATAGGAATCATGGATGCGGGTTTTGGGATCGAATGATTGATAGCGCACAGTTCAGATGCAATAGAGTGACATGGCCTAATGGTAAGATACTATTCAAACCATTTGGTTTTGATTTGCTTTAAATGGAGATTTCCGACTAAATAAAATTAATTGTTTATGCTTTACACTAAAGTTATTAGTAATTATTTTATATAATGGAGATTTTCGGCTTGCATTATTCAATATTGGTGTTGCAAGCGGAAATAAGTTTAATATGGTTTAAATATGTATAGCATGTATGTTCAATTTTTAGGTGCATTTGAGTTTTTCTGTGTTTTCTTCAGATGTTGGGGAATGCATAGTTAGTTAGACATACACTATTACGGGGTTCAACTTTCGAGATGGCGGAATGCAATTGATTTTTATCTTAAAAATTAGCATAGCGCTCTGAAGTTATTGGTATTTGGTAACGATATATTTTTTTTGTTGAAGGAATAGGAATCATGGATGCGGGTTTGGGATCGAATGATTGATAGCGCACGGTTCCGATGTAATAGAGTGACATGGCCTAATGGTAAGATACTATTAAACAAAACATTTTGGCGACTCATACATACTCATTTTAGAACTTCTTTATAATTTAAAGTAGTATGTAAGTTCTTCATTTTCAATGGCCTAACGGATGATCTTTGTTCTCAGTTGCAATTTTTTGTTTGTGGGTGACTTAAATTCACAGGAACGAGGTAACCATCAAGCTCAAGGTCAAGTTGAATTTTTTTTCTTTATGCTGTTGGTTATAGAGTAGATTTTAGTTGCAACGAATCAGTTTATGTACTTTTATGTAGATAATGAAATCAAAACTCCCGTGTGAGGATATGTTCTGTTCGGTCAGTTAATTTATTCTTGCGCCTCTCCAGAAATCGGGACACTGTTGAATAATCATGATTGTCTTTGTTCTTCTTTCATTTCATGCTTGGCCATTGATATCTCTAATATCTCTCTGATATGTTGATACACCAAGTTGCCTGCTCAACTTCTTCTGCAGATAAATTATGCAGAAATCTGATTTGGAATCCTCTATATGACACAGTATATTATATAACTATCTACTATATTTCATAAATGTTAAATATATACCTTTTCTGTCTAGTCTATTTTATATGAGAGGCGGGTGTTTTACTGTTCCAAAAAATCTACGGTTGGGATCGCTTTTTTTTGGGCGATCTAAGGTTTCCAGATTGTGCCTTGTAGGATTGTACACATTATGACGTGGCAAATGAGATAACTTACTATTTCAACCCCGTAAGCTACCCGACATCTCATTCTCTCCCCCATCACTCATCTCACTCATCCCTCCATACCCTACCCTTCTCACCCTCTCACGAACCAGCCATCGTCCCCTCTTTCTCTCATCTTCACGCTGCCCTTCCCCCACGCCCATGAGGTAATCTCTCTCCCTTTTACACACACACACACACAATCGCACCTTATCTCCCTCTCTCTTACACACAAAAAATCCCACACACAGTCTGATTTCAACATACACCCACACATTCGCACCCACACCCACAATCGCATGGGTGTGATTTCAACATACACACACACAATCTGATTTCAACGTACACACATAAACACACACACAATCGAACACACAACTTGATGGGTGCGATTTTTAGGGTTTGCTTTGCATTTTGGGGTTTTTCATAACACCTTACACACACAATCCTACACACACAATCTGATGGGTGAGATTTTTAGGGTTTTCAACAAATTGATTTCATGGGGTTTTGCATAACACCCTATTTCAACATAAGATTAAAATTTTGGGGTTGTTTATTTTTTCTTTTTCAGATCAATACATAGTGGATTCTGTTTATTATCTTGAAATTATGCTGCTCTCGAGGGTGAGTTGTGTCCAGAATAACGTATACATTATTCAATTAATTGCCTGCATTATCCCAAATCATGGATGCTTTATAAGTATTACGTTCCTCTTTTTTGGTTCTAAAACATAAATCATTTATTTTGTATTCATATGCATATGATATTTTCGGACTAAAAAAAATAATTGTTTATTCTTTACACTAAAGTTATTGGTAATTATTTTATATAATTTTGTATAATTGGTGTTGCAAGTGGAAATAAGTTTAATTGCGGGGTTCAACTTTCGATATGGCGGAATGCTATTGATTTTTATCTGAAAAATTAGCATAGCGCTCTGAAGTTATTGGTATTTGGTAATGATATATTTTTTTGTTGAAGTAATAGGAATCATGGATGCGGGTTTTGGGATCGAATGATTGATAGCGCACGGTTCAAATGCAATAGAGTGACATGGCCTAATGGTAAGATACTATTCAAACCATTTGGGTTTTATTTGCTTTAAATGGATATTTTCGACTAAAAAAAATTAATTGTTTATGCTTTACACTAAAGTTATTAGTAATTATTTTATACAATGGAGATTTTTGGCTTGCATTATTCAATATTGGTGTTGCAAGCGGAAATAAGTTTAATATGGTTTAAATATGTATACGATGTCTGTTCAATTTTTAGGTGCATTTGAGTTTTTGTGTGTTTTCTTCAGATGTTGGGGAATGCATAGTTAGTTAGACATACACTATTACGGGGTTCAACTTTTGAGATGGCGGAATGCAATTGATTTTTAACTTAAAAATTAGCATAGGGCTCGGAAGTTATTGGTATTTGGTAACGATATATTTTTTTGTTGAAGGAATAGGAATCATGGATGTGGGTTTGGGATCGAATGATTGATAGCGCACGGTTTCGATGTAATATAGTGACATGGCCTAATGGTAAGATACTATTGAACAAAATATTTTGGCGACTCATATGTACTCATTTTAGTACTTCTTTACAATTTAAAGTAGGATGTAAGTTCTACATTTTCAATGGCCTAACGGATGATCTTTGTTCTCAGTTGCAATATTTTGTTGGTGGGTGACTTAAATTCACAAGAACGTGCTAACCATCAAGCTCAATGTTAAGTTGAATTTTTTTTCTTTATGATGTTGGTTATAGTGTAGATTTTAGTTGCAACGAATCAGTTTATGTGCTTTTATGTAGATAATGAATTAAAAATCCCGTGTGAGGAATTGTTCTGTTCGGTTCAGTTAATTTATTCTTGCGCCTCTCCAGAAATCGGGACACTGTTGATTGTCTTTGTTCTTCTTTCATTTCAGGCTTGGCCATTGATATCTCTAATATCTCTCTCATATGTTGATACACCAAGTTGCCTGATCAACTTCTTCTGTAGAAATCTGATTTGGAATCCTCTATATGACACGGTATATTATATAACTATCAACTATATTTCATAAATATTAAATATATACCTTTTCTGTCTAATCTATATTATATGAGAGGGGGGTGTTTTACTGTTCCAAAAAATCTACGGTTGGGACAAATTCTTTTTGGGCGATCTAAGGTTTCCAGATTGTGCCATGTAGGATTGTACACATTATGACGTGGCAAATGAGATAACTTACTATTTCAACCCCGTAAGCTACCCGACATCTCATTCTCTCCCTCATCACTCATCTCACTCATCCCTCCAAACCATACCCATCTCTCCCTCTCACGAACAAGCCATCGTCCCCTCCTTCTCTCATCTTCACGCTGCCCTTCCCCCACGCCCATGAGGTAATCTCTCTCCCTTTTACACACACACACAATCACACACACAATCGTACCTTATCTCCCTCTCTCTTACACATAAAAAATCCCACACATAGTCTGATTTCAACATACACCCACACATCCGCACCCACACCCACAATCGCATGGGTGTGATTTCAATATACACACACACAATATGATTTCAACATACACACACAATCACACACACAATCTGATAGGCGCGATTTGTGACACCCCGACTAATTAAATACCGGGTAGCTACTCCTTTATTAAATTAATTCAAAATGCCAAGTTGGTTCAGTTAATATCATCACTGTTGAAAACATTTTTTTTGTAATTACTAACCACCTAGTATTTAAAAGCAAGTGCCAAATTTTAAGTTAAGTCTGATTAACATGCAGTAAAAGAATAATGAAATAATAACAACCATTCACTATAATGAAGTAATGAATAACCAACAACATAAATATAAATCCTGAGGAAAAAACCTCACAACAATCCCACAACTGAAAGTAAAATGACAAGACTGAATCCTGAATAATTACATGCCAAAGGTCTGAATAACTGAAATAAATGAAATATCTCTAAAAGAAATGGGCGACATGCCCTACAATTGATAACTGATGAATATCGAGTCAAGATAGATGAAGCGTCTACAAGCAAAGTCCTGTAACTTCCACAATCAGCTACAGCTCGTCACCTGAATGAGAATCCTATGCATGGTGTCCTTGTGGCTGGGCACCTAAAATGGTTTTTACAAAAATAGATTTGAAAGCAAATGGGTCAGAGCCTGAAAGTGTAAAACATTTTGAAAACAGCAAGTGTTTTAATAACATTAAAACATTAAATGCAAAATACATGTTAGGACGTGCACTCACATGAAATTCTCACCTCTCGACTACATGTGCACTCCTAACGTACCGTACCCATCTATAAGACATCCATATCTAACAACCCGTAATAAGTTCTACCCCTTACTACTCGATTCCCACAATACATTCTAGCGTTATCAAATAAATAGAGGGCTTTACTTGAACTCAGATTCTCAATATGTAATACATTTCACAATCGGTTAACCCGTTATGTCTTTTTTTTTCAAAACAATACCATAATTTTATTCACAATGTTAAAATGAAAGTTCCCATTATTTAAGTGTATTTTATTCACATCATAAATATACAATACAAGCACCCCGAGACTAAGCTGGGGTGCGCACATACTCTGCTATCCATCCCAGTACATCACGTACATAAGGATCACGCATTCCGAATCTCTCAGGAATCGTTCAGATAACAACATCACAAATAATGGAGGCGAACACAGTCACATCACATGGGTCACGCACATACCTGCGCTCCCACGATCAGCAGACTTATTAACATCCCAATAAGTCCTTCTCTGACCTCTGTTCATTGAGGTAACCAGTCTAAATCCGGGCAACACAAGGATTAGAGGGCCCTAAGCGAACGCGAACCTCCCGTGATAGCAAGTATGGTAGGTATGTCATACACATAAAATCAATACATATATACTAAGTATGCACACGTCTTAGTAATCACCATAATATATTGGTACATATCTCTTCTCGTACTGACATATAATACTACACCATTTATATGTTCTCGGTTAATATAATTAATTTGGTCGTCAATAGCTCACATCGTAATAGACACTCATGTCCTACTTCATATTTTCCTTTAGGTTCAAACTACACTACTAGGTCTGACTCCTCATTATATCCCAAACATCCCAAATATATCAATTTATCATCAAGGGAAAGCTATCTCTACCTATACACAAGGTTACGGGGCACTCGGGATCAAAAAAGGCTAAAAAGCCTAAACTGTCAACTCGTTCGAAGTCTCGTTCGAACGAGGCTGTTCGAACGAGAGTTCGTTCAAACGAACTGGCCTATCTAACGAGGTCTCGTTCGAACTAAGTTATTGAATGAACTTCACCCTCGTTAGAAGTCAATGGTCAACTCTTTAGAAGCTCGTTCGACCGAGTTCGTTCGAACGACCTGGGCAGGTCTTCTAACGAGCAACCAGATTCGAGCCCAGATTTCTTATTTTCGTTTTCCCCATCTCTCTACACCTCAAATCTCATCCAAACATTACTCCAACGATTGTTTAAGGTTCCTAATCATCCCGAAACATCCTTAGGTCACATATTAACATGTTTGGTGGTGTTAATTCATCCTAACATTATTCAAATATCAAATCTCTACATATTTTTCCCCAATTTCAAACACATGAGCCCTAGAATTTATAAATCATCTAGAAGTCTAATTAAATCCATTTTTGGTTTCATACTAATTCTAATATCATCAGAATAATCATCAACTACAAACCTACATGCAATTTCCTCATCAAGAATGTAATTTCTATTTCCAATTTAATGGGTTTTTCATTAACTCCCAAGAATAAATCAGATTTTTTTATATCAATTCCTACACATGGAAGAAACATTCTCTATTAAAATGAAATTAAATCACTTGCCTTATTGGAATCTCAGATTTGATGACGAATTTGATGAATGTTCTCTCTCTCTCTGCAGAATTCCTTCTCTCCCTCTCTCCAAGCTTTCTTCTCCAAGCAACAATGGTGGCTAGGGTTTGTGCTAAGGGACTTTTTGGAACAATTTCAATAACCTTCGTAGCCTATTTGGGTATTAGTGGTCTTAGTGGGTTAATGACAAATCAGATATTAATTCCCAATTTCCGTAGCTTTTAATTCCCCAAAATTCAAAATTACCAAACTACCCTTATACGTTGCCGGTATGGTCTAAAAATGCCCCGGGACCCAAACCAAACCCCCGGCTAGTGTTTTCTGACTATTTTGACCCTTCCGGACGCGTTGGCGCACTCAAAACGACCATACGGATAATAGAAATAAAATTCACTTTTTAATTATCATAATTATATACCATGACGCGACTGTCACACGCGTCTCAACAAAATTTCCAAACTGCCGTATTTCAATCTCACGACAAATTTCATAATTCAAAATTCATATATAATCATATATGCACATATAATCAGGTACCAACTCGCATCTCGCTAGTATTTTTAATCCGGATTAATTTCCAATTAATACGCATTTAATTAAATTAATCCCATAAAATAAATATCACAAAAATACGGGGTATTACACAATTTTTAGGGTTTGCTTTGCATTTTGGGGTTTTGCATAACACCTTACACACACAATCGTGCACACGCAATCGGATGGGTGTGATTTTTAGGGTTTTCAACAAATTGATTTCTTGGGGTTTTGCATAACACCCGATTTCAACATAAGATTCAAATTTTGGGGTTGTTTATTTTTTCTTTTTCTGATCAAGACATAGTGGATGTTGTTTATTATCTTCAAATTATGCAGCTCTCGAGGGTGAGTTGTGTCCAGAATAACGTATACATTATTCAATTAACTGCCTGCATTATCCCAAATCATGGATGCTTTATAAGTATTGTGTTCCCCCTATTTGGTTCTAAAACATAAATCATTTATTTTGTATTCATATGCATATGATATTTTCGGACTAAAAAAAATAATTGTTTATTCTTTACACTAAAGTTATTGGTAATTATTTTATATAATTTTATATAATTGGTGTTGCAAGTGGAAATAAGTTTAATTGTGGGGTTCAACTTTCGAGATGGTGGAATGCTACTGATTTTTATCTGAAAAATTAGCATAGCGCTCGGAAGTTATTGGAATTTGGTAATGATATATTTTTTTGTTGAAGGAATAAGAATCATGGATGCGGGTTTTGGGATCGAATGATTGATAGTGCACGGTTCAGATGCAATAGAGTGGCATGGCCTAATGGTAAGATACTATTCAAACCATTTGGGTTTGATTTGATTAAAATTTAGATTTCCGACTAAACAAAATTAATTGTTTATGCTTTACACTAAAGTTATTAGTAATTATTTTATATAATGGAGATTTCCAGCTTGCATTATTCAATATTGGTGTTGCGAGCGGAAATAAGTTTAATATGGTTTAAATATGTATACGATATCTGTTCAATTTTGGGTGCATTTGAGTTTTTGTAAGTTTTCTTCAGATGTTGGTGAATGCATAGTTAGTTAGACATACACTATTACGGGGTTCAACTTTCGAGATGGCGGAATGCAATTGATTTTTATCTTAAAAATTAGCATAGCGCTCTGAAGTTATTGGTATTTGGTAACGATATATCTTAAAAAGTCATCCGTTTGCACAACCACCACCACCAACGCGTAGATCGCGCGACGGGGAACGCAACCACACCAAAATCATCCGCAAACCCGAACTTCGAAAATCCCAGGCAAGTGTTTATCTTGCTTATTTCGTTGATGCATCACTCATATTAGTTTAGGAATGATTAGGATGAGTTGTATGCAAGAAAAACCCAATTTGAGATAGGAAATTTGCATGTAGTGATGATTCAAATGCTATTCTAGAAACCCTTTATCGTGTAGAGGATTAAACCACGAAATTATGATGTAGTATAAGAAAGAAATTCTAGAAAATATTGATTAGAACCATGTTTAAGAAATTCTAGGGTTCTTGAGATTTTTATGAAGTTTTTGCCTATTAATCCATGTTTAGTGACGGAAATTCACATGCTTTACGTAGGAAATACATAATATGATGATATAATGTTAGTAGTACAAATTCTTGGATGATTGGGAATGAAAAATATGGAATTAATTGAGGTTAGAGGATGAAACCCGTAACTGCAAAACTGCAGAAATCGTATACCTGCTTGATCGATCGATCGAGCCAAGAGCTTCGAGCGATTGAAGGTTCGATCGATCGAGCCCCAAACCTCGATCGATCGACCCCTCCTCGCAGACTTATGTTCCCCTTTTGAAATTGTTGAATTGATTTGAAATGAAGAAAACTTCTTAGACATCCTTGTTAAAATAATTTGGGAGATAATGATGACCAGTAGGATTCATTAATGAATAAGAGACCTTTAATGTAAGGCGAGATCCATATTTTTGGGATATTTTACATAAGGGACAATGTAAGTATATATTAAAGGGGAGAGACACATGAGAGAGTTACGTTGGAACATAAATGAATACCTACTGAATTGTACATTTGGAAGGATATAGTCCATGAGGGTCGTCTAGTAAGTTGGAAAATCCTTCGAATTAAAGTTAGGGAAGAACTGTTATACGGGGTAATAAATAATGGAAAGATAAGGATAAATGTTGTGATTATGGGTTATGGGATGAACCTAAATTGATATGATAAAAGTGGTATATTTATATGATTGTGTATGCATATATTATATACATGTGAAAATCATGCCCGCACTACTTGCTATCCCCGAGTTTACCGCGTTGGGACGATCTTATCTCGATGTTCCTTATTGGGGATATTGACTCGTACCCTAGAAGGTACATATACTTGGAACAAGCTATCGAATTGATAGTTCAGACGGTCCTAAGAGACGTGAGGGTATGTACTGACCTCTTAGAGACTTGGAATCTATGCTTCGCCTCAATATTGTTTGTGTATGTGTTAATACAGTTCGAGAGTGATTCCGAACTTGTATTTCCCCTAGTGTGAGTGATACGGGGATTGGATAGCAGAGTATGCCCGCACCATAGTTTTTTATGTGGGGTGCTGTTAGAATATATATATTACTCGAGTGTTTAATATATATAAGAAATTCTGAATTTTGAAACTACCTACTGTGTTATGGTAAGTAAGACTGATATAATATCTCAAATTGGAAATACTTGTTTTGAAAAGTATAATATGACACTGAAGAGCTTTATTAATAAATAAGGTTATAATGAGAGCTCCCCTATTAAATGAAATCCTCCTTTTAAAAAATTATATTGTTCGGTTTTAAAATCTTATGAGTAACCTAAGATAAGTTAAACCATTGGGACATTTAGAGCAGTATAAGATAAGGTAATACATTGGGAAGGTTAGTACGATAGGCGTGCATATTAGAAGAGAGGTGAGATTTTCTCAAGAGAGTGCCGCACTAATATGTTATTGCATTGGCCTGTAAACAATTTAAATACTTGCTAAACGAATTTTAAATCATATACACTATTGGGCTCTGACCCGTTTCTATTTTCTTTCTCTCTTGTGTATATATGTATATATTACAGGTGCCCAGCCACAGGGGCGTCTTGCTTAGGATCCCTTGGAAGGAACATGCCGCAGCTTAGGTGGGAGTTGCAGGCCACTTGCTTAGACGACTTCATTTACTTGATTCCAATTCTAGCATTCTCAGTTATTGTGGCATGTGTTGCCCTTTCCATTATTTAGTTGTTTTATTTGGACATTATGATTCAGTTATTGTACTATTGACACTTTGGGATTATTATTGTCTGGATGTTTCACTTTAAATTTTAATGTTGGGATTCAATTGTCGGATGTTTAAATTGTTCGGATTATATGTTCCTGGATTATTGTGATGTGATTCGTTATATATTAAATTGTTGTAAATAGTTAAATCTTGTTTTCAAAAATAAAAATTTGGAAAGTAATGTTAAAAAACTAGTTTTGACACTTAGCTTAATTAATTAGGGTGTTAAATTGGAAAAGTTATTTTTACGACAGTGATGCTAAGAATGAACCAACTGTTCACCTTGATTTTAATTTAATAAAGGAGTGATCGCCCGGTATTTAATTAGGCGGGGTCTCACACTTGGGTAACATTATTTAGGTATTTTCTAATTTCTATACCTTGCTAAAGTATTGGGGAATAAACGTATAGTTGACTATTGACATAAAAGTATTGGGCAATATCCGCAATCATTAGTTGAAAATGTCTGGCAATAGTCAGCAATATGCCTAATTATTAGTTGAAAATGTCTAGCAATATGCCTCATAGTTAGGCATATCTATATAACTATATAAAAACTGTAGTTTCAACTAATAATTAGGCATATTAGTTGTTTATGAAATGTGTTTAGTTATTCAAAATCATTTGTTGATTTAAATATTGTTGTTCATGAAATTTTATTGGCTTTGAATTTCAGTAGGTGGGCAGCAACAGGTTAGTGGGGTGGGGTGGGGTGGGGGGAGGCAACAGCTGGTGGGTGGGGTGGGGTGGAGAGGGGGCGCTGAGTGGTGGCAAGTTGGGGAGGCAAGGGGTGATGGGTGGGGGCTGAGTGGTGATCGCACCAGCAGGTAGAGGGTGATGGGGGGGCCAGGTGGGTCGGAAATGGGGGGGGGGGGGGGGGGAGTCAAGAGCAGGTGGGGTGGGTTGGAGGGGTTGGAGGGGGTCTGAGATGACTACATAGCAGCAGTCCGCCCTCACTCTCCCTCTCCCCTGCCCAAAGTTCTCTCCCTCTCCTCTCACCTTCCCCTCTCTCGGATCTCCCTCCCTCTCCTCTCCCTCCCCCACCTTCCCTCCCTACTTCGGGCAAGACAACCACTGCTCCGGTCTCTTCTCACTAGTAATTCCTTTTTGAGTTTGTTATCTTATTTTATGAAACTTTGATTTGTTGATGAAATTTTATGGATATTATCATATTGATTTTGTAATTATATGAATTCATAATTTTTCCCCATTTTCATCCTAATTGTTAATTTGTATTCTATTTATATTCTATATGCCATAATATTTTAATGTATGGTAATCTGGTTCATTCATACGATGTATAGGGCAATCATGAATGGTGGAAAAAATCAATGGAATTTGTTCCCATATTTTGATTAGAATACCTATGCTATTTTGATGAGAATACCTGTGCTATTTCATGTTTAGTTATTCTTTACTCCCATTTTGTTTCATTTTCATCCAAGGCTGAAAACGAGTGCACTATTGTGTTTAGTTGAAGCCATGTAGAGTTTTTATTACTTTAGCAGTTTTGAGTGTGTGTGGGTTTTATATAACACTTTAATGAAATATGACATTCTATCCTTTATTCAGGCATCTGAATTTAATGTCCAAGTGCTACCATGGATTTCTATTAAGGTAAATTTGCCCACAATCCACAAAAAATGACCCATTTCATATTCTTTTGTTTAATTTAGGGGATTACCCAGACTTTGTACAAGTAAATGCCATTGTTCTAACTCTATTTTAGGGGACTTCTTTATTTTTTGTAATTAATGTTTATTAGTTTGTTACCATTCTTGGGTAATATTTATTGTTGTAATTGGTGGTTCATCTACAAGTTTAAATTTGAATTGGGGTCTTAGTAATCATGAAAATCTTTTACAGGTGATATATATGTGTTGTAAAGAAACCTAAAGAGGCAAAGCCTATGGAGAAGTTGACAGGTGATATACAAGTTTTTTTAAATCGTTGACACGTGTTGTAAATGAAACCTTTTGACTTGAATTGTTCATGATACAATATTTTAGAAATTTGTATATGTGCCTTCAGTGTACTTGATTCGAACTCATCTTCATGATGACATTTTATTGAGATAAATTTCATATATATTGAGATTAATTTTTCATTAATGGAATTTGGGCCATTAATTTATATTGGGCTCATTGTTCGGATGTGTATTAGTGTTGTTGCAGACTTTGTATTGTTCTACTATTTTTTTTCGTAAACAGGGTGGTGGATAGTCCTATAAACAAAAGATATTCTGCCCAAATTTTTTAAAATGTTTACACTCTATTTACTGTAAACAGGGTGGTGTATTGTTCTACTAATGGTTATGTCATTCCCTCTATTTACTATTATATTTGAGGATTAATATTTTTAAATTTTTTTTATACAGTTTCAGCTATTGGAACAACAACAAATGATGAAACAACAACATAGGTTACTACACAAGTTATTTGAGATTTTTCTATGGAGTGGATTTCACATTTCATGTCCAAGGTATGGTTTCATTTTTTTTTACTTTTTTTGTTTGATGACATCTCGAGGAGCTCTATTTGGTGCCTGAATTCGATTTTTTATTTTAGGGAATGGCACCACGCGATTCTTCAATTAATTCACAACAAACATGTTATTACGGAGATCACACTCTTATCAGGACTATAATGACATGCAATTCAGGGCAGGTGTTTTTTTCGTGTCCAATTTTTTTCATTACAAATCAAAGAATTGGAGTTGAAATAGTCTTGCGTTTGTTCATTTGATATTTTTGTTCATAATTGTATAATTGTGATAGTATATTTTTGTTGGACAGGGTGGATAGTCCGATATACAAAGGAGACTTTGTCCAATATTTTTTAAAAATATTTACACTTTCGCACTATAAATAATATTTTTCGTATTATAAGTGATGTTAGAGGGTGGACAGTCCGATATATAAAATTTTCACATTTGTGTTGTAATAAAACTTGACTTGAATTGTTTACACGTTTCGATAGTCTTTAAGCAAAGAAAATTATGACCATTTCTTTTAAATTACACTTTGTTTCGTCGGATAACGAAGTTTTTGCCATTTTTCAATTATGCAATTTGAAAATTTTACCCGTTTTACGATTATGTACTTTGGAATATATCGTCGTGCTTTTAGGCACGGGCATTCCGCTAGTATATATATATACACATTAATATTACTAACAGACCTTTGTCGTTACAAAATCAGACAAATATAAAACATGTGCAATAAGGTAATCGAGGTATTATAACTTGTTGGCCTGAAAATATACCTAGGGGATGAATTTTTTGACATTTTGTTATGGAAAGAACGAAATATTTAAATTAATTTCTGCAATGCACGTTCTGGGAGAGGCAGAGACAAACCCACGAGTACACTATGGGTTTTACACAATCCACCTTTAGGATACAATGCAGTGTATGGATAGTTGTTTGATTCAAACTCTGTATTGTTTGATCAAATAGGGAACACTTTGAATTTGTAATCTGATAATAACAAAATGTAGACGATGAAGAGAGGAGAAATTAGCAATTTTCGGTGTCCAAAACTGAGGCTTGGAACTCTTTTTATAGCCATTTATGTGAATGTTCTTCAATAGTCACAACTCTTCATGTAGCGACTCGCCAGTCGTTGGATCATGCTTGTTTAAGACAACTTGAATCTAACGGTTCAGATTAGGCATTACATCATAAGCGAATGGACATCCCCTATGCGAAACACTAAGAGTTCATCTAACGACTCAGATCACGCCATTTCGGATTTAAACCCTTTGATTAGATTGTTTAATCACAGTCGTTGTTCTGTTTTACTTTGTCAAAACTTTAGACTCCCACAATCAAAGCGACGATGCGCACGTGCAAAGCGCCAAGTGCGCGTCAAAGCGCGCAATGGGCCCTAAGTTGCCTAATCGCCCTTTTGTGCGCCGCGTGTCGCATTTACGCATGTCGTGTGTGGCGATTGGTGGTCGTTAAGCAGCATCGCAATGCGTACGATCATAGCATCTTGTTTGACTTGTCAACTAAGAATCTTAGTTGTCCTTTAGTTGATATACCAATAATTTTTGTAGTAATCTTCCAATGTGGGACAATGTGGGACTTTAAGCACTCCCATATCTTTCACACCCATTTGCTCATGTTTCTTCCTTCTAAAAATAAAACCCAAACTAAAAAATTAAAACACCAATTAATATAATAACAATAACAACTAAATATTATATAATATTATATTAATGTTTAAATTTATCCAATATTCCCCCACCAATTTCAATATACACAAGAGAGGATACAAAAGATCGATTACAAAACAATAATAGAAACTTTTGGCATTATCGTTGAAATCTAGTACATAAATGAGAAGTGTCTTCTGGACTTGAACTTCCATATAGTGTAAACAATTCAAAGCTCCATCAAGGTGCTGTAGTGAACTTATCTTGAACCAAGGACCCTTTGAGATGAGCCGAAACTATCACACATACTGATTTATGAGTTTTAGAAGTGTTCATCTAACCTGCACATTTATGGCCTTATGTTAATCCTGATTTCACGAGCGCTTTAGAAACAGTCTTGATTCCATAAAAAGTGGCCACGCTTTTGACACTCATATAGGTAAATCAACTTTAGTGATTCTGCGAGTCACACTTATATGATTTATTAAGAAGTAACCTTCATCCTCTAACACGCAAAAAACCAACACTAGGCACATAGGAATAGAACTTTTGTATAAAATTCCTAGTGTTCCATAACTATAATTTAACTTATTTGTACCACATTGAACTCTATCTATATTTTTAAGATATGAGTTGAGCTCCCATTAAATATAGTTGTGTTATTTAATAGACCTTAGTCCCATTCCTTTTTAGGTGATATATATCATCTCCGTAACAAGACCTTTAGTCAGAGGATTTGCTAAATTCTTGTTCATTTTAACATAGTCGACTGTAATTACTCCTTTCTTAAGTAATTTTCTTATAATTTGATGCCTTAAACTAATGTGTCTAGATTTTTTGTTGTAAGTTTTGTTCGAAACTTTATAAATTGTGGCTTGGTTATCACAACTTATCATAATAGACGGAGATATATTTTTCCATAAAGGAATATCATACAACACATTTCTAAGCTATTCTGCTTCTTTACATTCATCTGTTAGGGCTATAAATTCAGATTGCATCATTGAATCCGACACACATGTTTGTTTCTTGGATCCCCAAGAGATAGCTACTCCTCATACCGTAAAAATCCAACCAGTAGTTGACTTGGATTTTGATTCAAGATTATGCCAACTTGAATCGCTATATCCTTCTAAAATAGATGGATATCCTACATAATGTAAGCTATAATCCAAAGTCTTCTTCAGGTATCTAAGCACCCTAGAAATTGCATTTCAGTGCTCTTGTCCTGGATTAGTTGTAAATCTACATAAGACACTCACTGCATAAGCAATGTCTGGTCTAGTGCAATGCATGGCATATATTAGACTTCCAATAATACTAGCATATTTAAGTTGGTCCATAGCACGCCTAGTCTTCTTCATTAATTCGATACTAGGATCCACTGGTGTCGCAACTGGCTTAAGTTCAAAATGATTATATCTTTTAAGAACTTTTTCTATATAATGAGATTGAGATAATGCTCAAGAATTATTCTTTCTCACAATTTTAATTCCTAAAATCACATCACCTTCTCCAAGATCTTTCATATCAAATTTTTATGATCGAAACCTTTTTGTTTCTTCAACATATTTGAGACTAAACCCAAATATTAACATGTCATCCACATACAAGAAAATAATAACACCAACACCATTTTCGAATTTACTATATATACATTTATCGGCATCATTAACTTTATATCCATTAAATATTACAATATTATGAAACTTCTCATGTCATTACATAGGAGTTGGTTTAAGGCCATAAAGAGATTTAACCAATTTACATGCTTTATTTTCTTGGTCAGGTAAAACAAACCCTTGGGGTTGTTCCATATAAATCTCTTATTCTTAATCACAATTTAGAAAAGCAGTTTTGACATCCATTTGACGAATTACTAAATTATGAATAGAGCAACATGAGCATATGTATCAAAGTAATCAATTCCATGTTTTTTCTTATAGCCTTTAGCAACTAATCTTGATTTAAAGTTATTTATAGAATCATCCAAATTTAATTTCCTTTTAAATATCCATTTGCACCCAATAGGTTTAGCTCCACGGGGAAGATTGAAAAGAACCCAAATTTGAATTGACAAAATTGAGTTCATTTCCTCATTGATCGCTTCTTTCCAAAAAACAACATCCTTAGATGTTACCGCTTCATGAAATATTATCGGTTCATCTTCTATATTAAGAACAAATTTTGTTTTATTCTTAGTTTCATTTAAATCCCCTTCAACCAAATAGATAACAAAGTTGGGCCAATATGTTTTTTCAGTTCTTTGCCTTTTACTCCTTCATGATTCAACGTCATTCGTTGTTTTCGAAGGAGATATTAGTTGTAAAATTTCTTCTGAATGTGAGGAGTCACACTTAGATTATTATTTTCTAAACCTAGATTCAAAGTACTAAACTTCGTTAGATGTTCGAAGAATTGCACATCTACCGACTCAATGATTTCTTGAGTTTCAAGATTTAAAAATCAATAAGTCGTACTGTAACTAGACTATCTAATAAAACACATTTGTAAGTCCTATTTCATAGTTTAGGTCTTTTGGGTTCGGGTTTTCTTACATAAGAAAGATGTGACACCCCGCCTAATTACATACCAGGTAATCAGTCCTTTATTAAATTAAAAATCAAGATGAATGGTTGGTTCATTCTCAACATCACTGTCACAAAATAAAATTTTCAATTTAAACACCCTAAATAATTAAACTAAGTGTTAAAACAATTTAAAACATTATTTCCAATTTATTAAATCAAAACATGAAAACTTTTTAATAACCCACAGTTTAAGAATCTCGAAATACTAAGGATGAATAATAGCACACAGGAATTTGAATCATCCAGATAAACCAAACCAGTGTAAGACTATAAATAAAACCATCATGACAGTAATTAAATAAAAAAGAGTACCAAATACTAGAAATATAAAGGAACATAAATCTATGAAAAAAATACAAACTGAATGGATAAATGGGCGACACATTCCCTAACTAATAAGAACTAAAAATAAGAGTGGAGTCAACAATGAGGTCGTCTAAGCAATGTCCTGCAACTCCCACTTAAGCTGCAGTGCATCCAATCCAAGAAATCTAAGCATGATGCCCCTATGCCTGGGCACCTGTAATATAATATATATGCAAGAGAAAGGAAATAACAGGAAACGGGTCAGAGCCTTAGTGTAAAACAATTTAAAAATTTAGTTTAGAAAGTATTAAAAATGCTTACCGGTTAATGTAACAACCATGTTAGTATGCGTCAATCTCTTGAGAAATTATCACCTCTTACATAGTGTGCACGCCTACCGTACTATTAACCTCAAAAGTTTATTTTAACTGATCTTTCCCATAAAGTTTCATACTGCTAACTACGATGGCTAATATAATTAATTTCTTAAATTTAAGCTCTCACATATATCTTATTTTACATTAAAAATAGCTCAATGTTGTCACAAAATTCTCAAACACTTATAATGATGTCGGAGTATTTATTCATTACATAACTATCTTTATGCACAGTATAAAGTTCCCATACTTTAATACAAATACATATATTAGCCATCGTATAATATATATACTATCGGCACCCCGCATAAAATCAAAGGTGCTGGCATACTCTCCTATCAAGTCCCCGTATCACATATATTAAGGGAAATACTAGTTCGGAATCACTCTCGAACTGTATTAACATAAAACAAATACAAATGGAGGCGAATCATAGTTCTAAGTCACTAATAGGTCAGCACATACCCTCATGTCTCTTAGTACCGTCTGACTATTAATCAGATTGCTTGTACCAAGGAATCCTATGTTCTACGGTACGAGTCAATATCCCCCCATGAAGTCCCAATCGAGATATGACCGTCCCGCCACGAAAACCCCCTATAGATAGCCCATTTTGTTACCCCCTAAACTCTCCTTAGGTCCCTGTAGACACCCCATTCTATTACCCCCGTGTCCAATTTCGACTTACCATGCGGACGAAAGGCCCGTTTTCCCCTAAAACTCAATCAGGAGGCCACAGGGTGCTCCCGAGATCCGTTTGACCTAAGTCAGCTCTTCTACTCAGCCGATACTGAATGATTATTCAAAGGGCACTAAAACCCCTTTGCAACGGTCTGCCCCGTGTGTGATTCTGACTTACGGTTCGGGCGAACGATCCGTTTTACTCCGAAAGGTGACCAAATGCTTCTAGGGCCTGGTTGACCAAAGTCAACTTGCCAAACCAGACCAAACTCTTTGGAATGTTGAATTACATCTCCTAACCTTTCCAACAGTCCACCTCGTGCACGCTTCGGACTTACCATGCGAACGAAGGATCCATTTGCGTCTGATGATTCCCCATCCAATGGACTGACGAATGCTTCCGAGCCATATTTGACCCAAAACCAACTCCCGAACTTGGGAGAAGTCCAAGAACTTTCGAAGGTATCTAAATTAACTTTCCCACGGTCCACCCCATGAACGATTCTAATCAACTATTTGCGTTTTGCGGTCGATTTTCCAAAAAGGACTGAAAGACACTGGAAAATGGTAGGTCCTAGACCTTGCCTATTGGTAGTGCACCTAAAACACCTAACGATTGGCAAAAATACGGCTATGCCGATCGGTAATTCACTGGGCCTATAAAAAGGAGGCTTGACCTCACTTACAAGAGGAGCGCAGATCAGAAACATATCACTCTCTGCAAATCCAAAAAACCTCTCTCGAAGTCAGCGCAACTTCCACATCCAAAACCCTTTCCAACCTTCACTTTTCATCATCCTTTTCACCAAACTTGGTGAATTAACTACCCTCCATCCTCATCCAAGTGCAAGGGCTTCTCTCCAACACTCAAGATCAAGCTCAAGATCTTCAAGAAGGTCCAATTTTCTCAACTCTCTCCATAAATTCGCATTAACTTGTTTTATTAATTAGCACTTTTATTCTCTCATCTCACATATCCTAATATACTTTTTATTTAGTATTATTTCACATCTCTTATTTTTATACAACTAAAAAACCCAAAAAAACAAGAAAAAGAGGGGTTGCTCATAAATTCCAAACGAGAATTCTAACACTTTTCTTACACTTTTCTCATATCTAAAACACTTTTTCTACACAAATAAGAGAATCCCCCGATTGTATTTATGGGATAAACCCCACCCCTCATTTTGCATGTGAACTACATGGACTTTGATGCCTCTATAGGCTACGTAGGCGTCTCGGGATAAAATTCGAGATTCGAGTCCTATTTTTTATTTTTCTCTCATATCGTATTCTCTATAAATTCAATCCTCCTAAATTACATATATATACATATATTTGTCCTTAGTGGCGTATTATTCTACATGCGTTATCGTGCCATCATAACGGTTACAATAAGGGTAATCGAGTAAATCCTATTTTCTAATATTTTTATACCTTCCTATGGATGACTCGCTTTACCTCCATGGTACAAGTCGATCATTCCTATCTCCACTATATATACACATGCACACATATCACGGGGAAAATAAAGGAAAATAACAAAAAACCATGAGAGAATGTAAGTGTGGAATGGGTGCCTAACACCTTCCCATTTCATAACATAGCCTCCGGACCTTTTTCGAATCATTTTGGTTTCGTATTCATTAGTATTCCTTGGATGATATCCTTCGGGGTGGCTCCATTTCTTTTGTCTGTTTTGAGTAAAATAGACTGGTGACTCTATCTCTCTACATTTTTCACCTCACCCAAATGACGCCGATCGAAGCACTTCTGAGAGGGACGCGCGGGACCTAGGATCCCCCCTCACGTGCCCGCACGCCATGAGAATCGGGCATGGCCACAGTGGCGACTCTGCTGGGGTTATTCTTTTGAGGTCTAGACTCTATTTATATCGGTGTTATGTTTGTTTATATTTTCCTCCATTTTTCATGTTCTCCTCTTTCATGTATATCCCATACTTATGCTTCTATTCAGACACTTGTAGAAAATTCTCCATGTACACTTCACACCATGTGCAGCTAGGGTCACATATATCCACATGTTTCACGTATAACCCATCCATACTTGGTGTTCCATTGGTACTTGTACTTTGCTCCTTATTTAGCATAATCGACGTTGATGTAAAAAACTAGATCACTCTAATTATTTAATCACAGATAAATAAATGAGACATAATATTTTTAAAGTGGTTCAGCCTTGCATGAATGGCCTACGTCCACTGTTATGTTATTGCTGAGTGTTTGGGAATTCTCGATTACAAGTTCTCTCAAGAAATTCCGGTCCCTTTGAATGAGGGTGATACAGGGTATTTATAGCCCTTAGGCTGTACATGAAAGGGTTGATACATTGAATGATATACATATGAAAGGGTAATACATTTAATGCAGCGTGTGCGTCAAGATAATAAGCATTCAATGAATAGTTGAACTGTTGATTATCTGGCAATCAATGCTGGGGCTGAGATGCAGCTCGGACCGCCTTAGTTGCTCGTTACTCAAGAGTTCCTCGGAGCGCTGGAGTTCCTCGGAGTGACAGAGTTCCTTGATGTATCCTTATTTCTCGGAGAGAATGTGAATTGGTCGAGGAAATGAACTTCCTCGTTGCTATTATGCCACGTAGATTTACACGTGTCTTCTTATTATTCGTCCAAATCAGCATACTAATTTTGGTATCAACAGAAGCCCCCAATGTTTCATATTTCGAACTTTGAGGAGTATGGAACATTCTTTTTCGGTATATGGAAATATTAAATGACCCTTCTTTCTCGGTATATGGAAATATTAAATGACCCTCCTGGATTTTAGGAACTTTTTCTTCGTATTTAAATTTCCTTCCAAATTCGCAGAATTCGCCTTTTTGTATTTTAAAAGCGCTTCGATCTTCGTGCATTTTTTGTCCTTTTAGCCGCAGGTAGCGTAATAGTTTCCTTTCTATAATCATTTCTTTCGCCGTTTCCCAAGGCAAGGTATTTAAACTTCAGAGGCAATCCCATCGTCTTCTACCTTTTCAATTTCTGCTTTCGAGTTTTCTAAAGCTTTTCTCTCTCTTGTGCGTTCATTCCCTCCTTCGTTTGTTTGTCAACAGATCTCCTTTTCCTATAAGCTCTTCTTCCTTCTTCTTTTATTCATCATGGTTTACATTATTGAGTCTCTTGAGAAATTTCGTTCTGATTTCTCTATTCCATCTTGGGTAATTTTGGAGGTTCTTTCTGAGCCTTCAAGTTATTTTGATTTGGCTGAGGTCCATTGGTTCCCTAGCCTCTTTATTGCTGAATGTGGATTTTCTTTTCCACCAAACCCTTTATGCTTAGAGTTATGTCAGTATTTCGACATGGTCCCTACAAAAATAGCCCCCAACACCTGGAGAATAGTTAATGGGGTGTATAGGTTAAATCAAACTCATGGAACTCGTATAGGAATTCCTGAGATTATGTACTGTTATAGATGGGCTATTTTAGACAATGTTTATTATTTGAAAACTAGGTTTTTGAATAGGGCCTTAGTAGTCAACCTCCCTGATGCAAACAGGGATTATTTTGAACATGGGGTAGTTATAAAAAATTGGCAACATGCCCCGTTGGTTGGAGATGTTGTATATGAGGGTCCCAGATGCCCCCCATATGGCAATGGGATAGGTTATTTTCATTTTATTTCATTTATGAAATTATGATTTCATTGTGTTTGACAAAAATGTATGACTAATATTTCACTATGTTTTTATTTGCAGTTGACAGCAAGAGAAAAACTACAAAAGAAACAGAAGTTAATATCAAGCATTTAAAATATATCTGGAGTTTTCATCGAAGAGTTTCAGACGAGCATATCAGGTCTACTTCATATTTGCTGCAGTACAGGAGCTACACATCCTCCTTCACTGCTCGTCCTGTGGTCAGTATTAGTGAACCATCGCCAGCTTCCGAGGAATCTTCACCAGAATCTCACATTCCTCTAAGTCAGAAGATGGGCAAGAGAAGAGTTCCTGCTATCTTCGAGGAGACTTCCTCTACCGGGGATGGAAAGAGGAATAAGGCTGAAGTCCCAAAGGGGACCAAGAAAATTGATGTTGTTCCTTCTGTTGCTGTTCAGAAGGCTGCCGAGAAGCCTCCAATGGCTCCGAGCAAGAGAAGTACTTATGTGGAAGTGGTCACTATTTCCCCCACCAAAGGTTCTTTGGCTGAAACTGCTGAAGTTCCATTGAGGAGATTGAAGAAATCCTCCTCGGTTAGTTTTTCTGAAGCCATTCCCCAGCTCCAAACTAGTGGAGCTGGTGTTCCAACCATCATTCCCCCGAGCTCTGCAATGAGCTCGGTAAAGACTTGGATTATTCCTGAAATCCAAGGCATCGAGGAAAACATGCCTAGGGATATGCTGACATCCCTAGCTACTCGTCACATTGCTTCAGTAAGTTTCTTTTTATCTTGAATTTTTCCTTCTATCAATATATGTATCTCGGCACTAACTCATCACCACCTTCTTTTTTCAGTTGGTGAGTTGTTTTAACACCTTTGTGAAGAAAGATAAAGCGCTCAAGGCTTCAAGCTCCTCGTCTGGAGTAGAAGATGCATTCCAGGGTTTGGCCCAATCTCTAAAGGAATCTCTTCATAAGTACGACGAGGATAAAAGTGAATGGGAGAAGAAATTGGCTGCATCTGAATTAGAGAAGGTGAAGTTGGGAAATAAAGTGAAGGACTTGGAGAGGGAGAATAAGAAATACTCCGAGAAGCTCACCACCTTCGGGGAGCTTGAAAATAAGCTGAAATTAGCTGAGGAAGAAGCAAATCATCAGAAGGAGGAGTTAGAGGCCAAGCTGAAAGCCTCCGAGGACCTTCTATCCGAGAAGCTTTCCTCGGAGAAGATGAAGAGAAAAACATCTGTGAAGAAATCCTTTCGAACTGGTTGGGATAAAGGATGGGATAGGGGGGTAGCAGTAATGATGACCCAGGTGAATTATAGACGTTTGAAATACTTCCATGATGGTTGGGTTGCTGCCTTACAGGAATTGAAGGTGATCGAGGACTCCGAGCTATTTCAACAACATCTCCCTAGTCCTCCTCCAGTTATTGAAGACGAAGATGAAGACGAAGCTACATCTGAAGAATCTTTAGTGATTGTGGGTGATCAAATCCTTGCTCCTTAACCCAACCAGACATCTGCTGAGGAGATTTCTTCTTTGCCTACTCCTCTTGAACAAATCCCAACTCCAGCCGATCAAATCAATGCTCCCACCGAGCAACCAAGATCCTCGTCCCCGCCTCCCGAGAAAGTCTTGGGAGACAAGGAAAAGGTGTGAAGTTTTTCGGTACTATATTTCTGTTTTTCTTCTTACTTGTACTTTGTATTTCAGAACTTTTGTAAATTTGCCTTATGATCCAATCAAATCTGAGTTCTTTTCTTCCACATGATTGTCTCCTATTTATCTGCACTCTGTCTTGATTTTCTTTTCATTTCTCTGTTAGTTTCTGGCCAGGATGGATCTTTTGTCTGCTAATGACACAAAGTTGATGCAACAATGTCATGAATATTATAAAGCTGGTCATACAGACCTAAGTGCATCCGAAATTGCCGATATCTTTAGCCATGGTGCCTCAGAGCAAGCAATCGAAGCTTACCGGTACCTGAAGGACTTACTTGATAGAGCAGTGGCCAATAACGTGGCTTACTATGACATGATCGAGGAGCTTCAATATACTCTAGAAGATCTCAAGGATCAGTACAAGGAATCAAATGCCTTGTTACATGAGGGGTATGAGAAGAAATATCAACAGCTTTCTGTCGAGAAGGGCTATGACAAACTCATTGCTGGGTATGATGTCAGGGAAAGGACCCTAAAGGGAGAAGTTGAAGCCTGTAGACAAATTGCTGAATTGTTGGAGCAAGAGAATAATAATTTGCAAGAAGAACTAGCATAATACAAGTCTGTAGCTTCTTCTTAAACAGCAGTAATCCCAGTGACCGATGAGGGATTTTCCTTCTTAGAGGTTGAAAATGCCAAATTAAGGCAAGAGTTGGATGTCCTGCGAAGATCTGGTACTTCTACTTCTTCTCGGGGACGAGGAAGAGGTTCTCGTGGGCGAGGAAGAGCTGCCCAGAATGTTAACGAGGAACGAAGTACTCCAGCGGCTCAGGGTCGATCAAGAACTCCTCGTAGTATTGAAGAAGCTCGTACTCTATCAACAATGGAAACTCAAGCGTACCAACTAAATGCCAAAGATCGGGCTTTGTCTGAAATGTCCAAGAAAATCCAAACTCTGGAGGATCAAGTAGCATCAACAAAATCTGCTCTAAAAAATAAGGACGTTTTTGCTAGGAGCCTTCACGAGCAGTTAGAGAGAATAACTTTCCAATTCCACAAACAACCTCGTGAGTTCTGGATGGCAGGCTACAATGAGGCCCTTTGTCACTTGGATGCTCTCCTTGAAAATGCCAATAATGAAGGTTATAAACAGGGATGGTTGAACGCCCTGGGTGTGTTAAAACTAGAGCGGGGCCATTATTTATGGGATTATCATGCTCCTGGGCTACTAGACTTGCCTGTACCGCCTTATAAACTGGACATGGAATGGATCCCAGCTCGTGCCATTCCTCGGAGCTTAATTTCAAAATACCTTGGTGACTATAGTCTTCATTCTCAAATTGAATAATCTCGTCTTGAGCATCTACTGGACACACCTTCTATGATGAACGTCAGAATGCTCAGAGATATTAACTTCATTAATTCTCCTCTTTGCCTGGAAGATCCTCCTGCTGGCGAGGAGCCTGTTTCAAAAGCTAAGGGAAAGAAACCAATAGAGTAGGGATCTTAATGTAATAGTTAGCACACATGTAATTTGTAATTCGTTTTGAATGAAAGACTTTCATTTTCTATTTGCAAATATGTATTGCTATTGTTTTGTACTTGTCGAACACTTTTTATATTTGTGATTGCATAACAATACTTTGTGGTTCATCGAACAATCTAGTAATAAAAGATTACACATATCAAAGATGTTGCTCGATCACTTAATAATAAAGTAATGAGTATAAAAATATTTAAAATTTTTCCAACCAACCAAGGTTGTTAAATTATGCTCGTCGACCAATTATAATTAGTGAGAGTTTTTATCCCCGACTAACCATACTTGGTAATTTTTTTTCATAAAATGTTGTCCGACCAACCAAGGTCGTTAATTTTATCTTCGTTGTCCAACTACAGTTAGTGGATTTTTATCCCCGACCAACCATACTTGGTTCAGTTTGGAATATTTTGTATTTTCTGGAATAGTTTTACCTTCCCACCAACATAAGTTGGCATATTTTGTTTCTTAACCAGCCGAAAATGGCATTTTTAAGAATGTTGTTCTTGCCCTTTTACCAACCGGGGTTGGTCATGGAATTGAACGATCAGTGTTCACTAGTTATTTAGTGTATGCCTCCTAACCAAAGGAGTATAGTTTGTTCTCATGGAATTGAACTATCAGTGTTCACTAGTTATTTTACCAACCGGAGTTGGTCACGCTAGTGTATGCCTCCTAACCAAAGGAGTATAGTTTGTTCTCGCCCTTTTACCAACCGGGGTTGGTCGTGGGTCTGAACTATTGTGTCCACTAGTTATTTTACCAACCGGAGTTGGTCACGCTAGTGTATGCCTCCTAACCAAAGGAGTATAGTTTGTTCTCGCCCTTTTACCAACCGGAGTTGGTCGTGGGTCTGAACTATCGTCTTCTTTTTGCATTCGAGCAGCGTAGTGTAGCAGTGTAGTGTGTACAACACTAGTATTCCCCGAAAATCTTTCAATAAAAGGAGAGAAGATGGTGAAACATCATCATTTTATTCATATTAATAGAATTGCTTTACATTTTACATTACTGATAATACTTGCGTAGGTGTTCAGCATTCCATGCATTCTTGAATTCCTCTCCTTCTAGAGTTGCTATTCGGTAAGTTCCTGGTCGAACAACTTCTGTAACTCGATAAGGTCCATTCCAATTTGCTTCCAATTTATTGTTCTTCTGAATAACCTTCTTTAGCACATAATCTCCTTCAATTAAATCGCATTTCTTCACCCTCTTGTTGTAAAACAGAGTTGTTCTTTGTTGATATGCAGCATTCCTAATGGCTGCTTCTTCTCTGACCTCCTCGAGCATGTCCAAATATAATCTTCTCATCAAGTCACTGACTAGGGAATTTAAATTCAGCACTCTGTGTGTTGGGAGACCCAACTCAGCAGGTATTACCGCCTCACTTCCAAACGCTAGCATATATGGTGATTCTCCAGTTGTTGCTCGGGGAGTTGTTCGATAATCCCACAATACTGATTGTAGCTCATTAATCCAATTTGCTTTAGCCTCATTTAGCCTCTTCTTCAAACCATTTAGTAATGTTCGGTTCGTCACTTCAGTCTGCCCATTGCTTTGAGGATGGCCTGGTGCTGAATGAAACTTCAAAACGTTTGACTGATGACAATAGGCGGCAAACTCCTCGTTATCAAATTGTGTTCCATGGTCTATAATGAAGGCATGAGGGAGACCATATCGGCAGATGATATTCTTCCAAACAAACTGGTACACCTTCTCGTACGTCATATCAATAAGTGGCTCAGCTTCTACCCACTTAGTAAAATAATCCACTGCAACGACGAGGTACTTGAATCTTCCTCGGGTCGTTGGCAGTGGTCCAACCAAATCCATTCCCCACATGGAAAATGGCCAAGGAGAAGTTATGGGTGTCAACAATGCTTGTGGAGTTTGTCGTATGGAGGAAAAACGTTGGCACTTGTCACACTTCTTGGTATATGCTATACAATCAGCCCTCATCGTCGACCAGTAATATCGCTGCGTCATCACCCTTTGCAAAAGTGTTCGACCTGCTACATGGGCTCTAAAGGACCCTTCATGGATCTCTTCAATCAATTCTTTCACCTCGGAGGGATGTACACATCTTTGTAAACCTGCCATAATTCCTCGTCTATACAAAACACCATTAGTTAGTACATACCGAGCAACTTTAAACTTTAATTTCTTGGCAGCGATCTTATCCTCTGGTAATTCTCCTTCCTCGACGTATGCCCTGATGGCATCCATCCAAGATGGTCCTAAATCAAGGGAAATAACATTCATCTTCAGGCCTTCATCTATGCTTCGACTTTCTAACACCTCAATTGGTATCGTTCTTCGCAACTCGGTACGAGTAGCTGATGCTAATCGGGCCAGTTCGTCGGCTTGTGCATTCTCCATTCTTAGTATTCTTATCAACTAAATGGCATCAAATTCTGCCAACAACTCCATCGCCTTTGCATGATACTTGACCATTAATTCTCCTTTAACTTCTTACGTTCCCATCATCTGATTCACAATTAATTGAGAATCACTGAATACCATCACTTGTTGCGCTTCCATAATCTTTGCTAAATTAAGACCTGCTATCAAGGCTTCATACTCAGCCTCATTATTGGAAGCTTTGAATTGAAATCGTAAGGCATATTCCATGTCAATCTCGTCTGGGGTGTTCAAAATAATCCCTGCTCCACAACCCGTTGTACAAGATGACCCATCCACATACAATCTCCACGTAGGTAATTCGTCTTCAAAGTTTTTATCTGACAGCGTTCCTCGGTGAAATATTTGCTATTTTGTTTCATCCTCCCCTGGTATTTTTTGCTCCTCGTCGACCATCTCTTCTCTCCCTTTTACCAACCAAAGTTGGTCTGGGTTTGAATTTGATGATCTTTCCACATCCACAAGTCTTTTTACCAACCGGGGTTGATCTGGACTTATGTTTGTTGATCCTATAACGTCCACAGGTTGGTCAACGAGCATCTTTTGTTCCTCGGGGGTATCAGGATAAGTAAACTCTACTATAAAATCTGCTACAGGTTGCCCTTTTAATGATGATTTGGGTTCATACACCATATCATATTCACCGAGCTCTATCACCCAATACATCAATCTCCCTGATTTTTCTGGCTTATGAAGGGCTTGTCTAAATGGCATGTCGGTATACACGATGATGGTGTGAGCCTGGAAATAAGGCCTCATTCTTCTACTTGCTTCAATTAATGCCAATGCCAATTTTTCCAGCTTTGGGTACCTGATCTCTGCACCTCAGAAAGCCTTACTTGTGTAATAAATTGGCTTCTGGACTCCATTCTCCAATCTTATCAATGCTGAGCTGACTGCATTCTCTGATATTGCCAGGTACAAGTACAATTTCTCTCCCATTACTGGTCTGGACAGCAATGGAGGTGTTCCCAGATATTTCTTCAAGTATTGAAAGGCTTTTTCACATTCATCATTCCACTCGAAAGTTTTTTGAAGTGTTTTGAAGAATGGGAGACATCTATCAGTTGCTCGGGACACAAATTTGTTGAGCGCTGCAACTCGTCCTGTAAGACTCTGCACTTCTTTCTTCGTCGTTGGAGATCACAACCCTAAGAGAGCTTTGATCTTTACTGGATTTGCCTCAATGCCTCGCTGGTTGACGATATACCCGAGGAACATTCCTTCTCATACTCCAAAGCTGCACTTCGTCGGGTTGAGCTTCATCTGGTATTTATCCAGTTGATCAAAGGTCTGACCTAAGTCAACTAGATGTTCAACAGCTTTCTTGCTCTTTGTCAGCATATCGTCAACATAGACTTCCATGTTGCAACTAATTTGTTCGGCAAAAACCTTGTTCATCAACCGCTGGTATGTCGCTCCTGCATTTTTTAAACCAAAAGGCATAACATTATAACAATAAGTTCCCCTATGGGTAATAAAAGAAGTGCTTTCCCTGTCTTCAGGTTTCATTTTGATCTGGTTTTAACCAGAGTAAGCATCCATGAAGCTGAGCAGCTCGTGCCCCGAATTAGCATCCACTAATTGGTCAATTCTGGGCAATGGGAAGTGGTCCTTCAAGCAGGCCTTGTTGAGATCAGTGAAATCAACACACATTCTCCATTTATTATTTTTCTTCTTTACCATCACCACATTTGCCAACCAGTCTGGATACTTCACATCTTCAATGAATTGGGCTTTCTGGAGCTTGTCGACCTCCTCTTGAATAGCTTGATTCTCCTCGGGGCTAAATACCCTTCTTCTCTATTTTACAGGCTTGATTTCCTTATTTGCATTGAGTTCATGGCATAAGAAGTTTGGATCTATTCCTGGCATGTCTTCATGACTCCATGCAAAAGTTTTCTTTCCGTCTCTCAAGAAAGCTATCAACTCCTGTTTTATTGAAACATCCAACGATGAACCTATCTGGGTTACTCGTTCAGGGTATTCGTCGTCTAGAATAACATTTTCTGTAGATTCCACCACCTTTCCTTTTACCAATTGGGATTCATCTCTGGGATCCAGTGTTTCAATTTCTGTACCTTCATCCACCTGGTAGGTAATAGTCTTTTTCCTTGATTCTTCAAGCTCCTCTTGTTCGGCAGATGAATAATAGCATTCCCGAGATACTTTTTGATCACCTTTCACAGCTCCTACTCCGAAGTTTGTTGGGAATTTTAAGCACTAATGCACTGTAGATGGAACTGCCTCGAACTTCTTCAAACCAACTCTTCCCATAATGATGTTGTAAGCTGACTGCACATTTTTATCCATCACAAGGAAACGTATTCTTTCTGTTCGGCAAGCAGGCCAAGTTCCTATGAATATATCCAACTTGATCGTTCCAAGTGGAAAAACTTTCTCACCAGCAAAACCCAGAAGGGCTCTTTGATAAGGTTCCAATTGAGATAATTTCAAATTCAAGATGTCGAAGCATGAATAGTACATGATGTCTGCCGAACTGCCATTGTCTACTAGCACCCTTGAAATCACTACTTCTTTCATCCTCATTTTGATCACCAAAGGGTCGTCGTGAGGGTAAAGGACACCTGCCAGGTCATTTTTTGAAAAGCCAATAACCAGCTTCTCTTTGTTTACCTTCCTTGGACGATCCCCCTCGGCCAAATTTATTCGTTGAATGTATGAGAAAGCTTGTGCCTCTCTGAGGTAATCTTTTCTTTCTGTAGTAAGGTCTCCTCCTCCTGTATCTCCTCCTCTAGTGACATTACAATCAAATGATCCAAAGCGTATTGAAAATACCTCTCGTTCTGGATGCCTTGGCTTCTTAGGAAGATCAGGGTCTTCATCTTGATTGTCTTCATGGTCTCTCTTCTTTTTCTCCTCTGCTCGACGAGGAGATCTAGATCTCTCTCTAGTTCGATCATTATTTCTTCTTTCGCCTCCCCGATCAACGTACTTTGCCAGTTTCCCTCTTCGGATGAGTGTTTCAATCTCATTCTGAAGAGCAATACAATTTTTTGTCATATAGCCGTGATCCATATGGAACTCGCAATATTTATCCCTGTTCCTCTGTTCAGGGTCTGACCTTAGTTTCTTTGGCCACTTTACTTCCTCGCTATTCTTGATTTCTTCTAAGACATGATTAATACCCATTTTCAAAGGAGTATAATTATCGAATTTCTTCAGGACTTCCCATGACGAACTATTATTCTTGGAATGCTTGTAACCGCCATTGCCCTTATGCTCTTTCTTCTTGGATTTGTTGTCTTCCACCTTGGTTTCTTTATCCATATTCTTCTTCGCAGCCATAGCCTCCTCGGCATTCATGATTTTGGCCGCTTTTTCCATAAACTCTGACATAGTTTTAGGTGGATCTTTCGCCAAAGTGTAATACAACTTATTAGGCAACAACCCATTCATCAAGGCGGTGATTGCTGTCTTCTCCTCATAATCTATGACTTCCAGCTTCTCGTTATTGAAACGAGTTATGTAATCTCTAGTACTCTCACCATATTTTTGTCTAACACTTAACAAGTGTGCCACTCGTTTTACTGGCTTTGCTCCAAAACAGAAATTACCGATGAACAACTCGGCCAACTGAAAGAAAGTTGAAATCTTACCCCGAGGAAGATTGTTGTACCATATCTGGGCAGCTCCAGTAAGAGTTCCTGAGAATGCTCTGCATCTCATCTCATCGGGGACGGCATAAATGTCGACAGCAGCTTGATATTGCTCTATGTGTAGAACAGGATCTGTCTTTCCATCATATTTGGGTGTCACCATAGGTGCTTTAAACTTTGACTGGGTAGGAAAACCCACAATGGCCTGATCAAAAGGTCTCCCTTGAACAAAATTTCATTGTAAGGGATTCTTCGCCTTAGCCATTTCTCCCAATCTATCCTCCAAGTGCTGAATGGAACCCTTTCACGCATCGTTTCCTTCCTCGGGCTTATTAGTTCGAGCAATTGATTGTTCTGATGTGGCCTCCTGAGATCTATCTTGATGAACAACTGGTCGTGATTGTGCTGATCCTTCTCTTAGATTTGATGGTTGTCGAAAACTCCTCGACATGGTCTTAGGTGGACTCCTATTCCCCCTAGGGCCTAATCGACTGAAAGGGGACACCCTACTCAGTCTTTCTAAGATGCTGGGTCTTTTTGGAGAGAGAGTGATACGTTGATCAGTATCTGTAGCCCTTATTAATGAAGTTCGCCCAGGTTGATAAGAGAAATCATCAGACTCCTCATTACGATATGACTCAGTACGTCTGGATCGTGAAGAAAGTAAATAAGTTTGCCTCTGACCACTTCGCTGTCCTGAACGTGTAGGTGCGCCGCCATGAAGGGTTTGTATGAGTTGCAACATTGTGTCTTGCATGGCGGTTTGTCCTTGAGCCAGATTCGTCATAATCCCGGCCAGATCTGGTGGTGCAGAGGGATTTGGAGGATTTCCAGCATTTCTAGCATTTCTATTACTAGATTCTAGATTATCCGCCATTGGTGATGAATGATTTTTGGTGAAAAATGATAATAACAATCGTTCCCACAGACGAGGCCAATCTGTTGATGTAAAAAACTAGATCACTATAATTATTTAATCACAGATAAATAAATGAGACAGAATATTTTTAAAGTGGTTCAGCCTTGCATGAATGGCCTACGTCCACTGTTATGTTATTGCTAAGTGTTTGGGAATTGTCGATTACAAGTTCTCTCAAGAAATTCCGGTCCCTTTGAACGAGGGTGATACAGGGTATTTATAGCCCTTAGGCTGTACATGAAAGGGTTGATACATTGAATGATATACATATGAAAGGATAATACATTTAATGCAGCGTGTGCGTCAAGATAATAAGCATTCAATGAATAGTTGAACTGTTGATTATCTGGCAGTCAATGCTGGGGCCGAGATGCAGCTCGGACCGCCTTAGTTGCTCGTTACTCAAGAGTTCCTCGGAGCGCTGGAGTTCCTCGGAGTGACAGAGCTCCTCGGTGTATCCTTGTTGCTCGGAGAGAATGTGAATTGGTCGGGCAAATGAACTTCCTCGTTGCTATTATGCCACGTAGATTGACACGTGTCTTCTTATTATTCGTCCAAATCAGTACACTAATTTTGGTATCAACAATCGAAAAAGACATTCTCATAAGATACTAATAAGAGAATCATGAATGATTCACACGACATCACCAAAGAGCATTGTTATTGACCAAATTTTACCCAGTAACTGAAGGGTCACTTCGTGATGGGCGCTGGTTTGGCAGGGCGCAGTTAGCCTAAGCGATATGACTTTTACCTTCCATTGGCCAAGTACCTTCGACGTATATCGAACGGTCCTCCCACATCGTACTGCTTGACCGAAGTCATGATGGGACGTATATCGCAGGGAACTCGTTCACGTACGCCGAGTATATCTAATTATCTCTCACACATCCCGTCCCCACGAGGTATATGGTGAGGCAATTCACGTACACTCAGGTATATCAAATGGCTTGTCCACACGTACCGATTTCCCATAAGAGCCAGATGTATATCATGGAAGTCACGCCAAATGGGGGAACCCTTTCGAATTCACCAAACCAACTGCATACCCGCATATAGGTGCCAAGCCTATTACATATATGTTAGATTGTCAGTTTTTAACCCGAAACTCTACTGAAATTCTGGGTCGGCCTGCAGCCCAAATTTTCGTGCATTTTTAAAATGGGATCCTTCCCGTGAGCCAGGTCACAAGTCCAGCCATAGCTTTGCATATATTACAAACCTAATTTTTCCAGACTCGGGTCTCATTCAGCATTTCATTTTGCATTTAGGAGAATTAATACAAGTGAAAACATAATTATAATAATCATGATGAGACCGTCTCCAAAAAGAAAATTCTCCTTTCTTTATCAAAAATCCAAAAAAAATTCTTCTCTCTTTATAAAAAATCCAAAAATATTTAGTCTTTCAATAAAAAAAAAGTATATTTATTCTCTTTTTCTCAAAAGTAAATCCCATTTTATGACTTTTCTGGTCGATCGCAAACCCTTGGCCTGGCTCCTTATTGGCTTCGGTCTTCAGTCAAGTCACCCCGGAGATCCATCTGTTCCCTTAGTACTTCTTTTGAGTTCAAAATAGATATGCTTTCCATGGAGAACACAGATCAAGTACCCATCGTGAAGCTGGATCTGACGACAGTCCTAGCTCAACTTGTGTACAAAATTGACAACCTTCAGACTGAGGTCCGAGAGATGCAATGAAACCAGGTTCCCATTCCTTAAGATCTCGAGGCCCTATTCCCTCGTGCTATGGATCCACCCGAGCCTATCTGGGTTCATGAAGAGTATCAGCACGCTCCATGTGCCCCTTCCTCTAATGGCCATCGCCTGCCTAGCTTCCGATACCGAACCTTGCCCTGCATGGGGCTAACTTGCCTATGATCATTGATCCGAAGGAAGAAGAGCAGAGAAAAGTCAAAGATGACCTCAATATTCTAACCAAGAAGTTTGACCAAGTCAGAATCTCAGGAAATTACATGGATTACACCCACATGTCTCCTTATCCTAAGGCGAGGTTAGCCGAGAAGTTCAAGATGCCAAATATCAAGAAATTTAGAGGAAGTGGACCCCCAACTTTTCATCTCCGAAGCTATCACCATTCCATGACTCTACTAGGGGCTTCTGAAGAAGTGATGGCCCAATTGTTTTAGCAAACTCTGAAGGATAGCGCCCTTCGATGGTTTTTGTCTCTCGAAGAGTCCATAATTCGTAGTTGGGAGGATGTAGCCCAGGAATTCGTGTCACAGTATGAATACAATGAGGAGCTTGAGGTCACCCTCCGTGATTAAAAAATGCTCAAATAGAACCCTAGAGAATCAGTCAGTAACTTCATCGCTCGATGGAGGGAAAAAGAAGCAACCATGACCAATCGGCCTTTCGAGGAAGAACAAGTCAGCATAGTAAAGAAGAACTTCTTACCCCATGTTCGAGCAATGATGGGAGGATAATACTATCCCCACTTTCAAGCTCTTAGAGAAACATGAGTAGAAACGAGGAAGGTCTTGCCAAAATAAATGTTGAACCAAAGAAGGTGTCCGAACAATTCACCCCAGAAAATATGAAAAAACCTGCCAGTGCTACAGTCTCAACCATCAACAAGATATCTCAATCACACCACATCATGGGCACCAGAGAGTCTCCCCGTCCTAGTCCAAAAAGAATACACCGAGCTCCATGCTCCCCTCTCCAAAGTTTATCAAGCCTTGTTAAGCCAAAACCTTAACAAACCTTTAGATCCCCATCCATTACCAAATCCACTCCCAAGAAACTTCAAGGAAGATGCCCATTGCGCCTTTCACTAAACTGATGGCCATACCACTAACCAATACTTTCACCTTCGAAACGTCATCCAAGGTCTAATTGATCGGGGTACGATCGCCCCACCAGCCAATCCTAAGCCAAACACTACTCACAACCCATTTCCAAATCATACCAATGCCATCTTTCTAGAAGAAAACCCAGATTTTGATCCTTCAACTCAAATCACACCCATATACTCTCCTAAAACTCTCCAAATTTGCCCATATTTCCTCCTACACCCTGCTAGCCTTGTTGATCAGGCGCTGTCACTTCTTACCAGAGCATGCATCGCCGTCTGTACCCATTCTGAAAATGGAAGCATGTAATTATCAGAAGTCTTAAATCAACTCCTAGAGTTTGGGCTAAAATTTCCCTCACAAATTATCATTGATTGTCAGAGATTCAGTACACTGATCTTGGAAGCACAAAAATGGGCTCGAGAGTCAGACCGTTGGGTAGTACCGACCACTGAGGTCATCCTAGATGATGTCATCCAGATCATGGCAGAATTATTCAAGCAAACCAATAAAATTTGCAGTATGACCAAGTTACTTGATGCTTTGAAGCTATAGGGATGCCTGGTCCCTTCACCCTCACATATACCCACAAAATGGGATAGTATGTATGAATAAGCCGTTAATGTTATGGAATGCATCGACTTTACATGAAAGGATAGAATTATTACCACCGGATGTGGGGAAGAATTCGGAGATTCAAATGAAGAATAGGTTTCAGAAAATTGGTCCGGTAGCCGACATGTGTGGGATGATTTCATTCGAAGAACTATCCAAGATTGATGAGGAAATAGGATTCATGTTTTTTCCTTATTCAATAAATCACATGACCAGATCAGGGAGGCATTACCAGATTCCAAGCTCACTACCAGCAAATGACAAAGGGTGGAGTTCTAAAAACCTTTATATGATAGAGATGACCCTCGAGGAAAGAAGATCCTCGATCAACTAAAGAAAACTCAAGCTAACATCACTTTATGGGATTTTCATGTCTTCCCAGCTGCATAAAAATGCTTTGATCAAGTTCATCACTAGACCCACGGTTCCTCCCTTTACCACACCAGAAGAAGTAAAGTTGGTCGGATCCTTGGCCTCTACCCGAATGCTATCCTTTTCTGAAGAAGAAATCCCCAAGATTGGGCCAAAGAACAATCATGCACTCAACATCTCCGTCGAAGCTATGGGAAAGATTGTACCACTCTCTATTGCCGATAATTGATCCGCCTCGAATGTCTGCCCACTGAGAACCTTCAAATGTTTAGGCTTGAAAGAAAGTGACCTTGCTCCAACCTAATTTTCTGTGCGTGCATATGATAATACCCATCGGGAGGTGATGGGGTCCATAAAGCTTGTAATAGGGGCTGGACCTATAAAACCTGTCATCAAATTCCAAGTTATTGACATCCCAGCTTGTTTCAATCTGTTGCTTGGATGACCTTGGCTTCACAGTATCAAGGGTGTGTCTTCCTCACTCCATCAACACCGATGGACGCATCATCACTATCTTGGGAGACGATGACAATGTTGATGGTACAAGTACCAGCAGTCTAATTCTTGAGATACAACACGGGTCAAATCATATGCTCCTATAAGGATTCTGAGTTGATCCACTTCTACTCCCAGCAGGGGATAACTTTAAAGAAAGGGTTTGTACAGAATATGACCCTCATAGCAACGTCAATGTGATTCAAATGTTTAGAAACATGCACTTCATGCCCGGACTGGTGCTAGTACAAAGACAGTAAGGAATACATGAGCCGATTGAACTGGGCTTTCACTCCTTGTGGTTTGGGGTATCAACTGTCAAAAAATAAGAGCTCAAAATGATCCACCAGTCTCGACCAAAGAGAGGACTAGACCTCATCCAGACTATCCCAGGTGACTCCTTCAATGAACGATTCATCAAAGTGGGTCAGAACTTCCCTTTTTGCGTCTTTTTGGAACCATGGTATGACCATACTGATATGAAGATGAAGGTTGGAATGGAGATCTTCTTCCAAGATAGCTACCCATTGGTGAGAGTTCCCAACATCATGTACAACCACTCATCAAAGATATCGAAGAGACTGAGGAAAGTGGCTCCGAAGATTCCTTCAACTTACGGACACTAGGGCTAACACTCTTCATGGTTCACTCAGGTACTACATCACCGAATTCGTCCCAACTGATTAAAGCTGCTGATACACCTCTCCTCAACTAGCATGCTGCACCAGTTCTACCTATTGAAATATCGCCTAATCCTAATGTTTACCCAATTTCTTCTTCTGTTGTCTATCCTTGTTCAAATGTAATCGAGTCCTCCTTTTATGATGTTATTAATTTTGTTTTTCCTATCAACGAAATAAACTATGATTTTGAGTATCTTATTATGCCTTATATTAACTATTTATATTCTAATAAAACTTTTGATGATGATGATCTTGCAAATGAACAATTCTTAACTGATCTAAATAAGGTTAATAATAAACAACATAACCTCGTTCAAGTTAATGAAGAAGAGACTATTATTGTTAACATCGATTGTAGTAGCCAACTGCACGAGATTAGGATAGGGGATACCCTCGACAAGAATGAGCGTGCACAACTCGAAGAATTACTAAAACAATTCGTGGATATCTTCGCATGGTCCTACGAAGATATGCCCGATATTGATCCTAAAATGGCTCAGCAGGAGATCCCCACTCTCCCAGATTACAAGCCGGTCAAACAAAAGTTGAGAAAGCTCCACACCAAATGGTCACTCAAAGTCATAGAAGAGGTGGTCAAACAATTGAACGTAGGTTTCATTCGTGTGATCGAATATCCAATGTGGCTAGCCAACATAGTGCCAATTCTGAAATCAGGAGGAATGGTTCGGATGTGTGTAGACTATCAAGATTTGAACAAAGCCGTTCCAAAGGATGATTATCCTCTACCCAATATAGACATGATCATAGACAACACAACCAATCATGCTCTTAAGTCATTCGTTGACGGTTTTGCTGGATATAACCAAATAAAAATGCAACCAAACCACCAAGAAAAAATCGCGTTCATCACCCCATGGGGAACCTTTTGCTACACTGACATGCCATTTGGTCTCAAGAATGCTGGTGCTACCTACCAGAGGGCTACTACAACCATCCGGCATGGTCTGATTCACAAAGAAGTTAAGATCTATGTGGATGATATGATTATCAAGTCTAAAACTAGAGAAGGTCATGTTCTGGCTCTCCAAAAGTTCTTCGAACGACTGCGACAGTATCAGATGAGGCTCAATCCATAGAAATGTGTCTTCGGCATTACAAAGGGAAAAATCTTGGGATTCATGGTCAATGAGAAAGGGATAGAAGCAGATCCTGCCAAGATGAGATCCATACTTGAGATGCCACCTCCCCAAATAGAGAAAGAAGTCTGAGGTTTCCTCGGGAAATTATAATACATCAGCCGGTTCATCAGCCAGTTAACCTACATCTGTTAACCTATCATCAAACTCATCCGAAAGGATTCAACTAAAGTTTGGAACAAGTGCTGCCAAGAAGCTTTTGACTGAATCAAATAATATCTAACCCAACTCCCCGTACTCATGCCACCATAGCCGGGTCTCCTCTTGCTCTTATACCTAACCATAACTGACATTGCAGCTGGGGCTTTGCTAGCCCAATACCTTGAAGATTCTTGCAAATAAAGAGTCATCTATTATGCGAGTTGCAAATTGGCTGGGTACGAGGTAAACTACACTGCTTTGGAAAAGGCATGTGTCACGCTTGTCTGGGTCTCCCAAAAGTTACAACACTATATGCTCACCTTTCCCACCAAACTTGTATCCCGAATGGACCCCATAAAATACCTGCTTGAGAAACTCCCCTTGTACAGCCGAATAGCCTGATGTTTGATGCTCCTAGCTGAGTTTGATATTGTGTACACCACGCAGAAAGCCATGAAAGGAAGAGCCATCTCTGACTACCTCGTTAATTAGCCCATAAATGAAGCCGATGTCTGGGTCTCCGAATTCCTAGATGAAAACATTCTTTCTGCTGCTCAAGACTGCCTTTGATGGTAAATGTTCTTTAACAGCACTACCAACGAGAAATGATATGGCATTGGGATACTTCTAATTGGCCCAGATGAGTCCCACACTCCCATCGCCATCAAATTGGATTTCCCCTGCACCAATAACATGACTGAGTACGAGGCATGCATGGTAGGTCTCAAAGTTGCTCTCAAGAACGGTATTCAATGCCTATATGTCTACGGGGATTCTTCCCTCATCATCGGTCAAGTGCTCATAAAATGGAAAGTCAAGGATGAGAAACTCCAACCCTTCCAAACCCACTTAGAAGAACTAGCTTCCTAATTCCAAGATATCACCTTCCACTACCTACCTCGAGCAAAGAATAACCTAGCTGATGCCCTTGATACCTTGGCCTCCATGGTCGACATACCTAAAGGAATAATACTTACCCCCTTCCAGATTCAAAATTAAGACAAACCAACCCACTACTACCACATTGAGCTCGTCACCACAGAAGATCTCGAGATAGCCAATTATTGGTACTAAGATATTTGGCGCCTCCTCAAGCATGGTAGGTATCCAGAGGGTTCCAATAAGAAAGATCAAGCAACCTTGAGAAGGTTGTCCGCCCAATACATCATCTGTCGCACAGCACTACTCAAAAGGAGCTTCGATGGAACTTATCTGCACTATATTGTAGGGGCAAACATTGAAAAGATAATGCAGAAGATCCATAGCGAGGAATGCGGACCCCACATGAATGGTCACATACTTGCCAAAAACATCATCCGACAAGGCTATTATTGGACCACCATGACCCAGGATTGCACCGCCTATATCCGTAGATGCCTCAAATGGCAACAATTCTACAACCTTCAGCTACCTCCACGTGAATTATACAACATGACCTCTCCCTGACCGTTCTCCACCCGGGGTATCAACATCATAGGGAAGGTTACACCCAAGGCTTCCAATGGGCATGAGTTCATCTTAGTGGCCATTGATTACTTCACCAAATGGTCGAAGCCGAGTCATACGTAGTGCTAAATGTTAAGAAAGTGGCCAAATTCCTCAAGAAAAACATCATCTGCCGGTATGGGGTCCCGCACGAGATAGTATCAAATAATGAGTTACATTTTGAGGTAGAAGTCATAGAGGTGGTCAACGAATATAGGATTTAAAGACATAAATCTTCTACCTATTGACCTCAGACCAACGGTGCAGTCGAAGTCACCAATAAGAACCTCAAAGCCATCATCAGCAAGATGATCAAAAGCTATCGGGATTGGGCTGACCGAATCCCGTACGCCCTCTGGGGCTACTGAACCTC
The DNA here is from genome assembly GCA_949130495.1 of Sambucus nigra. Taxonomy (NCBI): domain Eukaryota; kingdom Viridiplantae; phylum Streptophyta; class Magnoliopsida; order Dipsacales; family Adoxaceae; genus Sambucus; species Sambucus nigra. The sequence continues at coordinate 558,597,337 of OX422215.1, read as the reverse complement.
AATTCGAACCTCTACTGGGGCTACCCCTTACTCTCTAGTCTACGATATGGAAGAAGTCATACCCGTGGAGCTGGAAATACCCTCGCTATGCGCCGTGCTTGAGAGCAAGGTCAGTGAAGAAGACTGGTGCCAAAGCCGTCTTGACGAGCTGACCCTCCTACACGAAAGGATATTAAAAGAACTATACCACATATAAGGGTACCATAGTTGGATAACACATTCATTGAACAAGACAGTTAAGGACCACGGTGTCTGAGAAGGGGACCTAGCCCTCAAAGAAATCATATAACCCATCTGGGACCCCAGAGGGAAATTCAAACCCAATCGGAGCGGCCCCTATATTGTCAAGAAGATCTTATCTGGTGGTGTCGCCATGCTTATTGACTTAGATGGGGAAGATATGGCTCATCCAGTGAACTTGGACCATCTCGAGAAGTTCTACCCCTAGTTCGAAATCTCGGCACGCTACGACTCTTCTCATTTCTATTCTATTCTTAAAAAAAATCTCTTCATTTCCTTCTACCCAGAACTACGTGGTCTTGATCCTCTGCAAAAACCATTTTCAAAGAAATTAAAACTTTTCAAAAACCCCAGAGGTTCGTAGGCAGCTCATACATCTTACATGAGCACGACCCTTTCTTTTTCACAAAATACTATTCTTTTCTTATCTCCGAGAATGACAGTCCATTCTAACATATAATTGAACAAAAGGATTATGTATGCCTTAGCGATCGGTATAGATAATTAAAGAAAAACAAAACTCATCAAAAGGCATAGTTGGATGATTAAAAACTTGTTTATTTAACTAATGAAAAATTTTGGTACAAATTACATATTTAAAGGAACGGATAACTCCCTTCTCCCCTACCTTCCTAAAAAGCCAAATAAAATACCCACATTTATTCCCCATTACAAAATAAACCATCCTACCGACAGCTACCTGAGGTAGTTAGTAAACTCAATGCTACTAGGGAGAGCCATCTTGCAAGACTAAGAGATAATAGGCAAGTAAGTAAGAGTGTGAAGGTGTGTTGAAAACACTCCACCCTTACCCCTTTTTATACTTGAAAATCCTCACAAAAGACATAACCCCTAAAGAAATCAGAGGGAATACTACCCCACAAGGTACAAGAGGCTGAAGAGGGCACTAATCAAAAGCTTTAAATTAATGGGGTTGGACTTGACTGCCGATAGGCAGGATAAGGTGCTTGTCGATCGGCAACCCCCTATTTTTGTAAATTTTTCTTTTTCCTCTTTTGTCAAAATCAGAAGCTCGATAACAAATAAATTGATGTTCTCAACAAAATTTCAAAAAATCCTTTTCCATCCTTATATAATTTCTCATTTTTAAAAAAAACTTTCCTCCAAAAATCCCAAAAATATCTCTTTTTACGTTCTCAGCAGCAAAGTAAAAGCGCATGTGCATGCATTCACTCACCATTAACAAAAAATAATAAAAAAACCCCATTGCATTACATATATATTTATTCTCTGTTTTAATCAATGTTGTAGGAAATAAAAGAAAAGCAAAAAACAATGGGACTCATCCCGAACCCACATTTTCTCTCTCTCTTACATACCCTTCACCCCTCTCTCTAAGAACTTACACCCCTGCGATGCACTCTCTTTCCCCTATGGCGAGACGACGCACCACAGCTACCCGAGCCAGAGTCCTCCCCGAACAAAGATGACGGCACCAAATAAGAAGGAACCATGATTGCATACCAAATATGGGCAATCGCCGAAGATATCCTGTCTCTGATGTCCCTCGGCCAAGTGGTTGACACCCGAACTTACTACAAGTAAAAGGAAAAATCAGTATCAAGTAGAAAGGGTTAAAACAGAAAAGGAACCAAAAAGAGGAAGAAGGTATACCATAGGATAAAGGACCTCCTCTGTCAAACCCAACTCCATCGGATCCATCGCATGAGGATGGTGCAACATAGGCACCACCCATCCATCAGCCTGCTGAATGTTGTATGAAGGAGTATGCAATCGCAGGAACGGATCCTCTAAAGTAGCCGCTCCCTCCCACAGACGCCGACAAACCACCCCTATAGTGGGAGGACTCCACCACCTGACTTGAACCCGTTAGAGGGAAAGGAAAGGCATCGTATATGCTGGGCACCATCAGCCATCTCGTCATAAAGTCCATATAGTCATACAACACAGCCATATCATTATACAACAGGTAGGACTCACCGATCATCGCCGCGATCCTTGCATCCTCCGACAGAAGCCACTCCTACCTCATAGACGTAGGAGGTTGCGTAGGTGGCACCAATACCTCCTCCTCAGCAATCTGGCGAACCACCCACTCCCCTAGATACCAAGAATGGTCGAACTCATGTACCAGCAAATGCCTCATATGCGCATTTAACCCGGTCACCCCCGTATCCTGAATGGCTGTCCCCCAAGGGTAAAAAGTCACCTGAAAATCCCCAGCAGACATAAGTTAATACATAATTAGAACATACAAAAACTAAGACTGAAGAGGAAAGAGTCTTACCCTACCACTGGTCAGGCCATTCAAGACCTGATGCACCGCCTCTAGAGAAAGAGATCCCTTTGACTGTCGATTGACCTTCCGCCATTGATACAATCGACATAAGTCCCCAACAGTATTGTCCTTCAGAGCGATCAACTAGGTATTTCACCAAATAACCTCATAGAACTAGGTCTGCTAAAGATAGGAATTCACAATAAAAAAAGAGACGCATAAGGAAAATGTGAATGTATGAAAGGAAAATGCACAAAATTAAAGGATACCTCGAGGAGATACGTGGCTCTAGTAAAATTTTACCGACAGCACCGGCTGAATGCATCCAAAGAAAAATAGAGGGTCTCCAAAGTCAGTCTTCCCCAATCATAGAGAGGGATGTTCAGAAACATCCTCAAATACGACAAAAACCACAAATGGACGACGTCGCCGCTCAATGCCACCATAAAACCTCCCAGCACCAGTAATATGAACGACTGGGCCATCTGCCTCACCTGTAGCCCATCTCCACATCAACCACCCAATATGGCAGAACATCCTTTAGCAAGGACATCCGAATGGAATCCCTAGAAAATGTCCTCCTTATGTCACAGAGCACCGCCCTCACCGCCTTCAGCCTCACACTTAGAGAGCGATCCACCTCTATCTGCTCCCCATCGCAATCTAGCCCTAGCAGCTACTGCACGTCTATGGGAGTCACGTTCATCTCCCCAAAACTGAAATGAAAGGTGTGGGTCGTATCCCACCGTCTCTCCCCCAGAGCGCACAAGACCGCTGTCGATCGAGGCATCTCATCCAGTGCAGATGCCAACCTCCCAAAACCCACTGATGATACCACCTAATGCACCACGGGTGGAAGATAATCCCAAACATCCTTAAGACCCATCGTCCCATGGGCACACATGTTCTTCAATGAGATATCAGTCTGTTAAAGGAAGAAACCTTGTCAAAATTCAATAAGGAAGAAAAAAATCACAAAAAAGAGAAGAATGCCAAAAGTCAGCTTACTTACATAACTGCCAGGGGTCACCACCCTTGAAGAGAGATGATGCGATGGCTCCCACAGCAAGGTCTGCTCATTCGCAACCGACTCGAATGCATCAAAGGAGTTATCACTCCCTAAAGCAAGAGGTGCCCTGACCCTCCACTCCACGTTCACCCAGTCATCAACAGTCAACCATTCCCTATGTGCTGCAGTGCTCACAAAGGCGGCCAAATCTTAGAGATCGAAATGTTAGAACGATTTGCAATGGAAAATTGAAGAAATAAAGAAATTAAGAATCTATGAAAAATGAGGGGAATTCACCCCCTTTATATAGGATGCAAAGGGTCATGCCGATCGGCATTGACCCCCCACCCACCGATCGACACTGACCCCTTACCTCCCTGTGGCAGTCCAAAAGTCCATGCCATTGGCGAATGGCACCCCTCATACCATGCCGACCGGAACCCCCTTAAAATTTCGTACAAATATTCCCAGGACATACCAGACAACCCTGAAAAATTCTTAGAAAGTTCCTAAAAATCCCAGGTAGGATTTAGAAAATTTTTTGCACTCCCTTAAGCGGAACCTCTATTTCCTCAGCGGAACTGTCGAAAACCAAGTAAAACTCCTCCCAGCAACATCCCCGGAGGATCTCTAAAGATCATCCCCTATGCCCCAAAGGCCTCAATTTTCCTCAAGCAATACATCCAAAACTTGGGCCACCTAATCACCTCCCAGTGGAATTTTGGCTACACCTCCAGAGGATGCACAAAATTTCCCCAGTAATCGTCTATCCAGCCCAAAACAAAACCTCAAGATAATCTCCCCAGCAGAGTTCCCGAAGAATATCTCTACTTAAGCCGTAAGAATTGTCTTCGACCTGCAGAATTGGTCATCTCATACTTAAGCCCTCAGAATTGGCTTCTACCCGCTGAATTGGTCATCTCTACTTAAGCCCTCAGAATTGGCTTCGACCCACAGAATTGGTCATCTCTACTTAAGCCCGCAGAATTGGCTTCAACTCGTAGAATTGGTCATCTGATTCGAGTCCTATTTTTCCTTTTTCTCTAATCTCCTATTCTCTCTAAATTCAATCCTCCTAGATTACATATATATACATATATTTGTCCTTAGTGGCATATTACTCCACATGCGTTATCGTTCCATCATAACAGTCAACGTAAGGGTAATCGCATAAATCCTATTTTTTAATATTTTTATACATTCCTACGAATGACTCGCTTTACCTCTTGCATGGTACAAGTCAATGATTCCTATCTCCACTATATATACACATGCACACATATCACGGGAAAAATAAATGAAAATAGAAAAAACCCATGAGAGACCGTAAGGGAGAAATGGGTGCCTAATACCTTCCCATTTTTTACTTAGCCTTCGGACTTTTTTCGAATCATTTTGGTTTCGTATGCATCAGTATGTCCTTGGATGCTATCCTTAGGGGTGGGTACCTTTCTTTTGTCTATTTTGAGTAAAATAGATTAGAGACTCTATCTCTCTACATTTTTCACCTCACCCAAATGATGTCGGTCGAAGCGCTCCCAAGAGGGATGCGTGGGACCTAGGATCCTCCCTCACGCGCCCGTCCGTCATGAGGATCGGTGATGGCCACACCCCTGTTATAGCAAGTAGCCCGATTATGATATATATACAAATATATAATATATAGACAATCACACAGTCATAAATATATAAATATCCACATTTCTAAATTATGTGCGCTCATGACCCATAATTATAATTATCGGTTATTAACACATTTTACTCGATTATTTAGCATCGCAGACTCGTCATTTATATTCTCATTTATAATTCACTTCATACTCACTTCTCCTCTATCGAAGTATTCTAAGTATAATTTCAGTAGGCATACACTCACTTACCTTCTAGCCTAACTCCCTTACGAGTCTCGATCTTTTTATTAAATGTTCGCATGATTTCTTATACACATGAATAATTTCTCGTTAACCCAAAATATCATCCTACACTAAATTTCACTCAACGGGGTCTACCTAGGCCCTACTGGTCTTCTCTATATCTCATTATACTCAAACAATAACAATCGAAGGTTCCCATGCATTTTAACCAAATTAAATCAACGAATGAGAAATATGCAGACCGATCAAGGAAAGGGGGTCAATCGATCGATCGATCGATGTTCTTGGTCGATCGATCGATCAAGCAGTTCTTGGCAAGAAACTGCCATTAAAACCTACGGGTTTCATCTTTCAATTTCTCCAAAAACATCATTAACAACTCCCAAATTCACAAATAACATTACCACAAGTTCTATATACATATATGCAAGATTTCCTACGTGAAACATGTATTAATTTAACAACGAAATTGAATTAATGGGCCAATTTATTTTAATTACCAAGAACCCTAACTTTGCTCTAAACTTCCATTATTCTGTGTCTTTTTCCATATTAATCACTTCTAAATTAATCAAATTTTTTGGGTAATCCTCTACATATGATTGGGATGTCCAGAGTTTATTTATTTTCCCTACAACATGTGATTGGGTCCTCTAAATCCTTGAGTTCATCCATGAAACATAGGTTCAATCATCATAATCTAACATGGTGTGAAAATTAACTAAAAGAGAAGCTAGATAGATACTTTCTTGGAATTTGGGTTTCTGATTTGTGGACAAAAGAGGTATGGTCGCGTTTTTCGTCGCGCGATCTACGCTTTGGTGGTGGTGGCGGTGTAAACGGTTGAGTCCTTGGCCTTGAGTTGCTTGGAAAGCTCTCCAAATCCTTCTCTAATAGCCGTTCTTTGGTTTTTTGATTGCTAACCCTAGAAGGCAACTCCTAAAGGCTGATTTGTCCTTAGGAAATTCGTGGGTTTAATTACCCAAAAATGTAAAATGTCTATAATACCCTTCCGGGATGCCAATTGGGCTTAAAAATGCCCCGAGACACAAACTAAACCCCTGAGTACATTATTTTGACTATCTCGAGCTTTCTGGATAAATTGGCGCACTCGAAATGACCATACATGTGACTTATAATTGTTTCACTTTTAATAATAATAATTTAGTCCAAACACGGCACAAGCGCGTCTCGACTTAAATTTCCACAATTTATCAAATTACACACTCATGATAATTTTAATAAATTCGATTTCACATATTACTTTGTCCATTAAGCAATAATCAACAAATTCCCAATAATTACTAACTCTCATCAGACGAGTAAATATTTAAAATAATTTCCAGATTAATATTAAATTAATATCTCAATTTAAATTTGATAAATTCCCAAATTTAATAGTCATAAAAATACCAGGTATTACATAAGACATCCCCAAACTTTAAGACGACGAAGATCAGGCTTACTATTAAACCATAGTTCGTATGGTGTAATATCCTTATTTTTCAATGGAACTCTATTTAAAATATAACATGCTGATAAAACCACTTCTCCCCACATCGAAAAAGGTAAACCATAACTGATTAACATTGCAATTATGATTTCAACTAAAGTCCTATTTTTTCTTTTCACCGTTCCATTTTGTTGTGGCTATAAGGCGCCGTCACTTTATGGATTATCCCATGAGTATTACAAAATTGTATAAACTCACTCGGGTAATATTGACCACCCTATCAGATCGTAGGACTTTAATTTTATGATTTTGTTGAGTTTCAACTTCTGCTTTAAAAATAAAAAATTGCTCGAAAACTTCATCTTTACTTTTAAGCCAATATGTATATGCATACTTAGAGTAATCATTAATAAAAGTTAAGAAATATTTATTTCCACCATGAGTCATATTACTCTTCATATCACATACATCACTATGAATAAGATCAAGCATTTCGGATGTCCTCTCAACAGATTTAAATGACTTTCTAATTATCTTCGATTGTGCATAAATTTCACATTTAGAAAAGTTATCAGATTTACAATCCGAGATTATGACGGGATTAGTCATATTTTTAATACTTTTATAATTCACATGACCTAATCTTCTATGCCATAAAGAAATAGACTTAGCCATATAAGCAGAACTAATATAATTGATTACATTAATTTTGATCATGCCGTTACAAGAGTACCCTTTGCCAATAGACTGAACATTCTTAGATAAGACAAACTTATCAGACTCACACACAAGTTTGAAACCTCTCTTATTGAGAAGGTCCCTTGTCACAAGATTTTTTTACATATCAAGTACATGAAGTAGATCAATAAGAGTAAGAGTCTTTCCAGAAGTTAATTTCAATTCCACTATGCCTTTCCTAACTACATTAGTGCGAAAGATTATTTTCCATCTTCACTTCTTTTTCGTCAATTTCTTGATATGTTTTAAATGAAGAGCGGTCTTTGCATATGTGGACCATTGCGCCGGTATCTAGCCACCATCCACTTTAATTTTCAATTGAATTTTCATCGCATATGGTAGCAATAAGATCTTAAACATTATTGGTTTCCTTCAACCCCTTTTTTCCTTAAATGCCTTCTTTTTAAGACGGCATTCTCGAGAATAATGGCCCGATTTTCTACAGAAGAAATATTTTCCTTTCTTTTTCTTATTTGAACCTTGGTTCTTAAATTTTGAATCATTCTTTGCTTTAAATTTGAAGTCTTTGGTAATCTTGGATTTTTTATCCTCAACCATATTGTCTTTTGAATGACCCTCACCTTGTTCATCCTTCTTTTCTCGAATACAAGTATCATCTTTAATACGAAGGTGATGAAGAAGGGATTCCACGGTATAAGTCTTCTCATCCTTATTGATTTTCTTCTTAAAGCCATTCTAAGAGGATAAAAGTTTTGAAACAATCACCCCTACTTGAAATTCATCTTAAAGATTAATTCCAGTGGCTTTAAGGTCACCAATAATCTGTTGGAGTTCAGGTGCTTATGCAACGACAGATTTATCATTACTCATTCTAAAATTCATATAGTTTGAAATCAGAAACTTACGGTTGCTCGCTTCCTCGTTTTGATACTTTATCTCCAAAGCCTTCCATAATTACTTTTCCATCGGAATCATTCGGTGAGCGCTATAAACAGTTTGAGACAAAGCATTGAGGATGTGTCCTCGACACATAAATTCGTCTTCTTTCCTCTTAACACGTTTTAACTTTATTTCTTCGGTGTCTTCGGGTGTGGGCTCGGGAATTTTCTCAAGATTGTCATCTAGAATGTATGATAGTTTTAGTGATGTGAGGAAGAACATAACTTTCTCTTTCCAACGAGTGAAATTTTTGCCATCAAAATGGTCGAGTCGAATTAAGTCATGACTCATGGCTTGGATAGATTGTGCCACTGTTCCTTCCATTTGAGTGGAGTAATTAGTATGAATTTTTGCCTAAAACTATATAATTTTTTTTATGGAAAGAACGAAATATTTAAATGAATTTTTTCAAGGCACGTTCATGGAACGCTGCCTTTTAGGCTAAATTTCTCCCAATCCGGTCGAGACAGAACCACGAGTACACTATGGGTTTTATGGAATCTGCCTTCAGGATACAATGTAATGTATGGAAAGTTGTTTGATTCAATCTATGTACTGTTTGATCAAACCAAGAACACTCTAAATTTTTAATCTGATAATGCCAAAATGTAGAGGATGAAGAGAGGAGAAATTAGCAATTTTTTATGTCCAAAACAAAGTCCTCGAACTCTTTTTATAGCCAATTATGTGACTGTTCTTCAACAGTCACATCTCTTCATATAGCGACTCAGCAGCTGTTGGATCATGTCTGTTTGTAATAGCTTCGCTCTAACGGTTCATATTAAGCATCTCATCATAAGCGAATGGACATCCCCTACACGAAACACTACGAGTTCATCTAACGGCTCAAATCAAGTCGTTTCGAATTTTAAACCCTTTGATCAGATCGTTTAATCACATTCATTGATATGTTTTACTTCATTAAAACATTAGACTCCCACGCTCCAAGTGATGATGCACACGTGCGAAGTGCAAAGTACGCATCAAAGAACGCAATGAACCCTAAGTCGCCCAATCGCCATTTTGCACACCGCGTGTCACGATTGGTGGTGCTTAAGAACCACCGTAATGCGTACGATCATAGCCTCTTGTTTGACTTGTCAACTAAGAATCTTATTTTTCCTTTAGTTGATATACCACTACTTTTTGTAGTAATCTTCCAATGTGGGACAATGTGGAACTCTAATCACTCCCATATCTTTCACACTCATTTGCTCATGTTTCTTTCTTCTAAAAATAAAACCCAAACTAAAAAATTAAAACACCAATTAATATAATAAAAATAACAAATAAATATTATATAATATTATATTAATGTTGAAATTTATCCAACATTCCCCCACAAATTTCAATATACACAAGAGAGGATACAAAGGATCGATTACAAAACAATAAGAGAAAACTTTTGGCAATATCGCTGAAATCTAGTACATAAATGAGAAGTGTCTTCCAGACCTGAACTTCCATGTAGTGTAAACAATTCAAAGCTCCATAAAGGTGTTGTGGTGAACTTATCTTGAACCAAGGACCCTTTGAGACGAGATAGAACTATCACACATACTGATTTCTGAGTTTTAGAAGTGTACTTCTAACATGCACATTTATGGACTTCCGCTAATCCTAATTTCACGAGCGCTTTAGGAACGGTCTTGATTCCATAGAAAGCGGCCACACTTTCGACACTCATATAGGTAAATCAACTTTAGTGATTCTGCGAGTCACACTTATATGATTTATTAAGAAGTAAACTTTATCCTCTAACATGCAGAAAACCAACACTAGGCACATAGGAATGGAACTTTTGTATAAATTTTCTAGTGTTCCATAACTATAATTTAACTTGTTTTTACCACATTGAACTCTATCTATATTTTCAAGATATGAGTTGGGTTCCCATTAAATATAGTTGTGTTATTTAATTGGCCTTAGTCCCATTCCTTTTTAAGTGATATATATAATCTCCCTAACAAGACCTTTAGTCAGAGGATCAGCTAAATTCTTGTTCGTTTTAACATAGTCGACTGTAATTACTCATTCCTTAAGTAATTTTCTTATAATTTGATGCCTTAGACTAATGTGTCTAGATTTTTCGTTGTAAGTTTTGTTCGAAACTTTATAAATTGTGGGTTCATTATCACAACTTATCATAATAGACGGAGATAGATTTTTCCATAAAGGAATATCATACAACACATTTCTAAGCCATTCTGCGTCTTTACATGCATCTGCTAAGGCTATAAATTCAGATTGCATCACTGAATCTGCACCTATGGTCAGCCCAGTACCTTTCCAAGGAACCTAAATTCATCAGAAAAACTTCCACAAAAACTATGCTTTGGGTTCCACAAACAACTCACACAAAAAGTCTAGGATTTGTGAATTGTAAAAACAGATTTTTAAACCTTCAAAAAGATGGAGAATAAACCAAAAAAACTCAAAACGCATTCTGTTAAAACTAGTGTTTTCTCCACTCAAAATATAGTAGCATCACACCCTTTATATATTGAAAATCAAGGCGGTGACGTGTCAAGGCAAAACATCTCGTTGGAATGAGAAGCGACATCGTTCAAGCAAGAGCTGATCTCGTTTGAACGAGAAACGACGTCGTTCGAATGACATCGTAAACGTGTCACTTTCTGTACAGTCTTTTATGAAACATGGAAACCTCAAAACTAAGATTGTTTACGAGATCAAAAAAGTTTATCCAAACCTTTTATGAATAAAATCATTTAAAATCTATTCAAAAATTATTTTTCATAAATAAAAAAATATTTTACCTTTCACAAAAATATCCCAACACTTTTTATGAAAAATGTAAATGGAACTAAAACACATTTACCAAATTTGTTCTTGTTGGGCATGATTGTTGAAGTTGCCTTGAAATTCGGATCGTTTTTGTAGATGGGATCTTCTCAATTCTTTGACGACTTCTATCAGTTTACGACGTACTAAATTGATAACGGACAACAATGACCTTACAAATCTCTACCTTTGTCTACGCCTTTACAAAATAAAAATATCCGAATTATCAAACAATTGTGACACCCCGACTAATTAAATACGGGGTAGCTACTCATTTATTAAATTAATACAAAATGTCAAGTTGGTTCAGTTACTAACATCACTGTCGAAATCATTTTAATAATTACTAACCACCTAGTATTTAAAAAGTGAGGTGTCAAATTTTAAGTTAAATCTGATTAACATGCAATAAATGAATTATAAAAGAATAACATAACCATTCACAATAAAGTCCCAATAGAGTAACCATCAAATAATAATGAATCTGGAGAAAATACTCCTCACAGCAATCCCAATACTGAAATAAATAAAACAAGTCTGCATCCTAAATTAATTACAAACCAAAGTCTGAATAACTAAAATATAAAATGTCTGTAAAGGAAATGGGCAACATGCCCTACAAATGATAAAATTGGTAATGGAGTCAAGACTAGGAAAGGAGGCATCTACTGTCAAGGCCCTGTAACTTCCACAACAGCTACAGCTCGTCACCTGAATAGAATCCCAATGCATGGTGTCCTTGTGGCTGGGCACCTAAAAAGGTTTTTACAAAAATAGATTTGAAAGCAAACGGGTCAGAGCACGAATGTGGAAAATAGTTTAAAAATAGCAAGTGCTTTAATGACATTAAAACAATGAATGCAAAATACATGTTAGGACGTGCTCTCACATGAAATACTCACCTCTCAACTATTTGTGCACTCCTAACGTACCATACCCATTCAAGTGATTCTCATATCTATCTAGACAAAAATAAATTCTAACCTTTCTACTCGATTCGCGCTTTAATTCCAACATCATCAATTAAATAGAGAGTTTTACTTTAATTCTCAGATTCCCAAATATTAACAAAACCATTTACTGGAGGTTATCTCCTTTTTATCTTTTTTAGAGCGTTACGATAATTATATTCACAATTAAACATGGCAATTCTTTCCAATTAACCATATATTAACCTCATCATAAATATACAGTACTAGCACCCCGAGACTAAGCTGTGGTGCACACATACTCTGCTATCCCACCCCGGTACATCACGTACATAAGGATCACGCATTCCGAATCTCTCAGGAATCTTTCTCAGATAGTCACAATCACAAACAATGGAAGCGAACATAGTTCACATCACATGGGTCACGCACATACCTACGCTCCCATGATCACCAGACTTATTAACTTCTCAATAAATCCTTCTCTGACCTATGTCCTCGAGGTACCAATCAATATCCCCCCCATAGGCACACAAAGATTAGATGGCCCTAAACGAACGCAAGCCTCCCGTGATAGCAAGTATGGTAGGTATGGCATACACATAAAATCATATATACAAAGCATGCACACATCTTAGTTATTACCATATTTTTATTAGTGGTATACTTCTCATTCTTATACCAACTTTTATTGTTACACAAATCACATGTCCCCGATTTATATATATTTAAGTCATCAATTATCCTCACATCGTGATTAGTCACTCGCGTGCTAATCCACAAATATCATTCGGTTTGAGCCACTATTCTATATTTTAATCCTCAATATATCCCAAATCTCCCAACTATACCAATTAATTAACAAGGGAAAGTTATCTCATCAATTAAACAAGGTTACGGGACACTAGAAAATCAAATCAGGCTAAAAAGGCCATTCTGTCAACTCATTAGAAGTCTCGTTCGAACGAGGTTGTTCGAATGAGAGTTCGTTCGAACGAGGAGTATCGAATGAACTACCAACTCTTTAGAAGGAAGACTGTCACCTCGTTAGAAGCTCGTTCAAACGAGCTCGTTCGAACGACCTGGGTAGGTCTTCTAACGAGATGGCAGTTTCAAGCCCATAAATTCTACTTCATTTTTTCTCAATTTTTCTCTTCTCAAAACTCATCCAAATGTCATCCCAACAGTGTTTTAAGGTTCTTAAACATTACAAAACATTCTTAGGACGTATCTTAACATGTTTATGGGGTCCAATCTTCCTAAACAACATATAATTATCATATCTCCCAAATTTCCCCCCAAACCCTATGGGTATGAACCCAGAAATTTAAAGTCTTCAATTTCCCTTTATAAATCCATTTTTACATCATAAAACATTTTATTTATTTTAGTACAATCACCCAATAACATTCTATATGCAATCCCTATATCATAACCTGAATTTCTATCTCCAATTTCTTGGGTTTTCATAAAACTCCCAATATAATGCAATTATTTTAAATTCTAAGTATGGAAGAAACATTCGCTTGAAATTAACGTAATTAAACCACTTGCCTTATACTGTTCTTCTGAATTTGTTTGTTGAAGGTTGTCCACTTCCCTTTCTCCAGATTTCTCCCAAGGTTGAAGGTTGAAGATGGTGGTTATGGTTTTGTCTTTGGGAACCTCTTCTAACTTTTCCTATAACTCCCGTAGCCTTCTAAGTTGTAAAATGCTGGTAATGCCCTGAGTGGCCCTATTAAAATGATAAATATTAATTCTAATTTTCGTGGGTTTTAATTCCCTAAATTTCTAAATTACCAAAATGCCCTTTTAAGTTGCCGGTTTAGCCTAAAAATGCCCCGGGACCCAAACTAAACCCCCGGCTAGTGTTTTCTGACTATTTCGACCCTTCCGGACACGTTAGCGCACTCAAAATGACCATTCGGTTGATAAAATTAAAATTCACTTTTTAATTCAAATAATTACATTCCCGACGCGACTACCCCATTCGTCCCAACTAAATTTCCCAAATTTCCGTATTTCAGTCTCGCGACAATTTCAATATTTTTAATAATCATATATTTCCATATATACACATTATAATTAAATACCAACTCACTTCTCATTAGTATTATATCCGGATTAATTCTCAATCAATTCACATTTAATTTAATTAATCCCATAAATAAATATCGATAAAAGTACGGGGTATTACATACTTCCCCCCTAATAACAGAATTTCGTCCCGAAATTAGGAACTAGAAGGTACCTGATAAAAACAACTCTGGATAACGTTCGCGCATCTCATCCTCGCGTTCCCATGTGTACTCCTCAGCATTATGATGCCTCCACTAAACACGTACCAACGATACTATCTTTGACCGCAGTTTCCGCTCGATTCAGTCCAAAATAGCAACCGGCCCCTCCTCGTAGGAGGTATCAGGCTGGAGATCGATGTCCTCCAAAGCAGTGTGAGTATGAGCCAAATCGTCCCTAGGATATTTCCTTAGCAAGGAAATATGAAACACATCATGAATCCTATGCAAATGATCCGGTAATCCAAGTTTATATGCAACGGACCCAATCCTCTCGATGATAGGAAATGGCCCCACATATCTCGGTGCCAGTTTCCCCTTCTTCCCAAAACGCATAATCCCCTTCATAGGAGATACTCTGAGTAAAACCTGGTCCCCCACTTTGAACTCCCTGAATAACCTCTTCGCATCAGCATAGCTCTTCTACAGATCCTGAGCTACCCGAATGCGACTCCGTATCAATTATATCCTTGCCGAAGTATCATGTATCACTTCCGGACCAAGTAGTTTGTTGTCCCCCACCTCTAACCAACATGCTGGGGAACGACAAGGTCTACCATACAACGCCTCAAATGGATCCATGCCAATGGTGAACTGGTAGAGTTTATTATAAGCAAACTCTACCAGTGGAAGGTACTGCTCCCATACACCCCGAAAGTCTATGATGCACATACGCAACATGTCCTCCAACATCTGATTTGTACGCTCGGTTTGCCCATCGGTCTGCGGGTGATAAGCCGGACTTAATAGCAATTTTTTTGCCCATGGGCTCCTGAAAACTCTCACAAAACCGTGAAACAAATATCTTGTCTCGGTCAGATACGATATTTAGGGGCACACCGTGAAGTCTCACTATTTCTGCAATAAAAATCTGGGCATACTGTCCCGTAGTGTAGTTTGTCCTTACGGGTAGAAAATGAGCGACTTTGGTCAACCTATCCATAATTACCCAAATGGAGTCGTGACCCCTCTGTGACGTAGGTAACCCCGTGATAAAGTCCATGGAGATGCTCTCCCATATCCACATCGGGACCTCTAATGGCTGTAGAAGTCCTGCCGGTCTCTGATGATCCACTTTTACCAGCTGACAAGTGACGTATTTAGAAACAAACACGGCAATATCTCTCTTCACCCGCTCCACCAATACTGACGTCTCATGTCTTGGAACATTTTATCCCCATCGGGGTGTACCGCGAACCGTGAACCGTGCGACTCAACCATTACCTCGTGTCGCAAGTCTTCCCCTTTCGGAACGACCAGTCTCCCATTGAAGCATAATCCCCCATCTGAGATAATGATATAAGACTCCGCTCCCTCTGCTAGTAATCGA
Source organism: Sambucus nigra (assembly GCA_949130495.1). Classification (NCBI taxonomy): domain Eukaryota; kingdom Viridiplantae; phylum Streptophyta; class Magnoliopsida; order Dipsacales; family Adoxaceae; genus Sambucus; species Sambucus nigra. The sequence goes on along the minus strand of OX422215.1, from coordinate 558,581,505 downwards.
ACTATCTGCTCCTGACAGAACGAGTCATTTTCCTGTGCCTTTACCACCTTCGTAACAATCTGAGGTGTAACTGTCATCACAGACATGAACGATCGGGCCACTGCATCCTGATGTCCCAACTCCTTCCACTTAGCTTTCCACACCTCGGCCATCTCATCTACTGGCCTACGGCTCAACGCGTCTGCTACCACGTTAGCCTTCCCTGGGTGATATTAGATATCAAACTGATAATCCTTCACAAAATCAAGCCACCTCCGTTGCCGCATATTCAACTCCTTCTACGTGAATAGGTACTGTAGAGATTTGTGGTCCGTGAATAACCGGAATTTCTCCCCCAGGAGATAGTGTCTCCAAATCCGAAGTCCAAATACAACTGCCTCTAACTCCAAGTCAAGGGTGGGGTAATTCTTCTCGTGAGGCTTAAGCTTACGGGAAGCATAAGCTATGGTCTGACTCTCCTGCTGCAATACACCTCCAAGTCCTTGTAAGGACGCATCGGTGTAGACTAGATACTCAACTCCCAGTCTCGGCAATGCTAACATAGGTGCTGAGGTCAACTTGTCCCTCAACTCATCGAATGCCAACTGACAGGCATCGCTCCAAATGAATGGCACACCCTTACGAGTCAGATGTGTCAAAGGACCCGCTATCTTTGAGAAACCCCGAATAAATCTCCTGTAGTATCCTGTTAGGCCCAAGAAACTACGGATCTCAGTCGGTGTCGTGGGCTGTCCCCACTCCCTTACCGCGGATACCTTCCCCCAATCAACAGATATCCCCCGATCTGAAATAATATGCCCCAAAAACTGAACCTCCTTCAGCCAAAACCCACACTTCTCATACTTTGCATATAGCTCGTTCTGACGCAGTGTCTGCAAAACCTTCCTCAAATGCTCGGCATGCTCCTCTTCTATCTGGGAGTAAACCAGAATTTCATCGATGAAGACAATGACGAACTGGTCTAGGAACTCTCTGAACACCCTATTCATCAAATCCATAAACACGACTGGAGCATTGGTGAAGCCAAAAGGCATAACCCAAAACTCATAGGAACCATATCTCGTTAAGAAAGCAGTCTTCAAGACGTCCTCTTCCCTGATACGCAATTGATGGTATCCTGATCGCAAATCAATCTTTGAGAAGAAAGAAGCTCCTCTCAGCTGGTCGAATAAGTCATCGATTCGGGGAAACAGACACTTATTCCATATCGTGACCTTATTCAACTCCCAGTAATCTACACACAACCTCAACGATCCATCCCTCTTCTTTACGAACAACACAGCAGCACCCCACGGCGAAGTACTCCGCTGAATAAACCCCTGACCCAACAACTTCTCAATCTGATCCCGTAACTTTCTCATCTCGGCTGGAGCCATACGATAAGGTGCGCGGGCAATAGGCCGAGTGCCCGGCGTCAAATCGATCACAAAATCTATCTCTCTACTCAGAGGTAGTCGAGGTATATCCTGAAATACATCGACAAACTCTCAAACAACCGGAATCGAATCAAGTGGTATCACCACTTCCTTAGAGGTCTCCTCCTCTCTATAGTACAAGTGAGTGGACGATCCTCCCTCAGGGCGAGGCATCGCCACTAAAAACATCTCCTGCCCAGGAATGGCAAAGATAATACTCCTACTAAAACAGTCAATCATGGCTCGGTACGCAACTAGCCAATCCATAGCAATAATGGCATCATACTCGGTCATCTCTAACACTAACATATCCGCTAGTAAAGTAAACCTCCCGATCTCTATACTCACGCCTCTACATATAAGGGAAATCATGAAACCCCTACTCAATGGTGAATCTACACAAGTAACCGTGCTCTCGGTGGTGTCTAATAGCCCAATAGTGCGTGCAAATCTCATGGCAATAAAACAATGTGTGGACCCCGTGTCAAATAAAATACGCCCCATAGTCCCCTGAATAGAGAACATATCCTCAATGGCCGGTGGATCATGTGGGGCTGCGACATGGTGGAGCTGATACACTCCCCCATACTGAAGCTGTCCCTGCTAAACTGGGACCGCTGGAATGGGTGGTAGTGCTGCCATCTGTGGTGGTGCTGGGAGGGCGGCGGGAAACATAGGCCTCTATGGCTCGTGTCGAGCACTCTGCTGCTGCTGCTGTGGGGCCCTGCCCATATCAGGACAATCCTCGCGTTTGTGGCCAGTCTTGCCATAAACATAACACTTCCCCGGGAAGTTTCCCCCTCACTGTCCCTGCTGCCCTCGGCCCTGGTGGCCATTACCATTCCTCCCCTAGCCATGCTGGCCCTACTGAAACTGTTGCTGCTGACCATTCTGACCCTGATGGCCATTCGGACCCTGATGGCCCTGCCGAAAACCTCCCTCTCCACTTCTGAAATTCCCTGATCTGAACCTCTTAGAATCCCCCTACTGGGAACCCTAGTCACCCTGCCTGTACTGTCCCTAAGTAGATTGTGCCCCGCTGGCACCATTTCCCCCGATCCTGCCCTGATGGCTAGACTCTCCTGATCTCTTGCTCTCAGACATGTGGAAGCGGTGATCCTGGCAGTGTAGTAGTGCAGTGTTAACCATGTCAGAATAAGTGGCCAATGATAGATTCCCCAATAAATGCTGACGGATCCTCCAAGTCAATCCATCTGTGAACTTCTGAATATTTTTCTCCTCAATCGGTATTTCATCCGGAATAATATTCAGTAGATTAGTGAATTCGGCCTCATACTCGGCCACGGTCTTTCCCTCCTACTTGAGGTTCATCAATTTCCTCCTCATCTCCGTGTGAACAGCTGACGAAAAATATTTGCGGTCGAACCGCACCCAAAACTCCTGTATAGTGAGAGTATCTCTCTCCTTTGCGGTTGTAATGGAATCCCACCACTGCAATGCAGAGCCTACTAGCTTGAAAGTAACTACTATCTGCTCTGAACATCGGTGCACTCATACATCCTTAAGTGCCTCTGAATATCTTTCCTCCACTGACTGGATACCACAACATCAGAGCTACCTGCGAACTCTGGAGGGTGTGCTTTCTAAAAAGTATCCCGAACGTGTTCCCAAGCAGACGGGAATGCATGTGCCTGAACTGGCACGGCTACCAGCGCCTGGGGTGGTTCCTGCTATACAACGGCTAGGGCGGCATTTACCACTTGGGCTACAATAGCTGCAACCTCGGCGGCATTCATGGTACCTTGTACTGGTGCAGGCTGTGGCTCTGGTTGTGCATCCCTAGGAACCCGTTGCGCGCATCGTGGAGGCATATGAAATAAGAGTAAAGTCTATAAGTTCGCAGTTATTAACTCAAAATAGCTGAAGAGCGTAGCATACATAAAGAACACAACAGTCCTAAAATATAGGGATCTATATCAAAGAAAGCTCAGCGGAAACATAATAAGCCGTACAGATCCTAAGGACACTAGAACCTGATGCTCTGATACCACCTGTGACACCCCGACTAATTCAAAACCGGGTATCTACTCTGTTATTAAATTAATATAAAATATCAAGTTGGTTCAGTTACTAACATCACTGTCGAAATCATTTTAATAATTACTAACCACCTAGTATTTAAAAAGTGAGTTGTCAAATTTTAAGTTAAATATGATTAACATGCAATAAATGAATTATAAAAGAATAACATAACCATTCACAATAAAGTCCCAATAGAGTAACCATCAAATAATAATGAATCTGGAGGAAATATCCCTCACAACAATCCCAATACTGAAATAAATAAAACAAGTCTGCATCCTAAATTAATTACAAACCACAGTCTAAATAACCGAAATATAAAATGTCTCTAAAGGAAATGGGAAACATGCCTTACAAATGATAAAACTAGTAATGGAGTCAAGACTAGGAAAGGAGGCGTCTACTGTCAAGGCCCTGTAACTTCCACAGCAGCTACAGCTCGTCACCTGAATAGAATCCCTATGCATGGTGTCCTTGTAGCTGGGAACCTAAAAAGGTTTTTACAAAAATAGATTTGAAAGCAAACGGGTCAGAGCCCGAATGTGGAAAATAGTTTAAAAATAGCAAGTGCTTTAATGACTTAAAACAATGAATCCAAAATACATGTTAGGACGTGCTCTCACATGAAATACTCACCTCTCGACTATTTGGGCACTCCTAACGTACTTTACCCATTGAAGTGATTCTCATATCTATCTAGACAAAAATAAATTCTAACCTTTCTACTCGATTCGCGCTTTAATTCCAACATCATCAATTAAATAGAGAGTTTTACTTTAATTCTCGGATTCCCAAATATTAGCAAAACCATTTACTGGAGGTTATCTCCTTTTTATCTTTTCAGAGCGTTACTATAATTATACTCACAATTAAACATGACAATTCTGTCCAATTAACCATATATTAATCTCATCATAAATATACAGTACTCGCACCCCGAGACTAAGCTGCAGTGCACACATACTCTGCTATCACATCCCGGTACATCACATACATAGGGATCACGCATTCCGAATCTCTCAGGAATCGTTCTCAGATAGTCACAATCATAAATAATGGAGGCGAACATAGTTCACATCACATGGGTCACGCACATACCTACGCTCCCATGATCAGCAGACTTATTAACTTCTCAATAAGTCCTTCTCTGACCTATGTCATCGAGGTACCAATCTATATCCCCCCGTAGGCACACAAAGATTAGATGGCCCTAAACGAACGCAAACCTCCCGTGATAGCAAGTATGGTAGGTATGTCATACACATAAAATCATATATACTAAGCATGCACACATCTTAGTTATTAGCATATTTTTATTAGTGGTATACTTCTCGTTCTTATACCAACTTTTAGTGTTACACAAATCACATGTCCCGGCTTATATATATTTAAGTCATCAATTATCCTCACATCGTGATTAGTCATTCGCGTCCTAATCCACAAATATCATTCGGTTTGAGCCACTATTCTATATTTTACTCCTCAATATATCCCAAATCTCCCAACTATACCAATTAATTAATAAGGGAAAGTTATCTCATCAATTAAACAAGGTTACGGGACACTAGAAATCAAAGCAGCCGTTATAGCCATTCTGTCAACTCGTTAGAAGTCTCGTTCGAACGAGGTCGTTCGAACGAGAGTTCGTTCGAACGAGGAGTATCAAACGAACTACCAACTCGTTATAAGGCAGACTGTCACCTCGTTTAAAGCTCGTTCGAATGAGCTCGTTCGAACGACCTGGGTAGGTCTTCTAACGAGATGGGAGTTTCAAGCCCAAAAATTCTTCTTCGTTTTTTCTCAATTTTCCTCTTCTCAAAAAGTCATCCAAAAGTCATCCCAACAGTGTTTTAAGGTTCTTAAACATTACTAAACATTCTTAGGACGTATCTTAACATGTTTATGGGGTTCAATCTTCCTAAACAACATATAATTATCATATCTCCCAAATTTTCCTCCAAACCCTATGGGTATGAACCCAGAAATTTAAAGTCTTCAATTTCCCTTTATAAATCCGTTTTTACATCATAAAAAGTTGTAGTTCTTTTAATACAATCACCCAATAATATTCTACATGCCATCCCTATATCATAACCTGAATTTCTATCTCCAATTTCATGGGTTTTCATCAAACTCCCAATATAATGCAATTATTTTAAATTCTAAGCATGGAAGAAACATTCGCTTGAAATTAACGTAATTAAAACACTTTCCTTAGATTGTTCTTCTGAATTTGTTGTTGAAGGGTTAAGGTTGTCCACTTCCCTCTCTCCATATTTCTCCCAAGGTTGAAGGTTGAAGATGGTGGTTATGGTTTTCTCTTTGGGAACCTCTTCTAACTTTTCCTATAACTCCCGTAGCCCTCTAAGTTGTAAAATGCTGGCAATGGCCTTAGTGGACCTATTAAAATGATAAATATTAATTCTAATTTTCGTGGTTTTTAATTCCCTAAATTTCTAAATACCAAAATGCCCTTTTAAGTTGTCGGTTTAGCCTAAAAATGCCCCGGGACCCAAACTTAACCCCCGTCTAGTGTTTTCTGACTATTTCGACCCTTATGGACACGTTGGCGAACTCAAAATGACCATTCGGTTGATAAAAATAAAATTCACTTTTTAATTCAAATAATTACATTCCTGACGCGACTGGCTCGTGCGTCCCAACTAAATTTCCCAAAATTCCGTATTTCAGTCTCACGACAATTTCAATATTTTCAATATTCATATATTTCCATATATACACATTATAATCAAATACCAACTCACATCTCATTTGTATTATATCCGGATTAATTCTCAATTAATTCACATTTAATTTAATTAATCCCATAAATAAATATCGATAAAAGTATGGGGTATTACAACAATGACCTATACAAATCTACCCTCCCAAAAACTCAAATATGGAAAGATAAACTGAACATGTCTTCAAACTTGTCTTCAACAATCAACTTTTTAAATCTCAAGATTTTCTCATGAGGGTGTGCAATCCAAACATCTTCAATTGTACCTACACACATGAGATAGACCAAAAACCACGTGACGTATCGAGTTTGAAATGATATAAACATAAAGCATGTAAGCATAATCAAAACTCCCCTATGAAATCATAATTCCTTTTCCCCCTTTTTATTTGTCCAAAATAGACAAGGAATAGAATGAGCCAAATAAATCAAATCAGGGTGTCATGGTAAACAAGCAAACAAAATATTTTCCATTTTTTTTATACAAAAAGAAAAAATAAGATGTTACACAAAATCACACACCATGAATTTATACTTAGACAACCAAATCATGGAAACGGACTGAATGGGTGTGAACAAATTCGATAGGAAAATTAACTCAATAATATCATTTGTGCAAGATGCATAAGTGTACTCCTAACGAATGAACATCAAAAATAGTTCTTAGGTGTAGAATTATAGAATTTAGATGACATCGCCTGAATCATATCAACAAATCAAAGTATAAATGATTTCCACCCCAATAATATCCAAAACTATGTAATGCCTTTTTTATGACTTTCAAGGATGTGCAAACCGTATTGAATTCTCCAACCAAACTCCCTCATATAAACTTTATTTTTAAGGTGATCTAAATTCTAAATCATTGGAGAATTTGTGAATAAACCTAATGGCCCATTTTTAGCATATGTATCTTTTTATTTGTAATACCCCGGATTTTTATTGATATTTATTAAAGGTATTAATTAAATTAAATGTGAATTAATTGAGAATTAATCCGAATATAAATACTAATGAGATGTGAGTTGGTATTTGATTATGTTGTGTATATATGGAAATATATGAATATTTAAAAGATTAAAATTGTCGCGAGACTGAAATACGACAATTTGGGAAATTTAGTTGGGACGCGCGTGTTAGTCGCGTCAGGAATGTAATTATTTGAATTAAAAAGTGAATTTTATTTTTATCAACCGAATGGTCATTTTGAGTGCGCCAACGAGTCCGGAAGGGTCGAAATAGTAAGAAAACACTAGCCAGGGGTTTAGTTTGGGTCCCGGGGCATTTTTGGGCCATACCGGCAACTTAAAAGGGTATTTTGGTAATTTTGAAATTTTGGGAATTAAGGCCTACGAATTTTAAGAGTTATTTATACATACCACTAAACCCATTACCAACATTTGGCAAGTTAAAGGGCTACGGGAGTTATAGGAAGAGTTGGAAGAGGTTCCCAAGAGAAAACCCATAACCACCATCTTCAACCTTCAACCTTGGGAGAAATCTGTAGAGAGGGAAGAGGACAACTTTCAACCTTCAACATCAAATTCTGAAGAACAATATAAGGCAACTGATTTAGTATTTTTAATGCATTGAATATGTATTCCATGCTTAGTGTAGGAATTATCTTTTATTGAAAATTGTTGGAAGAAAACCCATGAAATTTGTTGGAGAAACATTGATTTTGGGTTAGGATTTGCATGTAGTATGCTATTGGACTGAGTTAATACTCGAATAGTTGTATATGATGAATTAAAAACGGATTTTTGATGAGTAATTAGGTAGAAGAAAATTTGGAGTTCATGTTCATAGGGTTTTGGAAAAATAATTGAAGATTCATGTTAATCCCAAGAAAATTTGTAAGATTTGACCCCTTAAATGTGTTGAGGAATGATCTAGGGTGATTAGAAAAGCTTTATATACGTTATAATACAATTTGGATGGTCTTAGGGTGTATTTATAAGATAGAAGCTTTGAGAAAAACGGAATTGGGATTTTCAAGGCTGAAACTGCCATCTCATTAGAAGACCTGCCCAGGTCGTTCGAACGACCTCGTTCGAATGAGCTTCTAACGAGATGCCAGTATGAATCTCCAAGTGCTCTATACATCAAAATAAATACAAGTCTTCTCATCTCTTGTATTAAAAATTCTTCCCATATATTCCTCGCTAAAATCAGCCCAATTGGTCCATAGCACTCAAATCCGTGCTCACCTGCCAACTAAGAAAAAGATGGGGAAGTACACAATACGACAGGACTATGCTCAACAAAGATGTTAGCGATGAACAAAGCGCAACAATACGACTACGAATACTCAAATCAAATAATGCAAATCTCAATAGCATTTTATCAATAAATTTCTCAACAACACATTAACCGGAGTCACCAAGCCTCAACATACCGCGCCATACTTTATCAAGTAGCCGGAAAAGGAGTCTTGGCGGGTGACCAACATCAGTGCCATATTAAAATCTCATGACAGCGTGCTCAAAACAACATGAATAATACCTCATGAATGAAAATAATTCCAACAATTATTTTTCCTGATTTCCAAGAATTTAACAATTCAAAATATGAGTTCAATTAACAAGAATTCAACGGAATAAACACTCGCCAGATTTCAGGAGCATATTGTGTAAAACCCCATACCTCAAAATCATCAAATGAATCATCGCATAATTCAGCCTCAAAATCTAATCACACCATCACGTCCCTCTCGCGAAAATAATCAAATCTCGTTCTATAGCCCAAACTCGAGAAAACACCAAATAAGCTTTCCAATCTAAGGTTGAAATCTTGAATAGGTTTGGGGGTATGGTTTGTAGATGAAAGGGAGTAATTTTGGAGAGGTCTTCTGGTTGAAAAGTTTCAGAAAAAGTGATTTGAAAATCCAAGCCACGAATTTGTTGATATATAAATGACTAAGAGTTTGATAAAGAAAAAGAGTTCTAATTAGATACAAACACTAAGAATTTTATTCCGGAAGATCGGACCGTTGGAAGCGCTTAAAATTTTAGCATGTTGTAGCGAACGGCGAGACATGACTTATGATATAAATTCAGCTAATCGGATGGTCGGTTTTCTAAAAATATTATTTTTACTAGAGAGTTTTATGTTCCGAGGACTCTTAGAGAGTTTTATATTTTGAGGACTCTTCTATATAATAAAAATTCAATTAAAACTCCATTTTAATTCCAATTACGAAACCGTTTGAAATTCTCATCTTTAAAAATAATAACCAACATATTTGAGCAATAAAAATAATTTTATCTGAAAATTTTATTTTTCCTCTTAATTTCGAAAATACCCCCAAAATTACGCGGGTTGTTACACTTCCCCACTGACAATGGAATTTCTCCCTCGAAATTTGCCGAATGCCTAACTCTAAAAAAATCAGCCCAACAATCTCCAAAAAAAACTCGTCACCAAAAAAATAATTTACTCACATCTAATCTAGAAGCCTAACGCAAAACGATTCTCTAAAAATTTATATCTCCAAATTTGCGCCACAAAAACGCAACGGACCCAAAACCCAAGACCCGAGGGTTGTCGTATACCTAAGCTCTGATACCATTCTGTAACTCCCCGCCCGCCCGGAGAGAGCGAACAGAGCGCTACTATCGATAAAACTAAACTAATCCACAAATAACAAAGTATAGAGCATCTAAATCCCACAATAAAATAAGAAACCACTATTCTCATCTTCAAATTAATACAACAAATCTCTCGAAATAAATTACAACAATCTAACTATCTCAAAAACAAATAAATCTCCAAGTGCTCTATACATCAAAATAAATACAAGTCTTCTCATCTCTTGTATTAAAAATTCTTCCCATATATTCCTCGCTAAAATCATCCCAATTGGTCCATAGCACTCAAATCCGTGCTCACCTGTCAACTAAGAAAAAGATGGAGAAGTACACAATACGACAGGAATATGCTCAACCAAGATGTTAGCGATGAACAAAGCGCAAAAATACGACTACGAATACTCAAATCAAATAATGCAAATCTCAATAGCATTTTATCAATAAATTTCTCAACAACACATTAACCGGAGTCACCAGGCCTCACCATACCGCGCCATACTTTATCAAGTAGCCGGAAAAGGAGTCTTGGCGGGTGCTCAACATCAGTGCCATATTAAAATCTCATGACAGCGTGCTCCAAACAACATAAATAATACCTCATGAATGAAAATAATTCCAACAATTATTTTTCAAGATTTCCAAGAATTTAACAATTCAAAATATGAGTTCAATTAACAAGAATTCAACGGAATAAACACTCGCGATATTTCAGGAGCATATTGTGTAAAACCCCATATCTCAAAATCATCCAATGAATCGTCGCATAATTCAGCCTCAAAATCTAATCACACCATCACGTTCCTCTCGCGAAAATAATCAAATCTCGTTCTAGCCCAAACTCGAGAAAACACCAAATAAGCTTTCTAATCTAAGGTTGAAATCTTGAATAGGTTTGGGGCTATGGTTTGTAGATGAAAGGGAGTAATTTTGGAGAGGTCTTCTGGTTGAAAATTTTCAAAAAAAGTTATTTGAAAAGCCATGCCACGAATTTGTTGATATATAAATGATTAAGAGTTTGATTAAGAAAAGAGTTCTGATTAATTACAAACAATATAATTTTTATTCCGGACGATCGGACCGTTGGAATTGCTTAAAATTTTAGGATGTTGTAGGGAACGGCGAGACAGGACTTCTGACGAAAATTCAGCTTGATCGGATGGTCGATTTTCTAAAAATATTATTTTTACTAGAGAATTTAATGTTCCGATGACTCTTAAAGAGTTTTATATTTTGAGGACTCTTCTATATAATAAAACTTCAATTAAAACTCCATTTTAATTCCAATTCCGAAACCGTTTGAAATTCGCATCTTTAAAAATAATAACCAACATATTTGAGCAATAAAAATAATTTTATCTCAAAATTTTATTTTTCCTCTTAATTTCGAAAATACCCCCAAAATTACGCGGGTTGTTACATAACCTAGCAGAACCATTAACATATAGCAGGAAGAAACATGGATTGCGAACAGAATATTATTCCAGGGGTCGTTCGAACAAGATGCCATGTCATTCGAACGACTTGTTATCTCGTTAGAACGAGAAAGTAAAATTTCCCAGATTACACAGAAAGACATGCAGTTTTGTCCAGTGAGAAAATTCATAAAAGTAGTTCCTGGAATGGGCAAACAATTCCAAAACAGTGCTAAAATAGTACCAAAAATAAGAAAAGAAAGTAAAATACGAACGGTATACTAGAAATAGGGAAAAGTGTCATTGTGTAAATCACCCTATGCTAACAAACATGTCTAGACCTCAACTGAGAAGTGCGGTGGAATTCTCCAAAGATGGTGACATCTTTTGAAACAACTCCATTAAATCATGTCATGTCTTGACCAAAAATTTACTTCCTCGCGAATATGTGAAAACTCTCTTTAATTGTGTGCAAGCTAAGTGTCATAAGAGGGTTCATGCGCGTGAACATGTGTAGTGGCATAACTTGGAACGAAAGCCAACTTAAAATAAAATTCCCTAAGGTGTCCTCACTTTTTTCAATGGGAGCAGACATAAATCGGCCTAGTATTTAATTTTTCAAAAATTCTAGGATGTGTTCTCCTAATGGGAATAGGACGCCTAGGTGGGTTGGGATGAGAAAAACGTGAATCAATCACCAAAGTGGGAACCGACTCAGGTGCAACAAAAGATGTGGATGCACTATCATAACCTTTTCCTAAACTCTAATCACCACCCAAAATGGGATTAAGAACCATCTTTTCAACCTTATTAGATGTGTTCCCTAAGGGGTCTTTGACCTACTGGGCACGTTCGAGATCACTCTCGAGTTGAAATACATGTGTCGTCAGACTAGACATCGTGTTAGTCAAGTCACACTTTTACCTTTTCAAAACTTCCTTATCTCTCTCCAAATCTAAAACCCAATGACCTAAATATCTATTGTACCTTTTTGTTTTCAAGGTATCGGTGTACAAATAATTAAAGGCTTTTTGGATCTCACTTTCATCTCCACTCTCAAACTCATTCTCATTTCCACTAGAAACACTTGACTCATCGTCGTCGCTCTCGTGGACACTATCATCGGGGGACAAAGTGGGTGTGCTCATAATACTCGAAAAAGCTACACACATCCCATGAGCTAAATATTTTTCATACTCGTCTTTCTCATCATCTCCCTTACTATCACTAGGACTGGAAGGCATGGATACTTTCTTCCCTTTTCTCTTAAGCCTAGTATCATACTCAAAAGCCCTATGCCCTTTCCCTTGACATTCAAAACAAATCATCACATCTAAATCTTCCCCACTCTTTTCCTCTTTTTCTTTTTCTTTATCTTTATCATTGCCCTCTGTGGCCTTTTCTTTCTTTTTATTTTTCTCAAATGACTTTTTAGTGAAAGAATTATTTTTGTTCATTTTGAGAAACTTTTTAAAAAAATTCGCAAATAAGGTCACATCGTCAATGCTAAAATCTTCCTCAAAATCAGACTCGTACACTCTCTCTTTCTTTTTCTTCCTAACTTGAGTCTTTAAAGCAACGCCTCTACCCTTAGCCTTAATAGTTTGGGAAAATATGTCAATTTCATAATTCTGTAGGTCTCCTACAAGCTCTTCTAACTTAAGTGAATTTAACTTTCCCAACGAATTCAAAATAGGGACTTTAGGAATGAAACGTTTTGGAAGAGATCTCAAAATCTTTTTAACGACACACGTGTTATCAGTAGGCTCTCCTAAATTAAAACTCGCGTTAACAATGTCTAACAAACGTGCATAAAAATCATCAAAACATTTAGACTTAGGCATGGTAATGGTCTCAAATTGGGTGGCCAGATTTTGTAACTTTGATTATTTAACCGCGTTCGTACCCTCATTTGTCAATTGGAGGACATACCATGCCTCTTTAGACATGGTGCACGTCATAATTCGACGGAACTCATCAGGGGTGACGGCTCCCAAAATATCACTCAAACCACGAGAATTAAAATTAGACATTTTGAAATCATCTTTGGTCCAATTCGACACAGGTTTCAAAGAGGTGATGTTATTAGTGGTGACAGTGGGAGGAGTCTACTCTTTTTCAGAAAGCAACCAGACTCATTCATCAATGGCTTTCAACCGGGATTTCAAATGAGCTTTTCAGTAGGCATAATTGGACCCATCAAAAATAGGCATTAAATTATATAAGTTCTCATTTTGAAACATTGCCAAAAACTTTCAAAAATCATATTTAAAAAAAAAAAACTCAATATCACACAAGTTTGCAAAAAATAGGAATATGCGATAAATTAGCGTAACCAGCTCTGATACCAATTTCAAAATGTGTGTTATGTTCGATACTGATTCAAATAGATTCGCAATTTCAAAAACAGACTTATTTAATTGAATGTCTAAATTTTCACAAACCAAATACTAATTAAATCATCCCCTAAGCATGCATCTACGTGTCAATTCAAATCTCAAATTTAATTAAGTGATGAAGAAGATGACAAAGACAAATTTGAGTAAAAAATCCCCGCAGAGTAAAAACATTTTATTTCCACTATAATTTGTAAGGGAACTGTTTACAATGAGATTACAAAGAAAATACAAGTTGAGTTATGAAATACCTCCAAGTGTCGGTTCGTAGTCGTCAACCCAGGAACACCATATCACTCCCTATGACACGCATTCGATCGACCCAATACCTCCCGCAAGTGGCACCTATGGTCATTCATGTACCTTTCCAAAGAACCTAGATTCAGTAGCAAAACTCCCAACAAAACTATGCTTTGGGTTCCAAAAACAACTCACATAAAAAGTCTGGGATTTGTGAATTGTAAAAACACGGTTTTGAACCCTAAAAAAGACGGAGAATAAACTAAAAAACACTCAAAGTCCATTCCATTAAAACTAATGTTTTCTCTCGAAATACAGTAACATGAGACCCTTTATATAATGAAAATCAAGGCGGTGATGTGCTAGGAAAATGATACCCCTAAGAAGGGCAACAACAAGGGTGGTGAGCAACTTCATCAGAGAATACATCATTTGCTATGTTGGAATTCCAAATGTTCTCCTCTCTGATAAGGTCTTCATAGATGCATCCTTGTGAGGACTTATCAGGATGTTAATACAGGAGGAGAGGCCGATAACTTATTCTTCACGAAAGCTAAAGATTCACTATGGAAATTACCCCACCCAAGACTTGGAGTTAGCATCCGTGGTTATTTCTTTGTGAGTGTGGAGGAAATATCTCCTTAGTGAAAAGTTCCAACTATCCACATACCATAAGAGCCTATTGTATTAATTCATCCAGCAGGAGTTGAACATGAGGTAGATGAGATGGTTAAGGTTTCTAAAAGATCACCAGTTAGATATTCAGTATCATCCTAGGAAGGCGAACATTGTGGAGGATGCTTTGAGCCGTAAATGGATATTGGAGGTAGCGAAAGTGTGGAAGGATAAGTGGAAATCACTTTTGTGAGTATGAAGAGTTAAATCGTGCTTTTATGGCGGTTCTCACCATCACACTTAAGATCATTATTCAGGTCATGGGGGCACATACACGAGACCAACTTTACCAGGATAGGGTTAAGCAGTTATTATATGACCACTACTCGTTAGGGTCAAACGAGGAATTGAGATTCTAGTGTAGGCTAGCTATCCCGGATAACAAGGAGATGAGGCGAGCCATTATGTCCAAGGATCAAAGTTCATGCTTTACATTACATCCTAGTGGGGTTAAGATGTACCAGGATATGCGATGTCAGTAATGGTGGATCTCCATGAAGAAGGACATAACAGCCTTTATATCCAAGTCTGCCACATGCCAGTTAGTGAAGGTGGACCATCAACGTCCCATAGGTGTACTATAGCCTCTCCAGATCCTGATGTGGAAATGGGAGAGTATTTTCACAGATTTCATCACTGGGTTACATACGTCATAAAGGGTACGATTTAATTTGGGTGATTATTGACAGATTGACGAATGCGACTCATTTTTTATCGATTCGGACATACAACACATCAGAGAAGTATGCTAGGCTTTTCCTTACTAGGATTGTGAAATTGCCTGGGGTAGCACTCAACATCGTATTGTACAATGACAAGACATTTATGTCCCACTTTTAGAGGAGCTTCCACTTTTACGGCCAGAGCTGAGGTTAAGTACCTCGAACCACCCACAGATCGATGGACAGACATAGAGGATGAACTTAATAATGGAATACATGCTATGGATGTGCATCTTAGATTTTAAGGGTAGTTGGGAGAAATTTTTTCCCTTGGTGGAGTTTGCGTACAATAATAGCTATCGGTTCACTATTAGGATGTCACCATTTGTGGCGTTTTATGGTAGACCTTTCCATTCATCCTCATGTTGGTTGAAGGTGGGGGAGAAGAAATTACTTGGGCTAGAGTTCATTAAAAACACCTCCAAGAAGGTGGAGATGATTTAAGCTAGGATTCGGATTGCCCAGGATAGGCAAAAGAGTCATGTGGACGTGGGTTGGAGAACCCTGTATTTCAGTTTCGGGGACTAGGTGTTGATTAAAGTGTCTCCCATGATGGGAGTGGTGAGATTTGGGAATAATGGAAAGTTATCTCACTAGTATGTGGGGTCATTCCCTATCATTGAGAGGATTGGGCCCGTAGCATATCAGTTGGAACTATCGGACCACTTGCAATAGATGCACACCGTCTTTCACATAATTTCATTATGGAGGTTCCTTATAGACGAGATAGCTTACCATCATATCAATATTGATGAGATACATCTCTAACCTAATGCTACCTATGAGGAAAGACTCGTTACCATTATAGACCACAGGGAGCACCAACTATGATATAAGGTTGTTCCATTGGTACGTGTATAGTGGGGAAATTGTAAGGAGGATGAGTCAACTTGGGAGAGGGAGGACGACATGTGAGAAAAATATATGAAACTCTTCTAGCCAGGTAAGCTTCAAATTCCAAGGATGGAATTCCGTTATTAGGGGAAGAAGAATGTAATACCCTGTAATTTTAGAATAAACATTAAATTTGAAGGAAGCAAATTGAATCGATCAATTTAATTAATTATGTTGTGAAGAAATTAATTAATTATTATTTCCTTTATGTGAAGTTGAATTTGCATTTTATATAATTTTGGTAGATAATAATTTCATATGTATTGAATAATTGGTATATGATGTGTGACACAATTGAACAATGTAATTGTTGAATAAAAAATAATTCAGACATGTTTTAAAAGGTTTTATTAACTCGTTTTAGGTGTTTTAGACCTTTAGAAATGGTCCCGGGGTATATGTATATGAGCTAAGAGGTTATTAGATTAGTTGAGTTATGTATTTGGGTCCATTTGGGGGTAAAAAATTAACGCCCAGGGTCCAACTCGATAATTGAGTGTAGAATATATTAATTAGGGGATTAAGGAATCAACCCATCATTAACTAAGAACCCTAGCAGACCCTTTGGGAAAAGAGATGTGGAAAAAGGGCTAAGTAAGGGGGGAATTCAAGAAAGAGGATAAAGAACATACCAATAAAACATCAAGAAATCAAGCAAGAATTTTCTTGCTAACTTTATTTGTCCAAAATATTTCTTAGTTCATCGTGATTTATCCCCCATGTAGAATTTTGGAATATGTAGGGATTTATGGTGATATAATGATGAATTAAATTATGTTTGTAGATGATATGAATCTAAAAATAGGAAAGAAAATCTAGAAATTAGTATGGGTATTAATTGTGGGTTGGATGATAGGAAATTCATTCTTTATAACCTTATTGTAGTTGATATGATTATTCGTAGAGGACTATTGGATATGTTACATATCTGAAACTTATTTTGATTATAACCCTTGCATCATGTTATAATCATAAAGGATTTATAGGGCATTAATTTGATTTGGTATGAACTCCCCCGTAGCATGAAATTATGAGAATTTATACTTGAATCCGACCATAAAATACGTAATAAATTATATAAAATGGGTGAACTTAGTCGTGTGGACTTGTTTTAAGGTTTACACAAATGTTTGAGCCTTTGGGATTAAGTTTAAGAGGAAGATTTGAATTCCCATACTTAGAAACTTGTAACAGGTCTAGATTGCTGCCAATGGGGCTAACCGGTTCGGCCACTAGGGAAAGATCAGTGGGGACCGGGGTTTAATCCGAGGTATTTTTAGGATTCCATATGAATTGGTGGGACGATGTTTGGACAAGCGAATAATTTGTTAAAAATATTTTAGTGACACAAAAATTAAATGGAGAGCTTGTTTAACAATATGGTTAAGATTTTATAAAAATGGTGGAAATTAGTGAATAACTAGATGGTTCATTATTATACGGAATTCTCTGATGGGAAATCACAATGGGCAGTTAGGGTATAATTATAAAGTAATTACATATACATATTGTGTGATAATAATATGTAATTATTTATGTGTGTAAGCATACCTATGCTTGTCTTCACGTGTGGGCTAGGCGTTATGTAGGTCATAATTTAGGTACTACGTAGCAGCACCACTTATGAGATATATGTGTAGATGTTGAGATCCATGATCACCGCTAGGTATGGGCCGTGAAATGGTGTGTTTTGTAAGGACCGACCCAATTGTGTGTGTTTTGTGACGTCTGACTTTGATAGGAGACTCCAGCAGACTTACCGATAGAACACGAATGAAACACGCTATTGGTAGAGGCCTTTAGTATCGCATATATATAAGGACATATATAATTTAATATAATGAATATTTTAAATTTTCTTGTCTACTATTGTAGACTAAAAATCACAGACCCAATATTGTGTAGTATGTATGATGATTCATTACGTCACTTCATGGGTAGTATGATTAGGACGACTTGGAAAGTAGGAATTTGAATGTAGATAATTTTATTCAAACACATTAACTATGCTTTATGCATTCTTATACTTTCATTAGCACATTTATCCATCATCTGTAATGGGACTTGGGTAGTTATACGTATAACATTGCTCTTAGATGAGGGGTAAGATATATTATGAATGTGAGTGACAATCGATGGGAGGCATTCACTTTTAATTACTTGTACTTTTTCATTTTAAATTTATTAAGTTAATTCTTGCACACTTTAGGGCGCTAACCCAAAATTACAAATATTTTCTCCCCCGAGGTGCTACTGGACAGGGATAGCAGGACTGTGGAATGATTAGATGTGAGTCTCATATCGAGCATCACACTTCATATCATTCATTCTGGACTAGATTTTTTCTCTATTTTAGTTGATTATCGACTTCAGATCACTGAGTGTGGACTAGATTTCTTCTCTATTCTAGTTGATTACCTTTGCGATTATTGTATGGGCATAAGCCCAAAGTCTATTTTATTTCTTGCTGGTTTGAGGCACTTATGAGTATGTTGGGATTTATTCATACTACGTGGATGTTGAATTTTATTATTGTCTTGAATATTAATTTAAATTCCATTTTAAACTCAATTTTGTTTTACAAATATATGTTTTGTATGGTTTGGTGTTGAGAATGATATAGATTGTATAGCAAACACCATTTTCAGCGTATTGCGTCTGACCAACCTTTACATAAAAAAATGGGGGTTGTAATACTACAAATGTTACCTTTTGTAAAAAAAATGTTTACAAGGGAAAAAGGGTCCTTTTATATCGTCAAACCTGCTATTAAATGTTTTTGTACAACTGATTCTAATAGCTGTCATTAGAAATGGCACTCAATCATTAATAGAAGAAATAATGGCACCCAACCAAGAATAAAGAAGAACAAACGCACCTGAAACTACAAATAACCCTTAAAAAGAATGGTTGTAGGAGTCAATGGTGTTAAATGGCTCCTTTTGACATTTCTTATGGTGATTTATATTTTAAGTAATTTTATAAATAGTGCCAACGAATTATAATCACCAAATAAAAATTGATGAAACTATAAAATTAAATTTGAAGTTTTTGGTAAATTTTAAGTTAACACCCAATCCTTTTAAAAGTTATAATATTAACCTTAAACTTTAAAAACTCTTGCAATTAAACTAACAATTATATTGTTGTTAGGAAATGTAAACCTGATTCAATTTTGTTATGTTTTTATTGTAAGGTGACAAAATTTTAAGCTTATTTCTTAATAAATTATGTTTTAAGTTCATTGTCAAATATTTAATTAAAAGTCTAAATGGTGTGCCTATATATATTCGAGCAACCTTAAATCTATAAATAAACGCATATACACACATTACAACAAATATAGCTTTTAGCGACGAAATATATTCATCTACACCAAATATAGCTTTTAGCGACGAAATATATTCATCACTTCATTAGTCGCGATAAGGTGGCCGAACTAGATTATTTGCGAAGAATATGATTTTGTCACTAGAAGTTTAAATTTAATGACGAAAATATTCGCCGCCAAAGGTCATTTTGATTATCGCGGAAAACATTCTTAAAATAGTTAAAATCGTCCCTACTATATAAAAACATGTCACTACTGAATAAAATATCATCGCTACAGAATAAAATTTTAGCGTGGTAAAATGACACGTGATTATAATGGATATTTTGCCGGTACATTTCGTCGCAAAAAGAACAATGAAAATTTAATATTGTCATAAATAATCAATTTTTAATATAATCTTGTTATATTTTTTCATTCATTTAACACCAATATTTTAATGAAAGTTTGACAAATTAGTCCGGTTTATATGAGACATTTCCTAAAATATCCTATCACATTATTTTTCCCTCAATAGATCCTACTTGTAGATATAGTGAATATTCACTGCATATTTATAGATTAGATCTATTGGAACAAAAAAAATTATGAGACCTCTTGAAGCAAAAATAAATAAATATTAAGACCTATTTAATTAGATATAGTGTAAAGGGGAATAATTTATAAAAAAAACTCATTTTATAATTGAGATACTTTTCAAAGCATGCCAATAATTCATCCAAAATGAAAGCACTGTCAACAGACAAAGTAATTAAGAGGCGTAATGTAAATCTAGGACGATACGAAAATTTTATGATTCACTAACAAAATCTTAAACGATACGGAATTTGACATTTCTTCTTCATTGATCTGCGAAGAAAGGGCATTCACCACCCTCTCTATTTTCAGCGCGTCCTTAAGCTTCAGATCGATCAGGTACATTATATAGCCTGACAATTGAGCATACGCGAACCATAGCGCGTCCTGAAGCTTCAAAGTAACAAGCCTCTGTGATGATAAGGTTGGTTCTGGTGGTTGAGGATACGATACTGGTGGGGGGGGGGGGGGGGGAGATGGGGATGGTGGTGGGGGAGATGGGGATGGTATTATTGCATTGGATTTGGTTCTTTGAGAACAGTAGTGCAGGTTGGTTGATAATACTATCATCAGAAATATGAGAATAGAATTTCATTTTCTGGGTCATCTCTGTTTGTTTTTTCTCTCCCAAGACAAAAGAAGGGTGAGTTGATAATATCACATACTAATAGTCATATATAA
The DNA here is from genome assembly GCA_949130495.1 of Sambucus nigra. Classification (NCBI taxonomy): domain Eukaryota; kingdom Viridiplantae; phylum Streptophyta; class Magnoliopsida; order Dipsacales; family Adoxaceae; genus Sambucus; species Sambucus nigra. Next base: position 558,560,787 of record OX422215.1, on the reverse strand, counting down.
AGAGGCCATCAGGTTCTCATAGTTGTTTTTCCAGGTGTCGGTAGATAATATCACATACTAATAGTCATATATAAAGAGGCCATGAGGTTCTCATAGTTGTTTGCCAGGTGTCGGTATGGCTTCTCTCTACACACTTGTTAGTTCCACCCCAAATTCTGCCCAGTTTTCCAAGCTTTCGGCATCTTTGTCTCTTCTTCTTCTCCAATTTCTAATACTTAATACAATGATACGAGATAAAGAGGTGTCTCCTCTTCTAACTACGACCTTTCATGTCTCCAAAATGTAACGCATTTCTTCCCATTCTTTTACAGTATTTCTATTTTTAGGCCAATTACTATCATCAATAGTCGAGTGTGATCTATTACTACTTACATCCCCTTTAGTCTATCATTTTGCGCTGCCCTTTCACTCCTCAATTGCTGAAAACCAAACATTGTTCTCTCTTAGACCACCCAAACGGCGGGTCCTCTCTCTCTCTCTCTCCATTTAAATATTTTATTCATACCCTGCAGTCATTCATATATGCTAAAATGCTACAGGAAGGATTGACTTGTCTTGGGTTATGTTGTGTTCCTTAGGGATGATCTCTATTTCAACCTTTCTTCAATAAATTCATTCTTATTTTTGCTAGATTGGTTGAGAGTGCGGTTAGAACCATCGTAATCACTCGAGACTTGAATTCTTTTTTTTTTTCTAACACATAACCCCATATGTTTATTTGTGACTCCCTCTGTTGGGTTTGAAGGTAAACTCCATGCTTTGTTCATTTTGTAGTCTTTGTTCAATCATGATAATATTGCTCCACCGCACTGGCATAGCTGAATACCTAGCTTTCGAGTTACTCTTTTAAAACTCTCCTTCTCATTCTTTATAATCTTTCACGGCTATCCCCAATTTATAGGTTTTTTAATTTTCCTTCAAAGTTCTATGCAGTCTAAAGAATTTGTGTTTGCAGGTACTTGAGTAGGCTAAAAATGCCGTGAGGGAATGAACTGTGAAAAACGCACTACATCTCTATGTAAAGATATTTTTTTATTTTTTTTTCAGAATACAACTATTTTTCTAGATGCTTAGTAAAGGAAAACTGATTATTAAATTTTATTGTTACTGTTTCGTTTCTATATTTTGGTGAGTTTAATTTTAGATGCGTAATCGGAGTTGAGGATACCGAGTCTGTTTAAGAACTATATCCCTGACTTTCCGTATTCGTGTGACACCCCGACTAATTAAATACCGGGTAGCTACTCCTTTATTAAATTAATTCAAAATGCCAAGTTGGTCCAGTTAATAGCATCACTGTCGAAAACATTTCCATTATTACTAACCACCTAGTATTTAAAAAGTAAGTTGCCAAATTTTAATTAAAGTCTGATTAACATGCAACAAGTGAAATGAAGAATAATAACACCATTCACCATAACGAAGTAAATAGAATAACCATCACATAATGTAAATAAAGTCTGGAGGAAAACTCCTCACTACAAATCCCACAACTGAAATAAGCCATGAAAATACCGAATACTAAATCAAAACATGACAAAGTCTGAAAACTGAAATGGAAAGATGTCTCTAAAAGAAATGGGCAACATGCCCTACAACTGATAAATACTGAATCGGGAATCCAAATGGTAGAAGCGTCTAAAAGCATTTCCCTGTAGCTTCCACAAACAGCTACAGCTCGTCGCCTGAATGAGTATCCTATGCTTGGTGTCCTTGTGGCTGGGCACCTAAAATGGTTTTACAAGAAAAATAGATTTGAAAGCAAACGGGTCAGATCCCGAATGTGGAGATATTTTAAAAACCTGCAAGTTCTTTAAAAACATTTAAAACATCAAATATAAAGTACATGTTAGGACGTGCACTCACATGATATTCTCACCTCTCGTCTAACTGTGCACTCCTAACGTAAGTACCCATCTGAAACGACACAAACCACTAGCTAAGTGATATCATATCTAGCTAGACTGTCATAGGTCCTACCATTATTACTCGGTTCCATTAACATTATAACGCTCGTAATTAAATAGGGGTTTAACGTAAACTCAGATGCTCAATATACAATATATTACTCTATCAGCTAACCCGTTATGTTTTTCTCGAAACAATACCGTAATTATATTCACAACATTAACATGAAGGTTCCCATTAATTAAGTGTATATTATTCACATCATAGATATACAATACAAGCACCCCGAGAACTAAGCTGCGGTGCACACATACTCTGCTATCCATCCCGGTACATCACGTACAATAGGATTACATATTCCGAATCTCTCAGGAATAGATCACAGATAACAACATCAGAAATAATGGAGGCGAACACAGTCACATCACATGGGTCACGCACATACCTACGCTCCCACGCTCAGCGGACTTATTAATATCCCAATAAGTCTTTCTCTGACCTATGTTCATCAAGGTAACCAGTCTAAATCCGGACAACACAAGGATTAGAGGGCCCTAAGCGAATGCAAACCTCCCGTGATAGCAAGTATGGTAGGTATGTCATACACACAAATCATATACCAATACTAAGTAAACACACGTCTTAGTAACCCCATAGTTTAATTGTAGTACTATTCTCATTCTAGTACCAATATATAATTTACACACTTTATACGATTCCGGTTTATAATCATACGTGCCATAATTTATTCTCACGTCGTAGTAGGCACTCACGTCTCAACCCAAACGGTCCATTGATGTAAATCACTCGTATATAATTTACTCCTCATAATAACCCAAAAGTCCCAAATCTATCAATACATCATCAAAGGAATGTCATCTCTATCCTCGAACAAGTTTACGGGACTCCTAAAATCAAAATAGGCCAAAAAGGCCTAAACTGCCAGCTCGTTAGAAGTCTCGTTCGAACGAGGCTGTTCGAACGAGATTCCAGTTCGTTCGAACGAACTATACCTTCTAACGACATGTCGTTCGAACGAATGTATCGAACGAAATACAGTTCATTCGAACGAAGGTATCGAACGAAGTCTCCCCTCGTTAGAAGCGACTGGTCAACTCGTTAGAAGCTCGTTCGAACGAGCTCGTTCGAACGACCTTCTAACGACCGACCAGTTTCAAGCCCAGAATTCTTAGTTACGTTTTTTCACCATTTCTACTCCTCAAATCTCCTCTAAAATTAGTCCCAGCGATGTTTTAAGGTCTACAATCAATCCTAAACATTTTATAGTCACATCCTAACACGTTTTAAAGGATTAACCCATCCTAACATCAATCAATTTACAAATCTCTACACTTTTTCCCCAATTTTTCAAGAACATGAACCCTAAACTTTTAAGTCCTCAATTAGTTGTAACACCCCACGACTTGGGAGACTGAGAAATTTAATTTTGGGAAAATTAAATTTAATTAAATTGGAGAATTTTAAAATTTGGGAATTTAAGTCCAAAAATAGAGGATGTTTTAAAGTATTCCGGATGATAATTTTGAGTGTGCCATCGATCCCCGAAGGGTCGAGATAGTCAAAATGACTGTCATTGGGTTTTATTTCGGCTCCGGAATATTTTTAAAGTCAGTTTGACTCTAATTGCTCTAAACGAGTCATTTAAAGTGTGTATTAACATTTAAAACTGGGATTTTGGTTTTAAAAGGATTTGAGGCTTACGGATGAAGCCTTCTCAAATAGAGAAGAGAGAAAGAAAAAGGAAGAAAGAAAGAAGAAGGAAAAGAAGAGAGAGAGGGAAGAAAGCTTGGGATTTCTGGTTCAACCGCGACATCGAGGACGATCCAACCTCTACAAATCTGAGGCAAGTGTTTAATCTTGCTAAATAGCTATTTGTGTATTTCATTTCATAAATTGTGGGGTAAAGATATGGTTTTTTGGTATTAATGTCAAAACCTAGATTTTAGGTTTAATCTTGAAATCATGTTTAAATTGAGAATTAATGACATAGAAATGATTGGGATCAACTTTGGGTTGGTTAATGGGTTTAAAATCATGATTTGATGAAGGAATGGTGGTTGGAATGAGGAATTTAGGGTTTAGAATTCGTGGGTTTTGAAGAAACAGATGAAACCTTCAAAAATTGCAGGTCCGAATCGATTCGCCCCCTCAAGCGAATCGATTCGGTTTGGTAAAACTAGCAGGTCTGCATTGACCGAATCGATTCGGACCCCAAGCCGAATCGATTCGGCCTATTGCAGAAGCCCAGGTCTTTGGACCTAATCGATTCGCCTGGGAGGCCGAATCGATTCGGAAACAGGGCATTTTGAGATTTTTCTCCATAGTGTATTCAAACCCTTTTTGGTTGGGTTTATTGATTTGGGGCCTTCTCTTATGATGAAAGAGATATGTTCTTGGAGACACATAAGGAGTTTCTCACACATTAGAGCTTTGGGGACTCCTTAGGGTAACTTGGGAGAAATGTACCCATGTACGTATTGGAGTTACATACGGATATTGGGGGAAAACTCTTTGAGGTTGAAATTTACCAATTATAGATAAAGGTATATATATATATATATATATATATATGTTTGAGCTTGAGAACTCTTAGAGAGTGAGAGGCCTCCTATCCTTAGAAATATTTAGACTAAGGAATAAATGATAACCCGATAGGGGTAAGGATTCATAAAATACAATTGAACCATAGGTAAAAGTGGGAAACAGCTTGCGGGTGTACTATCGACTAGGATAAGCGGTAGCGTAAATTCTAGTTAGGATAGTTTATACGCAATTATGGGGATATGGCCATTGATATTCCAATACTTGAAATGAGGATTGGAATAAATTGAGGTTTTAGACTATTAAGTCCTGTTAATGCCTATGGTTAGATAGTACTAAAGATAATTATGTACTTTCACATTTAGAGGTGAAAGGTGTAGTGATGGATTTCTACACAAATTCTTGGGTGATAACCCTAATGTTGAATGTATATGTATAGACATAAACATATGGTTTTGGGAGACTACTCATCGTAGGAAGATGATTGAATATGTTTCAAGTATGGGATTATATTCACGTATCGAGGACTATGTATACTTATAGCCAGTTATACATATATCTTATACATATGAGCGAGAATTAGTTTATATGTATATAGATAAGGATATGTGAATATGTGTTGATATATATATATATATATATATATATATATATATATATATATATATATATATATATATATATATATATATATATATATATATATATATATACATGTATGTATATAGATATATGGATATCTTCATATTGTGGATATAATATACATGGTATGGATATTTAAACCGTATATGGTGGTTTATTATTTGATCCTATAATTGGATCATATGGATGTATATATATTGTGCATGTGAATAATACATATACTTTTTGGTTAAGCATACCCCGCTCATGCTATCATTGGGAAGTTGCGCGCGTAGAGGGTGAGCATCCTGGCTTATAATGCAGGGTGTGGATATTCCCCAGGTCATAATCGTCCCTTGTGATTATTATACATATAGATATATATTTTTGGGATGAGACGTGGTGGGTATGTTTCGTCTCATTGCCGGTTGGAACTATGACCGCTTCCCGGGACGTCGTGTGCGTGTGTTTACCACGAGATGGGTGTCGTTTAGTCCCACCATGGTGGCCCCAGTATTGCTACGTGAGCCGGGCACTGGGAAGATGATAGCATTGATGCAGTTTATCGGCGATATATATATAGCCAGGTATATTATGTGCATGGCCTTGTACATCATATGTAGTATGTACACTTGGCTATTGGATTGATGATGATATGTATATACGGTTAGAAATAAATACCTATATATATATATATATAATTATATATATATCCTATAGATGAAAGGATATGGACTTTTATAAAGTACATCTTAGATGATAATGGTGTACTAGACTGATGGGGGTTGATGTATCGCACATAAGGTATTATTTCGGTTACATCATCCCAAGGATATTATTGGAGGTTCTTTTATTTTCTCTTATTTGTTTTCTTTATTTTCTTTTTTTTCTTTCTTTTTTCTTTAGTAGTTATAGTTAGTAATAATGGTAGTGTTTACTTGTATGTTGAGGATTATGGATCTCTAGGATCGACATTGCCCAGGAGTAGTGTAACGAGGTGGTTCCTTGTTTGGATTTCGCTTTACGAGACACCTCACGCACGAAACGCAGTGCCATGTCGGGATTTGAGAGAAGTAATTCCATAGGTGGCATCACGGATCTCTGGTCTTGACCTTGTCAGGAGTAGTGTAACGGGGCGGTTCCTTGTTTGGATTTCGCTTTGCGAGACTCCCCACGCACGAAACGTAGTACAATTTTGGGATTAGATAGAAGTCTTGCCAATGTTCCATGTGCATATTATTAAGTATAAATTCTTACGTTTTAGCCTATAGGTGTATATATATATGTATACGTATAGGGGTAATGTTTTAGGAATTTTGATAATGATAATTCATGAGATTATTAATAGGAATTCATTTAAGCCTTTTATGGCATAATTGTGTAATCATAATCTAATAGGATTATAAATGGGTGGATCCTTAGATTATGACGGGAAGGTAGCTCTCGTGGTTATAGGCTAGGCCTGATAAGTTAGGTTGTCCTAAAATCAATGGGGGTAATTTAACTAAAATTCGAGGACGCGATTAGGTGCGCGCCTTTAGATGAGAGGTGAGTTGGGGTTCCACGAGAGTGCGGTATCACTTTATTTATGAAATTATGTACACCGGTATTTATTATGCACGGTTAACACACTTGCTAAATATTTTACACATTCGGGGCTCTGACCCGTTTACTTTTCTCTCCTTCTTGTATATACATATATATTTTCCACAGGTATCCTACCGCAGGGATGCCGGATGACTTTCTATCCAGAGTCTCGGGAGCCGTGACAGGTGCGGACTGTTGCGGGATGTTTCATGTAGCCGCTTCCTACTTCTTTAAAATTCTAGGTAGGATTCATGTATATCGGGTTTGTACCCAAGGGATATTTACATACATGTTTACATTTATTCCATTCAGTTATTGTATTGGCTGTGATCCGACAGCTTATTCGGGTCTACTTTTTGTAGTACATTCGGTTGTAATTATTTGGTTCATTTTATTTATTATAGTTCTTTCCTGCATCTCTCTTATTCATTAGTAGTTTTATAGTGTTGGATTGTGTATGTTGCAAGTTTTAAATTTTTATAACATCTCGCTTATATGATTTCGGGTAGTTAGTCCTATATTATATAGTACCGCTAGTTGATGTTGAGACTGGACCATCTGGAATTCCAGATTTAATGTAGTATAGGGCTGGCCACCCGTTATTATTTTAAGCGGGGTGTTACATTAGTCCATTCTAAATCCGTTTTTTCTTACATCCAACGTATATTAATACCAGAATAATCATCTCCATATGATTCTACATGCAATATGTCCTCAATATTCAAGTTCTAAGTCCAAACAACATGGGTTTTCATTTATCTTCCAAGAACAATTATAAATCTTCAAATTATATAACATGGAGAAAACATTCTCTGAATTAAAAGAAATTAAATCACTTGCCTCGATTGTATCTGAATTTGGTGTTGATTTTGTAGAGATTTTCTGCAGAATTCCTTCTCCTTCTCTCCCTCTATAAGCTTCTTCTCCAAAGGTGGCTATGGTGGCTAGGGTTTTCTTTGGGAAAGTTGGAAACCTAATTTGATAACTCCCGTAGCTTGTTGGGTCAATATGGGTTGGTTAGTGGCTTAGTGGTTCAATTCCCAATCAGATTAAAACTCTTCATTTTCGTCACTTTTAATTCTCCAAAAATACAAAATTACCAAAATACCCTTTATGTTGCCGGTATGGCCTAAAAATACCACGGGACCCAAACTAAACCCCCGGCTAGTGTTTTCTGACTATCTCGACCCTTACGGACACGTTGGCGCACTCAAAACGACCATACAGTTTATAGAATTTAAATTCACTTTTATAATCAAAATATTTATATCCTGACGCGACTGTCACACGCGTCCCAATAAAATGACCAAATTGCCGTATATCAATCTCATGACAAATTTCATAATTCAATATTCATATAACATCATATACACTCAATATAGTCAAATACCAACTCACAACTCGCTAGTATTTTACCCGGATTAATTTCCAAATAATTCACATTTAATTCATTAATCCCAAAAATAAATATAGCCAAAAGTACGGGGTATTACAATTCGTAATGGGTTTTTTCTATTATTTATCTACTCTTGTTTCCATGTATCCATATTTTTAGTAGGTTGTACATGCCTCAGTAAAGGATCATATCCAAAATCATCACCAGACATTTTTTTTGGTCTACGCTCCACTAAGATCACTTTAGATTTTAATAAACGTGTATTGAATTTTCTATATTATTTCGTGTTGGAGCCTCTCCAATACTGTTCTTGATATTGATTATTACGTACATTATGTGGAGTATTTATATTTATTGATTTACTTATGTTACTCATTTTGTAGTTCAAGAAGGATCTATCTCAAGTGGATTCTATTTATGGTGATTTAATTTATGGTGTTTGCCCACTAAGACTGATTGTGCAGATTCTGACACTCTTACTAATGAACATGAATCATATATGAACTCTTCACAGAACAATAGTCCAATTGAAGTTACAGAAATCAACCACTATATAACATGTACTTATACAACAAGTTTTTGAACTCCTTGAGTTATTGTGTTTCTCCCTTTGAATAATATAATAGCGGCTGTATTCTCTTACATCTAGGCATGTAATCTTTATATATCTATGTATATACATAAAATATTAATCCAGAATAGTTTGGAGTTGCCACGTGGCTAATGCCTTAATTATCAGTATCGCATAATCATGTTTGCAACAACTACAAATTGATTTGAAAGTAGACTCAAAACGTCTCTAAATCGCCTCGAGAAATGAATAGTCAAAAGCCACCTCAATTATGAGAACTATTCATCTCTCGGTTTGTTAAAACGAAAGAGTCCTTTCTCTCATGTGGTAATTTAGAGACGAATCCGTGGAGCCAGGTGAATTCCTTACTTTAAACTACACTCACATGAGCCATCCATTTGTTTAAACATATTCCTTCAGATGTAAACATAAAATGGGGGAAATATAAAAAGTTAGTAAAGTATGACAAGTGCTCAAGTGGTGTACTTAGCAACTCACCTGCTGGAATTGTGCAGTATAAGGGTCCCTCCATGCACAATTGTCACTCATGTTTTGTAGGTTCCGATTATACTCTTCGAAATATGTGTCCTTTTAAAAAATTTGGCCCCATGTAAGTTTGTTGTGTGTTTTGAATTTCTAGAACTATTGTAAATGGTAGATTTGCATTTAATAATATTTTTTTTCACCCACTATATATGTTTTTATTTTTGTTTTTCTTACAATGGTTAATCTATTGAATAATGTTTTCGGTGTTAGGTTTATTTTTTTAGTTTTTTTTATCAATTACTCCCATTTACTAAGTATATCGTTTAGTAAGCCTGTCATCTTTTTTACTACAATAGGTCCCATGAAAAAAGTGTTTTTGTCCAATAGTCATATTTGTAAACATATAGTGAATATTCACTATATGTATAAACAAGTCCTATTGGGAAAAATGTTATGATTGGACCTATTAGGAAATATTTTATGTATATAGAACTTATTTGTCAAGCTCCCTTATTTTTTTCGTGTTTCATTATTATTGAATAATTTTCCTTATGTTATGCACCCTCTATTTTTCATAATATATTTCTTCTGATACATAAATTTGTTGTCCTACATCCTTTTAAATTTAAAAGATCTTAATTTTTATTTTTAGCTTTATGTGAAGTTGAATTGAAAAAATAAATTAACTTCCATACTTTTGGAATAAAATGTTTGGCATACATTAACATATAATTTCTTCAAATATTTAGGAAATAATTTAACTATTTTTATATGACTCTATTTTTTCTCATTTCATTCTTCAAATATATTGTGTGACAACATAGTAAAATAATAACGAATAATTTATAAATTGTTGACCACGCATCGCGTGGCTTGCACGCTAATCTATATAGACTATATAAAAACTGTAGACTCAAATCCTATGAGGATGACACAAGGCAACTACATAAATGCAAAATTCTTTGAAGATGACACATGGCATCAACATAATTGTTTTGGAATTTTTTAAGTTGATAAACTGAAGAGACATCTACGGTTGATGAATTGAGAAGCGTTTTGTATTAAATCAAAACTTCAACAGATGCATCCCCTTTCATCCCTTCCTTTAAATCTATAAAACATTCGAACCACTTTAGTAATTCAAACGTTTCCAAAAAAAATGATTCTTTCCTCCTCCATTAATTTGTTTGGTTTTCATTATTTTTTATGGTATTATTTAATATATATACACACATTAAGAGAAATAGGGGAGAGACAAGGGGGTGAGTTTAAGAACTGAGGGTATATTCATGGTTTTGTTTTGCCATGGATTCGTAGGGAGAGGTGAGGAATGTGGGGGTGTGGGGTTTAAAAGAGAGTAGATATGGGTGAGTGAGGTACAAATGCATACATGAAAAATGAGTACACATGGAGTTGATGTAAGAATGTTTTTATTTGAAACAAAAAAAATACACTGCTTATTTTTTAATGGGATGAGAGAAGGGTTACCATTAAAAGCAATTTATCATTGTATCATGGTTTGTTCTCCAAAACTTTAACCCCTAAGGTGGGATCCGTTGATAACACACATTTTTTTTAAGATTTAATTTTCAAAATGTTTATTTGATTAGTGAAACGCTTCAAGGTTAAGAAGGTCACATTCCCATGTTTTTTATTTTTTATGTTTTGAGACCGTCAAAGCAAAGTAGCCATTGTACTCAACAACACCCGAAAGAGTCATCATGAAGAGTTTAAGTTAAGTTTTGATTTTAATTGTATCATTATGTTTTTTCATTTCAGATTCGATCTTACAGATTGTTGACTAGATATGATTTAATAGTACCCCAAGACCCATTTGATTACACTTGTGGCGGATCTGATAATGGTTGGGGACATGAGTAAGTTTTACATCCAACAAATCAATCATTTGCCAGAATTTTCGAACAAGTTCTAAATGAGAATCGGGACTTATCATCTTCTTTGGCTATGTAAAATCTCTCGTTACAACTTTTTGACTGCAATTTTCTGTTATATTCTACCACGCATCGCGTGGCCTTTACACTAGTAATATCATAAAATGCTTTACAACAATTAAGTTTTCTTCTCGTTTAGAGTGCCACGTGGCACACCACTAAAATCTTTAAAGTGGATGAAACACAAATTTCCTCTCCCATACCAAGCACTCAATTAATTATCATAGGTTCTTCCACTCCCATTCCACCCCTCTCTCCCTTTGAATCATCTAATAGTAGCCTTTTGTTTATTTTCCTCTCCCATACATTAACATATAATTTCTCAATTATTTATGAATCGTGTTACTCTTATGGGAACGTGTTTGAGATGAGTTGTGATCATGTTGTAGATGAGTTGTGATTGTGTTGTATTATGTCGTAAATACGTATTGGCATGTTGGGTCAAGTCAACATGATTTGACACACCTACGTATAACGCATGTCTATGGATCGAATAGTTCGGCAAAGAAAAGTAAACAGATTATTAAATTATTTGCACCTAGTTTTCACATTATATCTGTTTTCGAACATTCTTGTGTTCTCCTTGAGTCGTTTTGTTTACGATCAAATATAAATAAATAAATAAATAAATATATATATATATATATATATATATATATATATATATATATATATATATATATATATATAATAATAATAATGCTCTTGTGCGGACTATTCCGCATTTTTAGAGTGCGTACCGGACATATGTCACCTAACGGTGCGCTTACAAATTATAGGCACACTCTCTCTCATTTCTAAGCTCACCGTCTGGTGACACATGTTCGGTCCGCACTCTTAAAATGCGGACTGGTGATAAGCACCCAAAAGTGCTCATTTTATACCCCGAATAGACCTATTTTAGTTGCTAATTCTCGACAATTTGGGTCTTATGCGTGTAAATGTTTAATTTGCAGGCTTGATTGTGTTTGTGGAGTTGAAAAGCTTAATTTAAGATAAATGCGCATCAAAAGGAGCTAATTTCCCCTGTCCCGTAGCCTAAATCGAGCCCAAACCTTCCTCGAAGCCCGTGTGTGTTTAGTTTCTGGATTTTTAATTTTTTAGATTTTTATTTTTTGTCGTTTTATTTTTAATTTTTATTTTTAGAATTTATTTATAATTTCTAGGTTTTATTTTCAATTTTTTGGTTTCTTTTTTATTAGTGTGATTTTTTTTATTAGTTTTTAGTTTTTAGTTATCTTTATTCTTTATTAGGATTAGTTTTTTGGGGATTTCATTTATTTTTAGTTTTATTATATTTTACGTTCTAGGATTTTAGTTTTAGTTTAATAGAATTTTATTTTTATTTCTTTCTAGTCCTATTTTTTTATTTGTCTTTATTTTATTTTTAGATAAGGATTTCAATTTTAGATTTTTAATTTTATAAATTTTATTTTTTTAGTTAGTTAATATTATTTTTAGGTGTCCAAATTAAACAAACACAAAAACTTACCTACACACTATTTAACAACCAACTCATCCAAACCCACACACACACCATACCCCATACACCCTCACAACCTCTATATATCCCCATTTCATCTTCCCCACTCAACCAACACCCACCATCTCTCACTCTCACTCCTCTATCCAAACTCTATTAACACACACCACACCTTATACCTCCCATTCAATAACCATTAAACCACCACATCCAATAAAACCAAATCACACTCAACCACCTTACCAACTCACCCAACACCTCTGGCAAGCCCTTGCTCCGTCCGCCTAGCTCTAGACACCCACGACCACCTAGCTTGATCCCAAAACTCCAAACCTGGCCCGGACCTTACTCTGGCGAGCAGACCCAGCAACCCCTTCGCCATTGGAATGCCCCATACCCATACCTGTCGCCGACGACCCATCATCGACCAGCCTTAACCCAACCGAACTCGCCCACGAACCTACCTGGCAACAAACCCCCATATCCATACCCGGCAACCCCATGACCAAATCCGACCATAGACCCATTTCCCGTGTTAACCCATTTGACCCACTTCTCCGAGCCATTCTTACCTACGAATTCTTCATCTTCCAAATACAAAGCAAAAATCAATGCCACATTTAACCCACATGTCTTTTATGCCTCTTAACACCTTTTTCCAAAACTACCCCCAACACATTTTACCTAACTTACCCATCTAAACCAATCTGATTTTAATCCCAATTCCCCCACTTCTCACATGCCCTCTAACCTCTCAAACCACATGCACACCTTTGCCATGCTCATGTGCTCTCATCCTCACTCAATTTTACCAATACCCAATTTACCCCTAGCCTCCATGTGCACCATATAAATTAAATACTTGGGCCATTTTCAAGAAGGATCTCAAATTTAGTTTTTAAGCTTTTGTGTGATAAAATTCCTCCACCCCTCTATGTTGAGTATTTGAATTTTTTGCAAATATCTCAATATAGAGGTGTGTAGCGAAATTTATCTCTAGGATGCATTCCACCCCACCCTTCTATAATGAATTTTTGCATTTTTAGTAAATATTTCAAAATAGATTGATGTAGTTGAATTCATTCCTCATGGGAGGTAAATTCTAATCCATTCCTTTATGTTGATATTTTTCATTTTTAGTAATTATCTCAATATAAAGTAATGATCTAGAATTTATTTCTTTGGATGAGTTCTAATGTACAATTTTATAATGTTAGGATTTGCATTTTTAGCAAATCTCTTTTATTATTTAATTGTCCATTATGAATTCATCCATTATCTTTTTTTTTGTAGTTTTTATTTTAGATTCAATAAATACATTGGTGAGGGATTGTTATTGAGAGAATTTTGATTGTAATTGAGAGAGTGTTGATGTAATTGAAGATTCCATTCCAATTCAAGGCTTAAATGGGTTTGATTGCTTTCATTTGTTTATCTTATATTTTGGATGATGATTATTGAGGGCTAATATCCCATTCATGGGATGTATTTTGAAGCGCTTATGAGTCCAATTTAGTTAGTTTACTTTTTAGCACAATTTTATTTATCTCACTTTTCTTAAATTAGCTTTTACTTCTTAATTAGTAGTTATAAAAATTAGTATATAGTTAGTTAATTAATCATCCCTTGAAAAATCCATAGAGAATATAAAAAGCAAAAATAGAAAAATATAATAAAATGCAATGATTTCACACTTTTGTCTTCTCATATTTTGTGTTTCACCCTTAGATTTGGATTGACTCCCTTTCTGACCATCTACACTAGTTTTGTTATATGTTTGTAGGTTCAAGGGAATTTTGATGGAAAAGGAATTGCACAACAATGACAAAATACATTAGAAATATAATTTTTTATCTATCAAATGGCGTCGTTGCCGGGGAGCATGAAGCACTTGCCATTGTCTATCAAACGGCGTCGTTGCCACTCTTTGCAGCGTGAAGCACTTGCCATTGTCTATCAAATGGTGTCGTTACAAATCTTTGGAGCTTGACTCACTCGCGATAATTTCTATTGTGATTCATTTGTATTCCGTTTATTTTTATTTTTTTTCGTACCATATTTTTTTTCCAGAAGGCTTGTATTAGGATTTTTATTCTTGGCTTGTATGGCGTTGCATAGAGACACCTTATTATTTCACATTTAAAATTGTAATAATCGAAGAAAGCTTGATAGGAAAATCGGAGAAGGTAGAGAGAGGGCGTTCAGAGCCGAGGAAAAGAAGCCTCTCTACCTTTGGTCGGTAGGATTCCGGGGTGATTGAGATAGGCGTGATCTCCCCCCAGTTGACTCAAATTTTTTGGAACCCCATGACGTAAAAACCGTGGGAGGTACATTTCTAAACCCTCGCGCATCTCCTATTAGCGAGTCAATTATTGTGTGTACTTGTGTGATTTTCTTCTCGCATTTATTTTTTTAATGGTATGATGAATTAATTTACTAATACCTACACCCCGTCACTCACGAGAAGGGATTTCATCAACCTACTCACTCGCTTACCATTTGTGGGCTACCTTAGCTTTCATTAAACTTAATATCAATCCATTAGGTAGCCCAATAGGAGAATATTTTTTGTAAAGGCGATTACCAAGATAATTTCATGATTTTTTATCTCCCATGGACTTAATTAAAATTTGACTACCCTTTCACTAATTTCAAGATAAAAATTGGCTATGTGTTAGTTAGGTTTTATCCTTGACTTACGTGTCTCCCATTCATTTTTCGGCAGTCGGGTTTTAGTCAATTTGTTCAAAATTTAAGAGTCCATATATTTTTCCCACTCTTTTCTTCTAAGAAAAAATCCAAAAATATTTTCCTCCTTTATTTTTATAAAAATTCCAAAAATATTTTTTTCCCACTATTTTCTTCCAAAAACATTTTCTTCCTTTATTTTTTTCAAAAAATCCAAATATATATATATATATATATATATATATATATATATATATATATATATATATATATATATATATATATATCTGTGTGTGTGTGTGTGTATATTTTCCTTCTTTTTCTCCTTCAAAATCCAAAAATATCTTCTTCCTTTATTTTTATAAAAATTGAAAAACATTTTCCTCCTTTCATTCTCTAAAAATCCCAAAAATATTTCCTTTCTTTTTCAAATTATTCAAAAACCACAAAAAAGAGAAAATCTTGAAAATAAAAAATAAGATCGTGATCGGTGTTTCTTCACCCTCACCTTTGTCAATTTATCCAACAAGACTGACACTTCAGTTTTGTTTGGGGTGATTCTCATTAACCAAATTTGCTGCCGCCCCGCGCTTTCATAGATCTTATCTTTAGGGTGTGAATGACTCGGTCTGGCTGAAGACATTAAACTTAGCGCTACCGGGAGGCAGCCCGTCGTGTTTTATATGAGTCTCATCCTGTTTGGGGGTAGTATTTCACACCACCCAATGCTTTACATGTTTTTAGACTTATACACATTTTTTTATCTTATCACTCATTCAAGTTTATTCTTGGATTCATCTGTCCACTTCATTACCGGTTGATTCTGGTAATCTCTTTCCTCCCTCCTTCTCTCAATTTTGAAAATCATTTTACTTAACATCGAAGACGATGTTCCTTTTGTTTGGGGTGGGGAATTTTATCAAAATCGTGCCTCTTTTGAAAAAAATTGATTTTTAAAATTTCGTTCAGTTTCTTTCATCTCAATTATTGATGTGAATTTTCAATCATCCATCTTTCAAAGTCTAGGAATCAAACTAGATGATTTATTTTTTCTAAATAGCTTATGTAATACGTATCAAGGAATTTTTCACTATGAATTTCTAAACTCAACAAAATTTGTGCACTTATCACGTCACTACGGTTTAGAGTTGAAGAGTACTATAATTCTGAAGAGAACCTTTAGGATCACTAGTAGATACTTTAGCTTGTGAGATTTGTGCCTTTTACCTTTCATAGAGTTTTACGCAATCTCCGAGTCACAAGCTGATTCAACTTCGTTTGTGTCCGCACTTAAATCGTTGTATGATCTGATTATTTTTCATTAAAATTTTTGGTTTGATCACTGAGAACGACATCACTTTCGAGTTGTAACAAACACGTGTCATGAGTTTGTCCCGATCACCATACTTTCAACCATACACCAACTAAATTCCATTTATCATTCATCCATACACCTTCCATTTTCCATATCATCACCATATACCACACCACCCATTTCCATATCCACTTCCATTTTCCACCCACCATGTTGAAAAAGGGAAGAGTGTTGAAAGCAAAAGGAGAAGATCCGTCAAAGAGAGTGTTTGCATTTTTAGCAAATATCTCTCCCAAAGCCGATTCAGATGGAGAAAAATTAAATACAAGTCTATGTTGGGGTTATTTGTATTTTTAGAAGATTTATCTCAGACATTGATGCGTGTTTGGAAAATGAAAAAAAAAGAAAAAAAAAAGAAAGTAAAAGGAGAAGATCCGTCAAAGAGAGTGTTTGCATTTTTAGTGAATATCTCTCCTAAATTCTATTCAGATGGAGAAAAATTATATACAAATCTATGTTGGTGTTATTTGTATTTTTAGCAGATTTATCTCATACATTTTTGTGTATTTCGAAAAGAAGAAAAAGAGAAAGTTGTAGTCAAGAAATAAAGACATTTGTCATCTATGTGTGATACACTCTTCTCAAATATCCACCATCCATCCATCATATCATCATCCCATCCTATCCTACCTCACCTCATCCCACATATCCCATTTCATTTCCTCCTCACCCATAAACACCATTATTTCCCCTAGGTGTTCGGGAAAATGATATTCAATGTGGTGAATAACTCAACGTTCTCACTATAGTGATTAACATTCTTTCAAGAGATTACTTTTCTTTCTAAATGTACGTTCTTTCTCATTTGTGTGTGAGACGTTTGAACTTGCTTACATTTAGTCACCTCCTCACACACAAGAGCGATACACTAACCCATATCTCGAGAGTTCGTTTGAGAGAGATATATCGCGTGAGATTTTGAAGTTGAAGCATTGATTCCATAAAGGCAATCTAGGAATTAATCTTATGATGCTCGACCCGTTTTGACTGATTCACACACACGCATTGAGTTCTAGGAAGGATGTGCTTGTGTATTTACTTATCTAAACCTTTTATTCACTTTTAGCTTGTATTTTTGAAATTATTTCTCTCATGATGGATTGTGATATCATTCTATGTCTAATAAGAGATTGACTTCCTTTCAATGAATCATTTTAAATAAATAATGTTGTGGGTATATTCCCTGCAAACCCTCACAAGACAGAACACATTTTTTAGGGCAACCTATAGGCTTAAAGGCTTGTTGCACATACAAAGTGCAATCGCAAATGCCCGCTAAAGTGGTACACTTTTTGTTTATTATCTTACTCTATATTTTCCTCGAGGACTAGCAGCGATTTATTTGGGGTGGTGTGATAAGCACCCAAAAGTGTACATTTTATACCCCGAATAGACCTATTTTAGTTGCTGATTCACGATAATTTTGGTCTTATGAGCGTAAATGTTTAATTTTCAGGCTTGATTGCATTTGCGGAGTTCAAAAGCTTAATTTAAGGTAAATGCACACGAAAGGAGATAATTTCCCTTGTCCCATAGCCTAAACCGAGCCCAAACCTTCCCCGAAGCCCGTGTGTGTTTAGTTTCTGCCTTTTTAATTTTTTAGATTTTTAATTTGTGTCGTTTTATTTTTAGATTTTATTTACAATTTCTAGGTTGTGTTTTCAATTTTTCTGTTTCTTTTTTATTAGTGTGATTTTATTTTTTTATTTTTATTAGTTTTTAGTTTTTAGTATATTTATTTTTTATAAGGATTAGTTTTTCTAGGATTTCATTTTTTTTAGTTTTATTATATTTTACTTTTTAGGATTTTAGTTTTAGTTTAATAGATTTTTATTTATATTTATTTTTAGTCCTATTTTTTTATTTGTGTCTTTATTTTATTTTTAGATTAGGATCTTAGCTTTATATTTTTAATTTCATTAATTTTATTTTTTTAGTTAGTTAGTGTTATTTTTAGATGTCCAAATTAAACACATACACACACAAACTTACCTACACAATATTACACAACCAACTCATCCTAGCCGACGCACACACCATAACCCATACACCCTCACACACTCTATCCATCCCCACTTCATCTTCCCCACTCAACCAACAACTACCATCTCTCACTCTCTCTCCTCTCTCCAAACTCCATGAACACACACCACAACTTATACCTCCCATTCAACAACCATTAAATCACTACATCCAACAAAACCTAAATCACACTCAACCACCTTACCCACTCACCCAACACGTCAAGCCAGCCCTTGCTCCAGTGATCTGACCAACCCGATGTCACACCTCCCTCTAGACACCCACGACCACCTAGATCAGTCCTAAAACACTGAACCTTGCTCGGACCTTACTCCGACGATCTGACACAGCAACTCCGTCGTCGTCAGAACCCCCCATACCTATCGTCGGCGAGCCTTACCCCAACCGAACTCGCCCACGAACCTACCTGGCAGCAAACCCCCATATCGATACCCGATAAACCCATTCCCAAGTCCGACCATAGACCCATTTCCTATGTTAACCCATTTGACCCACTTCTCCAAACCATTTTTACCTACGAATTCTTCACCTGCCAAATACAAAGTCAAAAATCAATTCCCACATTTAACCCACATGTCTTTTATGTCTCTTAACCCCCTTTTCCAAAACTACCCCAACACCTTTTTTACCCAACTTACCCCTATAAACCAATCTGATTTTAATCCCAATTCCCCCACTTCTCACATGTCCACACACATCTCAAACCACATGCACACCTTTTCCATGCTCATGTGCTATCATCCTCACTCAATTTTACCAATACCCAATTTACCCATAGCCTCCATGTGCACCATATAAATTGAAGACTTGGGCCATTTTGAAGAAAGATATCAAATTTAGTTTTTAAGCTTTTGTGTGATAAAATTCTCTCCACCCCTCTATGTTTAGTATTTACATTTTTAGAAAATATCTCAATATAGAGGTGTATAGTGAAATTTATCTCTAGGATGCATTCGACCCCACCCTTCTATAATGAATTTTTGCATTTTTAGCAATTATTTCAAAATAGATTGATGTAGTTGAATTCATTCCTTATGGGAGGTAAATTCTAATCCATTCCTTTATGTTGATATTTTGCATTTTTAGCAATTATCTCAATATAAAGTAATGATCTAGAATTTATTTCTTTGGATGAGTTTTAATGTACTATTTTATAATGATAGGATTAGCATTTTTAGCAAATATCTTTTTTTATTTAATTCTCCATTATGAATTCATCCATTATCTTTTTTTTTTTGTAGTTTTTATTTTAGATTCAATAAATACATTGGTGAGGCATTGTTATTGAGAGATTTTTTATTGTAATTGAAAGAATGTTGATGTAATTGAAGATTCCATTCCAATTCAAGGCTTAAATGGGTTTGATCTATTCCTCTTTAATTTCTCTTGATTAGTCCTCACATGCTTTCATTTGTTTATCTTATATTTTTGGATGATGATTATTGAGGGATAATCTCCCATCCATGGGATGCATTTTGAAGTCCTCATGAGTCCAATTTAGTTAGTTTACTTTTTAGCACAATTTTATTTATCTCACTTTTCTTAAATAAGCTTTTACTTCTTAATTAGTAGTTATAAAAATTAGTATATAGTTAGTTAATTAATAATTCTTTGAAAAATCCATAAAAAATATAAAAAGCAAAAATAGAAAAATATAAATTCAGTGTCTTTTGAGTTTAAAGTAAACACTGGAAAATCTACCCCAAATGTTACTCATACCCAATGAAGTTATTGCATCCATCATGTTTAAGAAAATTCCCAAAAGGTATTAGATTATTTCTCCCTGTAGAAAATTTATGCAATCTTTCGTCTGTGTGGATTTTTTATTATAGTATACTAGACATAGTAGTCCAAGTGGTTTTTATTGCTACATGTTTCCTCATCTGTGAATAGTGTTTAAGTTCTCTATTTCTTGGAGTTTTCTATACTTCTTGAAGGTCTGAGAATTCATAATTTTAGTATTTAGAATTTTGAGCTTTATTTATGCAATATGGTTAAATGTTTTACAAATAATTGTTTTTGCCACTTTTGAAGTTTTCAAGTTATTAATCCATGGTTATGGAATTAAAGACTTGAGAAATGATTTGGACAATTGGATCATTTTTATAATACCCATGTAATAATTTTTCATCCATGTGTGTGATTTTTGTTCAATGAAAATATATGGCCCAAATGTTCTTTACACCGAAGAGAGTTTATCATACATGCTCCTTATTTCTTCATGGCAAAATGGCATATCTTAGAAAAATAAACTTAACATGTTGTGTTTATGTCCATGTACTTTTTAATAATTATATTATGATCATTATTATAATAGTCAAACTCCATTATTATGATTGTGGGTATAAAATGGCATATCTTCCTTTTTCATTGATACATTGTCGTTTGTAAGCCATTCCGAGAATATTCTTCTACTAGCACCACATATCCCATTCTCACATCAAGATAATGAGTGTAACGCCTTCAACCTCCTATACATGATTAAATAATGACATGTTTATTACATTTCAAGCAATTGGTGATGTGTTTCGGATCCATTTCATAGGTACTACGCGACTTTTATTACTTCGTGCACCACCCAATTGGTGTATTGGTGTGTAAGTTGGCAGAATTTACTTAGTATTACGCTACTTTTTCCATTGTAAATTTGGAATATTATATTATTTATGGCGTAGAGTGCATATATGATTATTAATTTTGAGACATTGATAGTGTGCAACTCTTTTTTCTCAAGTTGCGGTTTGGATTTATTTATTTTGGTGTTTAATATGTGTGTTGCTTTTACTAATTTTTAATTTATTTGTTATGTTGCATCTGTAGAATTTAAAATAATCTTTTGGGAGTTTTTGCAGGCTTCTAATGTTTTGGGGTGACACTAAAATGCAGGGTTAATGATTTTTTGAATATTGGAGTTCATGTTTTTGGTTTTTCGATTAACATATGGTGAGTTTTTTGTGGTTACCCAACATATAGTTGTGTATTTGTCCATTAGATTAGAATAGCTTTGTTGAAAATATGTCTTAAATTTACACCCATCTATCTGAAAATTGCGTTATTAAAGACGTTTATTGAAAATAAACTATTTAAGTAACTCCGAGTTGTTTTTTGAAGAAACTCTTTTCTTAAATCAAAAAGCTTGAACACAAGATGTGTTTAACAAAACAGTATGTACGAGATCTATTCAAGATTTATGCAACAAGTTTAAAAGAAAATTTAAACAAGTTTCTAAACTCAGCACAACCAAGAATGAGGTGAGAAAATGTAGAAAGACTCTATTCACAATTTTTTACGTGGTAAAACCTCACCAATTGAGGAAACATCCACGACTCCCTCTACGGAGTAAAAAGAAAAATCCACTAAAACAAATTTATGAGTTACAAGCTATTTAACTAACATGCAAACAATCCAGACCTATATAAGTTTAGGAATGTACCCTCTGGCGTCCTTATAACTTTTCTGCAGTTCTGATTGTAGATGTAGTTCTCTCAGTTTGTCAACTCCTTATTTGTTCCAGCACTTTACGTCGACTTATGTTCACAAGATCTTATTACCAACACTTTATGTGTTGTAGGGTGAAAGTGTTTGTGGAGGTTCTCTCTAACACATGCATGCACACATGCACACTTATTAAGTACAAACAGTCCTAACAATTTACAGTTACACTATATGCTGTGATATTTTCTTTTCTTTCTTTCTTACAAAACTTGGAACCTTTTTGACCTTTTAATCTATCCCAGGACCCACGGATATCTTGCTTCAAAATCAGTCAAGATCTTAATCAATCTCAGTTTTGAAAAGATTCTCGAGATTGAAAACCTCCAAGTGATATTCCAACTAGGTCAAGGTTCAGTTTTACAAGAACAAGAAACAAAAAACATTTATTGTTGATCTTAAAGTAAGAAAACGTTTTAAGTAAAAAGAAATCAAAAATATATTTCTCAAGATGAGAAATAAAACGAAACTAAGTGTAATGTAACATGAAAAACTCTAGATCTGAGATTTCTATGGAAACAGAAACTATATCTGAGCAGAAGTCTAAGTTGGAAATAAGATCTCAAGAACACAAGGTTACAGCAACCAAAATAACTCAAATTAAACTCTCAAACACCCGAGAAAACACTCAGGATGGTGTTTCTGGGTATAGTGTTTGGGTTAAGGTTTGAAGAGGATTTGGACAAAGTTAGGGTTTCTAACTTTTTCTCTCTCTGGTTTCTCTCTCGGGTTTCTCTCTCTTCTCTCTCTACTCTCTCTAAACTCAGGAGAATGCAAAAATGGCAAAAGTCTTCGAAGTCTGAGGGAAGGCCTATTTTTATAGTGGGAGGAGAAGGTTCGAGATAACTGATCAAAACCAAGGGTCAGGATTAAGTCAATTCAAATTGACTTGAATCTAAGGGCTCACACATGGCGGTGATTAAACAGGCGTTGATTGGTTTAAACAATTACACAGGGATTCACCAAGGTGACATGAAGGCCATTGATAAGAAGTGATCCAAGGGCTGATAACACATGCGAGTTATGTCTCTGTAAAGAAGCACACTTGAAGCCAATCAGAGGGCAACAGGTGTTGGCTAATGAAAGGAGGTAAAACGCGCGTCAAAACTAATTACATAGTAAACCCTAAAGTCTCTACCGCTTTTGGATTCTACCCAGAGTAACATTAGGCCATAAATCACAATAATGAATATTTACAGAATGACCCCAAAAAAATTTAAATCAAGTTTTAATTATTAAAAAAATTATTTTTAAAATGTTTAAAAAATCCCAAAAAATTATTAAAAATCAAACTTAGGGATTTAAACACACTCAACACATTTTCACACATAATAAAGCAATATGACATGTATGCAATGAATTCTCAGTGTGTGAGTGTTGGCAATAGTCACATGATCATCACAAGATGGAGAGATGAAGAGGCAAACCATTCTCCGAGGCTCTTTGGTTTCTAGGTTGGACTCAATTTTGTCACAATTTCCAAACTAGATGATCACTTATACAATATAGACTCAAGTGAGTCAAAGGTATAAGGGCTTCACTATCTGACTTTAATTTATGTTTATGTTTCTTAGCATGTGCAAAGACACTGTAACAACCCGCCTAATAAGATACCGGGCGATCACTCCAATATTAAATTAAAACAGGAGTCACATATGGATCATCCTTAGCATCACTGTCGAAAATCCATTTAATTACTAATATCCTATTAGGTGGCCGTTAAAAACTTTTAAGTAACTACTCTTTTTAACGAATAAATTTCAACATCCACAATTAAATGCGTAATGAACTGAAATGAAAATGAAAGGAACTAAAATAACCGAACACTCGGTCCAAATATACAACCATATCGAATGCTGTACTGAAAGAATAAATAAATGCAATTGAGCCATTGGCTCGAATGTTTATACAATATCTCCTATCTAGAGTACAAGGAAAGAAACGTCTACCGATAACCTGCAAGCATCCACAGCTGCTGCAGCAGACGTCAGACTCGAAAGAATTTCCATCCAGGCGTCCCTGTGTATGGACACCTATGTATATATAGTATAGAGAAAGAAAGGAGAGTAGACAAACGGGTCAGAGCCCGAATGTTCTGAAAATATTTTGCAAGTGCATAAATGCTTTATTTTTAGAAAAATAGTTTTATCTCATATTTAAATTGGTATCGCACTCCCATGAGATACCCCTTACCTCTCCACTAACAGTGCACTCCTAGCGCCTCCCTCTAGACATCCTAGTCAAGCTATCCTGCTAAACTAGTCTATCCCAAGCCCACTATCTACCCTAGATAGCCCAAGCAAATGTACCAAGGGCTAAACTTCACTCTAATCTCGACGCCATGCCATGTTCGTGCGTGGGGTGTCTCGCAAAGCGAAATCCAAACAAGGAACCCCCCCCGATACACTACTATGAAGCGAGGTCGATCATCGAGATCCGCCAGTCCCTCAGTACAGAAAGATATATATAATATATATATACCATAAACATTTATAATATTAGAGCACTAAGGATTAAACTTCTCCCCAGTCTCAACACAGTGCCATATTCGTGCGTGGGGTGTCTCGCGAAGCGAAATCCAAACAAGGAACCCCCCCAATACACTACTAAGCGGCACGGTCGATCGTCGAGATCCATTAGACCCTCGGTACTCAATTCATCTATCTATATATACATCTATATAATCATCCGAATCTATCTCCCGGACTGAGGTGTATTCTATACACAAAGTATTTATCAATACTTAACCTTTTTCATTTCAAAAACTTCCATTTCCCTTCTCATATCCAGGAAATGTATTTAAAGCCAATTCATTAGCATGAATTGCTTTACCAAAACATATACCTTTTTAAAAGCCAATTTTATTATCATAAAAATGCTTTTCCTTTTAAATCATCCCATTTCCTTTTTTATACTCAGGAAATGTATCCAAAGCCATTTTCATTATCATGAAAATGCTTTGATCAAATCATATGCTTCGACATCCCTTCCTACATCCGGGAGTGTTACCGAAGCCGAACCTTTATCCCATTTCCCTTTTTATACTCAGGAAATGTAAATTAAAGCCAATCCATTATCATGAATTGCTTTAATAAATCTAAGACCATCCCTCCGGGTATCCCCACTGGATGCGCCCCTAAATGGCTATCATCTTCCAGGGCCTCCAAGACAACCTGGGAACCTAACAACGTCGGGAAGCGGCCATATGCCTGCGGGATAGTCAAGACCACACCCGGAATCTCCTAACCAGCGCAGTATAAATAAACGCTCATATGGCCTAGGGACTATATCCAACCTGCTTAACAGCCAGGAAGGCTTCACCACAACACGCGCGACTTCCCTTATGATAGCGATTTAGGGAGGTGTGTACAATCCATATTTATTAATTATGAAAAACATTTCTCATTCCATTTTGAAAATATTCATTTTTATATTTTCAAAATCCTTTCCATTATAACATAGATATATGTATACCTAAATCACACAGTATATATGTATAGCCTATATATTCATCTTAGAATATATAACCGGCCATAATGGTCTATATCATCTAACGATGACTATAATCCCAAAGATTCCCCCCGGGAATCATAATCATGCATTCGGATTAGCATGATTCTAAATCCAAAGTATTTTCTTACATTAACAAATAATACATACTTAAATCCCATCTACGGATTCATTTGGATATCTCCAATATTAGTAATTCACTCTAAGTGAATATACATATATATAAACTCCCAATTCCTCAAGTCCTTTAGGACATAACCCTCCATAATCTTTAATTTGGAAGGCCCTTAAACAATAAACTCAGAAAGGAGAAATAATCATAATCTCCAAAATCTTGGGCTGAAAACAGGGCACCGGTCGACCGGTCCTAGACCCCCGGTCGACCGCGGGTTGCAAATAAGCCTACGAAACAAAGCAGTAAGCTCTTTCTCCTTGACGCGGTCCACCGGCCATAGGGGCGCGGTCGACCGGTCACACCAGGTCACCAAAACTAAAATCCTTAAGTCCCTTATCCAACAACCCAAATTCATTTTTGGGGTTTCTAAACTACCCCAAAAATTATCCCGAACATCTACGACATTAATTCTAGCCGTAATTTTTCCAATTCCCGATTTGATTTCCGAGTTGATAATTTCAACCCGGAGCTGTCATCTTGTAAAAATTATATCAAATCGTAGAAAATTCAGAAAAATATGTGGTGGGCGCCTACGCGACCATATCGAAAAGATCTACAACTGTCGTGTTTTGGCCGAAAGCTAAATCATTTATCTTCTTGGTCGAAAATGACCCCAAAGGTTACGGGTTCACTATTCATCATCTTCCCCAAACTCCCAAACTCCATTTTTCTCCATCTTTGTTGTTTCTAACCTTATCCAACAACTCAACAAGCATCTAATCTATGTTTCACAACTAACACATCAATTATTTTGGGATATTAAATCATTTCTCTTAGTTTTAAACCCTAAAACCATAAAAATCCCAACTTAACATTTCAACCCATTTTTATACTCCATTAACATGGTTTTAACACTAAATATCATTAAGAGTTTACACTACATCAATATGTAAACTCATAATCAACTTTTACCCAATTTATTTTAAGGGTTCTAACCCTAAAATCATGTTTATACCAAATGTGATATGAGAGGATTGCACAAAATGAAATAAAGCAAGTAAACACTTGCCTCGTGGATGAAATCCGACGACCTCGAGTCGAATCCGGCGGAGTTTGGCCCGAATCTCCCTTTTCCTCTCCACTTTCTTCCTTCCTCTCTCTTTTCTCTCTTCTCTTTTCTTTTCTTTTCTTCTCTTCTCTCCCTCTTTATATAAGAGAAAAGGGTTTTAAACCCTTAAAACCCAAAAACGACTCGTTTACCCAATTACGAGTTACTTTTACCTCTAAAATCACCCGAAACTTATTTTCAACAATCGGACACTCTTTTTCGACTATCTCGGACATTTCGAGAATTATGGCGCAGTCGAATTTCCCATCCGAGGTACTTGACCGCAAATCACTATTCCAATCCAAAATAAATACATGCGGGTTTTCTACTCAAAATCTTACCTCTTTTGTCGCAATACTCCACAGCGACATATAATTAAATTATTTCGACCTATATAGTCCCAAAATAATTTATAACACGCTTCGAAAATTAATAAATCCTCGAAAATCCCAAAAATCACTATTTCGAGAAATTCTCCAAATTCCAATTTATATCCAATTAGGGAATTTAATTGTCTCTAAAAAGGACGGGTTGTTACAGCCACATGACATGTAGGTTGATAAACAGAGCACCATGAATTTGGTCAGTATATTGGTTGTGTATTCCTTATTTGTGTATTCCTCATTTGTGTTATTAAGTATGTTGGTTGCTGTTGTGTTTTGTGGGACAATATCTATTATATATGATAACTGATTTAATAGATATCTGTTACAAATCATTGATAACAGTTATCATTTGTGTTATTCAGTTATCATGTTTTAACATACATTGTTGTAACAAATAACAATTATCATTTGTGTTATTCACTGTTAAATATGATAACTGATTTAACAAATATCTGTTACATATCATTTTAAAAAGATAACAATTATCATTTGTGTTATTCACTATTTAATGAGGAACATACGTCTATTGTTGTTGCTATTGGTGGAACATAGTTAACGTATACAAATCAGTATTTTGGTTGCTATTGTGTTATTCAGTATGTTGGTTGTTGTTTTGTTTGGTGGAATAATAAATGTTATCATGTTAGACAGTATGTTGCTAACTGTATTTTTTTTAACCGAACACATGTGATGTGCCATCCACATAATCGAATACACGTTCTTTGTTCTTTAATCTTTTCACTTGGTTTGTTTTCATGAGGAGTTGCACATGTGATTGAATTGCATTTTAATCATTCCCATTGCTCCATTTTGTGTTTAGTTATTGAGTGTACTACATAGAGTACGAGTCATTGCGTGTACTACATACATAATTACTTGGATGACTAAGGAAAATGATGCATACTTTACGGGACTATTTCTAGACATCAAGTCTGAATCGTTAATAGAATCTGGTGCCTTTTCTGCCCAACGTATAGGCATGTTCACCAAATATGCTGAATAACTTCATTGATGTTTGGGTAAAATCTAGGTGAAAATTTTCTCTTGCTAGACATTTGAGAGATTTAAGTCGACACTTTTAAATATTATCGCATGCCAACGATCAGTAAACTTGATTTGATTATAAAACATGACAACTTCTCTTTATATAACCGGTGTTGATAAAAAGGATTAATAGAAATACGAGATAAAGATAATTGATATGTCATTTAAATTTTACACATCTTCAATCATAGTTTTTTATATGCTCAATAATTTATATATTTATATGATTGAATGCAAAACTGAATTGCCTATCTTCATTATTATAAGGTGAATGACAGTACCATACAACACCTGATCGTTGTTAATGTATCCGTTATTAATGTTTATATACTTCCTTTCAATTGTATTCTGAAATGCCCAACATGTATCCATTGTTAATGTTTATATACTTCCTTATAATTGTATTCGATATAAAAGATACTATGTTAGTTTTCTTATTTTCTATTTATTTACGAAGTCGTATGCATTTGTGTTTGTTGTGCGCTATGTTTTTTGTTTTAGATATGAAGTGACTAAAGACAAATAACTCCATGTTAAGCCAACCTTCCTCGGGGCTAAAATCAGGTGCTGTGAAGGCAGACCGATTTTTTTTTTCTTCAGATCACAGAGCTAGGTTGGTGTTCATGCGCTTTGGGTAATTTTCACCTCTGTGATCTTTTTTTCATCTATATGATCTATTCAAAAAAAGTTGGCTTAGCAGTTATTTCCAACTCTTAGCTTTTGATTCTGTTATAAACGAACATGTTGGAGAAGAAAAATGATAGTTCTCTGTTATTTTGTTTTTAAATTTCTATCTTGATCAGACAAGTAGTTCTATGTCATAAATCGGAATTTGTTCCATTTGTTTTGAAAAACGTTATCATTATTTTGGCAATGATGTTTTTTTTCTTTTGGCAATGTGTAAGTGAAAAAGGCAACATAGGTCCTGCTACTATAAGAGCAGGCCAAGACTAAAATTATGGTTGCTACATAGGGACTGCTACTATCAGGAGTAGATCAATAAAGATAATACCTTAAATTAATGGTTTCCTTAGATCATTAATTTCGGCCTTAGATGTACACCATTATTTCTAGACTTTTAAGGGTGTATCATTTATAGTTTTGGAGTTTTAATGTATACTATATTTAGTATTGGACTCTCTTAGATTATCTACTTTCATTATGTTGAACTATTTCATATTTATAGCACACTAACCTATAGTTCTTTTTAACATAATTTCACTATAGTTTTGGAGCTTTAATGTATACTATGTTTAACTTTGTTTACTTTCATGCTCACATTTAGAGTTATGCCCAAGTTTTATGCAGATTATGTGTATACAAGCAGATATAGCCGATAAACGAGCATTCGATCATACGAGCATTTATACGAGCAGATATAGAAGATATATCACTCTCTGGGTGGCGTGTATATGAGCATTCTCGGTCTCTGGGTGGCGTGTATTTTATCAAAACTTAGTTGCAAATAACAGATATATGAGAAGATATACAAGCCATAGTTGTAAATAGCAGATATACTGCCTAGAATCATTCTTATCGTTGAAGTAATGCCCGCACTCTCATTAGTATCCCTCTACCCCAATGCGCCACAGTATAAAAAGGGATTGTTTGAATGGCAAGGTGAGGAGAATGATTTTTTACCTCTGTGTTTATTTTAAAGCTAGTTTAGTGAGCCCCCAAGTGCTTCTCATAAGAAAGTCAGACGAGTCGCCGGGGAGAAGGATAAGGAATTATGTTACCATGAACATGTACTATGTTTGGGTGCAAGGGAAGGGTTAAAAATTTCCTATTCATTTGGGTGCAAGAGAAGGATTAAATTAGATTGGAAATTTTATATATACAATCTCTCAAGATAAGACACTCTCTTATATTAGGTTGTCTTTAATAGTAATGAAATATTTTGGGGTCGTATTTTAGAAAATGATTACGTAAATTGTAAATATATTGACATTGTTTTCTCCTTTTTCACGATTAGGTGATATTATATTGGTAAAGAGGTCAATGCTAGGAGTATCTTCAGAAGCAAGGTATGCAGCGTCTAACATTTAAAGTCGGCTTCAGATGGGATCCAAATTATGTAGTGTTGTGAAGAGCAATGAGGCTGCACTTGGATTGTTTGAACTGTACAAAGATAAAGGTTACATCCTCACCGAGCATGAGGGAAGATTTTATGTTATACTAAAAGAGACCTCACTCTATCATGTGAATTATCTCTACTGGCTTGAGAGGAATGAGGTTATACAATCAAGAGGTGATATAATTGTTCATATAATAGTGCATACAAGTGGTAATTATAGATACAAAAGATTTTTTTTAGTTTGGTTAGGTTCTGTTTGGATAGGAGTATTCTAATGCATATAATTTTTTTACAGATTTCAGCATAAACCTCAGGTGTGAAGTATGGACTCACTCTCTATCCCTAGGTATATATTTTTGAATCCATACACTGCAGTTGTAAATTGATGATGCATACTTGCATTTTTTTTAATGTTAAAGTATATATGTAGTTAGGGATATTATTCTACAAACGAACACGTGTTGAACAAACTAAAAAAGTCAGTTCAAATAATGGTATCTAAATAATGGACATGTAAAAAGAATTATTGAATAGTTATGCGAGAGTATTCATGGGGTATCAGTATCCTCTACATTGCCTTTATAGTGGTATCAGTGCGTCTTAGCCCAAAACATATTCATACATTAAGTGGAAGCCTTTAATATGCAGCTATCCATTTCTACAACCTTATTCGAGTGTATAAATCTTTTGTGATCATAGCCTCCTTGATTAATTATGTTTATTGTTTGTCAAATCGTACAGAAAACTGAGAGGGAGAGAGTGATAATGGCGAGCGGTGGGAAGAAGGATGGGAATACATCAATAGTAGCACCTAATCCAGAAGCAGATGAGTGCAAAAGACATAAAAGAATTGCAATTTCCAAAAAGATGCTCTTCGATACTCCCGTAAAGGACTGCTCAGTTTCCTTCACCCCATCCAAGATGGTGGTCAAGCACCACGGCGCAGACATTTTGAGGAAGTCCGACAGAAAGAATAAATTCATATTCTCCTTTCCCGGCCTTCTAGCTCCCATCTTCAATTTTGAGATTTTTTTTATTGTTGGATTTTTTGTTACCCCTTAAATAGGGTGGATAGTCCGATAAACAAAGGAGACTATGCCCAATTTTTTAAAAAAATTGACACTTGATTTTTTAGAGGCAAAGTGAATATGATTGATGAATATTGTATATTTAATGTTATATGTGAATTTGTTTGATGAATTTAGAGAATTTGGATGTTGGACTATTTTTCATTTGTTAAGCAGGGTGAATAGTTTCATAAACAAAGGAGACTATGCCAAGTTTTTTTAAAAAGTTCACACTTTGTTTTTTTGAGACACAATGTGAATTTGATGGATGAATATTGTATATTTCGTATTATATGTGAATTTATTTGATGAATTTAGACTATTTAAATGTTATTGGACTATTTTTTGTTTGTTAAGCATGGTGAATAGTCTTATAAATAAAGGATATTATGGCCAATTGTTTTAAAATTACACTTCGAAATTTTTGCATTTTGCCATTACGTACTTTGAAAAATTGTCGCCGTTTTGCGATTACATACTTTGGAAAATTTCGTCGTGCCTTCAGGCACGGGCATACGCTAGTGTGTGTGTGTGTGTATATATATATATATAATTTTATTTTAAAGTTTCATGAATTTCACTATTTTCTTTGGACATGTTTACATAACTTTTGCCCTGAATTTGTACATAATATTGGTAGAATATAGCGAAGTAAATTTGATCGGTTGATTATTATTCCTCATCCTGTATCTGTGAGGGAGTTTGTAACTTCTAGTGCATGTGTCCATATATTTAATCCAGTTGGGTTTATAACATGCTTTCTATCCAAGAATAATTGTGTCCGTCTTTTGAAATTCTATGGCTAAACCCAATCTTTGATTATGAATTTCATTTTATTTCATTTTAATCCTCAACTATTCTATTTTATTTCATTATAACCAATATATCAAGATAATTCTACCAACTCCTTGAAGTGTATCTCTTATTTTTACTTCAAGTGTATCACTTTTTTATGTTGTCACAATATATTATAAATAGGGGTCATTTGCACAAGGTACGCGAT
Source organism: Sambucus nigra (assembly GCA_949130495.1). Taxonomy (NCBI): domain Eukaryota; kingdom Viridiplantae; phylum Streptophyta; class Magnoliopsida; order Dipsacales; family Adoxaceae; genus Sambucus; species Sambucus nigra. Next base: position 558,528,313 of record OX422215.1, on the reverse strand, counting down.
CAAAAATCATGAAGTTGTTAAAATTTGTACCAAGTTTACAGAACAGGGTTAGAAAAGTGTGAAATGAAGTATATGTATCAATTTCTATTATGTTAATTGGCTGATATCAAGCTTTTAGATTGAAGAAAATGGTTATGTTCTAGGTTTTTCGTGCGGAAACTAGACCTATCAGTGGCAAAAAACTAGGCACTTCTGAGGAAGAATGTGAATATATAATTTACTTAAAATTGATCGTTTCATTTCATTTCATTGCACTTTGTTTGATCTGGTCTATTTTGTTCATACATCAGTTAATTTTTTCTATTTGATCGATCAAATTCGTTTCACACTCGAGCTTTGTTCATTTTTCTTATTGTTATTGATCGATCTGATTATTTATATGATATTATTTATTGAAGAGGGTGCATTTACATTTTTCTTATTTATTGTATCCCATCATCATTTTGGAACGTCCCTCTCAGTCTTTTAGGGTTTTTTTCATCTACAAATCCTTAAATCGATGAGGCGTGGTGCGAAAAGTACTTTATATATTGAAACCCAATTAAGATTTGTTTTCAATGGGATGTGTTGAGCTTCAATTTTCAAGGTTTATATACATTCTTTTTTATTATTATTGAATGAATGTTAAATTAGTGTCAGATTTTGATTTCAATATCGGGGTTATAGTTTGATTTTTTTAGTATTGTATACAACACTCCCTCACTATATTAAGACTATTACAACTCTTTTATAAGTTAAAATATAATTTATGTGTGATGTGTTTTGTGATTGTAGTGACGAGTAAGACATTTGTATAAGGATTCTTTAGAAGCTAATTTTTTACCTTGCATTCTTAGTTGCTCAAGAGGTGTTTGTATTTTGGTGGAAAAGAATCTTATATAAGTTGATTTCCTTTTTCTATTAATTTTATGGTTTCCTAATATCTAGTGTGATTAGGCATAAATTCTTCGAAATTATGCCTGTAATTTAGAGGCTTTTATTACACCGTGCAGTGTAATTTGAGTTGATTTATGTCATATCATTACTACTGACATCTTGTATGTAGTCCATCTAGTTTTATGTATTTCTCTTACGTTTTGTAGGAAATTTATTCATGTGAAGAAAAGAGATACCTCAAAGTCAAGAAAGATAGAAAAAAAAAGAAAAATCAAGGGCAAAAGCATAATCTTACATTCGGAAATTGGTTGCAAAATCCAAAAGAAGTTTAAGACCTTGAGTACATAAGGGTATAGAAAGAAACGACATCCCAATCCGAGTCCCGATTACAAAGTTATGAAGCTTCAAAATAGAGAAGAAATCAAATGAATAGTGAAGGAAAGGTCCACAGATAACCGAATCGATAACAGTCTAGAAGAATTGGTTCCCCTCACTACAAAGGCAAACTGAACCTATGAAAAAATAAGGGGATCGATTCGGTAAACTGTAAATACCAGAATGAACCAATGATCAAGACTTATAAATGATTTGGCACACTGTAATAAGCGAACTAGTTCACCCAGTAAAGAAGGAAAAAATAGAGCCAACTCGGTGGGACGAAATTTGCATTTTTTATTCATTAAAATTAGAGTTGTGCATGGTGAAAACACTTAATAAAATGTGAGAGTTATATTCTATTGTAATACCAGACATTAGGGAGTTAGTGTTTACGTAGTTTTGAGAGATTATTGAAGGCAAGAGCCCTAGGATTCATTTTCTTCATCAATTGTTCATCATTTACATTAAACCCAAGGTTTTTTCTGCAATACAAGTATAGTTTCCTTCTTTCTTTCAAGTCCTCTTATCTTTTTGTCTTATGATTCATTATTTTTTAGTTAGAATTGTCTTTTACATGTTTGATTGCATTTTTTATGTAAAAATGATTTCATGCAACGTAGATTTCATGTTTAGTCATATTTACACCATGTTCGGCTATGTTTTTAGCGGGTTAGGGTACATGAGCCCAACCTAGGTAACACATATGGACTTAAAAGTGGATAAAAAGTAATCCCTCATTCAACGGTTTAAACTTTATCTAGATAAAGATTTGTAGGTATTTTAATTTCATTTGCCCCATGTAACAAGAATGTTTAAGGGTGAATTTGGCTTCTTGATAATTTATCATCCTCGTCAAATATAACTTTTGATTTAATATTGTGAGCTATTTAGTCCTCATATCTCGAATGCTTAGAGAGTATTTAAATTATTTTTTTGAACCTTTTATGTTCTATATAAACACTGGCGGCTCGGGGGAGTGTACCCTAAATCTATTTACTTGCATATAGTTAAAGTTTAATTTAGTTCTCTTTGAATGTGTCGTTAGTTATTAATCTAATTTATGTTGCATTAGTTGATAGGTGCGATCACAAAATCATCATATTTTCCCTTCTTTCTCTGAGTCATTCAAGGGTAAAACGTTCTTCCTATTTGTCATTATGAGTTATCGTCCTATTTCCTGAGTTCGGCACTCGGTTTACCTGACTTATACTTGACCAACCGACTTACACTTGAGTAGATAGAAGCACGCACTAGAAACACTTTTAAATTTGCTAATTCGTATCGAATATTGCATATTTCCGCAATATATCTTTATGCATTCTAGCACTTTTACGGTCCTAAATGCCTATATTTATTCTCATTAACCAGACAATCTCGTATTTGGATATATACATGCTGTGCAGGGGTTAATTGTGTTTTTGTAGGTATTGGAATGCTAAAAGTGAGGATACGTTGCATTTCAGAGAAGTTCCATCATTGGATGCTACTTCAAGGGAATTTTAGTCAATTCACATTTCATCTCCAACTCATTGGAATTCCATGGATGCGTAGTTCGTTGAATTAGTTTCGCGTGGCGGTAAACGGCGCATTGATTGGAGTCTGAATGGTGGAGTTATGGCCATTTCCATTTGCACACCTTTCCCCCTTCTTCGTGGACCAAGAAGGCAAAGAAATAGAGTGTCGGTCGACCATCCTTGGGAGCCCGGTCAACTTCTTGAGACTTTACCTTGCTAAGGAGATAAAAGGTTTTGCCCTGCTCGATCGATCGATCGACATTTTTTGTCGATCAATCGATCCTGCAAGATATTTGGCAATTCGTTCCTTTTCATTTCTTTTTCCTTTATATATTTTATAACTTACTATATGAATCGATTTTGGTTTCTATTTTCATTATCTAAATTTTTGTCTTAGATTCTAGGGTTTGTAGAGAGGGCTTTTCCCTACTCTCCATTTTAAGGTGTTTTGCCCATTGTTTGTAAGTTATTATACTATTCATTCATCTTCTTTGTTGTAGTTTACTTGTTTTAGCTTAATTTCCATTAATTCCATTAATTTCTTGCGTAGATTAACTTGTATTTCATTTATCTATTGCTTTCATAATTAGGTTTTCTTTCATTACATGTTATTTACCATGCTTTCTACCTAATTTAATCTAGGTTGTGTCGGATTGAACTCACTTTGGGTTAACGGGTTGCTTTACTTTGGTGATAGAGTTTATGGGTTTATTTCGAGTGTGTTGTCCTAGTTATTACGCCTTAGAGAAATGGCAAGGTATATCATGTATACTCCGTGCTTACGACCTTGCGTGCGTAATTTTTGGGGTACTTGTTAACGCCAAAATCTTATTAGACTTTTATGCAAATTCAGGGGTGTGAAAACTCTTGATTTAACTAACTGTCAAAATGAGACACAATCTTAATAAATCGTGAACCCATGTAACCATTTTATACTAATTAATTCGGGTGAGGGATATTCGGCACAACCTATAGTTTTTATTCTCTTTGACAATCTAGTTTAAATACACTCGCCTAGTTTAATCTTTTCTCTTTTTTCTCTTTTCCTATTTGTTAATATTATCTTTTACACTTTTATTTTAGAAGTATTAAACCAATTAATATTCTAGCAACTCGTCTCTGTGGATTTTTGATACCCAGACTTTGCCGCTATACTCCCTTTTTTAGTGTAGTCATAAGTTTATATTTTTGTATTAAGGCGGTGAACAGAAAATAACGATCGGTGTTTTGACACGCATCACTTTTCACCCTTGATCAGTCGCGTCATAGGACATTTGTGAAATTTCCTTAAATATATTTGTCATTATATTTTCTGATTACTGGAGTGGGTATCTCCTTATGTTTTTTGTGTTATAAATGTTACCAGGTAAAAATCTAAGGTGAAAGAATTGTTAGTCCAAAATGTTTATGAACGTTATCAGTGCTTCTCAATCCTCCATCAAAAAATATTTTTATATAGATTGTTAGTCTCAACTATTTTTAAGGATTTTTGTCAATCCCATTAAACATTCCTTTCATCCAAACCAAACCGCATCGGCATCACTAATATTACTGTTTAGGGTGCCACGTTACAATTGCACTCAAGTATGTCACTTAAGAAAAATTAAATTAAGAGATTATGAAGGTAGATAAATATGTCCCAACATAACCACATACAAACAAATTAAGGATCAGTGGTCTTATTCTTTGTTTTATCGAGTTCAATGCATAGTTGTTGTTTAAGTAATAATATCAAACCTATAAACATTTTTTGGATACTTCCCTCTTGTGCGCATATTAGGAGAAGTGGGTTTTTTTCTGTGCAAGGTTTCGGTCGGTGGGTGATTGAATTTTATTAGACGTATCCAGTACAGAGTGTCACAGTGTCGTCGGTATGTCACCGAACAAGTGTAAAACATAAATTGACACAAAATTTAAAGTATTTTGGTCCAATTTTTATGGAAAATTTTACTTTGGGGGTGGGGTAGGTAAAATTTTCCAATAACTTTTAAAATTTCGCCGCCCCATGCTATCAAACATGCCCTAAAGATTCAAGTCCTTGAGAAAGATAAGATGTGTGCTACAAGTTATGGGCTTGTATATTTCGTCAAAACAATTCAACCATTCGATGGGTGAATTGGAAATCAAAAGTTTCAATGGTAGAAACTAAACATACATATATTGATTTTACATATAGTTGAGTTTTTTCACCAAATTTGGAAGAGATTATGTCCACGGTGAGGAAATCATCTCCACCAAATTTGGTGAAAATTTTCAATCATTTACCTCACGTAAGTTTTTCCCTTGAAGAGGGTTGCTGTTTTTGGATTTTTTTGGGTAATCACTCCTTTCTTTTGTAACATATTACTCAAACTTGAATTATTCTCAGTTTATTTCCAAATATCTGGCCATGTTCATACTTATTGCTAACTTCGAGAGGTCCTTATTGAGTACTTGTTATGATCTTTGTGTATATTTGGTGCAGGATGTTATTAACTTTGAGGAGTTTGCCAGTCGTCTGACACATGATGAACAACAGAATTTGCCCAAGTATTTATCTCCTGTCAACAATTCTAGACTTCTAGATAGGTTTGTATATTCATCCTCTTTCTAATAGTGTCTCATTGTATGCTACAAGTTATGGGTTTGATCTTTTGTTATGCTTTGTACATTTTCTGTAGATTTATCATATGTATGTGTAGGAAAATAGGCACATTTTCATGTTACATGGAAGATGGGTCATTTACATTTTTCTAGTTTCCATATTGAAGGGCCTAAGTTAAGGTAATAACTTACCTTATTTGCAAACATGTGTTTTGGGTGACTAATTTGTTCTTAAATATATGAATGGATAGCTACAGCTGCTTTAGATATGAGTATTATTTAGTCTTAAACACATATTTTGATATCTAAACCTAGCTACTGTAGATTTAAAGTTATGCTCACTAATTAAAAGATAGTTGTGTAATAAACACTCTGTTATTATGCCTAACGCCATTTATTACATGTTGGGTTAGAGTTGGTGTACCTTTCACAGTTTAAGGACCGTATCCTTTTTAGTTTAAAAAAGTTTTAATTCATTATATGATTTGGTTTAATCTGAACTTAATATATGAAATTGTGGGTTTTGTGTTCTATGAAATAAAAAGGTGACAATTTCATTATGACAAATTTGAGTTTTATATTTGAGCAATTGTGTTATTCTAACTTTTATCTTTTACATTCTCAAATAAATATGAAACTCTGAAATATGTTTTTTTTTTTACAAATACAAATCTGAAATACATTGCCCTTCTCATTTTCAACAATTAAAAAGTGTATCTGAAGTTCGGAGAGACTCCAATCTCAACATAAATTCCAAGTCAGCAAAATTTAGATTAGAATCCAAAATTTTCTATTCTTGTCTTCTCAAATAAAATCAGGCTCATAGCAATCACTCAAAACTATAAAATTTTCAAATGGTTTCAAAATAACATTTTCAAGAAGTAAAACTATCAGTTGAGTATAGTTAAATGAAAAGGTTAAACTTAAAACGGGTTAAGTTGTTTTTTTCGAATTATGTAGTTTTTTCCAGAACCTTGTCTGAACTATTATTAATGCAAAAAAACACTCCTAAACTATGCATTAGGTTACAAAGACCCCATAGGTAAAAAAATATTTGCAACACAGTGCATAATATTAGGGAAATTCTCACATTGAAACTAGTTTGTTGTGTTTGTTGCATAATTTGTGTAGCGGTGGGGATTTTTTTCCCAGTCAAAAATTCTGAATATGGAAAAAATACTAAGAAAGCAATAAGATAGTGTATAATGATGGGCATAAAGTTATATGTTCCTTGGCTTACATAAGACAGGTAGGTCAATTTCAAGCCCCACAAGTTCAAGCAACTTAAGCCCATCCATATCTGGCATATTGACATCACCATCACTAATAACCAAATCAAATTTCTTTTAGCTGTCTCGCAACATCTCCAATGCTTTGTCTTCTAGATTCATTGTCTCAACTTCTCCAACTATATGCATATGAAATTTAAATAAAACATGGGAGATTGGTGGATGTGGATGTGACACCCCGACTAATTAAATACCGGGTAGCTACTCCTTTATTAAATTAATTCAAAATGCCAAGTTGGTCCAGTTAATAGCATCACTGTCGAAAACATTTTTATGATTACTAACCACCTAGTATTTAAAAAGTAAGTTGTCAAATTTTAATAAGTCTAATTAACATGCAACAAGTGTAATGAAGAATAATAACACCATTCACCATACCGAAGTAAATAGAATAACCATCACATAATGTAAATACAGCCTGGAGGAACACTCCACACTACAAATCCACAAACTGAAATAATTAAACTGAATACTGAATCAATACATGCCAAAGTCTGAAAACTGTAATGGAAAGATGTTTCTAATAGAAATGGGCAACATGCCCTATAACTGATAGATACTGAATCTGGAATCCAAATGATAGAAGCGTCTAAAAGAAAATCCCTGTAGCTTCCACAAACAGCTACAGCTCGTCACCTGAATGAGTATCCTATGCATGGTGTCCTTGTGGCTGGGCACCGAAAATGGTTTTACAAGAAAAATAGATTTGAAAGCAAACGGGTGAGAGCCCGAATGTGGAGATATTTTAAAAACCTGCAAGTGCTTTAAAAACATTTAAAACATTAAATGCAAAGTACATGTTAGGACGTGCACTCACATGAAATTCTCACCTCTCGTCTAACTGTGCACTCCTAACGTAAGTACCCGTCTAAAATGACACAAACCACTAGCTAAGTGATATCATAACTAACTAGACTGCCATAGGTTCTACCTTTATTACTCGGTTCCCATTAATATTATAACGCTCGCAATTAAATAGGGGCTTAACGTAAATTCAGGTTCTCACGTAAAAGTAATACAACTCATTATAGATCATCCCTTTTTTGTTATTCCATAGTTATACACACAATACCATATGAAAATTCCCATCTTACTAAGTGTATATTATTAACCCCATAAATATACAATTCAAGCACCCCGAAACTAAGCTGTGGTGCACACATACTCTGCTATCCATCCCGGTACATCACGTACATAAGGATCACGCATTCCGAATCTCTCAGGAATCGTTCAGATAACACAAATCACAAACAGTGGAGGCGAACACAGTCACATCACATGGGCCACGCACATACCTTCGCTCCCACGATCAGCGGACTTATTAACATCCCAATAAATCTTTCTCTGACCTATGTTCATCAAGGTAACCAGTCTAAATCCGGGCAACACAAGGATTAGAGGGACCTAAGCGAACGCAAACCTCCCGTGATAGCAAGTATGGTAGGTATGTCATACACACAAATCATATACCAATATTAAGTAAACACGCATCTTAGTAATTACCGTAGTTTAATTGTAGTACATTTCTCATTCTAGTACCAACATATAATATATATACAACTTATATAATCCCGGTCCATATCTATATGCGCCATAATTTATTCTCACGTCGTAGTAGGCACTCACGTCTCAATCCAAAATGTTCATTTGATTCGTTCCACAATTATATAGTTTACTCCTCATTATATCCCAAATGTCCCAAGTATACTAATACACCATCAAAGGAATGTTATCTCTAACATCGAACAAGTTTACGGGACTCCCAAAATCAAAACAGGCCAAAAAGGCCTAAACTGCCAGCTCGTTAGAAGTCTCGTTCGAACGAGGCTGTTCGAACGAGATTTCGTTCGAACGAACTGGGCTATCTAACGAGATCTCTTTTGAACGAGATTATCGAACGAACATCCCTCTCATTAGAACCCCAAACTGTCAACTCGTTAGAAGCTCGTTCGAGCGAGCTCGTTCGAACGACCTGGGTAGGTCTTCTAACGAGTGACCAGATTCAAGCCCAGAAATCCTATCTCGGTTTTCACCAATTTCTACACCTCAAATCTCAACCAAAATTCGTACCAATAATGTTTTAAGGTCTCTAATCATCCCTAAGCATATCAAGGTTATATACTAACGTATTTTAAAGAATCAATTCATCCTAATCATCATCGATTCATCAAATCTCTACACTTTTCCCCAATTTTCAAGAACATAAACCCTAGAATTTATAATCATGAATTTACCCAATTAAATCCGTTTTAATTTCATCCAATATCTAATATCATCAGAATAATCATCTACCTAGCATTCTACATGCAATTTGTCTTCAAGATTTCAAGTTATAAGTTCCAAAATACATGGGTTTTCATAACACTCCAAGAACAATTCAATCTTTATTAAATTCCTACGCATGGAAAAGCATTCTCTCAAATTAAACGAATATAAATCACTTACCTTGAGTTTATCTCTGATTTTGATGTTGATTTGCTGAAGTTATCACTCTCTCTCTGCAGAATTCCCTCTCTACAAGCTTTCTTCTCCAAAGGTGGCTATGGTGGCTAGGGTTTTCTTTATGAAAGTTTTGGAAACCTAATCTAATAACCCCCGTAGCTTATTGGGTCATTAAGGGTTGGTTAGTGGGTTTAGTGGGTCAATTCCCAATCAGATAAAAACTCTTAATTTTCCTCATTATTAAATCCCAAAAATACAATATTACCAAACTACCCTTATAAGATGCCGGTATGGCCTAAAAATGCCCCGGAACCCAAACTAAACCCCCGGCTAGTGTTTTCTGACTATCTCGACCCTTCCGAACGCGTTGGCGCACTCAAAACGACCATACGGTTAATATAATTTAAATTCACTTTTATAACTAAAATAATTATATCCTGACGCGACTGTCTCACGCGTTCCAATAAAATGACCAAATTGCCGTATATCAATCTCACGATAAATATCATAATTCAATATTCAATTATCATCATATATACTCAATATAGTCAAATACCAACTCACATCTCGCTAGTATTTTATCCGGATTAATTTCCAATTAATTCTCATTTAATTAATTAATCCCAAAATAAATATAGCCAAAAATACGGGGTATTACATACTCCCCCCCTAATAACAGAATTTCGTCCCGAAATTCGAAACTAGAAAGTACCTAATAAAAACAACTCTGGATAACGTTCGCGCATCTCATCCTCGTGTTCCCATGTGTACTCCTCGACCTTGTGATGTCGCCACTGAACACGCACTAACGGAACTATCTTTGACCGCAGCTTCCTCTCACTTCGGTCCAAAATAGCAATCGGCCCCTCCTCGTAGGAGCTATCAGGCTGTAAATCAATCTCCTCCAACGCGATGTGAGAATGAGACAAATCGTCCCTGAGATATTTCCTTAACGAGGAAATATGAAACACATCGTGAATCCGGTGTAAATGCTCCGGTAACCCGAGTCTATACGTAACTGGTCCAATCCGCTCAATAATAGGAAACGGACCCACATACCTCGGTGCCAACTTCCCCTTCTTCCCAAAATGCATAATCCCCTTCATAGGAGATACTCTGAGCAAAACCTGGTCCCCCACTTGTAACTCCCTGAAAGATCTCTTCGCATCAGCATAACTCTTCTGCCGGTCTTGAGCTACCCGAATGCGACTCCGAATCAACTCAATCCTTGCCGAAGTATCCTGAATCACTTATGGCCCAAGTAGTTTGTTGTCCCCCACTTCGAACCAACATGCTAGGGAACGACAAGGCCTACCGTACAATGCCTCAAACGGAGCCATGCCAATAGTGAACTGATAGGAGTTATTGTAAGAAAACTCCACCAGTGGAAGGTACTGCTCCCATCCACCCCCAAAGTCAATAATGCACATGCGTAGCATGTCCTCCAACATCTGATTTGTGCGCTCGGTCTGCCCATCGTTCTTCGGATGATAAGTCGTACACAACCGCAATTTCGTGCCCATGGCCTCCTGGAAACTCTCCCAAAACCGCGAAACAAATATCTTGTCTCTGTCAGACACGATATTTGGGGTACACCGTGAAGTCTCACAATATCTGAAATGAAGAGCTGGGCATACTGTCCCGTAGTGTAGTCAGTCTTTACGGGTAAAAAGTGAGCAACTTTGGACAATCTGTCCATAATTACCCAAACGGAGTCGTGACCCCTCTGCGACGTAGGCAACCCCGTGATAAAGTCCATGGATATGCTCTTCCACATCCACACCGGAACCTCCAATGGCTGTAGTAGTCCTGCCGATCTCTGATGATCCACTTTTACTAGCTGACAAGTGGCGCATTTCGAAACAAACATGGCAATATCTCTCTTCATTCCGCTCCACCAATACTGACGTCTCATGTCTTGGTACATTTTGTCCCCTCCGGGATGTACCGCGAACCGTGAGCCGTGCGACTCTGCCATTACCTCGTGTCGCAATTCCTCCCCTTCCGGAACCACCAATCTCCCATTGAAGCGTAATCCCCCGTCTGAGCTAACGATATAGGACTCGGCTCCCTCTGCTAGTAATAGAACTATCTGCTCCTGACAGAACGAGTCATTAGCCTGTGCCCATACTACCTTCGCGACAATCTGCTGTGTAACGATCATCACAGACATAAAAGATCGGGCCACTGCATCCTAGTGTCCCAACTCCTTCCACTTTGCCTTCCACATCCCTGCTACCTCATCTGCTGGCCTACAGATCAACGCGTCTGCTACCACGTTAGCCTTACCTGGGTGATACTGGATATCAAACTGGTAGTCTTTCACAAACTCAAGCCACCTACGCTGCCGCATATTCAACTCCTTCTGCGTGAACAGGTATTGTAGGGACTTGTGGTCCGTGAACAGTTGAAACTTCTCCCCCAAAAGATAGTGCCTCCAAATTCGTAGGGCAAATACCACTGCCACCAACTCCAAATCATGTGTGGGGTAATTCTTCTCATGAGACTTAAGCTTACGGGAAGCATAAGCTATGGCCCGTCTCTCCTGCTGTAATACACCTCCAAGTCCTAGTAAAGATGCATCGGTGTAAACCAAATACTCAACTCCCGGTCTCGGCAACGCTAACACAGGTGCTGAGGTTAACTTATCCTTCAATTCATCGAATGCCAACTGACAGTCATCACTCCAGATGAATGGCACACCCTTACGAGTCAGATGTGTCAAAGGACCCGCTATCTTCGAAAATCCCCGAATGAACCTCCTGTAGTATCCTGCTAGGCCCAAGAAACTACGAATCTCAGTCGATGTCGTGGGATGTACCCACTCCCTCACCACGGATACTTTCCCCGGATCAACAGATATTCCCCGGTCGGAAATAATATGTCCCAAAAACTGGACCTCCTTCAACCAAAACCCGCATTTCTCATATTTTGCATACAACTCGTTCTGACGAAGTGTCTGCAAAACTTGCCTCAAATGATCGGCGTGCTCCTCCTCTGTCTGGGAGTAAACCAAAATATCATCGATGAAGACAATGACAAACTGATCTAGGAAATCCCTGAACACTCTGTTCATCAAGTCCATAAACACAACTGGAGCGTTGGTCAAACCAAAAGGCATAACCCGAAACTCGTAAGAACCATATCTCGACAAGAACGCAGTCTTGGAGACATCCTCCTCCCTGATACGCAACTGATGGTATCCCGATCTCAAATCAATCTTCGAGAAGAAAGAAGCTCCTCTCAACTGGTCGAATAAGTCATCGATTCGAGTCAATGGATACTTATTTCGTATCGTGACCTTATTCAACTCTCGGTAGTCCACACACAATCTTAGTGAACCGTCCCTCTTTTTCACAAACAAAACTGGAGCGCCCCAAGGTGAGGTACTCCTGCGAATAAAGCCCTGACCTAACAGCTGTTCTATCTGATAGCGTAGCTCTCGCATCTCTGCCGGAGCCATACAGTACGGTGCGCGTGCTATAGGTCTCGTATCTGGCAATAGGTCTATAACAAAGTCTATCTCTCGACTGGGGGGGTAGGCCTGGTATCTCCTGAAACACATCCGAATACTCCCTGACAACTGGGATCGAATCTCAAGGAATCACAACCTCCTTAGAGGTATCCTCCTCTAGGTAATACAAATGAGCGGTCGAGCCTCCCTCTGGGCGAGGCATCGCCACTACAAACATCTCTTACCCCGGAATGGCAAAAACAATGCTCCCTCCGAAGCAGTCAATCATGGCTCTATAATCAGCGAGCCAATCCATACCGATAATCACATCGTGAAGATGCATATCTAATACCAGCATGTCTGCAGGTAATACCAAACCACCAATCTCTACCCCCACTCCCCGGCATATAAAGAAAATAAGTGACCCACTCCCCAATGGTGAGTCTACACACGTCACTGTGCTCTCTGCCGTAGCTAACAATCCTAAGGCTTTCGCGAAATGTGTAGCTATAAAACAATGTGTAGCCCCCGTATCAAATAATACCCGACCCATAGTGCCATGGATAGGAAACGTACCCTCAATCGCGGGCGGTGCCTGTGGAACTGTAGCCTGGTGGACATTGTAGACACGTCCATACTGTAGCTGCCCCTGCTGAACTGGGACTACTGGAATGGGTGCCAATGCTGCCATCTGTGGCGGTGCGGGGAGAGCGGCAGGAAACATAGGCCTCTGCGGCTCCTGACGAGTACCCTGCTGCTGCTGCTGTGGGGCCATGCCCCTATCAGCACAATCCTGTCGTTTATGGCCAATCTTGCCACAAACAAAACACTTCCCTGGGAAGTTCCCTCCTCTATGCCCCTGCGGTCCCCGGCCCTGGTGGCCGTTACCATTCCTCCCTTGGCCCTGCTGAAACTGCTGCCCATTCTGTCCCTGATGGCGATTTGGACCCTGATGGACCTGACGGAAACCTCCCTGTCCATGACTATAATTCCCTGATCTGAACCTCTTCTGATCCCCCTGCTGGGAACCCTGCTCACCCTGTCTCTGCCCCTGAACAGATTGTGCCCCACTAGCACCATGTCCTCCTGTCCTGCCCTGATGGCTAGACTCTCCAGATCTCTTGCCCTCAGTCATATGAAAGCGGTGATCCTGGCAGTGTAACAAAGCAGCGTTAACCACATCAGAATAAGTGGCCAACGAAAGGTTCCCTAACAGATGCTGACGGATCCTCCATGTCAACCCGTAGGTGAATTTCTCAATCTTCTTCTTTTCTGTCGGTATCTCATCCGGAACGATATTCAACAGATTCGTGAACTCGGCCTCATACTCGGCCACGGTCGTACCCTCTTGCTTCAGATTCATCAAATTCCTCCTCATTTCCGTATGAACAGCGGAAGGAAAGTACTTGAGGTCAAACCCCACCCAAAAGTCCTGAATAGTGAGAGTATTCCTCTCCTCCACGGTGGTAATACACTCCCACCACTGCATCGCAGATCCAACTAGCTTGAAAGTAACTAGCACCTGCTTCTGAACGTCCGTGCACTCATACATCCTCAAGTGCCTCTGTATATCCTTCCTCCACTGGCTCGAGACTACCACATCTGAGCTACCTGCAAACTCTGGCGGATGCGCTTTCTGAAAAGCGTCGCATACAGGTTCCCAAGCAGACGGGAATGCATTTGCCTGTACTGGCATGGCAACCGGCGCCTGAGGTGTTGCCTCCTGAACTACGGCAATTGCGGCATTTACCGCTTGGGCTACAATGGCTTCAACCTCAGTGACGTTCATCATGCCATGAACTGGAGCGGGCTCGGGTTCGGACGTTGCATCCCTGGGAACTCGTCATGCACGTCGTGGAGGCATCTAAAATAAGAATGAAGTTTATAAGTTCGCAGTTATAAACTTAAAATAGCTGAAGAACGAAGCATACACACAAGAATACAACAGTCCTAAAATATAGGGCTCTATTTCAAAGAAAGCTTAGCGAAAACATAATAGCCATACAGATCCTAAAGGACACTAGAACCTGATGCTCTGATACCACTTGTGACACCCTGACTAATTAAATACCGGGTAGCTACTCCTTTATTAAATTAATTCAAAATGCCAAGTTGGTCCAGTTAATAGCATCACTGTCAAAAACATTTATATGATTACTAACCACCTAGTATTTAAAAAGTAAGTTATCAAATTTTAATAAGTCTAATTAACATGAAACAAGTGTAATGAAGAATAATAACACCATTCACCATACCGAAGTAAATAGAATAACCATCACATAATGTAAATACAGTCTGGAGGAAAACTCCTCACTACAAATCCACAGACTGAAATAATTAAACTGAATACTGAATCAATACATGCTAAAGTCTGAAAACTGTAATGGAAAGATGTCTCTAATAGAAATGGGCAACATGCCCTACAACTGATAGATACTGAATCTGGAATCCAAATGATAGAAGCGTCTAAAAGCAAATCCCTGTAGCTTCCACAAACAGCTACAGCTCGTCACCTGAATGAGTATCCTATGCATGGTGTCCTTGTGGCTGGGCACCTAAAATGGTTTTACAAGAAAAATAGATTTGAAAGCAAACGGGTCAGAGCCCGAATGTGGAGATATTTTAAAAACCTGCAAGTGCTTTAAAAACATTTAAAACATTAAATGCAAAGTACATGTTAGGACGTTCACTCATATGAAATTCTCACCTCTCGTCTAACTGTGCACTCCTAACGTAAGTACCCGTCTAAAATGACACAAACCACTAGCTAAGTGACATCATAACTAACTAGACTGCCATAGGTTCTACCTTTATTACTCGGTTCCCATTAATATTATAACGCTCGCAATTAAATAGGGGCTTAACGTAAATTCAGGTTCTCACGTAAAAGTAATACAACTCATTATAGATCATCCATTTTTTTGTTATCCCATAGTTATACACACAATACCATATGAAAATTCTCATCTTAGTAAGTGTATATTATTCACCCCATAAATATACAATACAAGCACCCCGAGACTAAGCTGTGGTGCACACATACTCTGCTATCCATCCCGGTACATCACGTACATAAGGATCACGCATTCCGAATCTCTCAGGAATCGTTCAGATAACACAAATCACAAACAGTGGAGGCGAACACAGTCACATCACATGGGTCACGCACATACCTACGCTCCCATGATCAGCGGACTTATTAACATCCCAATAAATCTTTCTCTGACCTATGTTCATCAAGGTAACCAGTCTAAATCCGGGCAACACAAGGATTAGAGGGCCCTAAGCGAACGCAAACCTCCCGTGATAGCAAGTATGGTAGGTATGTCATACACACAAATCATATACCAATACTAAGTAAACACGCATCTTAGTAATTACCGTAGTTTAATTGTAGTAAATTTCTCATTCTAGTACCAACATATAATATATATACAACTTATATAATCCCGGTTCATATCTATATGCGCCATAATTTATTCTCACGTCGTTGTAGGCACTCACTTCTCAATCCAAAATGTTCATTTGATTCGTTCCACAATTATATAGTTTACTCCTCATTATATCCCAAATGTCCTAATTATACTAATACACCATCAAAGGAATGTTATCTCTAACATCGAACAAGTTTACGGGACTCCCAAAATCAAAACAGGCCAAAAAGGCCTAAACTGCCAGCTCATTAGAAGTCTTGTTCGAACGAGGTTGTTCGAACGAGATTTCGTTCGAACGAACTGGGCTATCTAACGAGATCTCGTTCGAACGAGATTATCGAACGAACATCCCTCTCATTAGAACCCTAAACTGTCAACTCATTAGAAGCTTGTTCTAACGAGCCCGTTCGAACGACCTGGGTAGGTCTTCTAACAAGTGACCAGATTCAAGCCCAGAAATCCTATCTCATTTTTCACCAATTTCTACACCTCATATCACAACCAAAATTCGTCCCAACAATGTTTTAAGGTCTCTAATCATCCCTAAGCATATCAAGGTTATATACTAACATATTTTAAAGAATCAATTCATCCTAATCATCATCGATTCATCAAATCTCTACACTTTTCCCCAATTTTCAAGAACATAAACCCTATAATTTATAATCATGAATTTACCCAATTAAATCCATTTTAATTTCATCCGATATCTAATATCATCAGAATAATCATCTACCTACCATTCTACATGCAATTTCTCTTCAAGATTTCAAGTTCTAAGTTCCAAAATACATGGGTTTTCATAACACTCCAGGAACAATTCAATCTTTATTAAATTCCTACACATGGAAAAGCATTCTCTGAAATTAAACGAATATAAATCACTTGCCTTGAGTTTATCTCTGATTTTGATGTTGATTTGCTGAAGTTATCACTCTCTCTCTGCAAAATTCCCTCTCTATAAGCTTTCTTCTCCAAAGGTGGCTATGGTGGCTAGGGTTTTCTTTGGGAAAGTTTTGAAAACCTAATCTAATAACCCCCGTAGCTTATTGGGTCATTAAGGGTTGGTTAGTGGGTTTAGTGGGTCAATTCCCAATCAGATAAAAACTCTTAATTTTCGTCATTATTAAATCCCAAAAATACAATATTACCAAACTACCCTTATAAGATGCCGATATGGCCTAAAAATACGTCGGAACCCAAACTAAACCCCCGGCTAGTGTTTTCTGACTATCTCGACCCTTCCGGACGCGTTGGCGCGCTCAAAAAGACCATACGGTTAATAGAATTTAAATTCATTTTTATAACTAAAATAATTATATCCTGACGCGACTGTCTCACGCGTTCCAATAAAATGACCAAATTGTCGTATATCAATCTCACGACAAATATCATAATTCAATATTCAATTATCATCATATATACTCAATATAGTCAAATACCAACTCACATCTCGCTAGTATTTTATCCAAATTAATTTCCAATTAATTCTCATTTAATTAATTAATCCCAAAATAAATATAGCCAAAAATACGGGGTATTACAGCGGACTACCAAGAAAAAGCTTGTGTCATCCTTCCTGAGTGAACATCTATTAAATAGAATGCATAATAAGTGTTTTGGTATTTTTTAGTTTCGTCGTTTTAATGAAATTTCAATCGTTTGCTGAAGAATAAATATCTTTCTTTAGGCGTGCCATGATATAATTATGTTTAATTTCTCTAGATTCATCTGTACCAACATGTTTATCTATAAAGGTTATGGACTATCGGCATGATAAGCTAGAAGTTACTGTTGTTTATGAACCCAAATTTTGTTGATTTAAACGAAGACTTCCTCTTAGTTATTCCAGACGAAGCGGATCTTCTTGAAGAGGTATGTATTCAATGGTGAAAGCTATGAGAATTATACGATCTTTATGATTTTAATAGCAATCCGATACGAGAATTATACCATCTTTATGCTTTTAATGGAAACTCAATACGATCTTCATATATTTACATAGTTGACATCATATTTATTTTTGTTTCAATAATATAAATAACGGTAGCAATGTGATATTATTTGTGTTATCTTGATCCATGAAAACTATAGTTTTGTATATGATATAATAGAGCCTGGACTGTGTTTAAGGCCTCTCTCTCATAGAGTTATATTTGCGTTATTTTGATCCATGAAAACATTAGTCAATTACTTTACAATTAATTTTCCTCATTGTTGTATATGTCTTATGACTTTGATTTGATTTAATTCAATTTCACTTATACAAGTTATCAATAATCAACAAAAGTAAATAAATACATTATAACATAAATATTTTATCTTCTGTAAGATTATGAAACTACTCATAAGCCAAACGTTCCATCTTTCTTTTTGCATGAGAAAAAGGAAGAAATCATTATCCATTACACGCCTATTAAGTACATAACTATGATTGCAAATAAATTTTTTGAACTGTTACATTACATGCCATCATACAGCATCCTTAAGACATTGATTAATACCCTAATAACTTTTTTATATCAGAAGCATAACTTTATTAGTTTTTTGTCCATATTATGTTTATGGGTTAGTGTTTCTAAAGATTCATGAAAATGGACTTTTGGAAAATTTGAAAGGTCATGTAACACGTGTAAAATCTCTCTTCGCGACCTTTCAAATTTCCCAAATGTCATGTTTGAGAGGTCAATATTATCTTTCGTATTAGGTACTTTATGATCTTTAATTAACTGCCATGAAATATAATCTTTGGTTGCATAAGTATTTGATTAAGACATCGAGCAAATGGAACATCGTTATTGCAGATATCAACTATTCCACGTATTTTACCATCCACATAGTAAGCAAAGGGGAAAAAGAAGAGAATGATCCCGATCCATATTAACCTCATTGTTACTTTTCTTCAGGAGCTACCTAAAGGCAGTTGGTATTGTTCACACTTCGCACTGCACTTATCAACTTTGCAAAGATATAATATAAGTGACACCCCGACTAATTAAATACCGGGTACCTACTCCTTTATTAAAATTAATACAAAATGCCAAGTTGGTTCAGTTAATAGCATCACTATCGAAAACATTTTAATGATTACTAACCACCTAGTATTTAAAAGGCGAGTTGCCAATTTTAAATTAAATCTGATTAACATGAAGTAAGTGAAGAATAAAAGAATAACATAACCATACACAATAAAGTCCCAATAGTGTAATCAACAAGTAATAAAGAGTCTGGAGGAAATACTCCTCACAACAATCCCACAACTGAAATAATAAAACAAGTCTGAATCCTGAATTAATTACAATCCACAATCTGAATAACTGAAATATAAAATGTCTCTAAAAGAAATGGGCGACATGCCCTACAAATGATGAAACTGGATATGGAGTCAAGACTAGAAAAGAGGCGTCTATTGTCAAGGCCCTGTAACTTCCACAACAGCTACAACTCGTCACCTGAATAGAATTCCTATGCATGGTGTCCTTGTGGCTGGGCACCTAAAGAGGTTTTTACAAAAATAGATTTGAAAGCAAACGGGTCAGAGCCCGAAAGTGGAGAGTATTTTAAAAACAGCAAGTGCTTTAATGACAAATAAACAGTGAATATCAAATACATGTTAGTGACGTGCACTCACATGACCTCCTCACCTCTCAACTAATGTGCACTCCTAACGCATCCATAGCTCGTACTAGTTATGCTACTAACTAACTAGTCTAATACAAAACCTAGCTTCACTTTATAGGTTTAAGGGTTTATTCATGTCATTAAAGTATACCATGTATGTGTGACACCCCGACTAATTAAATACCGGGTAGCTACTCCTTTATTAAATTAATTCAAAATGTCAAGTTGGTCCAGTTAATAACATCACTGTCGAAAACATTTTAATGATTACTAATCACCTAGTATTTAAAAAGTAAGTGCCAAATTTTAATTTAAATCTGATTAACATGCAACAAGTGTAATGAAGAATAACTAATACCATTCACCATACTGAAATAAATAGAATAACCATCACATAAGGTAAATAAAGTCTGGAGGAAAAACTCCTCACTACAAATCCCACAACTGAAATAGCTAAACTGAAATACTGAATCAATACATGCTAAAGTCTGAAAAACTTAATGAAAAGATGTCTCTAATAGAAATGGGCAACATGACCTACAACTGATAGATAATGACTCTGGAATCCAAATGATAGAAGCGTCTACAAGCAAATCCCTGTAGCTTCCACAAACAGCTACAGCTCGTCACCTGAATGAGTATCCTATGCATGGTGTCCTTGTGGCTGGGCACCCAAAATGGTTTTACAAGAAAATAGATTTGAAAGAAAACGGGTCAGAGCCCGAATGTGGAGATATTTTAAAAACCTGCAAGTGCTTTAAAAACATTTAAAACATTAAATGCAAAATACATGTTAGGACGTGCACTCACATGATATTATCACCTCTCGTCTAACTGTGCACTCCTAACGTAAGTACCCATCTATACCGACACAAACCACTAGTTAAGTGACATCATATCTAGCTAGACTGTCATAGGTCCTACCCTTTTTACTCGGTTCTATAACATTATAACACTCGTAATTAAATAGGGGTTTAACGTAAACTCAGATGCTCAATATGCAATATATTACACTATCAGCTAACTTGTTATATTTTTCTCGAAACAATACCGTAGTAATATTCACAACATTAATCATGAAAATTCCCGATAATTAAGTGTATATTATTGACATCATAAATATACAATACAGGCACCCTGAGAACTAAGCTGCGGTGCACACATACTCTGCTATCCATCCCGGTACATCACGTACATGAGGATTACATATTCCGAATCTCTCAGGAATAGTTCACAGATAACAACATCACAAATAATGGAGGCGAACACAGTCACATCACATGGGTCACGCACATACCTACGCTCCCACGATCAGCGGACTTATTAATATCCCAATAAGTCTTTTTATGACCTATGTTCATCAAGGTAACCAGTCTAAATCCGGGCAACACAAGGATTAGAGGGCCCTAACCGAACGCAAACCTCCCGTTATAGCAAGTATGGTAGGTATGTCATACACACAATTCATATACCAATACTAAGTAAACACACGTCTTAGTAGTCCCGTAGTTTAATTGTAGTACTATTCTCATTCTAGTACCAATATATAATTTACACACTTTATACGATTTCAGTTTATAATCATACGCGCCATAATTTATTCTCACGTCGTAGTAGACACTCACGTCTCAACCCAAACCGTCCATTTAATTTAACTCTCACATATAATTTCCTTCTCATAAATACCCAAAAGTCCCCATTCTATCATTACATCATCCTCGTAATGTTATCTATATCCTCGAACAAGTTTACGGGACTCCAAAAATCAAAACAGTCCAAAAAGGCCCAGACTGCCAGCTCGTTAGAAGTCTCGTTCGAACGAGACTGTTCGAACGAGATTCCACTGTCAGCTCGTTAGAAGTCTCATTCAAACGAGACTGTTCGAACGAGATCCAGTTCGTTCGAATGAACTGTACCTTCTAACGATATCTCGTTCGAACGAGATATCGAACGAAGTTCTATTTCGTTAGAAGCGACTGGTCAACTCGTTAGAAGCTCGTTCGAACGAGTTCGTTGGAACGACCTGAGGAGGGGCTTCTAACGACCTACCAGTTTCGTCCCAGATTTCTCTAAATTTCGTTTTTCACCATTCTTACTCCTCAAACCTTCTCCAAAGTTCGTTCCAACAATGTTTTAAGTTCTCTATTCATCCTAAAACATGCTAAGGTCATATACTAACATCTTTTAAGGCATTAATGCATCCTAAACATCATTAAATCACAAGATTCTATACTTTTCCCCAATTTTTCAAGAACATGAACCCAAGATTTTTATCATCATCAAATCCCAGAATTTAATCCGTTTTTACACTACATAAAATGAAATATCTGAATTCAAACTTCAAGCAATGTTTCTACATGCAAACCTATACCCAAAATTAAGCTAATAACTTCCAAATTTCATGGGTTTTCCTTTAACTCTTAATTAAGATAGATTAACAAGATTTCTAACATCGAAGAAGCATTCACTGCATAAAGAATGTAATTTAAATCACTTGCCTTGATTTGATTTCTGATTTTGGTGTTGGTTTGGTGAAGATTTCTGCAGAATTCCCTCTCTCTCTCTTTCTCCAAGCTTCTTCTCCAAAGGTGGCTATGGTGGCTAGGGTTTTCTTTGGGAAAGTTGGAAACCTAAATGATAACCTCCATACCTTAATGGGTTAATATGGGTTGGTTAGTGGGTTTAGTGGGTTAAATCCACATCAGATTAAGACTCCTAATTTTCGTCATTATTAATTCCTCAAAATACAAAATTACTAAAATACCCTTTTAGTTGTCGGTATGGCCTAAATATACCCCGGAATCTAACCTACACCCCCGGCTAGTGTTTGCTGACTATCTCGACCCTTCCGGACGCGTTGGCGCACTCAAAACGACCATACGGATAATAGAAATAAAAATCACTTTTATAATTAACATAATATACCATGACGCGGCGGTCACACGCGTCTCAACAAAATTCCCAAATTGTCGCATATAAATCTCACGACAAATTTTTCATAATTCAATATTCATATAAAAACATGTATGCACATAATCAAATACCAACTCGCATCTCGTTAGTATTTTTAACCCGGATTAATTTACAATTAATACGCATTTAATTAATTAATCCCAAAAATAAATATAGCCAAAAGTACGGGGTATTACAGTATGTGCCTTAATTCCCTATTAACAACCTTTTATTATGTGGAGTTCTCATTTTAATCTCTATTAAAATAGCACAAGTATACACATCGTTACTTTACTAAGTATATCATTGAACATTATTTGTATATTATTCACATCATAAATATACATTATAGGCACCCCTAGTCTAGGCTACGGTGCACATACTCTGCTATCTCATCCCGGTACATCACGTACATAAGGATTACAAATTCCGAATCTCTCAGGAATTGTTAGAATAAGCACAATACACAAAAATGGAGGCGAACATAATTCAACATATCCATGGGTCACGTACATAACTACGCTCCATAGTCAGCTGACTTATTAACTCACAAATAAGTCATTCTAGTATTATGTTCTCATGGTACCAATATAAATCCCCCCGTAGGCCCACAAAGATTAGTTGACCCAACACGAACAACGACCTCCGTGATAGCAAGTATGGTAGGTATGTCATACACATAAGTCATATACTAAGCATTCACACGTCTTAGATATCTTAATATTAATAAAGGTATATTCTACATCCCTATACCATTATTCCAATTTTATGCATTTTAAGTCTTCCGATAATATATAATGTAGACTGTCGACACATCTCACATCCTAGTTTCTTATACTTAAAACCTATCTCAAAGAGGTTACTAAGTCTCCTATTATTTCCACATTTATTTTCATTATTCTTAAGGTCATTATTTTTGCCACAAACCTCATTTCATCAAATCATTCGAATTTACTCTTTTAACCCTAATATTATCTCACTCGTCGAGCTTTATTGGATTTTAGGCAACTATCCCAAATTAAATTCTAATTAAGGTCCGATTTCACAACCTTACCTACTGGTCTTCCTTAAGTTTAAGAATACTCATAAAGCCTCCATCAATAATTTTCTAGGGTTAACATCCTTAAATTTTTAAATGGGAAGATTTTACTCATTATGGGAAGGTCAATCAATCGACCTTGTATGTTCGATCGATCGATGGTGATCGATCGATCAACCTATGAATGTCGATCGATCGAGCGCACTAGTTACGCTACAGACTGCTTCATGTTGCAGTCCAAGTTTCGCACCAAAACTCCATTATAATGCATGAAACTCTAATCTAACGTTATAATATCATCATACAACCATCCTACAACATTGTTAACGTTCTAAAACCAATAAATCATCAATCAAGGGCTTTATTTGGATCAAAACTTCATCAAGAACCCTAGTTTTCTATTTCTTTCAAGGACAATAATAATTCTCTTCTTAAATCCGTTTTTAGTTCATCAAGGGTTATATTATGAATTCATAATTCATCCAGAATATGCCTACATGAAATTCCTAACATGGTTTATAGTTTTAATCCTCAAATTCATGGGTTCATATCAATCTTTCAAGACAAAATTCTATATTTACACTACACATGGGGAACATATTCATTGAATAATTTGTAACTAAATCACTTGCCTTATGTTCTTCAGATTTGTTGTTGGTTGGAGATGGTTGAATTCCTCTCTCTCTCTCTCTGTGCAGAATTCTCCTCTCTCTCTCTCTCTCTCTACAAGTTCTTCTCACAAGATGACAATGGAGGTGGGGGGTTGGTTTTTGGCAAGTTATAATATTTTCTTATCTTCTCCCGTAGCCCACTACTTAGATTAGGGTTGAAAATGGGTTAGTGGGTTTAATGATAAGTTATAATTAAAGTCTAATTTTCGTGGGTTTTAATTACCAAATTTCCGAAATTACCAAACTACCCTTTTAAGTTATCGGTATGGCCTAAAAATGCCCCGGGACCCAAACTAAACCCCCGGCTAGTGTTTTCTGACTATTTCGACTATTCCGGACACGTTGGTGCTCTCAAAACGACCATACAGTTGATAAAAATAAAATTCACTTTTTAATTTAAATAATTACATTCCTGACGCGACTGTCACGCGCGTCCCAACAAAATTTCCCAAATTGCCGTATTTCTATCTCACGACAAATTCAATATTTTCTATATTCATATACTGCCATATATACACATTATAATCAAATACCAACTCACATCTCGTTAGTATTTTATCTGGATTAATTCTCAATTAATTTACATTTAATTTAATTTGAACCCCATAAATAAATATCCATAAAAGTACGGGGTATTACATATATTCATTGATTATAATTTTAAAACATCTCATTTTTCGGGTAATTGTATTCAGAGGTTATATTCGATGCATTTTATGAAATCACACTATTCAGAGTGGAGGCTTAAATAAAATGTAAATGTTGAATATAGTATCCTTATTTTTGTGGACTATTTTTTATATGCTCTTAGGATTTGAATAGTGCGATAAGAATAATTGAATTTGTTTAAATTCCGGACATGAGACCTATATATATATAGTACTACTCTTGTGCGGAATGATCCGTATTTTAAATATGCGGACCGGACATGTATCACCTGGCGGTGAGCCCGAAAAAGAGAGAGAGTGTGCCTATAATTTAGCCAATAATTTCTAGGCTCACCGACAGGTGACACATATTCGGTCCGCACTCTTAAAATGTTGAATGGTCCGCACAATAGCAGTACTGAATATATATATATATATATATATAAATTAATATTACGAACGACCCTTTGTCCTTACAAAATCAGATAGCTAAAATATACCTAGGGGATGAATTTTTTGGAGTTTTGTTATGGAGAGAACGAAATATTTAAATTAATTTCTGCAAGGCACGTTCTGGAAATGCTGCATTTTAGGCAAAATTTCTCCCAATTTGGTTGAGACAAAAATGCGAGTACACTATGTGTTTTACAAAATATGCCTTCAGGATACAATGCATTGTATAGAGAGTTGATTGCTTCAAACTATGTACTATTTGATCAAACCAGGAACACTCTGAATTTGTAATCTGATAATACCAAAATGTAAAGGACGAAGAGAGGAGAAATTAGTAATTTTTTGTGTCTAAAACAGAGGCCTGGAACTCTTTTTATAGCCATTTATGTTATTATTCTTCAATAGTCATAGCTCTTCATGTAGCGACTCGACAGCCGTTGGATCGTACCTTTTTGGAACAACTTTGATCTAACAGTTCAGATTAGGCATCCCATCGTAAGCGAATGGACATACCCTAGACGAAACACTACGAGTTCATCTAATGGCTCAGATCAAGTCGTTTCGGATTTTAAACCCTTTGATTAGATCGTTAAATCACAGCCTTTGATCTATTTTACTTTGTCAAAACTTTACGCTCCCACGCTCAAAGCGACGGTGTGCACGTACGAAGCGCCAAGTACACGTCAAAGCGTGAAGTGCGCCCTAAGTCCCCCAATCACCCATTCGCACGCCGCGTGTCGCTTTTACGTGTGTCGTATGTCGCGATTGGTGGTGCATAAGCACCCCCATAGCCTCTTGTTTGACTTGTTAACCAAGAACCTATTTATCCTTTAGTTGATATACCACTACTTTTTGTAGTAATATTCCAATGTGGGACAATATGGGACTTTAAGCACTCCCATATCTTACACACCCATTTTCTCATGTTTCTTCCATTTAAAAATAAAACCCAAACTAAAAAATTATAACACCAATTAATATAACAAAAATAACAACTCAAT
This sequence comes from Sambucus nigra, assembly GCA_949130495.1. Classification (NCBI taxonomy): domain Eukaryota; kingdom Viridiplantae; phylum Streptophyta; class Magnoliopsida; order Dipsacales; family Adoxaceae; genus Sambucus; species Sambucus nigra. The sequence continues at coordinate 558,501,959 of OX422215.1, read as the reverse complement.
ATTATATAATATTATATTAATGTTGAAATTTATCCATCATTCCCCCACCAATTTCAATAGACACAAGAGAGGATACAAAGGATCGATTACAAAACAATAATAGAAAACTTTTGGCAACATCGTTGAAATCTAGTACATAAATGAGAAGTGTCTTCCGGACTTGAACTTCCATATAGTGTAAATAATTCAAAGCTCCATCAAGGTGTTGTGGTGAACTTCTTTTGAACCAAGGACACTTTGAGACGAGCCTGAACTATCACGCATACTGATTTCAGAGTTTTAGAAGTGTTCTTCTAGCATGCACATTTATGGCCTTGTGCTAATCCTGATTTCACGAGTGCTTTAGGAACGATCTTGATTCCATAGAAAGCGACCACACTTTCGGCACTGATATAGGTAAATCAACTTTAGTGATTCTGCGAGTCAAACTTATATGATTTATTAAGAAGTAACCTTCAATCTCTAACATGCAGAAAACCAACACTTGGCACATAGGAATGGAACTTTTGTATAAAATTCCTAGTGTTCCATAACTACAATTTAACTTGTTTGTACCACATTGAACTCTATATATATTTTCAAGATATGGGTTGGGTTCCCATTAAATATAGTTGTGTTATTTAATAGACCTTAGTCCCATTCCTTTTGAGGTGATAAATATCATCTCCCTAACAAGACCTTTAGTCAGAGGATCTACTAAATTCTTGTTCCTTTTAACATAGTCGACTGTAATTACTCCTTCCTTGGGTAATTTTCTTATAATTCGATGCCTTAGACTAATGTGCCTAGATTTTTCGTTCTAATTTTTTTTCGAAACTTTATAAATTATGTCTTGGTTATCACAACTTATCATAATACAAAGAGATGCATTTTCTATAAAGGAATATCATACAACACATTTCTAAGCCATTATACTTCTTTACATGCATCTTCTAGGGCTATAAATTCAGATTGTGTCATTGAATCTGACACACATGTTTGCTTCTTGGATCCCCAAGAGATAGCTGCTCCTCCTAGCGTAAAAATCCAACCAATACTTAACTTGGATTTTGATTCAAGATTATTCCTACTTGAATCACTATATCCTTCTAAAACAAATGGATATCCTACATAATTAAAGACATAATCCAAAGTCCTCTTCAGGTATTTAAGCACCCTAGAAATTGCATTCCAGTGCTTTTGTCCTGGATTTCTTGTAAATCTACACAAGACACTCACTTGATAAGTAATGTCTGGTCTACTACAATGCATGGCATATATTATACTTCTAATAATACTAGCATATTTAAGTTGGTCCGTAGCACGCCCAGTATTTTTCATTAATTTGATACTAGGATCCACTGGTGTAGCAACTGGCTTAAGTTCAAAATGATTATATCTTTTAAGAACTTTTTCTATATAATGAGATTGAGATAATGCTAAAGAATTATTCTTCCTCACAATTTTGATTCCTCAAATCACATCCGCTTCTCCAAGATCTTTCACATCAAATTTTTATGATGGAAACCTTTTTGTTTCTTCAACATATTTTAGACTAAACCCAAATATTAACATGTCATCCACATACAAGAAAATAATAACACCAATACCGTTTTTGAATTTACTATATATACATTTGTCGGCATCATTAACTTTATATTAATGGGATATTACAATATTATCAAACTTCTCATGCCATTGCATAGGAGCTTGTTTAAGGCCATAAAGAGATTTAACCAATTTACATACTTTCTTTTATTGTCTAGGTAAAACAAACCCTTCGGGTTTTTCCATATAAATCTCTTATTCTAAATCATCATTTAGAAAAGCAGTTTTGACATCCATTTGATGAATTACTAAATTATGAATAGAAATAAGATATATTAATATTCTAATGGAAATGATTCGAGCAACACGGGCATATGTATCAAAATAATCAATTCCATGTTTTTCCTTATAGCCTTTAGCAACTAATCTTGCCTTAAATTTATTTATAGAACTGTCAGGATTTAATTTCCTTTTAAATATCCATTTGCACCCAATAGGTTTAACTCCGGGGGGAAGATCGAAAAGAACCCGAGTTTGATTTGAATATATTGAGTTCATTTCATCATTGATTGCCTCTTTCCCAAAAATAGCATCCCTAGATGTTACCTCTTCAAGAAATGTTGTCGGTTCATCTTCTATATTAAGAACACATTTTGTTTTATTCTTAGTTTCATTTAAATCCCCTTCAACCAAATAGATAACAAAGTCGAGCCCATATGTTTTTTCTGTTCTTTGTCTTTTACTCCTTTGCGGTTCAACATCATTCGTTGTTTATGAAGAAGATATTAGTTGTAAAATTTCTTCTGAATGTGAGGAGCCAACAGTTGAATTATTATTTTCTAAACCTTGATTCAAAGTACTAAACTTTGTTAGATGTTCAAAGAATTGCACATCTACCGACTCAATGATTTCTTGAGTTTCAAGATTTAAAAATCTATAAGTCGTACTGTTACTAGAGTAGCCATTAAGAACAAATTTTTAAGTCATATTTCCTAGTTTAGGTCTTTTGGGTTCGGGTTTTCTTACATAAGAAAGAAATCCCCAAACTTTAAGGCGTCCAAGATTAGGCTTACTATTAAACCATAGTTCGTATGGTGTAATATACTTTTTTTTTTCAATGGAACTCTACTTAAAATATAACATGCTGATAAAATCGCTTCTCCCCACATCGACAAAGGTAAACTAGAACTGATTAACATTGCATTTATCATTTCAACTAAAGTCTTATTTTTTTCTTTTCGCCGTTCCATTTTGTTGTGGCATATAGGGCGTCGTAACTTGATGGGTTATCCCATGAGTATTACAAAATTGTATAAACTCACTCGGGTAATATTCACCACATCTATTGGATCGTAGGACTTTAATTTTACGATTTTATTAAGTTTCAACTTCGGCATTAAAAATCAGAAATTTCTCCAAAACTTCATATTTACTTTTAAGCAAATATGTATATGCATACTTAGAGTAATCATCAATAAAACTTAAGAAATATTTACTTCCACCACGAGTCATATTACTCTTCACATCATATACATCACAATGAATAAGATCAAGCATTTCAGATGTTCTCTCAACAGATTTAAACGACTTTCTAGTTATCTTTGATTGAGCACAAATTTGACGTTTAGAAAATTTATCAAATTTACAATTCGAGATGAATCCTAGATTAGTCATATTTTTAATACTTTTATAATTCACATGACCTAATCTACTATGACATAAAGAAATAGACTCAACCATATAAGCAGAACTAATATCATTGATTACATTAATTTTGATCATGTCGTTACAAGAGTACCATTTGCCAATAAATTGGTCATTCTTAGATAAGACAAACTTATCACACTCATAAACGAGTTTGAAACCTCTCTTATTGAGAAGGTCCCTATACACAAGATTTTTACACATATCATGTACATGAAGTACATCAATAATATTTTTAAACATATCAAGTCCTTCCAGAACTTAATTTCAATTCTATTGTGCCTTTCCCAACTACATTAGTGCGAAAGATTATTTGCCATCTTCACTTATTTTCCATTAATTTCTTGATATGTTTTGAATGAAGAGCAGTATTTGCATATGTTAACCATTGCGTCGGATTATAGCCACCATCCACTTTCATTTTCAATTGAATTTGCTTCGCATAGAGTAGCAATAAGATCTTCAACTTTGTTGGTTTCCTTCAACCCTTATTTTTCCTTAAATGCCTTCTTTTTAAGATGACATTCTCGAGAAGAATGTCCCGGGTTGTCACAGAAGAAACATTTTCCCTTCTTTTTCTTATTTGCACCTTGGTTCTTGAATTTTGAATCATTCTTCGCTTTAAATTTTGAGTCTTTAGTAATCTTGCATTTTTTATCCTCACCCATATTGGCTTTTGAATGACCCTCACCTTGTTCATCCTTTTTTTCTTGAATACGAGTATTATCTTCAATACGAAGGTAATGAAGAAGGGATTCCACGGTATAAATCTTCTCATTATGATTGATTTTCTTCTTAAAGACATTCCCAGAGGATGGGTGTTTTGAAACAATCACCCCCAATTAAAATTCATCTTAAAGATTAATTCCAGCGACTTTAAGGTCACCAATAATATGTTGGACATGTACTTGTGCAACGACAGATTTATCATTACTCATTCTAAAATTGATATAGTTTGAAATCGGAAACTTGTGGTTGCCCGCTTCCTCGTTTTGATACTTTATCTCCAAAGCTTTCCGCAATTCCTTTGTCGTCGAAATCATTCGATGAGCGCTATAAATAGTTTGAGACAGAGCATTGAGGATGTGTCCTCAACACATAAATTCGTCTTCTTTCCGTTTCACACGTTTTTTCTTTATTTCTTCAGTGTCTTTGAGTGTAGGCTCAGGAATTTGCTCAAAATTTTCATCTAGAATGTATGCTAGTTTTAGTGATGTGAGGAAGAACATAACTTTCTCTTGCCAACGGGTGAAATTTCTTCCATCAAAACGGTCGAGTTTGATTAAGTCTTGACTTATGACTTGGATAGATTGTGCCACTGTTTCTTCCATTTGAGTGGGGTAATTAATAAGAATTTTTGCCTAAAATTTTTGGAGTTTTGTTATGGAAAGAATGATATATTTAAATTAATTTATGTAAGGCACGTTCTGGGAATGTTGTCTTTTAGTCAAAATTTCTCCCAATCCGGTTGAGATAGAACCGCGAGTACAATATGGGTTTTATAGAATCTTCCTTCAGGATACAATGCAATGTATGGACAGTTGTTTGATTCAGACTGTGTATTGTTTGATCAAATCGAGAACACTCCAAATTTGTAATCTCATAATGGCAAAATGTAGAGGATGAATAGAGGAGAAATTAGAAATTTTTTGTGTCCAAAACAGAGTCCTGGAAATATTTTTATAGCTATTTATGTGGCTGTAGGTGCCAAGTGCGCGTCAAAGCACGCAATGCGCCCTAAGTCGCACAATCGCCCTTTTGCGTGTCGCGTATCGCGTTTCACGATTGGTGGTGCTTAAGCACCACCGCAATGTGTAGGATCATAGCCTCTTGTTTGACTTGTCAACTAAGAATCTTAGTTGTCCTTTAAGTGATATACCACTACTTTTTATATCAATCTTCCAATGTGGGACTCTAAGAACCCCCATATCTTTCATACCCATTTGCTCATGTTTCTTCCTTCAAAAAATAAAACCCAAACTAAAAAACTAAAACACCAATTAATATAATAAAAATAACAACTAAATATTCTATAATGTTATATTAATGTTGAAATTTATCCAACATTCCCCCACCATGTTCAATATACACAAGAGAGGATACAAAGTATTGATTACAAAATAATAATAAAAAACTTTTGGCACTATCAGTGAAATCTAGTACATAAATGAGATGTGTCTTCCGGACTTGAACTTGTATGTAGTGTAAACAATTCAAATCTCGATCAAGGTGCTGTGGTGAACTTCTATTAAACCAAGGACACTTTCAGACGAGCTAGAACTATCACGCATACTGATTTCAGAGTTTTAGAAGTGTTCTTCTAACATGCACATTTATAGCCTTGTGTTAATCCTGATTTCATGAGCGCTTTAGGAACGGTCTTGATTCCATAGAAAACAGCCACACTTTCGACAATGACATAGGTAAATCAACTTTAGTGATTTTGCGAGTCAAACTTAAATGATTTATTAAGAAGTAACCTTCATCCTCTAACATACAGAAAACCAACACTTGGCATATAGGAATGGAACTTTTGTATAAAATTCCTAGTGTTCCATAACTACAATTTAACTTGTTTGTACCACATTGAACTCTATATATATTTTCAAGATATGAGTTGGGTTCCCATTAAATATAGTTGTGTTATTTAATAGACATTAGTCCCATTCCTTTTGAGGTGATAAATATCATCTCCCTAACAAGACCTTTAGTCAGAGGATCTGCTCAATTCTTGTTTGTTTTAACATGGTCGACTGTAATCACTCCTTCCTTGTGTAATTTTCTTATAATTTGATGCCTTAGACTAATGTGTGTAGATTTTTCATTGTAAGTTTTGTTCGAAACTTTAAAAATTTTGGCTTGGTTATCACAACTTAACATAATAGAAGGAGATAGGTTTTTCCATAAAGGAATATCATACAACACATTTCTAAGCCATTCTGCTTCTTTACATGCATCTTCTAGGGCTATAATTTCAGATTCCATCATTGAATTGTGACACCCCGACTAATTAAATACCGGGTAGCTACTCCTTTATTAAATTAATTCAAAATGCCAAGTTGGTTCAGTTAATAGCATCACTGTCGAAAACATTTTAATAATTACTAACCACCTAGTATTTAAAAGCAAGTGCCAAATTTTAAGTTAAGTCTGATTAACATGCAGTAAAAGAATAATGAAAGAATAATAACCATTCACTATAATCAAGTAATGAATAACCAACAACATAAATATAAACAGGAGGAAAACTCCTCACAACAATCCCACAACTGAAAAATAATACTACAAGTCTGAATCCTGAATAATTACATGCCAAAGGTCTGAATAAATGAAATAAATAAAACAACTCTAAAAGAAATGGGTGACATGCCCTACAACTGATAACTGATGAATATCGAGTCAAGATAGATGAAGCGTCTACAAGCAAAGTCATGTAACTACCACAATCAGCTACAGCTCGTCACCTGAATGAGAATCCTATGGCTGGGCACCTAAAATGGTTTTTACAAAAATAGATTTGAAAGCAAATGGGTCAGAGACCGAAAGTGTAAAACATTTTCAAAACATCAAGTGTTTTAATATCATTAAAACATTAAATGCAAAATACATGTTAGGACGTGCACTCACATGAAATTCTCACCTCTCGACTACATGTGCACTCCTAACGTACCGTACCCATCTATAAGACATCCATATCTAACCAACCCGTAATAAGTTCTACCCCTTACTACTCGATTCCCACAATACATTCTAGCGTTATCAAATAAATAGAGGGCTTTACTTGAACTCAGATTCTCAATATGTAATACATTTCACTATCGGTTAACCCGTTATGTTTTTCTCAAAACAATACCATAATTTTATTCACAATGTTAACATGAAAGTTCCCATTAATTAAATGTATATTATTCACATCATAAATATAAAATACAAGCACCCCGAGACTAAGTTACGGTGCACACATACTCTGCTATCCATCCCGGTACATCACGTACATAAGGATCACATATTCCGAATCTCTCAGGAATAGTTCTCAGATAACAACATCACAAATAATGGAGGCGAACACAGTCATATCACATGGGTCACGCACATACCTGCGCTCCCACGATCAGCAGACTTATTAACATCCCAATAAGTCCTTCTCTGACCTATGTTCATCGAGGTAACCAGTCTAAATCCGGGCAACACAAGGATTAGAGGGCCCTAAGCGAACGCGAACCTCCCGTGATAGCAAGTATGGTAGGTATGTCATATACATAAAATCAATACATATATACTAAGTATGCACACGTCTTAGTAATCACCATAATATATTGGTACATATCTCTTCTCGTACTGACATATAATAATACACCATTTATATGTTCCCGATTAATATAATTAATTTGGTCGTCAATAGCTCACATCGTAATAGACACTCATGTCCTACTTCATATTTTCCTTTAGGTTCAAACTACACTACTAGGTTTGACTCCTCATTATATCCCAAACATCCCAAATATATCAATTTATCATCAAGGGAAAGCCATCTCTACCTATACACAAGGTTACGGGGCATTCGGGATTAAAACAGGCTAAAAAGCCTAAACTGTCAACTCGTTCGAAGTCTCGTTCGAACGAGGCTGTTCGAACGAGAGTTCGTTCGAACGAACAGGCCTATCTAACGAGGTCTCGTTCGAACGAAGTTATCCAAATGAACTTCACCCTCGTTAGAAGTCAATGGTCAACTCGTTAGAAGCTCATTCGAACGAGTTCGTTCGAACGACCTGGGCAGGTCTTCTAACGAGCGACCAGATTCGAGCCCAGATTTCTTATTTTCGTTTTTCCCATCTCTCTACACCTCAAATCTCATCCAAACATTACTCCAACGATTGTTTAAGGTTCCTAATCGTCCCTAAACATCCTTAGGTCATATATTAACATGTTTGGGGGTGTTAATTCATCCTAACATCATTCAAATGTCAAATCTCTACACATTTTACCCCAATTTCAAACACATGAGCCCTAGAATTTATAAATCATCTAGAAGTCTAATTAAATCCGTTTTTTTGGTTTCATACTAATTGTAATATCATCAGAATAATCATCAACTACAAACCTACATGCAATTTCCTCATCAAGAATGTAATTTCTATTTCCAATTTAATGGGTTTTTCATTAACTCCCAAGAATAAATCAGATTTTTATATCAATTCCTACACATGGAATAAACATTCTCTTTAAAAATGAAATTAAATCACTTGCCTTATTGGAATCTCAGATTTGATGACGAATTTGATGAATGTTCTCTCTCTCTCTCTGCAGAATTCCTTCTCTCCCTCTCTCCAAGCTTTCTTCTCCAAGCAACAATGGTGGCTAGGGTTTGTGCTAAGGGACTTTTTGGAAAAATTTCAATAACCTCCGTAGCCTATTTGGGTATTAGTGGGCTTAGTGGGTTAATGACAAATCAGATATTAATTCCCAATTTTCGTAGCTTTTAATTCCCCAAAATTCAAAATTACCAAAATACCCTTATACGTTGCCGGTATGGCCTAAAAATGCCCCGGGACCCAAACAAAACCCCCGGCTAGTATTTTCTGACTATTTCGACCCTTCCGGACGCGTTGGCGCACTCAAAATTACCATACGGATAATAGAAATAAAATTCACTTTTTAATTATCATAATTATATACAATGACGCGACTGTCACACGCGTCTCAAATTGCCGTATTTCAATCTCACGACAAATTTTCATAATTCAAAATTCATATATAATCATATATGCACATATAATAAAATACCAACTCACATCTCGCTAGTATTTTAACCTGGATTAATTTCCAATTAATACGCATTTAATTTAATTAATCCCATAAAATAAATATCACAAAAATACGGGGTATTACATACTTCCCCCCTAATAACTGAATTTCGTCCCGAAATTCGGAACTAGAATGTACCTGGTAAGAACAACTCTGGATAACGTTCGCGCATCTCATCCTCGCGCTCCCATGTGGACTCCTCAACATTATGATGTCGCCACTGAACACGCACTAACGAGACTATCTTTGACCGCAATTTCCGCTCACTTCGGTCCAAAATAGCAATCGGCCCCTCCTCGTAGGAGCTATCAGGCTGGAGATCGATGTCCTCCAAAGCAATGTGAGAATGAGCCAAATCATCTCTAAGATATTTCCTTAACGAGGAAATATGAAACACATCGTGAACCCGATGCAAATGCTCCGGTAACCCAAGCCTATACGCAACCGGTCCAATCCGCTCAATAATAGGAAATGGTCCCACATATCTCGGTGCCAACTTCCCTTTCTTCCTGAAATGCATAATCCCCTTCATAGGAGATACTCTGAGCAAAACCTGGTCCCCCACTTGGAACTCTCTGAAGAACCTCTTCGCATCAGCATAGCTTTTATGCCTGTCCTGAGCTACCCGAATGAGACTCCGTATCAGTTCTATCCTTGCTGAAGTATCCTGGATCACCTCCGGCCCAAGTAGTTTGTTGTCCCCCACCTCCAACCAACATGCTGGGGAACGACAAGGTCTACCGTACAACACCTCAAATGGAGCCATGCCAATGGTGAATTGGTAGGAGTTGTTGTAAGCAAACTCCACCAGTGGAAGATACTGCTCCCATCCACCCCCAAAATCAATGATACTCATACGTAGCATGTCTTCCAACATCTGGTTTGTACGCTCGGTTTGCCCATCGGTCTGCGGGTGATACGCCGTACTCAATCGCAATTCCATGCCTATGGCCTCCTGAAAACTCTCCCAAAACGGTGAAACAAATATCTTGTCTCTGTCAGACACAATATTTAGGGGCACACCGTGAAGTCTCACTCTCTCTAAAATAAAGAGTTGGGCATACTGTCCCGCAGTGTAGTCTGTCCTTACGGGTAGAAAATGAGTGACTTTGGTCAATCTGTCCACAATCACCCAAATGGAGTCGTGACCTCTCTATGACATAGGTAACCCCGTGATAAAGTCCATGGATATGCTCTCCCACATCCACATCAGGACCTCTAACGGCTATAGCAGTCCTGCCGGTCTCTGATGATCCACTTTTACTAGCTGACAAGTGACGCATTTAGAGACAAACTCAGCAATATCTCTCTTCATCCCGCACCACCAATACTGACGTCTCATGTATTGGTACATTTTGTCACCACTGGGATGTATCGCAAACCGTGAGTCGTGCGACTCTGCCATCACCTCATGCCGCAATTCCTCTCCTTCTGGAACTACCAATCTCCCATTGAAGCGTAATCCCCCATCTGAGCTAACGGTATAGGAATAAGCTCCCTCTGCTAATAATTGAACTATCAGATCCGGACAGAACGAGTCATTTTCCTGTGCCCTTACTACCTTCGTGACAATCTGCGGTGTAACGGTCATCACAGACATGAACGATCGGGCCACTGCATCCTGGTGTCCCAATTCCTTCCACTTGGCCTTCCACACCTCTGCCACTTCACCTGTTGGCCTATGGCTCAACGCGTCTGCTACCACGTTAGCCTTCCCCAGGTGATACTGGATATCAAACTGGTAGTCCTTCACAAACTCAAGCCACCTTCACTGTCGCATATTCAACTCCTTCTGCGTGAATAGGTACTGCAGGGATTTGTGGTCTGTGAACAATCGAAACTTCTCCCCCAACATATAATGTCTCCAAATCCGTAGGGCAAATACCACTGCCGCCAACTCCAAGTCATGAGTAGGGTAATTCTTCTCGTGAGGCTTTAGCTTACGGGAAGCATAAGCTATGGCCTGACTCTCCTGCTGTAATACACCTCCTAGTCCTTGCAAGGACGCATCGATGTAGACTAGATACTCAACTCCCGATCTCGACAATGCTAACACAGGTGCTGAGGTCAACTTATCCTTCAACTCATCGAATGCCAATTGACAGGCATCACTCCAGATGAATGGCACACCTTTACGAGTCAGATGTGTCAAAGGACCCGCTATCTTCGAAAATCCCCAAATGAACCTCCTGTAGTATCCTGGTAGACCCAAGAAAATACGGATCTCTTTCGGTGTCGTGGGCTGTCCCCACTCCCTCATCGCGGATACCTTCCCTGGATCAACAGATATTCCCCGGTCAAAAATAATGTGTCCCAAAAACTGGACCTCCTTCAGCCAAAACCCGTATTTCTCATATTTTGCATACAACTCGTTCTGACGTAGTGTCTGCAAAACTTGCCTCAAATGATCGGCGTGCTCCTCCTCTGTCTGGGAGTAAACCAGAATATCATCGATGAATACAATAACAAACCGATCTAAGAAATCCCTGAACACTCTATTCATCAAGTCCATAAACACTGCTGGAGCGTTGGTCAAACCAAAAGGAATAACCCGAAACTCGTAAGAACCATATCTCGACAAGAATGCAGTCTTCGAGACATCCTCTTCCCTGATACGCAACTGATGGTATCCCGACCTCAAATTAATCTTCGAGAAGAAAGAAGCTCCTCTCAACTGGTCGAATAAGTCATCGATTCGAGGCAACGGATACTTATTCCGTATCGTGACCTTATTCAAGTCTCGGTAGTCTACACACAATCTCAGTGAACCATCTCTCTTCTTCACGAACAACACAGGGGCACCCCACGGTGAAGTATTCCTCCGTATAAACCCCTGACCCAACAACTGCTCAATCTGATCCCGCAACTCCCTCATCTCAGCTGGAGTTATACGGTACGGTGCGCGTGCTATAGGTCTCGTACCTGGTAATAAGTCTATAACAAAGTCTATCTCTCGACTAGAGGGTAGGCCAGGTATCTCTTGAAACACATCAGAATACTCCCTAACAACTGGGATCAAATCTAGAGGAATCACAACCTCCTTAGAGGTATCCTCCTCTAGGTAATACAAATGAGCGGTCGAGCCTCCCTCTAGACGAGGCATCGCCACTACAAACATCTCTTGCCCCGGAATGGCAAAAATAATGCTTCCACCGAAGCAATCAATCATGGCTCTATAATCAGCGAGCCAATCCATACCGATAATCACATTGTGAACATGCATATCTAATACCAACATATCTGCAGGTAATACCAGACTACCAATCTCTACCCCCACTCCCCGGCATATAAAGAAAATAAGTGACCCACTCCCCAATGGTGAGTCTACACACGTCACTGTGCTCTCTGCCGTAGCTAACAACCCTAAGGCTTTCGCAAAATGTGTAGCTATAAAGAAATGTGTTGCCCCCGTATCAAACAAAACCCGACCCATAGTACCATGGATAGGAAACATACCCTCAATAGCGGGTGGTGCCTGCGGATCTGTTGCCTGGTGGACGTTATAGATACGTCCATACTGAACTGTCCCTGCTGCACAGGAACTGCTAGAATGGCTGGAAGAGCTGGTAGCTGGGCTGGAGCTTGAGGGCTGGTGGAAAAAGTGGCCTCTGTGGCTCATGTCGAGCATCCTGCTGCTGCTGCGGGGCCCTGCCCTTATCAGGACAGTCCTGGCGTTTATGGCCAGTCTTGCCACAAACGAAACACTTCCCCAGGAAGTTCCCCCCTCTCTGTCCCTGCTGTCCCCAGCCCTGGTGGCCGTTACCGTTCCTCCACTGGCCCTGCTGGCCCTGCTGAAACTGCTGTTGACCATTCTGACCCTACTGGTGCTGATGGCTGTTCGGACCCTGATGGCCCTGTCGGAAACCTCCCTGTCCGTGCCTGAAATTTCCTGACCTGAACCTCTTGTGATCCCCCTGCTGGGTACCCTGATCACCCTACCTCTGCCCCTTAACAGATTGTGCCCCACTGGCACCATTTCCTCCAGTCCTGCCTCGATGGCTAGACTCTCCCGATCGTTTGCCCTCAGCCATGTGAAAGCGATGATCATGGAAATGGAGCAATGCAGCGTTAACCACATCAGAATAAGTGGCTAACGAGAGGTTCCCTAACAAGTGCTGATGAATCCTCCATGTCAACCCGTCCGTGAATTTTTGTATCTTCTTTTCCTCCGTCTGTATCTCATCCGGAACAATGTTCAGAAGATCAGTGAATTCGGGCACATACTCGGCCACAGTCTTACCCTCCTGTCGAAGGCTCATCAACTTCCTCCTCATTTCCGTGTGAACAGCTGACGAAAAGTACTTGCGGTCGAACCGCACCCAGAACTCCTGAATAGTGAGAGTATCCCTCTCCTCTACGGTGGTAATAGACTCCCACCACTGCAGTACAGACCCTACTAGCTTAAAGGTCGCTAGTATCTGCTTCTGGACATCTGTGCACTCATACATCCTCAGGTGTCGCTGGATGTCCTTCCTCCACTGACTCGAAACTACCACATCAGAGCTACCTGCGAACTCCGGAGGGTGTGCTTTCTGAAAAGCATCACGTACACGTTCCCAAGCAGACGGGAATGCATGTGCCTGAATTGGCTCGGCTATCGGCGCCTGAGGTGGTGCCTTCTGAAGTACTGCCAGTGCGACATTTACAGCCTGGGCCACAATGGCTGCAACCTCGGCGGCATTCATTGTTCCCTGAGCTGGTGCGGGTTGTGGTTCTGGCGTCGCATCCCTGGGAACCCTTTGTGCACGTCATGGAGGCATCTGAAATAAGAATGAAGTTTATAAGTTCGCAGTTATAAACTTAAAATAGCTGAAGAACGTATCATATACAAAAGAATACAATAGTCCTAAAGTATAGGGCTCTACATAAAAGGAAGCTCAGCGGAAAACATAATAATCCGTTCAGATCCTAAAGGACACTAGAACCTGATGCTCTGATACCACCTGTGACACCCCGACTAATTAAATACCGGGTAGCTACTCGTTTATTAAATTAATTCAAAATTCCAAGTTGGTTCAGTTAATAGCATCACTGTCGAAAACATTTTAATAATTACTAACCACCTAGTATTTAAAAGCAAGTGCCAAATTTTAAGTTAAGTCTGATTAACATGCAGTAAAAGAATAATGAAAGAATAATAATCATTCACTATAATCAAGTAATGAATAACCAACAACATAAATATAAACTGGAGGAAAACTCCTCACAACAATCCCACAACTGATAAGCAATACTACAAGTCTGAATCCTGAATAATTACATGCTAAAGGCCTGAATAAATGAAATAAATGAAATATCTCTAAAAGAAATGGGCGACATGCCCTACAACTGATAACTGATGAATATCGAGTCAAGATAGATGAAGCGTCTACAAGAAAAGTCATGTAACTTCCACAATCAGCTACAGCTCGTCACCTGAATGAGAATCCTATGCATCGTGTTCTTGTGGCTGGGCACCTAAAATGGTTTTTGCAAAAATAGATTTGAAAGAAAATGGGTCAGAGCCCGAAAGTGTAAAACATTTTGAAAACATCAAGTGTTTTAACATCATTAAAACATTAAATGAAAAATACATGTTAGGACGTGCACTCACATGAAATTCTCACCTCTCGACTACATGTGCACTCCTAACATACCGTACCCATCTATAAGACATCCATATCTAACCAACCCGTAATAAGTTCTACCCCTTACTACTCGATTCCCACAATACATTCTAGCGTTATCAAATAAATAGAGGGCTTTACTTGAACTCAGATTCTCAATATGTAATACATTTCACTATCGGTTAACCCGTTATGTTTTTCTCAAAACAATACCATAATTTTATTCACAATGTTAACATGAAAGTTCCCATTAATTAAGTGTATATTATTCACATCATAAATATACAATACAAGCACCCCGAGACTAAGTTACGGTGCACACATACTCTGCTATCCATCCCGGTACATCACATACATAAGGATCACATATTCCGAATCTCTCAGGAATAGTTCTCAGATAACAACATCACAAATAATGGAGGCGAACACAGTCACATCACATGGGTCACGCACATACCTGCGCTCCCACGATTAGCAGACTTATTAACATCCCAATAAGTCCTTCTCTGACCTATGTTCATCGAGGTAACCAGTCTAAATCCGGGCAACACAAGGATTAGAGGGCCTTAAGCGAACGCGAACCTCCCGTGATAGCAAGTATGGTAGGTATGTCATACACATAAAATCAATACATATATACTAAGTATGCACACGTCTTAATAATCACCATAATATATTGGTACATATCTCTTCTCGTACTGACATATAATACTACACCATTTATATGTTCCTGGTTAATATAATTAATTTGGTCGTCAATAGCTCACATCGTAAAAGACACTCATGTCCTACTTCATATTTTCCTTTAGGTTCAAACTACACTACTAGGTTTGACTCCTCATTATATCCCAAACATCCCAAATATATCAATTTATCATCAAGGTAAAGCCATCTCTACCTATACACAAGGTTACGGGGCATTCGGGATTAAAACAGGCTAAAAAGCCTAAACTGTCAACTCGTTCGAAGTCTCGTTCGAATGAGGCTGTTCGAACGAGAGTTCGTTCGAACGAACAGGCCTATCTAACGAGGTCTCGTTCGAACGAAGTTATCCAAACGAACTTCACCCTCGTTAGAAGTCAATGGTCAACTCGTTAGAAGCTCATTCGAACGAGTTCGTTCGAACGACTTGGGCAGGTCTTCTAACGAGCGACCAGATTCGAGCCCAGATTTCTTATTTTCGTTTTTCCCATCTCTCTACACCTCAAATCTCATCCAAACATTACTCCAACGATTGTTTAAGGTTCCTAATCGTCCCTAAACATCCTTAGGTCACATATTAACA
Source organism: Sambucus nigra (assembly GCA_949130495.1). NCBI lineage: Eukaryota > Viridiplantae > Streptophyta > Magnoliopsida > Dipsacales > Adoxaceae > Sambucus > Sambucus nigra. Next base: position 558,486,032 of record OX422215.1, on the reverse strand, counting down.
TGTTTGGGGGTGTTAATTCATCCTAACATCATTCAAATGTCAAATCTCTACACATTTTACCCCAATTTCAAACACATGAGCCCTAGAATTTATAAATCATCTAGAAGTCTAATTAAATCCGTTTTTTTGGTTTCATACTAATTGTAATATCATCAGAATAATCATCAACTACAAACCTACATGCAATTTCCTCATCAAGAATGTAATTTCTATTTCCAATTTAATGGGTTTTTCATTAACTCCCAAGAATAAATCAGATTTTTATATCAATTCCTACACATGGAAGAAACATTCTCTATAAAAATGAAATTAAATCACTTGCCTTATTGGAATCTCAGATTTGATGACGAATTTGATGAATGTTCTCTCTCTCTCTACAGAATTCCTTCTCTCCCTCTCTCCAAGCTTTCTTCTCCAAGCAACAATGGTGGCTAGGGTTTGTGCTAAGGGACTTTTTGGAACAATTTCAATAACCTCCGTAGCCTATTTGGGTATTAGTGGGCTTAGTGGGTTAATGACAAATCAGATATTAATTCCCAATTTTCGTAGCTTTTAATTCCCCAAAATTCAAAATTACCAAACTACCAATATACGTTGCCGGTATGGCCTAAAAATGCCCCGGGATGCAAACCAAACCACCGGCTAGTGTTTTCTGACTATTTCGACCCTTCCGGACGTGCTGGCTCACTCAAAACGACCATATGGATAATAGAAATAAAATTTACTTTTTAATTATCATAATTATATACCATGACGCGACTGTCACAAGCGTCTCAAATTTCTGTATTTCAATCTGACGACAAATTTTCATAATTCAAAATTCATATATAATCATATATTCACATATAATCAAATACCAACTCGCATCTCGCTAGTATTTTAACCCGGATTAATTTCCAATTAATACGCATTTAATTTAATTAATCCCATAAAATAAATATCACAAAAATACGGGGTATTACATGAATCTACCACCTATGGTCAGCCCAGTACCTTTCCAAGGCACCTAGATTCATCAGCAAAGCTCCCAGCAAAACTATGCTTTGGGTACCACAAACAACTCACACAAAAAGTCTTGTATTTGTGAATTGTAAAAACAGATTTTTAAACCCTCAAAAAGATGGAGAATAAACCAAAAAACACTCAAAACGTTTTCCGTTAAAACCAGTGTTTTCTCCACTCAATATACAGTAGCCTCACACCCTTTATATAATTAAAATCAAGGCGGTGGCGTGTCAAGTCAAAATTCTTGTTCGAATGAGAAGCGACGTCGCTCAAGCGAGATCTGATCTCATTTGAATGAGAAATGATGTCGTTCGAACGACATCGTACACGTGTCACTTTTTGTACAGTCTTTTATGAAACTTGGAAACCTCAATACTATTACTCTTTACGAGATCGTAAAAGTTTATTTAAACATTTTATGAATAAAATCATTTAATATCTTTTCAAAAATTATTTTTCATAAGTAGAAAAATATTTTACCTTTCACAAAAATATCCCAACACTTTTTATGCAAAACGCAAATGGAACTAAATCACATTTACCAAATTTGTCCTTGTTGGGCATGATTGTTGAAGTTGTCTTTAAATTCAGATCGTCTTTGAAGATGACATCTTCTCAATTCTTGATGACTTGTATCGGTATACGACATACTAAATTTTATAATGAACAATAATATCCTTACAAATCTCTCCCTATGTCTATGCTGGTACAAAATAAAAATATCGGAATTATCAAACAATGACCTATACAAATCTACCCTCCCAAAAACTCAAATATGGAAAGATAAACTGAAAGCGTCTTCAAACTTGGCTTCAACAATCAACTTTTCAAATCTCCAAGATTTTCTCATTAGGGTGTGCAATCCAAACATCTTCAATTGTACCTACATATATGAGACAGAGCAAAAACCACGTGACGTATCGAATTTGAAATGATATAAACATAAAGCATGTAAGCATAATCAAAATTCCCTCATGAAATCATAATTTGTTCTCCCCCTTTTTATTTGTTCGAAAAAGACAAGGAAAAGAATAAACCAAATAAATCAAATCTGGGTGTCACGGTAAGCAAGCAAACAAATTATTTTTCAATTTTTTAATTTTTTATACAAAAAATCACACACCATGAATTTATACTCAGACAACCAAATCACGAAAACAGAATGAATGGGTGTGAACAAATTCGATAGGAAAATTAACTCAATCATATCATATGTGCAAGATGCATAAGTGTACTCCTAACGAATGAACATAAAAAATAGTCCTTAGGTGTAGAATTTATTGAATTTAGATGACATCGCCTTAATCATATCAACAAATCAAAGAATAAATGATTTCCACCCCAATAACGTCCAAAACTATATAATTTCTTTTTGAGGTGATCTAAATTATCAAGGATGTGCAAACCGTATTGAATTTTCCCACCAAACTCCCTCATATATAATTTCTTTTTGAGGTGATCTGAATTCTCAATCATTGGAGAATGGGTGAATAAACCTAATGGCCCATTTTTGGAATATATATCTTTTTATTGCCTTTTAATATTTTTGGGATCTTTTAAATCTCATTGGACCCCGAATAATTTTCAATTCCTCACTGTTTTAGGTCCATTTAAATGGTGGCTTAATCGCAAAGGATAAATGAGTACCATTCGTAGCCCTTAACCATTTTTCAAAATAAAACACAAAAATCTCACAAACGGTTTATAACATGCACTACTTTTTATCACGGTTTATCGCATTTGGTTTGTTGTATTGATAGAATTGAAGCGGAAACACTCAACCAACATGTGATAGACAAGCACAAACATCAAACAAATCCGTTCATGTGAGAAATAAAGGACAAACAGAGTCAATCATGTAGGTAGTAACACTATATCATCTAAAAGACTCCAAACTTTGTAAAGCACATTAATGACACAACATATTGTCTCAAAACACTATCAAACAGTAATATGGATATGGCATGAAGTTGTTACTTCGTCATCCTAAGTGTGCATTCATATAAGGTTAAAACAAACTACAAATCTCTTTAATTTTTTTAATTTTTTTCTAAAAAGAGAAAATCTATTTGTATTTTTCAAACACTGTTAAGAAACAACCCAGCAGAACCATTAACATATAGCAGGAAGAAACAGGGGCTGCAAACATAATATTATTCCATGGGTCGTTCGAAGGAGATGCCATGTCGTTCGAACAACAAGATATCTCGTTAGAACGAGTAAGTCAAATTTTCCTAGATTACACAGAAAGACATGCAGTTTTGTCCAATGAGAAAAATCATAAAAACAATTCTTAGAATGGGCAAACAGTTCCAAAACAGTGCTAAAATAGTACCAAAAATAACAAAAATCAAATGGTACATACTAGCAATAAGCAAAAGTGTCATCATGTAAATCACCCTATGCTAGCAAACATGTTTAGACCTCAATCGGGAAGTGCGGTGGAGTTCTCCAAAGATGGTGACATCTTTTGAAACAACTTCGTTAAATCATGTGAATTCTTGCCAAAAACTTTACTTGCTCGCGAATATGTGAAAACTCTCTATAATTGTGTTTAAGGAAAATGTCAAAAGTGGGTGCATGCACGTGAACATGTGTAGTGGCATAACTTGGCACGAAACTCAACTTAAAACAAAATTCCCTAAGGTGTCCTCATTTTATGCAATGAGAGCACACATAAACCGGCTTAGTAATTAATTTTTCAAAATTTCTAGGATGTGTTCTCCTAACGGGAATAGGAATCCAAGGTGGGTTGGGATGACAAACACGTGAATCAATCACAAAAGTGGGAACCAGCTCGGGTGCAACAAAAGACGTGGACGCACTATCATAACCTTATCCTAAACTCTCATTACCACCCAAAATGGGATTAAGAACCATATTTTCAAACTTCTTAGATGCATTCTCTAAAGGGACTTTGACCTCTTGGGCACATTCGAGATCACTCTCGAGTTGGAATACACCTGTCGTCAGACTAGACACCGTGTTGGTCAAGTTATAGATTTCCCTTTTCAACACTTCCTTATCTCTGTCCAAATCTAAAACTCGATGACTTAAATCACTATTGTACCTTTTTGTTTTCAAGGTCTCGGTGTACAAATCCCTAAAGAAATTTTGGATCTCACTTTCATCTCCACTCTCAAACTCGTTCTCATTTCAACTATAAACACTTGACTCATCGTCGTCGCTCTCGTTGACATTATCATCATGGGACAAAGTTGGTGCGCTCACACGACTCGAAAAAGCTACACACCTCCCATGAGCTAAAACTTTTTCGGACTCGTCTTTCTCATCATCTCCCTTACTATCACTAAGAGTGGTAGGCATGGTTACTTTCTTCCCTTTTCTCTTAAGCCTAGTAGCACACTCAAAAGCCCTATTCCCTTTCCCTTGACATTCAAAACAAATCATCTCATATAAATCTTCACCACTCTCTTCCTTTTTTTCTCTCTCATTCTCTTTTTCATTGCCCTCTGTGGCCTTTTCTTTCTTTTCTTTTTTTCAAATTACTTTTTAGTGAAAGAATTATTTTTGTTCATTTTGAGAAACTTTTTAAAAAATTTCGCAAACAAGGCCATATCATCAATGCTAAACTCTTCCTCAAAATAAGACTCATACACTCTCTTTCTTTTTCTTCTTAAGTTGAGTCTTTAAAGTAACGCCTCTATCCTTAGCCTTAATAGTTTGGGAAAACATGTAAATCTCATAAGTTTGTAGGTCTCCTACGAGCTCTTCTAACTTAAGTGAATTTAATGTTTCCAATGAATTCAAAATACTGACTTTAGGAATGAAACATTTTGTAAGAGATCTCAAAATCTTTTTAACGACACACGTGTTATCAATAGGCTCACCTAAATTTAAAATCGTGTTAACAATGTTCGACAAACGTGCATAAAACTCATCAAAACATTCAGACTCAGACATATTAATGGTCTCAAATTGGGTGGCCAGATTTTGTAACTTTGATTCTTTAACCGCGTTCGTCCCCTCATGTGTCAATTAGATGACACCCCATGCCTCTTTAGATGTGGTTCACGTCATAATTCAGGGAAACCCATTAAGGGTGAAAGCTCCCGAAATATCACTCAAACCATGGGATTTAAAATTAGACATTTTCAAATCATCTTTGGTCCAATCCAACACAGGTTTCAAAGAAGTGATGTTATTAGCAGTGATAATGGCAGGAGACCACCCTTTTTTATAAAGAAACCAGACTCGTTTGTCAATGGCTTTTAATTGGGATTTCATATGAGCTTTTCAATAGGCATAATTGGACCCATAAAAAATAGGCATTCGATTATATAAGTTCTCGTTTGGAAACATTGCGACAAACTTTCAAAAATCATCTTTTTTTCAAACAAAAATGAATATCCCACAAGTTTGCGGAAAATATGAATGCGCGATAAATTAGCGTAACCTGCTCTGATACCAATTTGAAAATGTGTGCCGTGTGGGATACTGATTCAAATAGATTCGTAATTTCAAATACAGACTTAATTAATTGGATGTCTAAATTTACACAAACCAAATACCAATTAAATTAGCCCTTAAACATGCATCTACGTGTCAATTCAAATCTCAAATTTAATCAAGTGATGAACAAGATGAGAAAGACAGATTTCAGGAAAAAATCCCCGTTGGGTAAAAACCTTTTATTTCCACAATAGTTTGTCAAGGAACGGTTTACAATCGAATTACAACGAAAATATAATTTGACTTATTAAATACCCACAAGTGTTGGTTCATAGTCGTCAACCCAGGAACACCGCAACACTCCCTATGACATGCAATCAATCAACCCAGTACCTCCCGCAACTGGCACCTATGGTCAGACCAGTACCTTTCTAAGGCACCTAGATTCAGTAGCAAAACTCCCAACAAAACTATGCTTTGGGTTCCACAAACAACTCACATAAAAAGTCTGGGATTTGTGAATTGTAAAAATATAGTTTTGAACCTTCAAAAAGATGGAGAATAAACCAAAAAACACTCAAAACGTATTCTGCTAAAACCAATTTTTTCTCCACTCAAAATGCAGTAGCATTACACCCTTTATATAATGAAAATCAAGAAAGTGATGTGTCAAGTCAAAACATCTCGTTTGAACGAGAAGCGTCGTTGTTCGAGCGAGATCTAATCTTGTTTGAATAAGAAACAACGTCGTTTGAACGACATCATACACGTGTCACTTTTTGTATAGTATTTTATAAAACTTGGAAACCTCAAAACTATGACTGTTTACGAAATCAGAAAAGTTTATCCAAACCTTTTATGAATAAAATCATATAAAATCTTTTCAAAAATTATTTTTCATAAATAGAAAAATATTTTACCTTTCAAAAAAATATCCCAACACTTTTTATGCAAAATGTAAATGGAAACAAAACACATGTACTAAATTCGTCCTTGTTAGGCATGATTGTTGAAGTTGTCTTGAAATTTGGATCATCTTTATAGATGAGATCTTATCAATTCTTCAACGACTTATATTAGTATATGATATACAAAATTGATAACAGATAATAGTTTCCTTACATAGGAAGTCCACCAGGAGTCTATCACTAGGCTGAAGAAGCTGCTCGTTTCACCACATACCATGATTCCTCCAAGGGAAGGAATACTGCTGCAGTTATACCTCACATCCACCACGAGGTCCGTTGGAGCTCTGTTAGCATAGGAGATTGACGGGTAGGAATGATAAGTCTACTACCTTAGTAGAATCATACATGGGACAAAGGTTATAGTATCTTGTAAAGGCATTCTTTAGCCTTAGTCTTTGTAGCACAAAAACTCAGACACTATATGTTATCTTTTACAATTCATATTGTAACGAGATGTGATCCTATTAAGTTTTTATGAGCAAGAACTATATCGATTGGTAGGGCAGCTAGGTGGTTCCTCATTGTCTCATAATATGACTTGAAATTCGTGGTCCTTTGTGTAATCAAAAGCCAATCACGTGTAGACCTGTTAGCAATCTTTCCGTCAGGGATATATGAGCCACCACGAGAGAGCATTCTAGGAAATGATTTATAGGCCAATCACTTTAACGCAAGCGAAGACGAATAGACGATGCAGTTTGATGGATCTTCAGCAGAGAAGAGAGGAGGAGCAGGGGTTATTCTTTAAAAAGGTATGAAAGAAATTTGTCTTTCATATAAGTTAGATTTCCCTTGTTCCAATAATGAAGCAGAATATGAGGCATTGGTGCTAGGGTTGCTGGAGGCCCTTCGAAGGGGAATTTTGCATCAATGGTGATTCAAACTTAGTGATTCAATAAGTAAGTGGAGAATATACATTTAAACACCTCAGTCTGGCATCTTACAGAACAATCATTTAGAGGCTTCTCAACCAGTTCCAAATGACCAAGATTAAGATGTATCCCTCAACAATGAACCTCCATCTAGACGTCTATGCCACCATCACTCAGACCATGATCATGGGAAGTAATACGACCACAGTCATGATTCAATAAAGAACAACTCCCTTGATGATAAAGTCAATTATGCCAATGGAGGATGACTCTGACTGGAGGGGAGAGATTAGCAAGCAATTAGAGTCTGGGGAAGGAGCAATGGAGCTGAGAGGGTTAGCCCAATACCTTATAAATCAGGGAAACCTTTACTTTAAAAATATAGGATGATGGCTATCAAGATGCATTGGTCTAAAGAAGAAGAGCGGAGATTAAAGAAAACACATGAAGAGTACAGTGAAATAACTGATATCCCTCTTTATAGGAGAATTTAAAGGGACGAATACTTCTGGACTAGAAATAAGAAGGATGCACTAGAGTAACAACGGAAGTGTGACAAATGCCAACTGTTCTTTGAAGTATCTGAATGCCATTTCATTGAAGCTCAACAAAATTGGAGGCAGTCCTATATTAACTTCATTAATGATGGAGTTGTCCCAATAGAGAAGATTAATGCGATGACACTCAAACGAAGGGCCCTAAGGTTCTACGTTCAAGAAAGTGAACTTTATCGAAGAGGATACTTTAAGAGGCCATTTCATTGCATCACAAAGGAGGAAGCAGCCGAAGTTCTAAAATAAGCTCATGACCCCGCTCACATAGGAGGAGAAAAGTTATATGACCAGCTGATGACGTTGGGGTACTATTGGCCAACAATGGAAAGAGACTCTACTAAGTTTATTCGAAAATGTAAAGCTTTCCAACTGCAAGGAAATATGATCTATGCTCTATAGATGGATCTACACTCTCTGGCAACAACTTACCCTTTTCACAGTTGGGCGTTAGAGCTGGTAGGGTAAATACATCCTTCTTCAAGGGGAATATCTGGATACTAGTGGCAACAGAGTGCTTTATTAAGTGGACTAAAGCGATACCACTAAGAAGGAAAAAACAGGGGTGGTGAGAAACTTCATCAGAGAATACATCGTTTGCCAGTTTGGAATTCCAAAGGTTCTCCTCTATGATAAGGTCTTCTTAGATGTCTCATTGTGAGGACTTAGTCGGAGGAGAGGTCGATAACTTATGCTTCTTAAAAGCTAAAGCCTCATGATGTACATTACCCCACCCACGACTTGGAGTTAGCATCCGTGTGGAAATGAGAGAGTATTTCCACAGATTTCATCACTGGGTTACCTATGTCACAAAGGGCACAATTTAATTTGGGTGATTATTGACAGATTGACGAATGTGGCTCATTTTTTATCGATTCGGACAAACTACACATCAGAGTAGTATGCTAGACTTTTCCTTGTTGAGATTGTGAAATTTCAAGGGGTACCTTTCAACATCGTGTTGGATAATGACGAGACATTTGTGTCCCACGTTTAGAGGAGCTTCCATCAGGTCTTTGGGCCAGAGTTGAGATTAAGTACCTCGTACCACCCACATATCGATGGATACACAAAGAGGATGAACTTGATGCTAGACAACATGCTATGGATGTGCCTCCTAGATTTCAAGGGTAGTGGGAGCAGTATTTTCCCTAAGTGGAGTTTGCGTACAATAATAGCTATCAGTTCACTATTGGGATGTCACCATTTGAGTCGTTATATGGGAGACCTTTCCATTCATCCTCATGTTGGTTGGAGGTGGGTGAGAACAAATTACTTGAGCTAGAGTTCATTCAAGACACCTCCGAGAAGGTGGAGATGATTTAGGCTAGAATTCGAATTGTCGAGGATAGGTGATAGATTTATGTGGATGTGGGTTAGAGAATCCTGTATTTTAGTGTCGGGGACCAGGTGTTGATTAAATTTTCTCCCATGAAGAGAGTGGTGAGATTTGGAAATAAAGGAAAGTTATCTCACTAGTATGTGGGGTCATTCCCTATCATTGAGAGGATTGGGCTCGTAGCATATCAGTTGGAACTATCGGACCCCATGTTGAAGATGCACACTGTCTTTAACATATTTGCATTGCGGAGGTTCCTTAGAGACGAGATAGATTACTAGTATATCAATATTTATGAGATAGAGCTCTGGCCTGATGCTACCTATGAGGAAAGACTCATAACCATTTTGGACCACAAGGAGCACCAATTATGATATAAGGTTGTTCAGTTGGTACGTGTATAGTGGGGATATTATAAGCAGGATGAGTCGACTTGTGAGAGGGAGGACGATATGTGAGCAAAATATCTGAAACTCTTCCAGCCAGGTAAGTTTCAAATTCCAATCTTGGAATTTCGTTATTAGGGGAAGAAGAATGTAATACCCTGTATTTTTAGAATAAACATAAAATTTGAAGGAAATAAACTGAATCGGTCAATTTAATTAATTATGTTGTGATGAAATTAATTAATTATTATTTCATGTTATGTGAAGTTGACTTTGAATTTTATATTGTTTTGCTAGATAATAATTGCATATGTATTGAATAATTGGTATATGATTTGTGACATAATTGAAAAATGTACTTGTTGAATAAAAAATAATTGAGATATGTTCTGGAATGTTTTATGAACTCCTTTTAGGTGTTTTAGACCTCTAGAAGCGATCCCCGGGTATATGTATATGAGCTAAGAGTTTATTACACTAGTTGAGTTATGTATTTGGGTCCATTTGGGGGTCCAAAATTAAGGCCCAAGGTCCAACTCGATAATTGAGTTTAGAATATATTAACTAGGGGATTAAGGAAACATCCCATCATTAACTAAGAACCCTAGCAGACACTTTGGGAAAATAGATGTGGTGAAAGGGTTAAGGCAAAGAGGATAAAGAACTTACCAATAAAACATGAAGACATCAAGCAAGAATTTTCTTGCTAACTTTATTTGTCCAAAATATTTCTTAGTTCATCGTGATTTATCCCCCATGTAGAATTTTTGAATATGTAGGGATTTGTGGTGATATAATGATAAATTAAATTATTTTTGTAGAGGATATGAATCTAAAAATATGATAGAACATCCAAAAATTAAGATGGGTATTAATTTTAGGTTGGATGATAGGAAATTCATGCTTTAGAACCTTTTGTAGTTAATATGATTATTCACATGTAGAGGACAATTGGATATGTTCCAGATTTGAAACTTATCTTGATTATAACCTTTGCATCATGTTATGATCATAAAGGATTTATAGGTATAAATTTGATTTTGTATGAACTCCCCAATATCATGAAATTATGAGAATTTATACTTGAATCCGACCATGAAATACATAATAAATTATCTTAAGTGGGTGAACTAAGTCATGGGGACTTGTTTTAAGGTTTACATAAATGTTTGAGCCTTTGGGATTAAGTTTAAGAGGGAGATTTTAATTCCTATACTTAGAAACTTGTAATAGGTCTAGACTGTTTCCTATGGGGCGAACGGATTCGGCCACTAGGGAAAGATCAGTGGGGACCGGGGTTTAATCGGAGGTATTTTTCGGATTCCATGCGAATTGGTGGGATGATATTTTGACAAGCGAATAATTTGTTAAAAATATTTTAGTGACACAAAAATTAAATGGAGAGCTTGTTTAACTAGATGGTTAAGCTTTTATAAAAATGGAGGAAATTAGTGAATAACTAGATGGTTCATTATTATACAAAATTCTCTTATGGGAAATCACACGGGGCAGTTAGGGGGTAATTATAAAGTAATTACCTATACATATTGTGTGACAATAATATGTAATTATTTATGTGTGTAAGTATACCTATGCTTGTCGGCACATGTGGGCTAGGCGTTGTTTAGGTCATAATTTAGGTACTACGTAGCAGTGCCACTTATGAGAGATAGGTGTAGATGTTGAGATCCATGATCACCGCTAGGTATGGGCCGTGCAATGGCGTACTGCGTAAGGACTGACCTAATTGTGTGTGTTTTATGACGTCTGACTCGGATAGGAGACTCCAGCAGACTTACCGATAGAGCACGAATGAAACTCTATTGGTAGAGGCCTTTAGTATCTCATATGTATAAGGACATATATAATTTAATAAAATGAATATTTTAAATGTTTTAGTCTGATAATGTAGACTAAAAATCACGGACCCAATACTGTGTAGTATGTATGATGATTGATTACGTCACTTTATGGGTAGTATGACTAGGATGACTTGGGAAGTAGGAATTCGAATGTAGATAATTTTATTCAAGCACGTTAATTATGCTAGATTCATTCTCATACTTTCACTATCACATTTATCCATCATCTGTAATGGGACTTGGGTAGTTATACGCATAACATTGCTCTTATATGAGGGGTAAGATATATTATGTATGTGAGTGACAATCGATGGGAGACATTCACATTTAATTACTTGTTATTTTCACTCTAAATTTAGTAAGTTAATTCTTGAACACTCTAGGGCGCTAACCCAAAATTATAAATATTTTCTCCCCCCAGATGCTACTAGACAGGGATAGCAGGATTGTGGACTCATTAGCTGTACAGTCTCACATCGCGCATCAGACTTCATATCATTGATTCTGGACTAGATTGCTTCTCTATTCTAGTTGATTATCGACTTCAGATCATTGACTCTGGACTAGATTGCTTCTCCATTTTAGTTGATTACCTTTGCGATTATTGTATGGGCATAAGCCCGAAGTCTATTTTATTTCTGTATGGTTTGAGGCACTTTTGAGTATGTTGGGATTTATTCATACTACGTGGATGTTGAATTTTATTATTGTCTTGAATATTAATTTAAATTCCATTTTAAACTCAAATTGTGTTTTACAAATATATGTTTCATATGGTTTGGTGTTGAGAATGATATAGATTGTATAGCAAACACCATTTTCAGCGTATTGCGTCTGACCAACCTTTACATGAAAAAATGGGGGTTGTTATATTACAAATGTTACCTTTTGTTAAAAAAAATTTAGAAGGGAAAAATGATACTTTTATATCATCAAACCTTCTATTAAACATTTTGTACAACTGATTCCAATAGTTGTCATTAGAAATGGCACACAATCGTTAATATAAGAAATAATATAACCCAAGCAAGAATAAAGAAGAACAAATGCACCCGAAACTACAAATAACCCTTAAAAAAGAGTGGTTGTAGGAGTCAATGATGTTAAATGGTCCATTTTGACATTTCTTATGGTGAATTATATTTGAAGTAATTTTATAAATAGTGCCAATGAATTATAATCACCAAATAAAAATTGATAAAAATATAAAATTAACTTTGAATTTTTGGTAAATTTTAATTCAACACCCAATCCTTTTAAAAGTTATAATATTAACCTTAAACTTTAAAAATTGTTTCAATTAAACAAACAATTCTATTGTTGTTAGGAAATGTAAACCTGATTCAATTTTGTTATGTTTTTATTGTGAAGGTGACAAATTTTTAAGTTTATTTCTTAATAAATTATGTTTCAAGTTGATTGTAAAATTATTTAATTAAAAGTCTAAATGGTGTGCCTATATATATTAAAGAAACCTTAAATCTATAAACAAACACATATACACACTCTACAACAAATATAGCTTTTAGCGACGAAATATATTCATCTACACCAAATATAGCTTTTAGCGATGAAATATATTCATCGCTTCATTAGTCGCGATAGGGTGGCCGCAGTAGATTATTTGCGAAGAATATGATTTTGTCAGTAGAAGTTTAAATTTAATGACAAAAATATTCGTCGCCAAAGGTCATTTTGATTGTCGCGGAAAAAATTCTTAAAATAGTTAAAATCGTCCCTACTGAATAAAAACTTGTCACTACTGAATAAAAAATCATCGCTACAGAATAAAATTTTAGCTCGGTAAAATGACACATGATTATAATGGATATTTTGCTATAGGAAGGACTGATTTGTCTTGGGTTATGTTGTGTTCCTTAGGTATGATCTCTATTTCAACCTTTCTTCAATTAATTAATTCTTCTTTTTGCAAGATTGGTTGAGAGTGCGGTTAGAACCATCGTAATCACTCGAGACTTGAATTAATTTTTTTCCTAACACATAATCCCATATGTTTATTTGTGACTCACTGTGTTGGGTTTGAAGTTAAACTCCATGCTTTATTCTATCTGTAGTCTTTGTTCAATCATGATAATATTGCTCCACCGCAGTAGCATAGCTGAATACATAGCTTTCGAGTTACTCCTTTAAAACTGTCCTTCTCATTCGTTTTAATCGTTCATGACTATCCCAAATTTAATGGTTTTTTTATTTTCATTTAAAGTTCTATGCAGTCTAAAGAATTTGTGTTTGCAGGTACCCGAGTAGACTAAAAATGTTGTGAGGGAATGAACTGTGACAAACGCACTACATCAATATGTGAAGATATTTTTCTTATTTTTTTTCAGAATACAACTATTTTTGTAGATGTTTAGTAAAGGAAAACCGATTATTAAGTCTTATTGTTATTGTTTCTTTTCTATATTTTGGTGAGTTTAATTTTAGTTGCGTAATCGGAGTTGAGGATGCCGAGTTTGTTTAAGGACTATATCTGTGACATTGTGTATTCGTAATGGGGTTTTTCTATTATTTATCTACTCATTTTTCCAAGTAGCCATATTTGTAATAGGTTGTACATGCCTCAGTACAAGATCATATCCAAGATCATCTCCAGACATATTTTTTTTGGTCTATGCTCCACTAAGATGACTCTAAATTTTAATAAAAGTGTATTAAATTTTCTATATTATTTTAGTGTTGGATCCTCTCCAATACTGTTCTTGAAATTCATTATTACGTATATTATGTGGAGTATTTATATTTATTGATTTACTTATGTTACTCATTTTTTAGTTCAAGAAGGATCTATCTCAAGTGGATTCTATTTATGGTGATTTAATTCATGGTGTTTGCCCATAGAGACTGATTGTGCAGATTATGACACTCTTACTAATGAACATGAATCATAAGTGGAGTCTTCACAAATCAATAGTCCAATTGAAGTTACAGAAATCAACCATTATATAACATGTACTTATACAACAAGTTTTTAAACTCCTTCAGTTTTTGTTGTTTCTCCCTTTTAATAATCTAATAGTGGCTCTATTTTCTTATATCTAGGCATGTAATCTTCATATATCTATGTATATATATAAAATATTAGTCCAGAATAGTTTGGAGCTGCCACGTGGGTAGTGACTTAATTATCAGTATCGCATAATCATGTTTGCAGCGGAAACAAATTGCTTTGAAAGTAGACTCAAAACATCTCTAAATCGCCTCGAGAAATGAATATTCAAAAGCCACCTCAATTATGAGAACTATTCATCTATCGATTTGTTAAAACCAAAGAGTTCTAGCTCTCATGTGGTAATTTAGAGATGAATCCGTGGAGCAAGGTCAATTCCTTACTTTAAACTACACTCACATGAACCATCCATTTGTTTAAACATATTCCTTCAGATGTAAACATAAAATGGGGGAAATATCAAAAGTTAGTAAAGTAAGTCAAGTGCTCAAGTGGTGTACTTAGAAACTCACCTGATGGAATTGTGTAGTATAAGTGTCCATCCATGCACAATTGTCACTGTTTTGTAGGTTCCGATAATACTCTTAGAAATATGTGCCCTTTTTGAAAATTTGGCCCAATGTAAGTTTGTTATGTGTTTTGAATTTCTAGAACTATTATAAATGGTAGATTTGCATTGAATAATATTTTTTTGCACCAACTAAATATGTTTTTATTTTTGTTTTTCTTACCGTGGTTAATCGATTGAATAATTTTTTGGGTGTTTCGTTTATTTTTTTAGTTTTTTATCAATTACTCCCGTTTAGTAAGTATATCGTTTAGTAGGCCTATCATCTTTTTTACTACAATAGGTCCCATGAAAAAAGAGTTCTTGTCCAATAGGTCCTATTTGTAAACATATGGTGAATATTCACTATACGTATAAATAAGACCTATTGGGAAAAAAATGTTATGGTTGGACCTATTACGAAATATTTTATGTAAATAGAACTTATTTGTCAAGCTCCCTTATTTTTTCATGTTTCATTATTATTGAATAAGTTTCCGTATGTTATGCACCCTGTGTTTTTCATAATATATCCATTTATTGAAAGATAATTTATTTCTTGTAATATATCAATTTGTTGTCCTACACCCTTTTAAATTTAAAAGATCGTAATTTTTATTTTTAGCTTTATGTGAAGTTGAATAGAAAAAATAAATTAACTTCCATATTTTTTGAATAAAATGTTTGGCATACATTAACGTATAATTTCTTAAAATATTTAGGAAATAATTTAACTATTTTTACATGACTGTATTTTTAATCATTTCATTCTTCAAATATATTGTGTGACAACATAGTAAAATAATAACGAACAATTTATAAATTATTGACCATGCATCGCGTGGCCTGCACGCTAATCTATATAGACTATATAAAAATTGTAGACCCAAATCCTCTGAGGATGACACGTGGCATCGACATAAATGAAAAATTCTTTAAAGATGACACGTGGCATCAAAATAATTGTTTTGGAATTTGTAAAGTTGATAACTGAAGAGACATCTACAGTTGATGAATTGAGAAGCATTTTGTATTAAATCAAAACATCAACAGATGCATCCCCTTTCATCCCTGCCTTCAAATCTATAAAACATCCGAACCTCTTTAGTAATTCAAACGTTTCCCAAAAAAATGATTCTTTCCTCCTCCATTAATTTATTTGGTTTTCGTTATTTTTTATGGTATTATTTAATATATATACACACGTTAAGAGAAATAGGGGAGAGACGAGAGGGTGAGTTTAAGAACTGAGGGTATATTCATGGTTTTTGTTTTGCCATGGATTCACATGGAGAGGTGAGGAATGCGTGGGTGTGGGGTTTAAAAGATAGAGCAGGTTAATGGAAGCACGTTTAATTGGTACTTATTTGTAGATATGGGTGAGTGAGGTACAAATGCATACATGAAAAATGAGTACACATGGAGTCGATGTAAGAATGTTTTTATTTGTAACAAAAAAAATGCATTGCTTTTGTTTTAATGGGACGAGAGAAGGGTTACTATTAAAAGCCATTTATCATTGTATCATGGTTTGTTCTCCAAAAATTGATAACACGCATTTTTTTAAAGATTTAGTTTTCAAAATGTTTATTTGATTAGTGAAGCTATTCAAGGTAAAGAACGTCACAATCCTGTGTTTTTTATTTTTTATGTTTCGAGACCGTCAAAATAAAGTAGCCATTGTACTCAACAACACCCGAAAGAGTCATCATGGCGAGTTTAAGTTCAGTTTTGATTTTAATTGTTACATTATGTTTTTTCATTTCAAATTCGGTGTTATGGATTGTTGACTAGATATGATTTAATATTTTAACCGCAAGACCCATTTGATTACACTTGTGGCGGATCTGATAATGGTTGGGGACATGAGTAAGTTTTACATCCAACAAATCAATCATTTGCCAGAATTTTCGAACAAGGTCTAAATGAGAATTGGGACTTATCATCCTCTTTGGCTATGTAAAATCTCTTGTAACATCTTTTTTACTGCAATTTTCAATTAAATTCGGCCACGCATCGCGTGGCCTTTATGCTAGTAATATCATAAAATGCTTTACAGCAATTAAGTTCTCTTCTCATTTAGAACGCCACGTGGCACACCACTAAAATCTTTCAAATAGATGAAACACAAATTTTCCTCTCCCATACCAAGCTCTCAATTATTTATCCTAGGTTCTTCCACTCCCATTCTACCCCACTCTCCCTTTTAATCATCTAATAGTAGCCTTTTGTTTATTCATGTACTCTATTTTAATGTTAATTCGAGTGGATTATTTATGAATCGTGTTACTCATATGGGATCGTGTTTCAAATGAGTTGTGATCATGTTGTACATGAGTTATGATCGTGCTGTATCATGTCGTAGATACGTATTAGCATCTTGTGTCAAGCCAACATGATTTGACACACCTACGTATAGCGTATGTCTTTGGTCCGAATAGTTTGGCAAAGAAAACTAAACGGATTGTTAAATTATTTGAATTCAGTTTCTACATTATATCTGTTTTCGAACATTCCTGTTTTCTCCTTGCACTCTTTTGTTTACGATCAAATATATATATACACACACATATATAATGCTCGTATGCGGACTAGTCCGCATTTTTAGAGTGCGGACCGGACATATGTCACCTAACGGTGCGCCTAGAAATTATCGCCTAAATTATAGGCACACTTTCTCTCTTTTTTGGGCTCACGGCCAGGTGACACATGTTTGGTCCGCACTCTTAAAATGCGGACTGGTGATAAGCACTCAAAAGTGCACATTTTATACCCCGAATAGACCTATTTTAGTTGCTAATTCTTGGCAATTTGGGTCTTATGCCTGTAAATGTTTAATTTGCATGCTTGATTGCGTTTGCGGAGTTCAAAAGCTTAATTTAAGGCAAATGTGCATCAAAATGAGCTAATTTCCCTTGTCCCGTAGCCTAAACCGAGCGCAAACCTTCCCCGAAGCCCGTGTGTGTTTAGTTTCTTCCTTTTTAATTTTTTAGATTTTTATTTTGTGTTTTTTTATTTTTAAGTATTATTTTTAGAATTTATTTTGAATTTCTAGGTTTTATTTCCAATTTTTCTGTTTCTTTTTCATTAGTGTGATTTTAATTTTAATTTGATTTTTATTAGTTTTTAATTTTTAGTTATCTTTATTTTTATTAGGATTAGGTTTTTTAGGATTTCATTTATTTTTAGTTTTATTATATTTTACGTTCTAGGATTTTAGATTTAGTTTCAGAGATTTTTATTTTTATTTCTTTTTAGTCTTATTTTTTAATTGTATCTTTATTTTATTTTTAGATTATGATTTTATTTTTAGATTTTTAATTTTATTAATTTTATTTTTTAAGTTAGTTAGTGTTATTTTTAGGTGTCCAAATTAAACACACACATACAAACTTACCTAGACACTATTCCACAACCAACTCATCCTAACCCACACACACACCATAACCCATACACCCTGACACACTCTATCTATCCCCACTTCATCTTCCCCACTCAACCAGCACCAACAATCTCTCACTCTCTCTCCTATATCCAAACTCCATTAACACACACCACACCTTATACCTCCCATTCAACAACCATTAAACCACCACATCCAACAAAACCCAAATCACACTCAGCCACCTTACCCACTCACCCAACACCTCCGGCCAGCCCTTGCTCCGGCGGTCTGACCAACCCACTGCCACACATCCCTCTAGACACCCACAATCACCTAGCTCGATCCCAAAACTCTGAACCTGGCCCGGACCTTACTCCGATGAGCTGACCCAGCAACCCCGTCGCCGTCGGAACCCCCCATACCCATACCTATCATCGACGACCCATCGTCGGCCAGCCTTAACCCAACCAAACTCGCCCACGAATCTACCTGGCAGCAAACACCCATATCCATACCCTGTAACCCCATACCCAAATCCGATCATAGACCCATTTCCCATGTTAACCCATTTAACCCACTTCTCCAAACCATTTTTACCTACGAATTCTTCACCTGACAAATACAAAGTAAAAAATCAATTCCCACATTTAACCCACATGTCTTTTATGCCTCTTAACACCTTTTTCCAAAACTACCCCAACACCTTTTACCCAACTTACCCCTCTAAACCAATCTGTTTTTTATCCCAATTCCCCCACTTCTCACATGTCCTCACACCTCTCAAACCACAGGGACACCTTTTCCATGCTCATGTGCTATCATCCTCACTCAATTTTACAAATACCCAATTTACGCCACTGCTCTATGTTGAGTATTTGCATTTTTAGCAAATATCTCAATACAGAGGTGTGTAGTGAAATTTATCTCTAGGATGAATTCCACCCCAACCTTCAATAATGAATTTTTGCATTTTTAGCAATTATTTCAAAATTGATTGATGTAGTTGAATTCATCCCTTATGGGAGGTAAATTCTAATCCAATCCTTTATGTTGATATTTTGCATTTTTAGCAATTATCTCAATATAATGTAAAGATCTAGAATTTATTTCTTTGGATGAGTTCTAATGTAAAATTTTATAATGTTAGGATTTGCATTTTTAGCAAATCTCTTTTATTATTTAATTATCCATTATGAATTCATCCATTATCCTTTTTTTTGCAGTTTTTATTTTAGATTCAATAAATACATGGGTGAGGGATTATTATTGAGAGAATTTTTATTGTAATTGAGAGAGTGTTGATGTAATTGAAGATTCCATTCCACTTCAAGGCTTAAATGGGTTTAATCTATTCCTCTTTAATTTCTCTTGATTTATTCCTCACATGCTTTCATTTGTTTATCTTATATTTTTGGATGATGATTATTGAGGGATAATCTCCCATCTATGGGATGTATTTTGAAGCCCTCGTGAGTCCAATTTAGTTACTTTACTTTTTAGCACAATTTTGTTTATCTCACTTTTCTTAAATTAGCTTTTACTTCTTAATTAGTAGTTATAAAAATTAGTATATAGTTAGTTAATTAATAATCCCTTGAAAAATCAATAAAAAATATAAAAAGCAAAATAGAAAAATATAATAAAATGCAAATGATTTCACACTTTTGTTTTCTCAAATATTTTGTTTCACCCCTATATTTGGATTGACACCCTTACTTACCATGTACACTAGTTTTGCTATATTTTTGTAGGTTCAAGGGAATTTTGATGGAAAAGGAATTGCACAATAACGACAAAATACATTAGAAATGCAATTTTTTATCTATCAACTGGTCTGCACAAGAGCAGGACTATATATATATATATATAATTTTGTTATAAAGTTTCATGAATTTCATTATTTTCTTAGGACATGTTTACATAACCTTTTCCCTGAATTTGTACATAATATTAGTAGAATATAGCGAAGTAAATTTGATCGGTTGATTCTTATTCCGCATCCTGTATCTGTGAGGGCGTTTGTAACTCCTAGTGCATGTGTTCATATATTCAATCCAGTTGGGTTTATAACATGATTTATATCCAAGAATAATTGTGTCCGTCTTTTGAAATTCTATGGCTAAACCAAATCTTTGATTATGAATTTCAATTTATTTCATTTTAATCCTCAACTGTTCTATTTTATTTCACTATAACCAGTATATCAAGATAATTTTCCCAACTCCTTGGAGTGTATCTCTTATTTTTAGTTAAAGTGTATCACTTTTTTATGTTGTCACAATGTATTATAAATAGGGCTCATTTGCCCAAGTTACGCGATCACAACTCATGAAGTTGTTAAAATTTGTACCAAGTTTGTAGAACATGGTTAGAAAAGTGTGAAATAAAGTATGTGTATCAATTTTTATTATGTTAATTGGCTGATATCAAGCTTTCGGATTGAATAAAATGGTTATATTCTAGGTTTTTCGTGTGAAAACTAGACCTATCAGTGGCAAAAAACTAGGCACTTCTGAGGAAGAATGTAAATTTATAATTTACGTACAATTGATCGTTTCATTTCATTTCATTAAACTTTGTTTGATCTGGTCTATTTTTTTCCATACATCAGTTAATTTTTTCTATTTGATCGATCAAATTAGTTTCACGCTGGAGCTTTGTGCATTTTGCTTATTGTTATTGATCGATCTGATTATTTGTATCATATTAATCATTGAAGAGGGGTCATTTACATTTTTGGTATTTATTGTAACCCATCATCATTTTGGAATGTCCCTCTCAGTCTCTTAGGGTTTTCTTCACCTACAAATCCTTAAATCGATGAGCCGTGGTGCGAATAGTACTTTTTATATTGAAACCCAAATAAGGTTTGTTGTCCATGGGATGTGTTGAGCTTCAATTTTCAAGGTTTATATACATTCTTTTTTTTAATTATATAATGAATGTTAAATTAGTGTGAGATTTTGATTTCAATCTCGGGGTTATAGTTTGATTTTTTGAGTATTGCATACAACACTCCCTCACTATATTAAGACTATTGCAACTCTTTTATAAGTTAAAATAAAATTTTATGTGTGATGTGTTTTGTGATTGTAGTGACGAGTAAGACATTTTTACAAGGATTCTTTAGAAGCTACTTTTTTACCCTGCATTCTTAGTTGCTCAAGAGGTGTTTGTATTTTGGTGGAAAAGAATCTTATATAAATTCATTTCCTTTTTCTATTAATTTTACGGTTTCTTAATATCTAGTGTGATTAGGCATAAATTCTTCGAATTTATGCCCGTAATTTAGAGGCTTTTATTACCCCATGCAGTGTAATTTCAGTTGATTTATCTCATATCCTTACTACTTACGTCTTCTATCTAGTGCATCGAGTTTTATGTATTTTTCTTACATTTTGTAGGAAATTTATGCAAGTGAAGAAAAGAGATAACTCAAAATCAAGAAAGAAGGAAAATAAAAAAAATCAAGGGCAAAAGCATAATTTTACATTCGGAATTTGGATGCGAAATTCAAAAGAAGTTGAAGACCTTGAGTCCACAAGCGTATAGAAAGAAACGACATCCCAATCCATGTCCCGATTGCAAAGTTATGAAGCTTCAAAGTTGAGAAGAAATCAACTAAAGAGTGAAGGAAGGATCGAGAGAGAACTGAACCGATACCAGTCTAGCATAATTGGTTCCCCTCACTATAAAGGGCAAATCGAACCTATAGAAAAATAAGGGGATCGATTCGGTAAACTGTAAAGACCAGACCGAACTGATGATCAAGACTTATAAATGATTTGGCACACTGTAATAAGTGAACTAGTTCACCTCGTAAAGAAGGAAAAAATAAAACCAGTTCTCTGATCTTTTTGTCTTATGACTCATTATTTTTTAATTAGAATTGTCTTTTACATATTTGATTGCATTTTTTACGTAAAAATGATTTCATGCAACATAGATTTCATGTTTAGTCGTATTTACACCATGTTCGGCTATGTCTTTAGCGGGTTGGGGTACACGAACCCAACGTAGGTAACACATATGGACTTAAAAGTGGATACAAAGTAATCCATAATTCAACGGTTTAAACTCTATCAAGATAAAGAATTGTAGGCCTTTTAATTTCGTTTTCCCCATGTAACCAGAATGTTTAAGGGTGAAATTGGCTTCTTGATAATTTATCATCCTCGTAAAATACATTTTTTTATTTAATATTGTGCAGTATTTAGTCCTCATATCTCGAATGCTTAGAGAGTATTTAAATTATTTTTTTGAAGCTTTTATATTCTATATAAACACTGACGGCTCGGGGGAGTGTACCCAAACTCCATTTACTCGCATATAGTTAAAGTTTAATTTAGTTCTCTTTGAATGCGTAGTTAGTTATTAATCTAATTTATATTGCATTAGTTGATAGGTGCGATCACAAAATCATCATCTTTTCCCTTCTTTCTCTGAGTCATTCTAGGGTAAAACATTCTTCCTATTTGTCACCACGAGTTGTCATCCTATTTCCTGAGTTTGGCACCCGATTTACCGTATTTATACTTGAGCAACCGACTTACACTTGAGTCGATAGAATCACTCACTAGAAACACTTTGAAAGTCACTAATTTGTATCGAATATTGCACATTTTCGCAATATATCTTTATGCATTCTAGCACTTTTATGGTCCTAAATGCTTATATTTATGCTCATTAACCAGACAACCTCTTGTTTGGATATATACATGCTTTGCAGGGGTTAATTGTGCTTTTTTAGGTATTTGAATGCTAAAAGTGAGGATCCGTTGTATTTCGGAGAAGTTCCATCATTGGACGCTACTTCAAGGGCATTTTAGTCAATTCACACAAATGACACGTCGTTTGGAGTCCAAATGGTGGAGTTATGTCCATTTTTGTTTCCACATCTTTCCCACCTCTTCGTGGACCAAGAAGTCCAAGAAACAGAGTGTCAATCGACCAGCCTTGGGACCCCGATCGACCGCGGTTTGAGATTTTGCCTTGCGAAGGTGACAGAAGGTTTTACCCTGCTCGATCGATCGATCGACATTTTGGGTCGATCGATCGATCCTGCCAGATATTTTGTAATTCGTTCCTTTTCATTTCTTGTTCCTTTATTTATTTTATAACTTACTATATGAACCAATTTTGGTTTCTATTTTTATTATCTACATTTTTGTCTTAGATTCTAGGGTTTGTAGAGAGAGCTTTGCCCTACTCTCCATTTTGGGTGTTTTTCCCATTGTTTGTAAGTTAATATACTATTCATTCATCTTCTTTGTTTTAGTTTACTTGTTTTAGCTTAATTTCCATTATTTCCATTAATGTCCCTTGCCTAGATTAACTTGTATTTCATTTATCTATAGCTTTCACAATTAGGTTTACTTTCTTTCTTTCATTACTTGTCATTTACTATGCGTTATTGATAATTTCATCTAGGTTGTGTCGTATTGAACTTACTTTGGGTTGACGAGTTGCTTTACTTTGGTGATGGAGTTTACGTGTTTATTTCGAGTGTGTTGTCCTAGTTATTACGCCTAGGAGATTTGACGGGTTATAACATGTATACTCCGTGCTTACAACCTTGCTGTGACACACCGCCTAATTAAACATCGGGTGATCAGGCCTTTATTAAATTAAAACAGGTTTCTCAATGGTTCATTCTTAGCATCACTGTCGAAAATTTTTTAATTACTAATCCCCTAAGTATAATTAGACCGGTGCCAAATTTTATCTTTCTTAAAAAAGATAAATCAACCATGTGGAACAAAGTACAAGCAATCATGTACAATAATTCAAACAACAAAGTAAAAGTACAAAAGAACAAAAGTATTACCGAATAAACCATCGGTTAAAAATCCCCAACAATAATAGAATGACCACTAGTCTGAAACTAACATCTGAGACTAATACCGGACCACAAGTCCATGCATAGAAGTGTGTGAGATCCTGTACTAGATCTGAATGAGAGATATCGTCTAGTCAAAATCCTGTAAGCATCCACTGTGCTACAGCTCCGAGTCTCTGGAATGGAATCATCATACATGGCATCCCTGTGGCTGGATACCTAAAAGGTTTTGAAAATATTTTATAGCAAGAGTTAGTACTAAAAACATTTTGAAAACATTTAGCAAGCGTTTATCACAATATAAAATGCGGTTATTGATTACACATGTTAGGTTCTCGTACACTCTCTTGAGTTACTCACCCCTCATCTTTTGTGCACACCTAACGTTCTACACTTAGTTTATCTAGCCATACCTCCCAAGCTAACTAAAACCAAAGTAGTCAATTGAACTTATCCGTACCCAAGTTCCAGTATCGCCCATACAGTACAACCGTTTCACTAACATCTCGCGTATGTTAATTAATTCTCAAGTAACATTTCATCTATGTTATTTTTCAAGACTTCCCATTTAGTTTCACTACTAAAATTACTACAATTCTCACAATTGTTGACTTCCCACTTATGTAATTATGTTTCACTACTTGAATTACTAAATAGATTTTCTCTATCTAAAGGTGCATTTCGTAATTAAGTTTCACTACTTAACTTACTAATTCAGTATGTATCTTTAAATACATAATATGTATCAATCTACTAACACACAGAAGTAGGATATTATCAAGTATATATATTTCACACACAATATATACTAAATACCAGTCATTGCTATTTTGCCCTTTTTATACACATAAAGGACTCTTGGTTCGGAATGATTCATCGACCCCAAGTAAAAATTGGTTCGGAATGATACATCGACCCCAATTATTTATATACAGAAATAAAGATTTCTTGATTCGGAATGATTCATCGACCCCAAGTGAGAGTTGGTTCGGAATTATCCATCGACCCCAACTATTTTTAAAAATATATATATACACATATTATGGTTCATGACTCTCTCATCGCGACACCAGTTCAAAGTTTGGTTCGGCATTTCTCATCGACCCCAAACATATAATAACTTTATGTTAGTTCAGAATGTCTCATCGACCCTAACATAATTAATTTAGGTATAATCTCTCTACCTAAAAGATCACATAATTCAGTAGGTACACGCACGACCTATTAATCATATACGTATGTAATATTTTAATCTCATATATCTACCGTACAATATTCGCTTTACGATTTATCTCATTAATTGTATTTATTTGAGTATTCACACAACTCTAAGGGTACTAGTTACCCCTTACATATAATTTCAGTAGTTATTTCTTACCCTACTGGTCTATTACTTAAATTGAATTTACTTCGCCCCGTAACTCATTTTCCGAAATCCCCGATCCTCTACTAAATCGGATTATTCTCCTTGGTCCGTAATCCAAGCCCTACACCCAATGGCCTTATCGGACCTCAATAATATACCTACTGGTCTTATTCTCACTCCCATATAAGTATAATGTAAATCCTCGAATACTTATTCATTCCCGAACTCAACGAAGAATTTAACACAAAATTTTCGAGAAACAACTTGCGTCGATCGATCGACGGCTGGGTTCGATCGATCGACATAGTCGATCGATCGATAGTTCGAGATCGCTCGATCGATTGAACAGGGACAGACGCAGTTGTCTTCATCGTTAAGATTTTTCCTCCATTAACAAACCTTCAAACTCCATTATAGTCCACCAAACTTTGACCCAATGATCCTAACATATTTCCACATATACTAGGACAATTTCTAACGTGTCAAATACATCAAAACTCCAATTACTTTAAAGAAATAATGAATTAAAATCCAGAATTTCTTGAAACCCAAGTTATGGTGTTCTTCCCATATTATCATTAAAAATACAGGTTTTAATCCGAAAAATCCTCAAGTCTAATCTGAATCTTAAACCTCTACATAAGGTAAATCATTCTACATGCGATTCCTATCCCAACATGTATAAATATCATCTTTCTCCAATCAAAATAATGATTTACACAACACTATTCAAAAACCCTACACATGGGTATTATAACTTTATAGTTTTTGCAATAAACAACTTGCCTTATGATCAGTAGGGTCTGATTTCGTGGTTGTTGTTGATGATTGATGATCTTCGTCCTTTAATCCTTCTTCCCCAACAAGTTGATGGTAAAAATCCTTTTGAATCCTTCCCAATTCTTCCTTTTGCCTTAGAAAGTTGTGCCTCTCTTCTCTCTAATGGTATTGGTGTTGTAATGGGTGTTCTAATCCTAATTCCTCTATCATACGGCTGATATAAAACTCTCAATTTCGTAGGTCTCCATACCCTCTTATGTTAAAAGACCAAAACACCGCCGAACGGTCTCAGTTTAGTCCAAAATTACCCCGGGACTCAACTAGTACCCTCGGGTATACTATTTTGACTAATTTGAGCCTTCCGGACTCATCGGTGACCTCTAAATTATCATTTGAGTCACTTAAAAAAAATTACTCGTTCTCACCCCAACACGGTCTACACGCGTTAAGTAACTATTTACCACTCGCACTAAGTAAATAAAATGAGGCAATATAAACCGGTATCTATCTCTCGATTAATATTCCATAATTACAATTTTTAAATAAAACTCTTTAAATTACTATTCTTACGTAATTTAAATTAAACCGAAATTTTCTCATTTAATTCTCCAATCTAATTAAATAGAATTATTTGGAATATTCAGAAATGTGGGGTATTACATACTTCCCCCCTTGCAAAGGGATTTCGTCCTCGAAATTAGGATAAGGTTGGTATTAAGGCTAAGGACCTTAAGTATAATTGCATCCTCTAATACACAATACTAAATCATAACATCCTAACGGTCGCCCCAAGTACATGCCTTGCTTCATTATAAATTCTTATCGCACGTTACCCATGCCGCATATATCATAATTAAGTCTCACTACTTAATTTCTCATAGATTTTTCCAATCCAACGTTAATTCTTGAAATTAAGTTTCTCCCTACTTAATTTACCCATTTGATGTATATCTCTATATAACATCTAAGTGTCTACTATCACTCATAAGTAGAATATTATAAGGTATATATTTCACATACAATATATACTTTAAGGAAAATTGGTCCGGCAAAAATCATCGGCCCCAATAATCCTATCATTTACATTGGTCCAGAAATCCATCGACCCCAAGGTAAATGTAATGCACATGTCGGTCCAGACCTTCCGTCGATACCAATATTTATCATCGATTTGGTTCGGAAAAATCATCGACCCCAAATCGATCCCTCATGTATTGGTCCGGAACATCATCGACCCCAATACAGAGATTAAGCACACTTACTATCGCACATAAGTAGAAAAATCAATAGGTATATATATATTGTACACATAACATATACTATCAACACTTATTTTATAATCACCCCCCTTCTATAACACTTTTGGGGTCATCGGCTCGGAATTCCACCTCGATCACCAATAGTGATTGGTTATATTGACTCGGAATCACACTTCGAGCACAATATAAGTATATATATCTCATCGCGCATGAGTAGACAATTTGTGAGCCATATATTTCACACTTTTTATATTCAAAAATGTCATACCCCAATAGAATGTCCTCATATCACACGTTAAGGACTAAAAGTTCGAAATGTCTCCTCGAACCACCACTCAAAGTACACATGTCCTCGAACCACCACTCAAAGTACACATATGTTCATAATAGGTGTCCAAGAACCTAAACTTTGTGTACAGATCATATAGGCACTCACACTACCTATAAATATGCTCATATAGGTATACATTCAACCTACGAATTTATCAGTGGGCTTCTCCAAAATTCCAAAATTGTAAGGGCGCGTTATCCTCCTTTCTCACTAACATTGAGTTATAGGCAACACAACATACTCAAAATAATACTTAATCTCTATTCCTCCCTGACCATCTCTCACAGGGTGGAATTTTAGGATTTTCTCTTAATTCACAATCATGTAGAGCGGCACCCCATCCCGGTCACCCCATTTCGCTACCCCAACGAAATGTTGGATTAATTATGATGTTCACAACCCATCAATAATTTATAAGTCTGTCTCCTCATTCCATCATTGGAAATGTAGGTTCACTACCACATTTCGGTTGCTCATTTTAGGTCCATCTCGCTCTATTAACTAGAGGTGTGTCTGGAGACAATCTCACTATGTCTCCCCTCAACATCGCTTCCCACATATCAACATTTTAGTTTTGGTAAGTCACTCTCAACACTCAGTTGAGTAACACCTTGTATCACTTCTTCACAACAGTTAGGCCTCCCAATCCAAGAGATAACTTTTGAACGGCTTCCCACCGACTTTCATCCCATAGGGTGTACTGGATCTCTCAGCACATATAATCTTGGATTATTGTCTATCTCCCATGACGTTCAACCCATTTCATCGATACGACTTGTCTCCTATTGTCCCCACCGGCGTACAAAATAATTTTCCGCATCCCTCTATCCCGGATGTCTAAGGAATCCACTTGATTAGGGCGCCCATACACCCTTTTCTCCATATACATTTGCAAAAACATTGCAAGCGTCGTACTCGTAACATGTTTTTTTTTCTCAACTCTATCCTTGTGTACATGTCGTGACTACAATCTTGCGGGTATTCTCCATCCCCTATAGACAAAAATCAAATCCTTGCCCATAAAGTCCCACTTATCGCTTCGTGGGGATGTAAGCCTTTCGTTGTTCCTCCACGACACTACCGGCTTCACTGATGCCCTAGCATCTATCAACTTCTCTTCTCCTGACATGCATAAAAATTCAGTCGTAATCCCTTTCGCAACCGAACTTAAACAAGGGACTTCTCCCCATGTATTCTTACTGAGCATTGTCGGAACAACACATAGTCAAGATACTCAAATTTCATTTCTCGACAATATGTGTAACCATATCCCAATATTTCTAAAGGAGTTAAGTGGTACTGCGCTTATAGAATCACTAAGTCCTTAGCACTAATTACAACAGCGAGCTCGATCTCTCCGCTCAGCAGTCATATGACATACATTGACTCACATCATTTAGGTTTCCACACACCGAAATCAATTACTATGAGATGTTCATAATCTCCGAAGTCTCTCACATATTGATGAATAATGACAACTCGACCATTTTTCAGGTGAGGCATCGTCATATACCCCATTCACTCGAGGCTAAGACCCATATACTTCCTTATCCATCGCTCTGGTGGTTCAGATGGTTTCTGGACATAACACGATTGTCCTCTCCAGAATGCAAAACTTATTGGAGTTATTATTTCTTCAAATAACTTCAAGCTAAAATAAAACGCGTGGCCCTAGAATCCACACTAGACATCTTTTCAAAAATTCCTGACTCCAGGCCATACTGACCGGTTTGGGTACCCCTCCTCTCGGACTGGGTAGTCTCAATCCTGAACACTATCATCCTGGTTCCCTTAGTTCTGCTACCAAGAGGAACGCACTATGAGACTTAACAACCCCAACTTAGAATATAATCATTAAATCCCCTAGTGGATTTTCACCCATGGCTTGCACCAGCCCCTTTACATTTAGTCTTACTCTTTGACTAAATCCTTAAACTCCCTTAGCTCCGCCCACCTAGGAGCATTTACTTCAACGTTGTCGAAAGTACCATATTGTCTTCATAAACATAAGTCATCCAAGAAGAGTTTTACCAAAATTGCGAATTATAACTCGAGAGTCCATTCTCTCAAGGGCTCTTTTTCCTTTATACCTATCTCATCGGTACAAGTTCACTTAAAAGGATAAATTTATCTCTCATGATTGGCCTCTACCAGGCTTTCACGTGAGGGGTTCAGATATTCCATTCACTTTGCTTCTGAATCATCATTGGAGAACTTTATGGTTAAACTATTTGTAAGGTTCCTCTATTTGTATACGGACCCACGGTCCGAATGTAGTGACTGGTATCTCCGCCACGTTGCCTCTAAAAATTTACTCAATTTTCACTTATGAGTATTTCTACTCTATCCTAAACACCAAAACCACTGGACATACTACTTCCATTGGTTAACATGTACAGTCGCCGTTTTATCACATTTGTACGGCTCGTTCTCATCAAATTTTTTTCTTCAGACCTACTCCCACTATCACTGCATTGGGCGGTCTAGAATAACATCCCTCTTGCCGTCGCGAAACTTGAAAAATGCCTGCTATGCCTCAACAAACCTTGCAGCATTTAATTCCATTACACGCTAGGAGTGACCTCGGCAATGGTCATCTCTCCTATGATTACCATATTTGAACACTCCAGGCTTCATGCTGAGCTCCTCCCTCCTGTAGTCCTTCCAACGCCAATGTTGGTTCTACCTCCATGTTCGACATATCCTGCCCAATCGAACTCATATATATAACACTATATTTACTAAATAGCAGGAGAACGTACACTACGTATGTAGAGGACTACAATAATCCTAAGATAGGGCTCTATATCAATCAAACGATAGGCTGAAAACGTAGTAAGCCGTACAGATCCTATGAACACTAGAACCTGATGCTCTGATACCATCTGTGACACCACGCCTAATTAAACATCGGGTGATCAGGCCTTTATTAAATTAAAACAGGTTTCTCAAATGCTTCATTCTTAGCATCACTGTCGAAAACTTTTTAATTACTAATCCCCTAAGTATAATTAGACCGGTGCCAAATTTTATCTTTCTTAAAACAGATAAATCAACCATGTGGAACAAAGTACAAACAATCATGTACAATAATTCAAACAACAAAGTAAAAGTACAACAGAACAAAAGTATTACCGAATAAACCATCGGCTAAAAATCCCCAACAACAATAAAATGATCACTAGTCTGAAACTAACATCAGAGACTAATACCGGACCACAAGTCCATGCATAGAAGAGTGTGAGATCCTGTACTAGATCTGAATGAGAGATATCGTCTAGTCAAAATCCTGTAAGCATCCACTATGCTACAACTCCGAGTCTCTGGAATGGAATCATCATACATGGCATCCCTGTGGCTGGATACCTAAAAGGTTTTGAAAATATTTTATAGCAAGAGTTAGTACTCAAAACATTTTGAAAACATTTAGCAAGCGTTTATCACAATATAAAATGCGGTTATTGATTACACATGTTAGGTTCTCGTACACGCTCTTGAGTTACTCACCCCTCATCTTTTGTGCACACCTAACGTTCTACACTTAGTTTATCTAGCCATACCTCCCAAGCTAACTAAAACCAAAGTAGTCAATTGAACTTATCCGTACCCAAGTTCCAGTACCGCCCATATAGTACAACCGTTTCACTAACATCTCGCGTATGTTAATTAATTCTCAAGTAACATTTCATATATGTTATTTTTCAAGAATTCCCATTTAGTTTCACTACTAAAATTACTACAATTCTCACAATTGTTGACTGCCCACTTTTGTAATTAAGTTTCACTACTTGAATTACTAAATAGATTTTCTCTATCTAAAGGTGCATTTCGTAATTAAGTTTCACTACTTAACTTACTAATTCAGTATGTATCTTTAAATACATAATATGTATCAATCTACTAACACACAGAAGTAGGATATTATCAAGTATATATATTTCACAGACAATATATACTAAATATCAGTCATCCCTTTTTATACACATAAAGGACTCTTGGTTCGGAATGATTCATCGACTCCAAGTAAGAATTTGTTCGGAATGATACATCGACCCCAATTATTTATATACACAAATAAAGATTTCTTAGTTCGGAATGATTCATCGACCCCAAGTGAGAGTTGGTTCGGAATTATCCATCGACCCCAACTATTTTTAAAAATATATATATACACATATTCTGGTTCGGGACTCTCTCATCGCGACACCAGTTCAAAGTTTGGTTCGGCATTTCTCATCGACCCCAAACATATAATAACTTTATGTTAGTTCGGAATTTCTCATCGACCCTAACATAATTAATTTAGGTATAATCTCTCTACCTAAAAGATCACATAATTCAGTAGGTACACGCCCGACCTATTAATCATATACGTACGTAATATTTTAATCTCATATATCTACCGTACAATATTCGCTTTATGATTTATCTCATTAATCGTATTTATTTGAGTATTCACACAACTCTAAGGGTACTAGTTACCCCTTACATATAATTTCAGTAGTTATTTCTTACCCTACTGGTCTATTACTTAAATTGAATTTACTTCGCCCCGTAACTCAATTTCCGAAATCCCCGATCCTCTACTAAATCGGATTATTCTCTTTGGTCCGTAATCCAAGCCCTACACCCAATGGCCTTATCGGACCTCAACAATATACCTACTGGTCTTATTCTCACTCCCATATAAGTATAATGTAAATCCTAGAATACTTATTCATTCCCGAACTCAACGAAGAATTTAACACAAAATTTTCGGGAAACAACTTGCGTCGATCGATCGACGGCTGGGTTCGATCGATCGACATAGTCGATCGATCGATAGTTCGAGATCGCTCGATCGATTGAACAGGGACAGACGCAGTTGTCTTCTTCGTTAAGATTTTTCCTCCATTAACAAACCTTCAAACTCCATTATAGTCCATCAAACTTTGACCCAATGATCCTAACATATTTCCACATATACTAGGACAATTTCTAACGTGTCAAATACATCAAAACTCCAATTACTTTAAAGAAATAATGAATTAAAATCCAGAATTTCTTGAAACCCTAGTTATGGTGTTCTTCCCATATTATCATTAAAAATCCAGATTTTAATCCGAAAAATCATCAAGTCTAATCTGAATCTTAAACCTCTACATAAGGTAAATCATTCTACATGCGATTCCTATCCCAACATGTATAAATATCATCTTTCTCCAATCAAAATAATGATTTACATAACACTATTCAAAAACCCTACACATGGGTATTATAACTTTATAGTTTTTGCAATAAACAACTTGCCTTATGATCAGTAGGGTCTGATTTCATGGTTGTTGTTGATGATTGATGATCTTCATCCTTCTTCCCCAACAAGTTGATGGTAAAAATCCTTTTGAATCCTTCCCAATTCTTCCTTTTGCCTTAGAAAGTTGTGCCTCTCTTCTATCTAATGGTATTGGTGTTGTCATGGGTGTTCTAACCCTAATTCCTCTATCATACGGCTGATATAAAACTCTCAATTTCGTAGGTCTCCATACCCTCTTATGTTAAAAGACCAAAACGCCCCCGAACGGTCTCGGTTTAGTCCAAAATTACCCCGGGACTCAACTAGTACCCTCGGGTATACTATTTTGACTAATTTGACCCTTTCGGACTCATCGGTGACCTCTAAATTATCATTTGAGTCACTTAAAAAAAATTACTCGTTCTCACCCCAACACGGTCTACACGCATTATGTAACTATTTACCACTCGCACTAAGTAAATAAAATGAGGCAATATAAATCGGTATCTATCTCTCGATTAATATTCCATAATTACAATTTTTAAATAAAACTCTTTAAATTACTATTCTTACGTAATTTAAATTAAGCCAAAATTTTCTCATTTAATTCTCCAATCTAATTAAATAGAATTATTTGGAATATTCAGAAATGCGGGGTATTACACTTGCGTGCGTAATTTTTGGGGTATTTGTTGATGCCAAAATCTTATTAAACTTTTATGCAAATTCAGGAGTGTGACAACTCTTGATTTAACTAACTGTTGAAACAAGACAGAATCTTAATAACTCGTGAACCCATGTAACCACTTTATACTAATTAATTCGGGTAAGGGATATTCGACGCAACCTATAGTTTTTATTCGCTTTGCTAATCTAGTTTAAATACACTCTCCTAGTTTAATCGTTTCTCCTTTTTATCTTTTCCTTTTTGTTAAAATTATCTTTTACAGTTTTTTAGATGTATTAAATGTAATACCCCGTACTTTTGACTATATTTATTTTTGGGATTAATTAATTAAATGCGTATTAATTGGAAATTAATCCGGGTTATAAATACTAATGTGATGCGAGTTGGTATTTGATTATGTGCATATATGATTATATATGAACTTGGTATTATAAAATTTGTCGTGAGATTTATATACGGCATTTTAGAAATTTTGTTGAGACGCGTGGGACCGCCGCGTCACGGTATAATATTTTGATAATAAAAGTGAATTTAAAATCTATAACTCGTATGGTCGTTTTGAGTGAGCCAACGCATCCGGAAGGGTCGAGATAGTCAGAAAACACTAGCCGGGGGTATAGTTTGGGTCCCGGGGTATTTTTAGGCCACACCGGCAACTTAAAGGGTATTTTGGTAATTTTACATTTTGAAGAATTAAAAGTGACGAAAATTGGTTAATTTATCTGATGTGGATTTGACCCACTAAGCCCATGACCAACCCATATTAACCTAGAAGGCTACGTAGGTTATCATTTAGGTTTTCTAAGTTTCCCCAAATCAAACCCTAGCCACCTTAAGCCACCATTGGAGAAGAGCTTGGAGAGAGGAATTTCTGTAGAAAACTTCATCAAATCTACACCAAAATTAAAAATCAAACCAAGGCAAGTGATTTAAATTACATTCCTTATGCAGTGAATGCTTTTTCCATGTTAGAAACCTTGATAATCAATCCTATTTAAGAGTTAAAAGAAAACCCATGAAATTGGAAGTCATTATTTAATTTTGGGATAGGTTTGCATGTAGAAACATTGTTTGAAGATTGAATTCAGAGATTTCATATCTATGTGATGTATAAACGGATTAAAATCTGGGGAATTATGATGAGAAAAAATCTAGGGTTTGTGTTCTTGAAGAAAATCAGGGAATAATGTAGAAACTTGTGATTTATTGATGTTTAGAAGGTATTAAACCCTTAAAAGATGTTAGTGTATCTCCCTAGTATGTTTGAGGATGGTTAGAGAACTTAATACACTGTTAGAACGAATTTTAGAAGAGATTTGAGGAGTAAAAATGGTGAAAAATGAATTGGGGAAAAATCTGGGCCGAATCTGGTAGCTCGTTAGAAGCCCCTACCCAGGTCGTTCGAACGAACTCGTTCGAACGAGCTTCTAACGAGTTGACAAGTCGCTGCTAACGAGAATGGATTTCGTTCGATATCTCGTTCGAACGAGATATCGTTAAAAGGTACAGTTCGTTCGAACGAACTGAAACCTCGTTCGAACAGCCTCGTTTGAACGGGACTTCTAACTAGTTGGCAGAGGAATCTCGTTCGAACAGTCTCGTTCGAACGAGACTTCTAACGAGTTGACAGTTTGGTCCTTTTTGGACTGTTTTGATTTTTGGAGTCCCGTAAACTTGTTCGAGGATATAGATGACCTTCCTTTGATGATGTGAGGATAGATTTGGGACTTTTGGGTTATTGAGAGAAGTAAATTATATACGAGAGTTATATTCAATGAACCATTTGGGTTGAGACGTGAGTGCCTACTACGACGTGAGGATGAATTATGGAGCTTATAATTACAAACCGGAATAGTATGAATTGTGACAATTATAAGTTAGTACGAGAATGCGATATGTACTACGATTAAACTACGGTATTACTAAGACGTGTGTTTGCTTAGTATTGGTATATGATTGTGTGTATGACATACCTACCATACTTGCTATCACGGGAGGTTGCGTTCTCTTAGGACCCTCTAATCCTTGTGTGCCTACGGGGGGGATATAGACTGGTACCTCTATGAACATAGGTCATAGAAAGACTTATTGGGATATTAATAAGTCCTCTGATCGTGGGAGCGTAGGTATGTGCGTGACCCATGTGATGTTACTGTGTTCGCCTCCACTATTTGTGATTTGTGTTATCTGAACTATTCCTGAGAGATTCGGAATATATGATCCTTATGTACGTGATGTACCGGGATGGATAGCAGAGTATGTGTGCACCGCAGCTTAGTTCTCGGGGTGCTTGTACTGTATATTTTTTTTTATGTGAATAATATACACTTAATTAATGGAAATCTTCATGTTAATGATTTAAAATATAACTACGGTATAGTCTCGAGAAATATAGCAAGTTAACTGATAGTGATATATATATTGCATAATGAGCATCTGAGTTTGCGTTAAACCCTGGCTTAATTACGAGCGTTAATATGTTAATAGAACCGAGTAATAAGTGTAAGACCTATGGTAGTCTAGCTAGATACGTTGTCACTTAGCTAGTAGTTTGTATCACTCTAGATGGGCACTCGCATTAGGAGTGCACAGTTAGACGAGAGGTGAGAATATCATGTGAGTGCACGTCCTAACATGTACTTTGCATTTAATGTTTTAAATGTTTTTAAAGAACTTGCAGGTTTTTAAAGTATAACTCCACATTCGGGCTCTGACCCGTTTGCTTTTCAAATATTTTTCTTATAAAAACCATTTTAGGTGCCCAGCCACAAGGACACCAAGCATAGTATACTCATTCAAATGACGAGCTGTAGCTGTTTGTGGAAGCTACAGGGACTTTGCTTGTAGACGCTTCTATCTTTTGGATTCCAGAGTCACTATCTATCAGTTGTAGGGCATGTTGCCCATTTCTATTTAGAGACATCTTTTACATTTCAGTTTTCAGACTTTAGCATGTATGGTTTCAGTATTCGTTTTACTTATCCGTTGTGGGATGGTAGTGAGGAGTTTTCCTCCAGCCTTTATTTACTCTATTGTGATGGTTATTCGTTTTACTTCAGTATGGTGAATGGTGTTATTTATTTCTTCATTACACATGTTGCATGTTAATCAGACTTAAATTAAAATTTGGCAACTTACTTTTTAATACTAGGTGGTTAGTAATAATAAAAATGTTTTCGAGAGTGATGCTATCAACTGAGCCAACTTGGCATTTTGAATTAATTTAATAAAGGAGTAGCTACCCGATATTTAATTAGTCGGGGTGTCACAGGTGGTATCAGAGCATCAGGTTCTAGTGTCCTTTAGGATCTGTACGGCTATTCTGTTTCCGCTACGTTTCTTTGATATAGAGCCCTATATTTTAGGACTGTTGTACTCTTTTTGTGTATGCTTCGTTCTTCAGCTGTATTAAGTTTATAACAGCGAACTTATAAACTTTGTTCTTATTTCAGATGCCTCCATGACGTGCACGACGAGTTCCCAGGGATGCAACGCCCGAACCCCAGCCCGCTCCAGTTCAGGGCATGATGAACGCCGCTGAGGTTGCAGCTATAGTAGCCCAAGCAGTAAATGCCGTAATTGCCGTTATTCAGCAGGCACCACCTCAGGTGCCGGTTGTCGCGCCAGTACAGGTTAATGCATTTCCATCTGCTTGGGAGAGTGTACGTGACGCTTTTCAGAAAGCGCATTCGCCAGAGTTTGCAGGTAGCTCAGATGTGGTATTCTCGAGCCAATGGAGGAAAGATATGCAGAGGCACTTGAGGATGCATGAATGCACTGATGTTCAGAAAAAGGTGCTAGCTACTTTCAAGCTAGTTGGATCTGCGCTACAGTGGTGGGAGTCCATTACCATCGCGGAGGAGAGGGATACCCTCACGATTCAGGAGTTTTGGGTGCGGTTCGACCGCAAGTACTTTCCGTCGGCTGTTCATACGAAAATGAGGAGGAAGCTGATGAGTCTGAGGCAGGAAGGCAAGACAGTGGCCGAGTATGAGGCCGAGTTCACTAATCTGTTGAACATCATTTCAGACGAGATACCAACAGAGAAGAAGAAGATTGAGAAGTTTACCGACGGGTTGAATTGGAGGATCCGTCAACATCTGCTAGGGAACCTATCGTTAGCCACTTATTCTGATGTGGTTAACGCTGCATTGTTTCACTGCCAGGACCACCGTTTTCATATGGCCGAGGGTAAGAGGTCGGGGTAGTCTAGCCATCAGGGCAGGACTGGAGGACATGGTGCCATCGGGGCACAATCGGGTCAGGGGAAGAGACAGAATGAGCAGGGCTCCCAACAGGGGGATAATAAGAGCTTTCGGTCAGGGAACTACAGATAGGGACAGGGAGGTTTTCGTCAGGGCCATCAGGGTCCAAACGGCCATCAGGGCCAGCAGGGGCAGAATGGGCAGCAGTTTCATCAGGGCCAGCAGGGCCAAGGGAGGAACGGTAACGGCCACCAGGGTCGGGGACAGCAGGGGCAGAGGGGAGGGAACTTCCCAGGGAAGTGCTTTGTTTGTGGCAAGACTGGCCATAAGAAGCAGGATTGTCCTGATAGGGGCAGGGCCCCACAGCAGCAGCAGCAGCAGGGTGCTCTCCAGGAGCCACAAAGACCTATGTTTCCTGCCGCTCTTCCCTCACCGTCACAGATGGCAGCATTGCCACCCATTCCAGCAGTCCCAGCTCAGCAGGGGCAGCTACAGTATGGACGTGTCTACAATGTCCACCAGGCTGCAGTTCAACAGGCACCGCCCGCGATCGAGGGTACGTTTCCTATCCATGTCACTATGGGTAGGGTGTTATTTGATACGGGTGCTACACAATGTTTTATAGCTACACACTTCGCGAAAGCTTTAGGATTGTTAGCTACGGCAGAGAGCACAGTGACGTGTGTCGACTCACCATTGGGCAGTGGGTCACTTATTTTCTTTATATGCCGGGGAGTGGGGGTAGAGATTGGTGATTTGGTATTGCCTGCAGACATGTTAGTGTTAGACATGCATGTTCACGATGTGATCATCGGTATGGATTGGCTCATAGCATATAGGGACATGATTGATTGCTTCGGCGGGAGCATTGTTTTTTCCATTCCGGGGCAAGAGATGTTTATAGTGGTGATGCCTCGCCCAGAGGGAGGATCGACCGCTCATCTGTATTACATAGAGGAGGATACCTCTAAGGAGGTTGTGATTCCTTCAGATTCGATCCCGGTTGTCAGGGAGTATTCGGATGTGTTTCAGGAGATACCAGGCTTACCACCCAGTCGAGAGATAGACTTCGTCATAGATTTACTACCGGGTATGAGACCTATAGTACGTGCTCCGTACCGTATGGCTCGAGCAGAGATGAGAGAGCTACGGGATCAGATAGAGCAGCTGTTAGGCCAGGGCTTTATTCGCAGGAGTATTTCACCTTGGGGCGCTTCAGTTTTGTTTGTGAAGAAGAGGGACAGTTCACTGAGATTGTGTGTGGACTACCGAGAGTTGAATAAGGTCACGATACGGAATAAGTATCCGTTGCCTCGAATCGATGACTTATTCGACAAGTTGAGAGGATCTTCTTTCTTCTCGAAGATTGATTTGAGATCGGGATACCATCAGTTACGTATCCGGGAGGAGGATGTCTCGAAAACTGCATTCTTGTCGAGATATGGTTCTTACGAGTTTCGGGTTATGCCTTTCGGCTTGACCAATGCTCCAGCAGTGTTTATGGACTTGATGAACAGAGTGTTCAGGGATTTCCTAGATCATTTTGTCATTGTCTTCATTGATGACATTCTGGTTTACTCTCACACAGAGGAGGAGCACGCCGAGCATTTGAGGCAGGTTTTGCAGACACTTCGTCATAACGAGTTGTATGCAAAATATGAGAAGTGCGGGTTTTGGCTGAAAGAAGTCCAGTTTTTAGGACATATCATTTCCGACCGGGGAATATCTGTTGATCCGGGGAAGGTGTCAGCGGTGAGGGAGTGGGGACAGCCCACGACACCAACTGAGATTCGTAGTTTCTTGGGCCTAGCAGGATACTACAGGAGGTTTATTCGGGGTTTCTCGAAGATAGCAGGTCCTTTGACACATCTTACTCGTAAAGGTGTGCCATTTATTTGGAGTTATGCCTGTCAGCTGCCATTTGATGAATTGAAGGACAAATTGACCTCAGCACCTGTGTTAGCATTGCCGAGACCGGGAGTTGAGTATTTGGTTTACACCGATGCGTCTTTGTAAGGACTGGGAGGTGTATTACAGCAGGAGAGACAAGCCATAGCTTATGCTTCCCGTAAGCTTAAGCCTCATGAGAAGAATTACCCCACGCATGATTTGGAGTTGGCAGCAGTGGTATTTGCCCTACGAATTTGGAGGCACTATCTTTTAGGGGAAAAGTTCCAACTGTTCATGGACCATAAGTCCCTACAGTACCTGTTCACGCAGAAGGAATTGAATATGCGGCAGCGTAGGTGGCTTGAGTTTGTGAAGGACTACCAGTTCGACATCCAGTACCACCCGGGAAAGGCTAACGTGGTAGCAGACGCGTTGAGCCGTAGGCCAGCAGATGAAGTGGCAGAGGTGTGGAAGGCTAAGTGGAAGGAATTGGGACACCAGGATGCAGTGGCCCGATCTTTTATGTCTGTGATGACCGTTACACCGCAAATTGTCACGAAGGTAGTACGGGCACAGGCTAATGACTCGTTCTGTCAGGAGCAGATAGTTTGATTACTAGCAGAGGGAGCTGAATCCTATACCGTTAGCTCAGACGGGGGATTACGCTTCAATGGGAGATTGGTAGTTCTGGAAGGGGAGGAATTGCGACATGAGGTAATGGCAGAGTCGAACGGCTCACGGTTCGCGGTATATCCCGGAGGGGACAAAATGTACCAAGACATGAGACGCCAGTATTGGTGGACTGGTATGAAGAGAGATATCGCTGAGTTTGTTTCGAAATGCGCCACTTGTCAGCTTGTAAAAGTGGATCATCAGAGACCGGCGGGATTGCTACAGCCATTGGAGGTCCCGGTGTGGATGTGGGAGAGCATATCCATGGACTTTATTACGGGGTTGCCGACGTCGCAGAGGGGTCATGAATCCGTTTGGGTAATTGTGGACAGGTTGTCCTAGGTCGCTCACTTCTTACCCGTAAGGACTGACTACACTACGGGACAGTATGCCCAGCTCTTCATTTCAGAGATTGTGAGACTTCACGGTGTGCCCCTAAATATCGTGTCTGACAGAGACAAGATATTCGTTTCGCGGTTTTGGGAGAGTTTCCAGGAGGCCATGGGCACGGAATTGCGGTTGAGTACGGCTTATCATCCACAGACTGATGGGCAGACTGAGCGCACGAATCAAATGTTGGAGGACATGCTACGCATGTGCATTATTGACTTCGGGGGTGGATGGGAGCAGTACCTTCCACTGGTGGAGTTTGCTTACAACAACTCCTATCAGTCCACTATTGGCATGGCTCCGTTTGAGGCATTGTACGGTAGGCCTTGTCGTTCCCCAGCATGTTGGTTAGAAGTGGGGGACAATAAACTACTTGGGCCGGAAGTGATTCAGGATACTTCGGCAAGGATTGAGTTGATTCGGAGTCGCATTCGGGTAGCTCAAGACAGGCAGAAGAGTTATGCTGATGCGAAGAGATTTTTCAGGGAGTTCCAAGTGGGGGACCAGGTTTTGCTCAGGGTATCTCCGATGAAGGGGATTATGCGTTTCGGGAAGAAGGGGAAGTTGGCACCGAGGTATGTAGGGCCGTTTCCTATTATTGAGCGGATCGGACCGGTTGCGTATAGACTCGGGCTACCAGAGCATTTGCATCGGATTCACGATGTGTTCCATATTTCCTCGCTGAGGAAATACCTTAGAGATAATTTGGCTCATTCTCACATTGCTGTGGAGGACATCGATCTCCAGCCGGATAGCTCTTAAGAGGAGGGGCCGATTGCTATTTTGGACCGAAGCGAGAGGAAACTGCGGTCAAAGATAGTTCCGTTGGTGCGAGTTCAGTGGCGACATCACAATGTCGAGGAGTCCACATGGGAGCGCGAGGATGAGATGCGCGAACGTTATCCAGAGCTGTTTTTAGCAGGTACTTTCTAGTTTTAAATTTCGGGACGAAATTCAGTTATTAGGGGGGGAGTATGTAATACCCCGTACTTTTGACTATATTTATTTTTGGGATTAATTAATTAAATGCGTATTAATTGGAAATTAATCCGGGTTATAAATACTAATGTGATGCGAGTTGGTATTTGATTATGTGCATATATGATTATATATGAACTTGGTATTATAAAATTTGTCGTGAGATTTATATACGGCATTTTAGAAATTTTGTTGAGACGCGTGGGACCGCCGCGTCACGGTATAATATTTTGATCATAAAAGTGAATTTAAAATCTATAACCCGTATGGTCGTTTTGAGTGCGCCAACGCGTCCGGAAGGGTCGAGCTAGTCAGAAAACACTAGCCGGGGGTATAGTTTGGGTCCCGGGGTATTTTTAGGCCACACCGGCAACTTAAATGGTATTTTGGTAATTTTACATTTTGAAGAATTAAAAGTGACGAAAATTGGTTAATTAAATCTGATGTGGATTTGACCCACTAAGCCCATGACCAACCCATATTAACCTAGAAGGCTACGTAGGTTATCATTTAGGTTTTCTAAGTTTTCCCAAATCAAACCCTAGCCACCTTAAGCCACCATTGGAGAAGAGCTTGGAGAGAGGAATTTCTGCAGAAAACTTCATCAAATCTACACCAAAATCAGAAATCAAACCAAGGCAAGTGATTTAAATTATATTCCTTATGCAGTGAATGCTTTTTCCATGTTAGAAACCTTGATAATCAATCCTATTTAAGAGTTAAAAGAAAACCCATGAAATTGGAAGTCATTATTTAATTTTGGGATAGGTTTGCATGTAGAAACATTGTTTGAAGATTGAATTCAGAGATTTCATATCTATGTGATGTATAAACGGATTAAAATCTGGGGAATTATGATGAGAAAAAATCTAGGGTTTGTGTTCTTGAAGAGAATCAGGGAATAATGTAGAAACTTGTGATTTATTGATGTTTAGAAGGTATTAAACCCTTAAAAGATGTTAGTGTATCTCCCTAGTATGTTTGAGGATGGTTAGAGAACTTAATACACTGTTAGAATGAATTTTAGAAGAGATTT
The DNA here is from genome assembly GCA_949130495.1 of Sambucus nigra. Taxonomy (NCBI): domain Eukaryota; kingdom Viridiplantae; phylum Streptophyta; class Magnoliopsida; order Dipsacales; family Adoxaceae; genus Sambucus; species Sambucus nigra. The sequence continues at coordinate 558,443,030 of OX422215.1, read as the reverse complement.
GAGGAGTAAAAATGGTGAAAAACGAATTGGGGAAAAATCTGGGCCGAATCTGGTAGCTCGTTAGAAGCCCCTACCCAGGTCGTTCGAACGAACTCGTTCAAATGAGCTTCTAACGAGTTGACCAGTCGCTGCTAACGAGAATGGATTTCGTTCGATATCTCGTTCGAACGAGATATCGTTAGAAGGTACAGTTCGTTCGAATGAACTGGAACCTCGTTCGAACAGCCTCGTTCGAACGAGACTTCTAACGAGTTGGCAGAGGAATCTCGTTCGAACAGTCTCGTTCGAACGAGACTTCTAACGAGTTGACAGTTTGGTACTTTTTGGACTGTTTTGATTTTTGGAGTCCCGTAAACTTGTTCGAGGATATAGATGACCTTCCTTTGATGATGTGAGGATAGATTTGGGACTTTTGGGTTATTGAGAGAAGTAAATTATATACGAGAGTTATATTCAATGAACCATTTGGGTTGAGACGTGAGTGCCTACTACGACGTGAGGATGAATTATGGAGCGTATAATTACAAACCGGAATAGTATGAATTGTGACAATTATAAGTTAGTACGAGAATGCGATATGTACTACGATTAAACTACGGTATTACTAAGACGTGTGTTTGCTTAGTATTGGTATATGATTGTGTGTATGACATACCTACCATACTTGCTATCACGGGAGGTTGCGTTCGCTTAGGACCCTCTAATCCTTGTGTGCCTACGGGGGGGATATAGACTGGCACCTCGATGAACATAGGTCATAGAAAGACTTATTGGGATATTAATAAGTCCGCTGATCGTGGGAGTGTAAGTATGTGCGTGACCCATGTGATGTGTCTGCGTTCGCCCCCACTATTTGTGATTTGTGTTATCTGAACTATTCCTGAGAGCTTCGGAATATGTGATCCTTATGTACGTGATGTACCGGGATGGATAGCAGAGTATGTGTGCACCGCAGCTTAGTTCTCGGGGTGCTTGTACTGTATATTTTTTTTTATGTGAATAATATACACTTAATTAATGGAAATCTTCATGTTAATGATTTAAAATATAACTACGGTATAGTCTCGAGAAATATAGCAAGTTAACTGATAGTGATATATATATTGCATAATGAGCATTTGAGTTTGCGTTAAACCTTGGCTTAATTACGAGCGTTAATATGTTAATAGAACCGAGTAATAAGGGTAAGACCTATGATAGTCTAGCTAGATACGTTGTCACTTAGCTAGTAGTTTGTATCACTCTAGATGGGTACTCGCGTTAGGAGTGCACAGTTAGACGAGAGGTGAGAATATCATGTGAGTGCACGTCCTAACATGTACTTTGCATGTAATGTTTTTAAAGCACTTGCAGGTTTTTAAAGTATAACTCCACATTCGGGCTCTGACCCGTTTGCTTTTCAAATCTTTTTCTTGTAAAAACCATTTTAGGTGCCCAGCCACAAGGACACCAAGCATAGTATACTCATTCAGGTGACGAGCTGTAGCTGTTTGTGGAAGCTACAGGGACTTTGCTTGTAGATGCTTCTATCTTTTGGATTCCAAAGTCACTATCTATCAGTTGTAGGGCATGTTGCCCATTTCTATTTAGAGACATCTTTTACATTTCAGTTTTCAGACTTTAGCATGTATGGTTTCAGTATTCGTTTTACTTATCCGTTGTGGGATGGTAGTGAGGAGTTTTCCTCCAGCCTTTATTTACTCTATTGTGATGGTTATTCGTTTTACTTCAGTATGGTGAATGGTGTTATTTATTTCTTCATTACACTTGTTGCATGTTAATCAGACTTAAATTAAAATTTGGCAACTTACTTTTTAATACTAGGTGGTTAGTAATAATAAAAATATTTTCGACAGTGATGCTATCAACTGAGCCAACTTGGCATTTTGAATTAATTTAATAAAGGAGTAGCTACCCGGTATTTAATTAGTCGAGGTGTCACATTAAACCAATTAATATTCTAGCTACTCGTTTATGTGGATTTTCGATACCCGGACTTGGCCGCCATACTCCCGTTTTGAGTGTAGTCATAAGTTTAGGTTTTTGTATTAAGGCGGTGAATAGAAAACAACGATCGGCATTTTAACATGCGTCACTTTTCACCCTTGATCAGTCGCGTCATAGAACATTTGTGAAATTTCCTTAAATATATTTGTCATTATCTTTTATGATTACTGGAATGGGTATATACTTACGTTTTTGGTGTTACAAATGTTACCAGGTAAATTTCTAAGCTGAAAGATTTGTTTGTCCAAAATGTTTATGAACGTTATCAGTGCTTCTCAATCCTCCATCAAAAAATATTTTTATATAAATTGTTAGTCTCAACTATTTTTATGGATTTTCGTCAATCCCATTAAACATTGCTTTCATCCAAACCAAACCGCATTGGCGTCACTAATATTACTGTTTAGGGTGCGAGATTACAATTGCACTCATGTATGTCACTTAAGAAATATTAAATTAAGAGATTATGAAGGTAGAGAAATATGTCCCAACATAACCACATACAAACAAATTAAGGATCAGTGGTCTTATTCTTTGCTTTATAGAGTTCAATGCATAGTTGTTGTTTAAGTAATAATATCAAACCTATAAACATTTTTTGGATACTTCCCTCTTGTGAGCATATTAGGAGAAGTGGGTTTTTTTCTGTGCAAGGTTGCAATCGGTGGGTGATTGAATTTTATTAGACGTATCCAGTACAGAGTGTCACGGTGTCGTTGGTATGTCACCGAACAAGTGTAAAACATAAATTGACACAAAATTTAAAGTATTTTGGTCCAATTTTTATGGAAAATTTTTCTTTGGGGGTGGGGTAGGTAAAATTTTCCAATAGCTTTTAAAATTTCGCCACCCCATGCTATCAAACATGCCCTAAAGATTCAAGTCCTTGAGAAAGAGAAGATGTGTGCTACAAGTTATGGGCTTGTATATTTCATCAAAACAATTCAACCATTCGATGGGTGAATTGGAAATCAAAACTTTCAATGGTAGAAACTAAACATACATATATTGATTTTACATATAGTTGAGTTTTTTCACCAAATTTGGAAGAGATTATCTCCACGGTGAGGAAATCATCTCCACCAAATTTGGTGAAAATTTTCAATCATTTACCTCGCGTAAGTTTTTCCCTTGAAGAGGGTTGCTGTTTTTGGATTTTTTTGGGTAATCACTCCTTTATTTTGTAACATATTACTCAAACTTGAATTACTCTCAGTTTATTTCCAAATATCTGGCCATGTTCATACTTATTGCTAACTTCGAGAGGTCCTTATTGAGTACTTGTCATGATCTTTGTGTATATTTGGTGCAAGATGTTATTAACTTTGAGGAGTTTGCCAGTCGTATGACACATGATGAACAACAGAATTTTCCCAAGTATTTATCTCCTGTCAACAATTCTAGACTTCTAGATAGGTTTGTATATTCATCCTCTTTCTAATAGTGGCTCAATGTATGCTACAAGTTATGGGTTTGATCTTTTGTTATGCTTTGTACATTTTCTGTAGATTTATCATATGTATGTGTAGGAAAATAGGCAAATTTTCATGTTACATGGAAGATGGGTCATTTACATTTTTCCGGTTTCCATATTTAAGGGCCTAAGTTAAGGTAATAACTTGTAATAACTTACCTTATTTGCAAACATGTGTTTTGGGTGACTAATTTGTTCTTAAATATATGAATGGATAGCTACAGCTGCTTTAGATATGAGTATTATTTAGTCTTAAACACATATTTTGATATCTACACCTAGATACTGTAGATTTAAAGTTATGCTCACTAATTAAAAGATAGTTGTGTAATAAACACTCTGTTATTATGCCTGACGCCATTTATTACATGTTGGGTTAGAGTTGGTGTACCTTTCACAGTTTAAGGACCGTATCCTTTTTAGCTTAAAAAAGTTGTAATTCATTATATGATTTGGTTTAATTTAAACTTATTGTATGAAATTGTGGGTTTTATGTTCTATGAAATAAAAAGGTGTCAATTACATTATGATAAATTTGAGTTTTATATTTGAGCAAATGTTGTATCATGTTGTACAACAGGGTTATTCTAACTTTTATCTTTTGCATTCTCAGATTAATATGAAACTCTGAAATATGTTTTTTTTACAAATACAAATATGAAATACGTTGCCCTTCATATCTTCAATAATTAAAAAGTGTATCTGAAGTTCGGAGAGACTTCAATCTCAACATAAATTCCAAGTCAACAAAATTTAGATTAGAATCCAACATTTTCTATTCTTGTCTTCTCAAATAAAACCGGACTCGTAGCAATCACTCAAAACTATAAAATTTTCAAATGGTTTCAAAATAACAATTTCAAGCAGTAAAACTATCAGTTGAGTATAGCTAATTGAAAGGTAAAACTTAAAATGGGTTAAGTTGTTTTTTTTTTAATTATGTAGTTTTTTTCTAGAAACTTGTTTGAACTATTATTAATTCAAAAAAACACTCCTAAACTATGCATTAGGTTACAATGACCCCCTAGGGAAAAAAATCTTCATAACACAGTGCATAATATTAGGGAAATTTCACATTGAAACTAGTTTGTTGTGTTTGTTGCATAATTTGCGTAGCAGTGGGGATTTTTTCCCCAGTTAAAAATTCAATGAATATGGAAAAAATACAAAGAAAGCAATAAGATAGTGTATAATGATGGGCATAAAGTGTTTTGTTCCTTGGCTTACTTAAGACATGTAGGTCAATCTCAAGACCCATAAGTTCAAGCAGATTAAGCCGATCCATATCTGGGATATGGACAACACCATCACTAATAACCAAATCAAATTTCTTTTAGCTGGCTCGCAACATCTCCAGTGCCTTGTCTTCTCGATTCATTGTCTCTACTTCTCCAACTATATGGGTATGAAATTTAAATAAAACATGGGAGATTTGTGGATGTGGTCTATCAAGAAAAAGCTTGTGGCATCCTTCCTGAGTGAACATCTATCGAATAGAATGCATAATAAGTCTTTTGGTATTTTTTAGTTTTGTCGTTTTAATGAAATTTCAGTTTTTTGCTGAAGAATAAATATCTTTCTTTAGGCGTGCCATGATATAATTATGTTTAATTTCTCTAGATTCATTTGTAACAACACATCTACTTATATAGGATATGGACTATGGGCATGATAAGCTAGAAGTTACTGTTGTTTATGAACCCAAATTTTGTTGATCTAAACGAAGACTTCCTCTTAGTTGTTCCAGAAGAAAAGAAGGCGAAGGGGATCTTCTTGAAAAGGGATGTATTAAATGGTAAAATCTATGAGAATTATACAATATGTATGCTTTTAATAGCAACCTGATACGAGAATTATACCAACCCAATACGATCTTTATATATTTACATAGCTGACATCATATTTATTTTTGGTTCAATAATATAAAGCACAGTAGCAATGTGGGATATTATTTATGTTATCTTGATCCATGAAAACTATAGTTTTCTATATGATATAATAGAGCCTGGACTGTGTTTAAGGCCTCTCTCTCATAGATTTATATTTGCATTATTTTGATCCATGAAAACATTAGTCAATTACTTTAGAATTAATTTTCCTCGTTGTTGTATATGTCTTATGCATTTGATTTGATTTAATTCAATTTCACTTGTATAAGTGATCAATAATCAAGAAAAGTAAATAAATACATTATAATATAACTATTTTATCTTCTGTAGTATTATGAAACTACTCATAAGCTAAACTTTTCATCTTTCTTTTTGCATGAGAAAATGGAAGAAATCATTATCCATTACACACCTATTAAGTACATAACTCTGCTTGCAAATAAATTTTTTGAACTGTTACATTACATGCCATCATACAGAGTCCTTAAGACATTGATTAATACCCTGCTAACTTTTTTATATCAGAAGCATAACTTTATTAGTTTATTTTTTCGTATTATGTTTATGGGTTAATGTCTCTAAAGATTCATGAAAATGGACTTTTGGGAAATTTAAGAGGTCATGTAACACGTGTAAAATCTCTCTTCGTGACCTTTCGAATTTCCCAAAATTCAAGTTTGAAAGGTTAATATTATCTTTCGTATTAGGTACTTTATGATCTTTAATTAACTACAATGAAATATAATATTGAGTTGCGTAAGTATTTGATTAAGACATCGAGCAAATGGAACATCATTATTACAGATATCAACTTCCCGCGTATTTTACCATCCACATAGTAAGCAAAGAGGAAAATGAAGAGAGTGAATCCGATCCATATTAACCTCGTATTGTTACTTTTCTTCAGGAGCTACCTGAAGGCAGTTGGTATTGTTCGCACTTCGCACTGCACTTATGAGATTCGCAAAGATATAATATATTCATTGATTATAATTTTAAAACATATTTTATTGGGGGTAATTGTATTCAGATGTTATATTCGATGCATTTTGTAAAATCACTCTATTTAGAGTGGAAGCTCAAATCAAAATGTCAATGTTGAATATAGTGTCCTTATTTTTGTGGACTATTTTTTTATATGTTCTTAGGATTTGAATAGTGCGATAAGAATAATTGAATATGTTTAAATTCAGGACATGATACCTATATATATATATATATATATATATATATATATATATATATATATATATATATATATATATATATAGTACTGCTCTTGTGCGGACCGATTCGTATTTAAAGAATGCGGACCGGACATGTGTCACCTGGCGGTGAGCCCAGAAAAGAGAGAGAGTATGCCTATAATTTAGTCGATAATTTCTAGGCTCACCGCCAGGTGACCCATATCCGGTCCGCACTCTTAAAATATTGACTGGTCCGCACAAGAGCAGTACTATATATATATATATATATATATATATATATATATAGTACTGGTATATTACTAACGGACCTTTGTCGTTACAAAATCAGACAAATACAAAACATGTGCAATAAGGTAATCGAGGGATTATAACATGTTAGCCTGAAAATATACCTAGGGGATGAATATTTTGGAGTTTTTCTATGAAGAGAATGAATATTTAAATTAATTTCTGCAAGGCACGTTCTGGGAACGTTGTCTTTTAGGCAAAATTTCTCCCAATTTGGTTCAGACAAAACTGGGAGTACACTATGGGTTTTATACAATATGCCTTCAGGATACAATGTAGTGTATGGACAGTTGTTTAATACAAACTATGTACTATTTTATCAAACCGAGAACACTCTGAATTTATAATCTGATAATACCAAAATTTAGAGGACGAAGAGAGGAGAAATTAGCAATTTTCGGTGTCCAAAACAGAGGCCTGGAACTCTTTTTATAGCCATTTATGTGACTGTTCTTCAATAGTCACAGCTCTTCATGTAACGTCTCAGCAGCAACCATTGGATTGTGCCTGTTTGGAATATCTTCGATCTAATGGTTCAGATTAGGCGTCCCCTCATAAGCGAATGGACATCCCCTATACGAAACACTACGAGTTCATCTAACGGCTTTGATCAAGTTATTTCGGATATTAAACCCTTTTATCAGATCATTTAATCGCAGCCTTTGGTCTGTTTTACTTCGTCAAAACTTTAGGCTCCCACTACGAAGCGCCAACTATGTGTCAAAGCACGCAATGCACTATAAGCCGCCCAATCGGCCTTTCGCATGCCGCGTGTCGCGTTTACACGTGTCATGTGTCGCGTGTCGCGATTGGTGGTGCTTAAACACCATCGCAATGCGTAGGATCATAGCCTCTTGTTGACTTGTAAACTAAGAATCTTAGTTGTCCTTTAGTTGATATACCACTACTTTTGTAGTAATATTCCAATGTGTGACTTTAAGCACTCCCATATCGTTCACATGCATTTGCTTATGTTTCTACCTTCTAAAAATAAAACCCAAACTAAAAAATTAAAACACCAATTCCACTGTGCCTTTTCCAATATTTTTACACATATCAGGTACATGAAGTACATCAATAAGAGTAAAAGTCTTTCCAGAAGTTAATTTCAATTCCAGTGTGCCTTTTCCAACTACATTAGTGCAAAATATTATTTGCCATCTTCACTTCTTTTCCATCAATTTCTTGATATATTTTTAATGAAGAGCGGTCTTTGCATATGTGGACCTTTGCGTCGATATCCATCCACCATACACTTTCATTTTCAATTGAATTTGCTATGCATACAGTAGCAATAATATCTTCAACATTGTTGGTTTCCTTTGACCCTTGTTTTTCCTTAAATGCCTTCTTTTTAAGACGACATTCTCCAAAATATTGGCACGGTTTCTCACAGAAGAAACATTTTCCCTTCTTTTTCTTATTTGCACCTTGATTCTTGATTCTTGAATTTTGAATCATTCTTTGCTTTAAATTTTGAGTTTTTGGTAAAATTGGATTTTTTTTCCTCAGCTATATTGGCTTTTGAATGACCCTTACCTTGTTCATCCTTCTTTTCTCGAATACGAGTATCATCTTCAATATGAAGGTGACGAAGAAGGGATTCCACGGTATAAGTCTTCTCATCATGATTGATTTTCTTCTTAAATCCATTCCAAGAGGATGGAAGTTTTAAAACAATCACCCCTACTTGAAATTCATCTTGAAGATTAATTCCAGTGGCTTTGAGGTCACCAATAATCTGTTGGAGTTGATGTGCTTGTGCACCGACAGATTTATCATTACTCATTCTAAAATTCATATAGATTGAAATCAGAAACTTACAGCTGATTGCTTCCTCATTTTGATACTTTATCTCCAAAGCCTTCCATAATTCCTTTTTCGTAAGAATCATTCGATGAGCGCTATAAATAGTTTGAGACAAAGCATTGAGGATGTGTCCTCCACACATAAATTCATCTTCTTTCCTCTTCACACATTTTTTCTTTACTTCTTCGGTGTCTTCGAGTGTGGGCTCGGGAATTTTCTCAACATTTTCATCTAGAATGTATGCTACTTTTAGTGATGTGAGGAAGAACATAACTTTCTCTGGCCAATGGGTGAAATTTCTTCCATCGAAATGGTCGAGTTGGATTAATTCTTGACTCATGACTTCGATAGATTGTGACACTATTGCTTCCATTTGAGTGGAGTAATTAGTAAGAATTTTGGCCTAAAACTTTTGGAGCTTTGTTATGGAAAGAACGAAATATTTAAATTAATTTATGTAAGGCACGTTCTGGGAACGTTGTCTTTTAGGAAAAAATTCTCCCAATCTAGTTGAGACAGAACTGCGAGTACACTATGGGCATTATAAAATTTGTCTTCTGGGTACAATGCAATGTATAGACAGTTGTTTCATTCAAACTATATACTGTTTGATCAAACCAAGAACACTCTAAATTTTTAATCTGATAATAGAAAAATGTACAGGATGAAGAGAGGAGAAATTAACAATTTTTGGTGTCCAAAACACAGTCCTGGAACTCTTTTTATAGCCATTTATGTGTCTATAAGTGCCAGTGCGCGTCAACGCACACAATGCGCCCTAAGTCACACAATCACCCTTTCGCGAGCTACGTGTCGCGTTTCACAATTGGTGTTTCTTAAGCACCACCGCAATGCGTAGGATCATAGCCTTTTGTTTGACATGTCAACTAAGAATCTTAGTTATCCTTTAGGTGATATACCACTACTTTTTGTAGTAATCTTCCAATGTGGGACAATGTGGGTATCACTCCCATATCTTTCACACCCATTTTCTCATGTTGCTTCCTTTTAAAAATAAAACCCAAACAAAAAAATTAAAACACCAATTAATATAATAAAAATTACAACTAAATATTCTATAATATTATATTAATGTTGAAATTTATCCAACATTCCCCCACCAATTTCACTATACACAAGAGAGGATACAAAGGATCGATTACAAAATAATAATAAAAAAATTTTGGCACTATCACTGAAATCTAGTACATAAATGAGAAGTGTCTTCCGGACTTGAACTGCCATATAGTGTAAACAATTCAAAGCTCCATCAAGGTATTGTGGTGAACTTGTCTTGAACCAAGGACCCTTTGAGACGAGCCGAAACTATCACGCATACTGATTTATGAGTTTTAGAGGTGTTCTTCTAACATGCACATTTTTGGCCTTGTGTTAATCCTGATTTCACGAGCGCTTTAGGAACGGTCTTGATTCCATAGAAAGCGGCTACACTTTCGACACTCATATAGGTAAATCAACTTTAGTGATTCTGCGAGTCAAACTTATATGATTTATTAATAAGTAATCTCCATCCTCTAACATGTAGAAAACCAACACTTGGCACATAGGAATGGAACTTTTGTATAAAATTCCTAGTGTTCCATAACTACAATTTAACTTGTTTGTACCACATTGAACTCTATCTATATTTTCAAGATATGAGTTAGGTTCCCATTAAATATAGTTGTGTTATTTAATAGACCTTAGTCCCATTCCTTTTGAGGTGATATATATCATCTCCATAATAAGACCTTTAGTCAGAGGATCTGCTAAATTCTTGTTCGTTTTAACATAATCAACTGTAATTACTCCTTCCTTGAGTAATTTTCTTATAATTTGAAGCCTCAGACTAAAGTGTCTAGATTTTCCATTCTAAGTTTTGTTCGAAGCTTTATAAATTGTGGCTTGGTTATCACAATTTATCATAATACAAAGAGGTGGCTTTTACATAAAGGAATATCATACAACACATTTCTAAGCCATTCTTCTTCTTCACATGTATCTGCTAGGGATATAAATTCAGATTGCATCATTAAATTTGGCACCTATGGTCAGCCCAGTAGCTTTCCAAGGAACCTAGATTCATAAACAAAACTTTGAGAAAAACTAGGTTTTGGGTTCCAAAAATAACTCACACAAAAAGTCTGGGATTTGTGAATTGTAAAAACAGAGTTTTAAACCCTCAAAAGGATGGAAAATAAACCAAAAAACACTCAAAACGTATTCCATTAAAACCAGTGTTTTCTCCACTCGAAATATAGTAGCCTCACACCCTTTATATAATGAAAATCAAGGCGGTGATGTGTCAAGGCAAAACTTCTCGTTCGAACAAGAAGCGACGCCGTTCAAGCGAGATTTGATCTCGTTATAATGAGAAACGATGTCGTTCGAACGACATTGTGCACGTGTCACTTTTTGTACAGTTTTTTATGAAACTTGGAAACCTCAAAACTACTACTATTTACGAGATTATAAAAGTTTATCCAAACCTTTTATGAATAAAATCATTTAAAATCCATTCAAAAATTATTTTTCATAAATAAAAAAATATTTTTCCTTTCATAAAAATATCCCAACACTTTTTATGCAAAATGTAAATGGAACTAAAACACATTTACCGAATTTGTCCTTGTTGGGCATGATTTTTGAAGTTGTCTTCAAATTCGGATCGTCTTTGAAGATGAGATCTTCTCAATTCTTTGATGACTTGTATAGGTATATGACATAGTAAATTGATAATGGACAATAATGTCCTTACAAATCTCCCCCTATGTCTATGTCGGTACAAAATAAAAATATTCGAATTATCAAACAATGACCTATACAAATCTACCCTCCCAAAAACTCAAATATGGAAAGATAAACTGAACACGTCTTCAAACTTGTCTTCAACAATCAACTTTTCAAATATCCAAGATTTTCTCATTAGGGTGTGAAATCCAAACATCTTCAATTGTACCTACACACATGAGATAGAGCAAAAACCACGTGACGTATCGAGTTTGAAATTATATAAACATAAAGCAGGTAAGCATAATCAAAACTCCCCCATGAAATCATAATTCGTTCTCCCCCTTTTTATTTGTTCTAAATAGACAAGGAAAAGAATAAACCAAATAAATAAAATTGGGGTGTCATGGTAAACAAGTAAACAAACTATTTTTTAATTTTTCAATTTTTTACACAAAAATAAAAAATATGATGTTACAAAAAAATGACAGACCATGAATTTATACTCAGACAACCAAATCATGGAAATGGAATGAATGGGTGTGAACAAATTCGATAAGAAAATTAACTCAATCATATCATATGTTCAAGATGGATAAGTTTACTCCTAATGAATGAACATCAAAAGTAGTCCTTAGGTGTAGAATTTCTTGAATTTAGGTGGCATTGCCTTAATCATATCAACAAATCGAAGTATAAATGATTTCCACCCCAATAACGTCCAAAACTATGTAATGTTTTTTTTATGACTTTCAAGGATGTGCAAATCGTATTGAATTTTCCAACCAAACTCCTTCATATATAATTTCTTTTTGAGGTGATCTAAATTCTCAATCATTGGAGAATTGGTGAATAAACCTAATGGCCCATTTTTGGCATATATATCTTTTTATTGGATTTTAATTTTTTCGGGATCTTTTAAATCTCATTGGATCCCGAATAATTTTCAATTCCTCACTTTTTTAGGTCCATTTAAATGGTGGCTTAATCGCAAAGGATAAATGAGTACCATTCGTATCCCCTAACCGTTTTTCAAAATAAAATACACAAATCTCATAATCGGTTTATAACATGCACTACTTTTTATCACGGTTTATCGCATTTGGTTTTTTGTATTGATAGAATTGAAGCGGAAACACTCAACCAACATGTGATAGACAAGAACAAACATCAAACAAATCCGTTCATGTGAGAAATAAAGGACAAATAGAGTCAATCATGTAGGTAGTAACACTATATCATCTCAAAGACTCCAAACTTTATAAAGCACATGAATGACACAATATATTGTCTCAAAACACTATCAAATAGTCATATGGATATGGCATGAAGTTGTGACTTGGTCATCCTAAGTGTGCATTTATATAAGGTTAAAACAAACTACAAATCTCTTTTTGAATTTTTCAAAATATTTCTAAGAACAGAAAATCTGTTTGTATTTTTCAAACACTATTAAGAAACCACCCAGCAGTACCATTAATATATAGCAAGAAGAAATAGGGATTGTGAACAGAATATTATTCCATGGGTCATTCGAAGGAGATGTCATGTCGTTCTAATGACAGGCTATCTCGTTAGAACGAGAAAGTCAAATTTTTCTAGATTACACAGAAAGACATGCAGTTTTGTCCAATGAAAAAATTCATAAAAACAGTTCCTAGAATGGGTAAATAGTTCCAAAATGGTGCTAAAATAGTACCAAAAATAAGAAAATAAAATAAAATACAAATGGTACATACTAACAATAGGCAAACGTGTCATCATGTAAATCACCCAATGCTAGCAAACATGTTTAGACCTCAACCGGGAAGTGCAGTGGAGTTCTCCAAAGATGGTGACATCTTTTGAAACAACTCCGTTAAATCATGTGAATTCTTGACCAAAAACTTTACTTGGTCTCGAATATGTGAAAAGTCTCTATAATTGTGTGCAAGCAAAGTGTTATAAGTGGGTGCATGCACATGAGCATGTGTAGTGGCATAACTTGGCACGAAACCCAACTTAAAACAAAATTCCCTAAGGTGTCCTCGCTTTTTTCAATGGGAGCAGACATAAATCGGCCTAGTAATTAATTTTTCAAAAATTTTAGGATGTGTTCTCCTAATGGGAATAGGATGCCTAGGTGCATTGGGGTGAGAAACACGTGAATCAATCACCAAAGTGGGAATCGGCTCGAGTGAAACAAAAGACGTGGACGCACTATCATAACCTTTTCCTAAACTCTCATCACCACCTAAAACGGGATTAAGAACCATCATTTCAACCTTATTAGAGGCATTCTCTAAAGGGACTTTGACCTCCTAGGCACGTTCGAGATCACTCTCGAGTTGGGATACACATATCGTCAGACTAGACACCGTGTTGGTTAAGTCACACTTATCCCTTTCCAACACTTCCTTCTCTCTTTAGGAATATAAAACCCGACGACCTAAATATCTATTGTACCATTTTGTTTTCAACGTCTCGGTGTACAAATACCTAAATAATTTTTGGATCTCACTTTCATCTCCACTCTTAAACTCGTTCTCATTTCCACTAGAAACACTTGACTCATCATCGTCGCTCTTGTGGACATTATCATCGGGGGTCAAAGTGGGTGAATTCACTGTAATACCCCGTATTTTTATGCTATATTTAATTTGGGGATTTATTTAAAAAAAAAAATCAGGAAATTAATTATGTTATAATTATTAACGTGACTAGAGTTAGTAATTATGGAAAAATTGTTGAATATTACTAATGAGCATAGTAATATGTTATATTGGTTATAATGAATGTCATAAGTAAATTAAATGACTATTTCGGAAAAATTAAGTCGGGACGTGCTCGTGTCGCGTCGGGACTAATTATGTTAATTAAAAAGTGAATATTTTATAAGTTGTCCGTATGGTCATTTTGAGTGCGCCAACGCGTCCGGAAGGGTCGAGATAGTCAGAAAAGTGTACCTGGGGGTTTAGTTTGGGTCTCGGGATGTTTTTAGGCTTAATTAGTGACCCGGGAGGGCGTTTTGGTCATTTTACATATTAGGGTAATTAAACCCACGAATTTCAGCCATCCTTAGCAGCCATTTAAGTCAGCCTTTTAGGGTTAGATCATTCAGAACCCTAAGACGGCTAGTGGAGAAGAGAGGAGAGACCTTGCTAGGTGATTCAAGGCCAAAAACACCACCTTTTGCACCACCGTCACCACCAACGCGTAGATCGCGAGGAGGAGAACGCAGCCACACCAATATCAGCAGGAAACCAGACCTCTGAAATCCCAGGCAAGTGTTTAACTTGTGTATTTTCGTTGGTGCAATAATCATGTTAGTGTAGGAATGATTAAGAGTATAATCCATGGAAGAAAACCAAAATTTAATAGGGATTTGCATGTAGAAATCATATGAACCTTATTCTGGAAATTAAGATGTGAAGTAGATGTTTAACCCACGAAATTATGATGATTTGTTAGAAGAAATTTCTTGAGAAAACTGATTAGAACAAAGGTTAAGAAAACTGTAGGGTTCTTGATGATTAGATGAAATATTAGGTTGTTTAACCATGTTTATTGATGTATATACGCATGCTAATCGTTAAAGATACCTTGAATTATGTTAGGATGTTAACAGTAGACTTTTTGGGTCAATTAGAGTTGGAAAATATGAGTTTTGATGAAGAAACTTACGCAATCCCGTGACTGCAATTTCTGCAGAATTTTCACAGACCTGCTCGATCGATCGATCGACCCTAGAGGGTCGATCGATCGAAGGTTCGATCGGTCGACCCTAGACGTCGATCGATCAACCCTCCCTGGCAGCCTATTATTTCCCTTGTTTAATTAGTCGAATTAATTTATCGTGGAATAAACCTTGGGCTTTCTAAATAAAATGATTTGGGAGATATTGAGGACCAGTAGGGTATATGAACCTATGTTAGAACCTTTAATCTTCAACGAGGAGGGTAATTATGGGATATTTACTTTAGGATGTTAGATTTATGAAACTTAAGGGTGAGGTGCGTAAGAGAGTTACGTTGGAATCAAATAAAGTTATTTACTGAATTTTAGATTTGTAAGGTTATAACCCATGAGTATTAAGTAATGAGTGAGAAAACTCTTCGAGTTAAGGTTAGAGACGAAACCTTATACGTAATCATGATGATGAGAAATTAAAGATAAATGTTATGACTATGGGTTACGAGAGAAACCTATATTAATATAATGGAATGGGTATATTTATATATTGTGTGTACATATATTATATTCATGTGAAAAACGTACCCGCGCTACTTGCTATCCCTGAGGTTACCGCGCTGGGACAATCGTACTCTGTGATGCCTTTGGGGGATATCGATTTGTACCCTAGAAGATACAGATCCTAGGTACGGGCTATTAGATTGATAGTCGGACGGTCCTAAGAGACGTGTGGGTATGTACTGACCTCTTGGACTTGGAATCTATGCTTCACCTCAACGTTGTTTTGTTTATGTTAATACAGTTCGAGAGCGATTCCGAACTTGTATTCCCTTTGTGTGAACGATACAGGGATTGGATAGCAGAGTATGCCCGCACCATAAATTAGTTGGGGTGCTGTTGTATATATATTATTCGAGTAGTTAATATATATATATATGGTGATAAACTTTAATATGCCTACTATAATGTGTTAAGTGGGACTTAGTTGTTGACGCAATTATAAATATTTATTTTGTGAAAATATGAGAAAACACTGAGAAACCTTATAATTTAATGAAGCTAAAACGAGAGGAGTACTTCAGATTGAAAGTTATATTTTTATAAAACATTGTCCTCGTCCGGTTTTGTATACATATGAATAAGTTAAGATAAACGAACCATTGGGAAGGTTAGTACGATAGGAGTGCACATTAGAAGAGAGGTGAGTATTTCTCAAGAGAGAGACGAACTAATATGATGTTGCATTGGCCTGTATCAATTTAAATACTTGCTTAACGTATTCTAAAATCAAACACACTTTCGGGCCCTGAGCCGTTTCCTTTTTCTCTCTCTCTCTTGTATATATATGTATATTTTCAGGTGCCCAGCCACAGGGGCGTCTTGCTTAGGATTCTTTGAGAAGAACGAGCTGCAGCTTAGGTGGGAGTTGCAGGTCCCTTGAGTAGACGGCTTCTGTCATTGACTCCACTCTTATTACTCTCATTTATGCGGCACGTGTCGCCCTTTTCATCATTTCATTTATTGTTGGGGATTTTTATATTTCAGTTATTCCAGTATTGTTTATGGGATTTGTTTCATGATGGTTTATGATTTTAGTTTTATATTATTGACACTCGTTTGGTGAATGTATGGTTTTATTTAAATTTCATGGTGTGATTCTCTATTGTAGAAATGTTGTTTTGTATTAATAAAAATCTTTTCTTTAAATTAAAATTTGGAAGTTCGTATGAAAAATGTTTTTGACACTTAGTTTAATTATTTAGGGTGTTAAATTGGAAAAATTATTTTTATCGACAGTGATGCTGAGAATGAACCAACTGTTTACCTTGATTTAATTTAATAAAGGAGTGATCGCCCGGTATTTAATTAGGCAGGGTGTCACAGGTGGTATCAGAGCATCAGGTTCTAGTGTCCATAGGATCTGTACGGCTTATTTTCGCTTTCAGCTTAACGTTATTGCTATAGAGCCCTATTGTTAGGACTGTTGTATTCTTGCTTTTACGTTTAAGTCTTCAACTGTTCGAGATTTCTTGATAACTGTAGACTGATAAACTTGTTCATCTTTCAGATGCCTCCGAGACGTGCTCCAAAAGATAGGCGTGCCCAAGCCGAGCAGCCAGCAGCTCCGGCACCAGGCACTATGAATGCGAATGAGGTAGCCGCCATCGTTGCTCAGGCGGTAAATGCCGCGATAGCGGTGATTCAGCAGGCTCCACCACAAGTCCAGGCAGTGGCCCCGGTACCAGCACAGCTTCCATCGGCATGGGAGAGGGTTCGGGATGCTTTTCAGAAAGCACATCCCCCTGAGTTTTCTGGTAGCTCCGATATTATTACTGTCAGCCAATGGAAGAAAGACATCCAGTGGCACCTCCGTATGTATGAGTGCACCGAAGTGCCGAAGCAGCTATTGGCCTCTTTCAAGTTGGTGGGAGCCGCATTACAGTGGTGGGAGTCCACTACTACTTTGGAGGAGAGGGACACGATCCCTATTCAGATGTTCTGGGAGCGGTTTGACTGCAAGTACTTTCCACCCGCAGTGCAGACTGAGATGAGGCGGAAATTACTAAATCTGAAGTAGGAGAACCTTACTGTAGCTCAGTATGAGGAGGAGTTCACGAGACTTCTCACTATTGTGCCGGATGAGGCACCCACTGAGAGCAAGAAAATTTTACTGTTTGTCGACGGGTTAGCTTGGAGGATCCGTCAGCACCTTATTGGGAATCTATCCCTGAGTACTTTCACTGACGTACTCAATGCAGCGCTACTACATTGCCAGGATCACCGCTTCCATCTTCAGGGAAGCAAGAGAGCAGGAGAGTCCAGCCAGCAGGGCAGGACCGGGGGTAATAGTGCCAGTGGGGCACCAACTCAGGGACAGACTCGTCAGCACGAGCAGAGTTCCCATCAGAGGGACCCTGCTAAACGATTCCGTTCAGGTGATTCTAAGCAGGGATTCGGGGGATTCAGGCAGGGCCATCAGGGTCAACCTAATCAGCAGGGCCAGCAGGGCCAACACCGACCGCAGGGACAGCAGCAGGGACAGCAAGGCCAACAGCGTGCACATCAGGGCCAACAGGGCCAATGGCGTGGAGGTAACGGCCAGCAGGGCCGTGGTCAGCAGGGACAGAGGGTATGTAATTTCAGGGGCCGGTGTTTTGTGTGTGGCAAGCACGGTCATAAGCGTCAGGATTGCCCAGAGGGCGATAGGGCCCCACCGCAGCAGGGAGCCCGTAATGAGCCATAGAGACCACTCTTTCCACCTGCCCTTCCAGCCCCAGCCCAGGTGCCAGCCCTACCAGCCATCCCAGCAGCTCCAGTGCAGCAGGGGCAATTACAGTATGGACGTGTCTATAACGTCCACCAAGCAGCAGCTCCACAGGCACCACCCGCGATTGAGGGTATATTTCCTATCCATGGTACTATGGGTAAAGTTTTGTTTGATACGGGGGCAACGCACTGTTTTATAGCTACGCATTTTGCGAAGTCCTTAGGATTGTTAGCCACAGCAGAGAGCACCGTGACGTGTGTCGACTCACCTTTAGGGATTGGGTCGCTTATATTCTTTATATGCCGAGGAGTAGGGATAGAGATTGGTAGCTTGGTACTGCCTGCAGACATGCTAGTCTTAGACATGCACGAGCATGACTTGATTATTGGTATGGATTGGCTCGCATCTTATAGAGCCATGATTGATTGCTTCGGTGGGAGCATTGTTTTTTCCATTCCGGGACAAGAGATGTTTGTAGTAGCGATGCCTCGCCC
Source organism: Sambucus nigra (assembly GCA_949130495.1). Classification (NCBI taxonomy): domain Eukaryota; kingdom Viridiplantae; phylum Streptophyta; class Magnoliopsida; order Dipsacales; family Adoxaceae; genus Sambucus; species Sambucus nigra. Next base: position 558,424,191 of record OX422215.1, on the reverse strand, counting down.
AGAGGGAGGTTCGACCGCTCATTTATATTACATTGAGGAGGATACCTCTAAGGAGGTTGTGATTCCTTTGGATTCGATCCCAGTTGTTAGGGAGTATTCCGATGTGTTTCAGGAGATACCAGGCCTACCGCCCAGTCGTGAGATAGACTTCGTTATAGATTTATTACCAGATACGAGACCTATAGCACGCGCACCGTACCGTATGGCTCCGGCAGAAATGCGAGAGCTACGAGATCAGATTGAGCAGCTATTAGGTCAGGGTTTCATTCGTAGGAGTACCTCACCGTGGGCCGCTCCAGTCTTATTTGTGAAGAAGAGAGATGGCTCACTGAGATTGTGTGTGGACTACCGGGAGTTGAACAAGATCACGATACGGAACAAGTATCCGTTGCCTCGAATTGATGATCTGTTCGACCAGTTAAGGGGAGCAACTTTCTTTTCGAAGATAGATCTGAGGTCGGGATACCATCAGTTACGGATTAGAGAGCAGGATGTTTCGAAGACTACCTTCTTGTCGAGATATGGGTCCTATGAGTTCAGGGTGATGTCGTTCAGACTCACAAACGCCCCAGCCGTTTTCATGGACTTGATGAACCGAGTATTCAGAGAGTTCTTGGATTAGTTCGTCATCGTCTTCATAGATGATATCTTGATATATTCACACTCCGAGGAGGAGCATGCCGAACACTTGAGGCAGGTTCTTCAGACTCTACGAGAGCATCAGTTGTATGCTAAGTACGAGAAGTGTGGATTCTGGTTGAGAGAGGTAAAATTCTTGGGCCATGTTGTTTCTGAGCAGGGCATAGCAGTTGACCCGAGCAAAGTGTCAGTGGTGAGGGAGTGGGGGCAGCCCATGACACCGACGGAAGTGCGTAGTTTCTTGGGGTTAGCCGGATACTACAGGAGGTTCATTCGGGGATTCTCCAAAATAGCGGGTCCATTGACGAATCTGACTCGCAAGGGGGTACCATATGTTTGGGATGACGCTTGTCAGTTGGCTTTCGACGAGCTGAAGGACAAGCTTACTTCGGCACCAGTCCTTGCTTTACCGAAGCCGGGTGTAGAGTACCTGGTTTACACAGATGCGTCCTTACGAGGACTTGGGGGAGTGCTTCAGCAGGAAGAGAAGGCTATAGCTTTTGCTTCCCGCAAGCTTAAGCCGCATGAGAAGAATTACCCCACCCACGACCTGGAGTTAGCTGCGGTCGTCTTTGCATTGAGAATTTGGAGGCACTATTTATTGGGCGAGAAATTCCGTTTGGTTACAGACCATAAGTCAATGCAGTACCTGTTCACTCAGCGAGAGCTGAATATGCGTCAGCGCAGATGGTTAGAGTTTGTGAAAGATTACCAGTTCGATATACAGTATCATCCGGGGAAAGCCAACGTAGTTGCTGATGCGTTGAGCCGTAGACCGGTTGACGATGTAGCGGACATCTGGAAAGCAAAGTGGAAGGAGTTGGGTCACCAGGACGCAGTAGCACGTTCGTTCATATCCGTAATGTCAGTCACACCCGAAATTGTTACAAGGGTAATACAGGCGCAGACCACAGACCCGTTTTGCCGGGAGCAGATTGTGCGACTTCTAGCCGAGGGTGCTGAGTCCTATTCTGTTAGTTCGGATGGAGGGTTGCGGTTCAATGGGAGATTAGTGGTTCCAGAAGGAGCAGAGCTACGTCATGAAGTGATGGCTCATTCTCATGGGTCCCGATTTGCAGTACATCCGGGAGGCGATAAGATGTATCAGGACATGAGGCGACAGTACTGGTGGAGTGGGATGAAGAAGGACATCGCTGAATTTGTGTCCAAATGTTCTACCTGTCAGCTGGTGAAGGTGGACCACCAGAAACCATCGGGATTTCTTCAGCCATTGGAAGTACCTGCGTGGAAGTGGGAAAGTATTTCCATGGATTTCATTACAGGTTTGCCTACATCACAGGGGGGGCATGATTCTATCTGGGTGATTGTAGACCGTTTGACCAAGGTGGCTCATTTTCTGCCGGTGCGAACAGATTATACCACGGGTCAGTATGCTCAGTTGTTCATCGCTGAGATCGTCAGATTACACGGGGCCCCTGAATATTGTATCAGATAGAGACAAGATTTTTGTGTCACGTTTCTGGGAAAGTTTTCAGGAGGCTATGGGTACAGAGTTGAGATTGAGTTCAGCTTACCACCCACAGACAGATGGTCAGACGGAGCGTACTAATCAGATGTTGGAAGATATGCTACGCATGTGTATCCTCGATTTCGGAGGAGGTTGGGAGCCACATCTTCCACTAGTAGAGTTCGCTTATAATAACTCCTATCAGTTTACGATTGGCATGGCTCCATTTGAGGCTTTGTATGGCAGGCCTTGTCGTTCTCCAACTTGTTGGCTCGAGGTGGGGGACAACAAGTTATTGGGACCAGAAGTAATCCAGGAGACCTCCGCGAGGATTGAGATAATCAGGAGTCGTATTCGGGTAGCCCAAGACAGACAGAAGAGCTACGCCGATGCGAAACGATTCTTCCGGGAGTTTAATGTGGGAGATCAAGTGTTGTTGCGTGTATCTCCTATGAAAGGAGTGATGAGGTTCGGGAAGAAGGGAAAGTTGGCTCCGAGGTACGTAGGACCATTTCCCATCATCGAGAGAATTGGGCCAGTAGCGTACAGGTTGGGCTTGCCAGAACATTTACATCGCATCCACGATGTATTCCACATCTCGTCGTTGAGACGATACCTTCGGGATGATATGGCCCATACTCACATTGCGATAGATGAGATCGACTTGCAGTCGGATAGCTCTTACGAGGAGAGACCGGTGGCTATTCTAGACTACAGTGAGAGGAGATTGAGGTCGAAGATAGTTCCACTCGTGCGGGTCCAGTGGGAACATCATAATGTGGAGGAATCCACTTGGGAGCGTGAGGCAGATATGCGCGAGAGATATCCAGAGTTGTTTCTACCAGGTATGCCTTATTTTCTGAATTTCGGGACGAAATTCCATTATTAGGGGGGAAGTATGTAATACCCCGTATTTTTATGCTATATTTAATTTGGGGATTTATTTAAAAAAAAAATACGGAAATTAATTATGTTATAATTATTAACGTGACTAGAGTTAGTAATTATGGAAAAATTGTTGAATATTACTAATGAGTAGAGTAATATGTTATATTGGTTATAATGAATGTCATAAGTAAATTAAATGACTATTTCGGAAAAATTAAGTCGGGACGTGCTCGTGTCGCGTCGGGACTAATTATGTTAATTAAAAAGTGAATATTTTTGTAAGTTGTCCGTATGGTCGTTTTGAGTGCGCCAACGCGTCCGGAAGGGTCGAGATAGTCAGAAAAGTGTACCCGGGGGTTTAGTTTGGGTCTCGGGATGTTTTTAGGCTTAATTAGTGACCCGGGAGGGCGTTTTGGTCATTTTACATATTAGGGTAATTAAACCCACGAATTTCAGCCATCCTTAGCAGCCATTTAAGTCAGCCTTTTAGGGTTAGATCATTCAGAACCCTAAGACGGCTAGTGGAGAAGAGAGGAGAGACCTTGCTAGGTGATTCAAGGCCAAAAACACCACCTTTTGCACCACCGTCACCACCAACGCGTAGATCGCGAGGAGGAGAACGCAACCACACCAATATCAGCAGGAAACCAGACCTCTGAAATCCCAGGCAAGTGTTTAACTTGCGTATTTTTGTTGGTGCAATAATCATGTTAGTGTAGGAATGATTAAGAGTATAATCCATGGAAGAAAACCAAATTTTAATAGGGATTTGCATGTAGAAATCATATGAACCTTATTCTGGAAATTAAGATGTGAAGTAGATGTTTAACCCACGAAATTATGATGATTTGTTAGAAGAAATTTCTGGAGAAAACTGATTAGAACAAAGGTTAAGAAAACTGTAGGGTTCTTGATGATTAGATGAAATATTAGGTTGTTTAACCATGTTTATTGATGTATATACGCATGCTAATCGTTAAAGATACCTGGAATTATGTTAGGATGTTAACAGTAGACTTTTTGGGTCAATTAGAGTTGGAAAATATGAGTTTTGATGAAGAAACTTACGCAATCCCGTCACTGCAATTTCTGCAGAATTTTCACAGACCTGCTCGATCGATCGATCGACCCTAGAGGGTCGATCGATCGAAGGTTCGATCGGTCGACCCCAGACGTCGATCGATCAACCCTCCCTGGCAGCCTATTATTTCCCTTGTTTAATTAGTCGAATTAATTTATCGTGGAATGAACCTTGGGCTTTCTAAATAAACTGATTTGGGAGATATTGAGGACCAGTAGGGTATATGGACCTATGTTAGAACCTTTAATCTTCAACGAGGAGGGTAATTATGGGATATTTACTTTAGGATGTTAGATTTATGAAACTTAAGGGTGAGGTGCGTAAGAGAGTTACGTTGGAATCAAATAAAGTTAGTTACTGAATTTTAGATTTGTAAGGTTATAACCCATGAGTATTAAGTAATGAGTGAGAAAACTCTTCGAGTTAAGGTTAGAGACGAAACCTTATACGTAATCATGATGATGAGAAATTAAAAATAAATGTTATGACTATGGGTTACGAGAGAAACCTATATTAATATAATGGAATGGGTATATTTATATATTGTGTGAACATATATTATATTCATGTGAAAAACGTACCCGCGCTACTTGCTATCCCTGAGGTTACCGCGCTGGGACAATCGTATTCTGTGATGCCTTTGGGGGATATCGATTTGTACCCTAGAAGATACAGATCCTAGGTACGGGCTATTAGATTGATAGTCGGACGGTCCTAAGATACGTGTGGGTATGTACTGACCTCTTGGACTTGGAATCTATGCTTCGCCTCAACGTTCTTTTGTTTATGTTAATACAGTTCGAGAGCGATTCCGAACTTGTATTCCCTTTATGTGAACGATACAGGGATTGGATAGCAGAGTATGCCCGCACCATAAATTAGTTGGGGTGCTGTTGTATATACATTATTCGAGTAGTTAATATATATATATGGTGATAAACTTTAATATGCCTACTATAATGTGTTAAGTGGGACTTAGTTGTTGACGCAATTATAAATATTTATTTTGTGAAAATATGAGAAAACACTGAGAAACCTTATAATTTAATGAATCTAAAACGAGAGGAGTACTTCAGATTGAAAGTTATATTTTTATAAAACATTGTCCTCGTCTGGTTTTGTATACATATGAATAAGTTAAGATAAACGAACCATTGGGAAGGTTAGTACGATAGGAGTGCACATTAGAAGAGAGGTGAGTATTTCTCAAGAGAGAGACGAACTAATATGATGTTGCATTGGCCTGTATCAATTTAAATACTTGCTTAACGTATTTTAAAATCAAACACACTTTCGGGCCCTGACCCGTTTCCTTCTCTCTCTCTCTCTTGTATATATATATGTATATTTTCAGGTGCCCAGCCACAGGGGCGTCTTGCTTAGGATTCTTTGAGAAGAACGAGCTGCAGCTTAGGTGGGAGTTGCAGGTCCCTTGAGTAGACGGCTTCCGACATTGACTCCACTCTTATTACTCTCATTTATGGGGCACGTGTCGCCCTTTTCATCATTTCATTTATTGTTGGGGATTTTTATATTTCAGTTATTCCAGTATTGTTTATGGGATTTGTTTCAGGATGGTTTATGATTTTAGTTTTATATTATTGACATTCGTTTGGTGAATGTATGGTTTTATTTAAATTTCATGGTGTGATTCTCTATTGTAGAAATGTTGTTTTGTATTAATAAAAATCTTTTCTTTAAATTAAAATTTGGAAGTTCGTATGAAAAATGTTTTTGACACTTAGCTTAATTATTTAGGGTGTTAAATTGGAAAAATTATTTTTATCGACAGTGATGCTGAGAATGAACCAACTGTTTACCTTGATTTAATTTAATAAAGGAGTGATCGCCCGGTATTTAATTATGCGGGGTGTCACATTCACATGACTCAAAAAATCTACACACATCCCATGAGCTAAACCTTTTTCGGACTCGTCTTTCTCATCATCTCCCTTACTATCACTAAGAGTGGCAGGCATGGCTATTTTCTTCCCCTTTCTCTTAAGCCTAGTAGCACACTCAAAATCCCTATGCCCTTTCCCTTGACATTCAAAACAAATCATATCATCTAAATATTCACCACTCACTTCCTCTTTTTCTCTCTCATTCTCTTTTTCATTGCACTCTGTGGCGTTTTCTTTCTTTTTATTTTTCTCAAATGACTTTTTAGTGAAAGAATTATTTTTGTTCATTTTGAGAAAGTTTTTAAAAAAAATCGCAAACAAGTCCACATCGTCAATGCTAAACTCTGCCTCAAAATCAGACTCATACACTCTCTCTTTCTTTTACTTCCTAAATTGAGTCTTTAAAGAAATGCCTCTATCCTTAGCCTTAATAGTTTGGGAAAACATGTCAATCTCATAAGTTTGTAGGTCTCCTACAAGCTCTTCTAACTTAAGTGAATTTAACTTTCCCAACGAATTCAAAATAGTGACTTTAGGAATGAAATGTTTTGGAAAAGATCTCAAAATCTTTTTAACGACACACGTGTTATCAATAGGCTCACCTAAATTAAAACTCGTGTTAATAATGTCAGAAAAACGTGCATAAAACTCGTCAAAACATTCAGGCTCAGACATGGTAATGGTCTCAAATTGGGTGGCCATATTTTGTAACTTTGATTCTTTAACCGCGTCCGTACCCTCATGTGACAATTGGAGGACATCACATGCCTCTTTAGACATGGTGCACGTCATAATTCGGCGGAAGTCGTGTGGGGTGACATCTCTCGAAATAGCACTCAAACCATGGGAATTAAAATTAGACATTTTCAAATCATCTTCGCTCCAATCCAACACAGGTTTGAAAGAGGTGATGTTATTAGCAGTGATAGTGGGAGGAGTCCACCCTCTTTCACAAAGAATCCAGACTCGTCCGTCAATGGCTTTTAACTGGGATTTCATACTTGCTTTTCAATGGGCTTAATTGGACCCATAAAAAATAGGCATTCGATTATATAAGTTCTCGTTTTGAAACATCGCGACAAACTTTCAAAAATCGGATTTTTTTCAAACAAAAATCAATATCACACAAGCTTGCGGAAAAGAGGAATGCGCGATAAATTAGCGTAACTTGCTCTGATACCAATTTCAAAATGTGTGCCGTGTGCGATATTGAATCAAATAGATTCGAAATTTCTGATACAGACTTATTTAATTGTATGTCAAAATTTACACAAACCAAATACCAATTAAATCAACCCCTAAACATGCATCTACGTGTTAATTCAAATCTCAAATTTAATCAAGTGATGAACAAGCTGACTAAGACAGATTTCAAGAAAAAATCCTCGGAGGGCGAAAACCTTTTATTTCCACTATAATTTGTAAAGGAACGGTTTACAATCGAATTACAACGAAAATATAATTTGACTTATGAAATACCCGCAGGTGTCGGTTAGTAGTCGTCAACCCAGGAACACCGCAGCACTCCCTATGACACACAGTCGATCAGCCCAGTACCTCCCGTAAGTGGCACCTATGGTTAGACCAATACCTTTCCAAGGCACCTAGATTCAGTAGAAAAACTCCCTGCAAAACTATGCTTTGGGTTCCATAAAAAACTCACACAAAATTCTGGGATTTGTGAATTGTAAAAATAGAGTTTTGAACACTCAAAAAGATGGAGAATAAACCAAAAAACAATCAAAACGTATTCCGTTAAAACTAGTGTTTTCTCCACTCGAAATATAGTAGCCTGACACCCTTTATATAATGAAAATGAAGGCGGTGACATATCAAGGCAAAAACATCTCGTTCGAATGAAAAGAGACGTCATTCGAGCGAGATCTGATCTCATTTGAATGAGAAACGACGTCGTTCGAACGACATCGTACACGTGTCACTTTCTGTACAGTATTTTATGAAACTTGGAAACCTCAAAACAAAGATTGTTTTTCATAAATAATTTATGAATAAAAAAAAATTATGAATAAAATTATTTAAAATCTTTTCAAAAATTATTTTTCATAAATAGAAAAATATTTTACCTTTCACAAAAATATCCCCACTTTTTATGCAAAATGTAAGTGGAACTAAAACACATTTACCAAATTTATCCTTGTTGGGCATGATTGTTGAAGTTGTCTTGAAATTCGAATCATCTTTGTAGATGAGATCTTCTCAATTCTTTGACGACTTATATCGGTATACGACATACAAAATTGATAACGGAAAATAATTTCCTTATAGAGGAAGTCCACGAGGAGTCTCTCACCAGGCTAAAGAAGATGATCGTTTCACCAAATACTATGACTCCTCCAGGTGCAGGAATACTCGTGTAGTTATACCTCACATCCACCATGAGGTCCGTTGGAGCTCTGTTATCGCAGGAGATTGATGGGCAGGAACGACCAGTCTACTACCTTAGTAGAATCATACATTGGACAGAGGTTATAGTAGCTTGGAAAGGAATTGTTTAGCCTTAGTCTTTGTAGCACAAAAACTTATACATTATATGCTGTCTTTTACAATTCATATTGTAACGAGATGTGATCCTATTAAGTTTTTGTTAGCAAGAACTATATTGATTGGTAGGGCAGCTAGGTGGTTCCTCACCCTCTCAGAATATGACTTGAAATGCATAGTCCCTTGTGTAATCAAAAGTCAATCATGTTCATACCTCTTGGCAATCTTTCCATCTGGGATATTTGAGTCACCACGAAAGAGCATTCCAGGAGATGATTTACAAGCCAATAACTTAAACGCAAGCGAAGAGGAATGGACGATGTAGTTCGATAGATCTTTAGCGGAGAAGAAAGGAGGAGTAGGGATTATTCTTTCAAGAGATACAGAAAAAATTTGTCTTTCCTACAAGATAGATTTCCCTTGTTCCAACAATGAAGCAAAATATGAGGCATTGGTGTTGGGGTTGCTAGAGGCCCTTCAAAGGGGAATTATGTATCAAGGGTGATTCGAACTTAGTGATTCAGCATGTAAGTGGAGAACATATGTTGAAACACCTCAGTCTGGCACCTTATAGAACAATCATTCAGAATCTTCTCAACCAGTTCCATCGAACCAAGATCAAGAGGCATCCACGAATAATGAACCTCCATCCAGACGCCTATGCCACCATCGCTCAAAATATGATCATGAGAAGTTATACGACCACATTCGTGATTCAACGAAGAATAACTCCCTCGGTGATACAATCAATTCTGCCAATGGAGGATGACTCTAACTGGAGGGGAGAGATCAGAAAGCAATTAGAGTCTGGGGAATGAGCAATAGTGCTTAGAGGATTAGCCCAATACTTTACAAATCAGGGAAACCTTTACTTCAAAAATAAAGGAGGATGGTTGTCCAGATGCATCGGTCCATAAAAAGAAGAGCGTAGATTAAAGAAAACACATGAAGAGCACTGCGAAATAATTGAGATCCATCTTATGAGAGAATTTAAAGGGAGGGATACTTCTGGACTAGAATGAAGAAGGATGCAGTAGAGCAACAATGGTAGTGTGATAAGTGCCAACTGTTCTTCGAAGTAGCTAAATTCCATTTCATTGAAGCTTAACCAGATTGGAGGCAGCCCTATATTGACTTCATTAAAGATGGAGTTGTCCCAATAGAGAAGATTGATGCGATGAGACTCAAACGAAGGGTCCCAAGGTTCTACGTTCAAGAAAGGCAGCTTTATCGAAGAGGGTACTTCAATAGGCCATTGTGTTGCATCAAAAAGGAGGAACAAGTTGAAGTATTAAAACAAGATCATGACCCAGCTCACATAGGAGGAGCACAGTTGTATGACCAGCTGATGATGTTGGGGTACTATTGGCTAACGATGGAAAGAGACTCTACTGAGTTTGTTCGATAATGTGAAGCTTTCCAACTTCATGGAAATATGATATATGCTCCATCGGTGGATCTACACTCTCTGGAAATAACTTACCCTTTTCACACTTTGGCGTTCGACCTGGTAGGGGAAATACATTTGACGCGACTCAGAAAGTGTCTCTAATGTGCATTCACTCTTGGCTCAAGTGCAAGCCTATCGTATTAGTAATAAACCCGATAAGTCAGGATCGTATCCACGGGGAAGTAGGACAACAGAGCTGTGATGACGTTGGATAGATAAAGAAATCCTAACTCTAACTCTAAAAAGTAAAAGGAAAAATCATTTGATTTGTGGAATGACTAATCTATATGAAATTATGAAAATATGAAATTATATTAAATTACCTAAAATACTGATGAAGAATGATTTAAAATAGTAAAATATATGATAAGAAAAATAGGACAGGAATACAATCCCCTAACCCTAGTGTATTATAGGTAAAATACTAATCGTAAATTTAACTGATTAATTAGACCCAGAATTTAGTACTCCCAAGCATTACGGTACGAGGTTCAAACCCACGTCATACTTAATCTTAGGATGAGTAAATCGGTCTCGTGATAGTAATGCTCGAATTGCATTCTAAAGCATCCAGGTTACCCCGAGGCAAACGAGATCTAATTATCTACAATTGTCATGTTCCTACGTGATACGGTCATAATCAATTACTAAATTCAGAGGATTAATGTTATACACATGCAATTATCACATCAGGCTGGGTTCATGTATCCCGACCTTAGAAAATCTATCCTAGCATGCTTAATCTAATGAAAATAATTTTGGAATTGCAGAAAACCGTGATTAAACTAATGAAAATTTGTAGAATGATGTAGAAAGGAATTGCACTGAAGAAAAGTAACTCCTAATCTTACCAAAGCAGTAAAAGCAGTAATTAAGAACACTTGGAATCACAACAATCTGATTAATCTTCAATCTTCAAATTAAATGAATAAAGTATAACAACAATCTGATTAATCTTCAATCTTGAAATTAAAAAATAAAGTATCTCTGAACTAAGGTTTTCTGGAAAGAAGGGAAAATTATACTAATTTTTTGTGCTAAAAACAATAATAACTGGGGTTTATATACCCTACAGAATTTCAGGAGTTTTAGTTACACTAGGACTCTCCATTAGAGGAAGATTAGAAAATTAAAATTGCGACCGCCTGACCGGTCCTCTCCTCCTCCGGACCGTTTTGCCTTTGATACGGACCGATTTTTTAATTTCTCGATGGATCGGTCCTGTGTGGACCGGTTCTTTTATTTTTCTTCAGTTTCGATCCGTCTTCGGTCCAGAGTTCTCTGGAATGTGGCAGTGCGGACCGGTTCTTTTAATTTATGGGTGGACCGATCTTGTGCGGTCCGGTTATTTTAATTTATGGGCGGACCGGTCTTGTGCGGTCCGGTTATTTTAATTTCTGGGCGGACCGGTCCTCTCTTTATTTGACTTTTTCTTCTATGTTTGACTTCTCATAACATTCACACCGGGACTCTGATGAGGTGCCATTTTTTCCAGTGTTCTTGTATTGAAAGCTCTTCAACTTTCCAGTTGGCCCCACCTCCGGAATAAGGCTACAAAATTATGAAAATGCCCTTTACTCCCCGTTTCTTGGTTTTCTTTCACTGTTTTGAGTTCTCTTTGGCACTAACTTACATGAAATACCTGTAAAACACATAAGAGATACAGAAAATACGAAATACTTGCCAAAAAGTGTTAGTAGAATAAATATAAGCCAAATCCAATCTATTTACACCGCACGAGATCATAAAAATACTGAAATTAAGGGGATAAATGTGAAGAATTTATGCCTAATCAAATCCCCCTAACTTAGAACTTTGCGAGTCCCGAGCAATGTAAAAGAATCCTAGCAAGTCTTAACTCTTGAAAATCACATTTTATTGGGATAGAATACGTTTTTCGCAGGCAAGCGATTGCATTTAGCGTATGCAACAAGCCTTTAAACCCCTAGGTCACCCTAGTAGGACGAGTGGTGTCTCGTGAGGGTTTGCAGAGAATGTACCCACAAAATTCGACTCAAAGAAGATTCAAAATATGCAAAAATTTTGTAATTCAAACTTTCCCAGAAAATAGTCATCATCAAGTCATATTTACAAGTCTCAAACTGTAGTGTGTGTGTGTGTGTGTGTGTGCAAAGCCAGAGATATAAACACCAATTTGCACCGATTGATCATCACGATAGTTACCCGAAAATTTGTTTCGATTTCAACTTCTCACGGAATGCTCTCACAAAGGAATCTCTCGAATTATGGCTATTCTCTCGATATGCGTGATATAAAGAGTAAATGTAATGGACGCAAAGTCACGCATACAAGTAGAAAGATGAAAATTTTATAGTGATAGGATCTCATCGACGGGTTACGGTTTTAAAAACGGGAACGTTGCCTCTTTTTTGCGCATTCAACCTCTTTTATTATCTTTTGGTGTATTAGCTCTCCACAAGATAACCAATTTCGCAATTTGGACTCGGTTAGGACTTTTTCAGGTTTTAAGGTATATTGGGTAAAATGAAAATAGTAGGGAAAGTTGGAATTGGAAAAGTCATTTATGATGTCCATTTGTGCTTTTTTTGGGCTATTGCTCATTTTTTCTTTTTTTCCACTATTTTTTATGTTTTTCACTTCTTTTTTTGCTATTTTTGTTGAGCATATCTATTTTTTTCTTGCCCCTTTTTATGCACTTTTCGGACTTAATTCTGAATTTTTTTCTTTTTCATAATTTTGGGATATTTGGGTTATTTGGGTTGTCAAATGAAAGGGAAAATCTATTTGGCTCAATTTGGGTTGCAAATTTTTCGCATCTTTTTCTGGCCAATGTTTTTGGGTGACATACGATGGCCTACTTCATACTCCAAAATACCAATTGCATTACCATATGCGTTTCGAGATGAATTTAAGTTTAGAGATCAATTTTGGCACGTTTTTCAAAGCAATATCACACATGTTTTTCATAACCGATCAAAATAAAAGGGTTGAGATCCTCGATGACTTTTTAGGTGCTGAAAAGAACTTTAAGTTAACAATTAACTCGGATTGATTTAAAAACTCGCAAAAAAAGTGATAGGCTCGAATCTCACCGGGTTTTGTTAATCTCCACACTTCTTCATTAAGTCGTTAATTTTCGCTCAATTTCCATCTTTAGTCAATTTCGGCTTTGTGTATGTTGAATTTTACAACTTGAGACTTCAATTCGAATTTTAATGATATTTTTGAGAAATTTGAATTCCAATTTTTATTTATTTTGAACAAAAATATTTTTGGGTTTTTCAAAATTTTATGATTTTTTGGGAAATTTCTGGGCATTTTTGAAAATTAGTGAAGTTTTAGAAATACGCACTTGTGACCCCCCCTAACTTAGACTTTGGCATGGTCCTCAAGCAAAAAGGACTAAAATCTAACTCAAAGAGAATGAAAAGTGCAGAAAAATAAAACAAACAAATATTAAAATGCAACAAGACACTATATGACACTCATGCATGACTCAAAAATACAATAAAAATCACCCCATATGTGTCGGTGGTGCGACGACCTCTCATCTCTCCACAAACTCACCCGACCCCACTCACGAGGTTCGATGCTCTCCTTGTCACTCCCGTCTTCCTGTCATATACCAACGATCGGAATAAGTTGGCCTCTTACCCATAAATAAAGGAAAGACCGAGAAACTCATCATGACTACTCAGAAAGGGATCCTTGGGATGCTTACTCAAAGCATAGCTTGCGTGCACCGACTCCGAGGGAACTCCTAATTTTTGTTCAATTTTTAGAATGCATGGGTCGGGCTCTAAGTCGGACGAGACACAACGTTTCTCCTCTATCGCCTTCGAGCCATCAAATGGTATGGGTGGATGGTCATTGCGAAGAAACTCATCAGATTTATCTTTCCACTTGCCCTCTCCTAAATGACTACATGAGTCCAATAGAGGTTGGACTTTGTTGTGAAGGCTCTCATCCACCTGCTCAAATTCTCTCTCAACTCCCGTTAGGCTCAACTCCTCTATCTCTCCCTCTTGCTTTGTTTTCACATTCCTTCTTCCTCTCTCCATCTCACAATTATTAAGTGGTGTGGGTGGGTAGTACTCGAGGAGAAAAATATCTATCGTGTCTTACCATTTGCTCTCCTATAAGAACTCATACGAACTTCTTCCAATGCCCTCTAAATTTCCACTCTCACTTGATGTAACAAGGCATACCCCTATCGGCTCTCGCATGTGGGTCCTTCCATGCTCGTGTGCTGCTCCTAAAAGATCCATCTCTCGCGGTTCTCCTTCGTCACCCTCGTTCTTGATATTATTCAAAATATTTGTATCGAGGGTCATGTTCCCAAATGTTAATTACATTCGCCCACTCCGAGTATTGATGAGCGCATTAGCCATAACTAAGAATGGGAGACGGAGGATAATGGGAACATGATTGCTCGGGAGAATGGAGGGATCCTCATCCCAAATGACAAAGTCCACCGGGAAGTAGAAAGTGTCTATTGGGATAATCAGATCCTCAATGATTCCCCGAGGCATCTTCACATAGCGATCCGCAAGCTGGAGAGTCATATTTGTGGGCTTGAGTGCTCCCAAATCGAGTTTCTTATAGATTGAATAGGGTAGAATGTTAACACTCACTCCTAAATCTATCAGCACCCTTTCGATTCGGTTCTTCCCCATGATGAACGAAATGGTAGGTGAACCCGGATCTTTAAACTTTAACGGAAGGTCACTCGATAAAACTGAACTGACATTTTGGGCCAAAAAGACATTCTTATTTACCTTTAGCTTGTGTTTCACCGTGAGTAAGTCCTTAATGAACTTAGCGTATGAGAGAATTTGCTGTATGGTCTCGAGAAAAGGTAAATTGATCTTTACTTGCTTAAGTACATCCAAAACATCGTCCCGAGAACTGACTTTGGAGTGCAGGACCAACTGTTGAGGGTATGGGGCAGCGATGGGGGGTTTAACTACTACCTCGGGCTCACTAGTTCCTTCTTTATCACTCTCATTCAAAGGGACATCTTCGACCTCTTTCGTTCCGAGCGAATTCTCCTTGTCTTTGGTTGCATCATGTGAGGGAGGTGACAAGTCAAGTACTCTCCCACTATGTAGAGTGGTAATTGCGCTACATTGCTCCGGATGGTCATGGGATGTGGATCTAACACTAGTTTGACCTTGGGGAGGTCTTTGTCCTTGGGCAAGAAACTTGCCCTTCTCTTGAACACTCAATGAGGACTGTATCTTTGACAGACTTGTATTTATGTCGCTAATTAAACGATCATATCTAGCATTAGTTGCAGTCTCGCTAGTGATAAATTGATTCATAGTATCCTCGAGATTTCTCTGCGGTGGCGGGATATATGATCCTTGAGGTGGTGGTGATTGCACATGTCCTTGCATGTGTGGAGCTTGTTGAAAGTGTTGTGGTGGAGGAGGGTCAACATGGGAAGTAGGGTTCATCGCAGCATGTTATTTCCCATAGCTAAAACCGGGATGGTTTTTCCATGAAGGGTTGTAAGAATTCCCGTGCGGTGCACCGAAATTACCCTTAAATCCCCCTATACCACTTACTTGTTATTGAAGCATCACATTGTAGGCAAGTATAGTCGGGAATTCGTCAGTTGAATGACCCGCCTCACAAATAGCATGTTGATACCAAAATTAGTATGCTGATGTGGACGAATAATAAAAAGACACGTGTCAATCTACGTGGCACAATAGCAACGAGGAAGTTCATTTCAGCGACCAAGTCAGACTCACTCCGAGCAACGAGTATACTCCGAGGAGCTCCAACTCTCCGAGGAACACTATCTTTTCGAGGAACTCCAGCTCTCCGAGGAACCCTTGAATGACGAGCAACTAAGGCGGTTCGAGCTGCATCTCGACCACAGCATTGATTGCCAGATAATCAACAGTTCAACTATTCATTGAATGCTTATCATCTTGACGCACACGTTTGAAGAGCATTAAATGAATTACCCTCTCATATGTATATCATTTAATGTAACACCCTTTCATGTACAGCCTAAGGGCTATAAATACCTTGTATCACCCTCATTCAAGGGGACGGGAATTTCTGGATAGAACTTGTAATTGCAAATTCCTAAACACTCAGCAATAACATAACAGTGGACGTAGGCCATTCATATAAGGCTGAACCACTTTAAAATTCTTTGTCTCATTTATTTATCTGTGATTGAATAATTAGAGTAATCTAGTTTTTTACATCAACATTGCACACACCTTCTCAATGGGGTTTGGTATGGATCCAGTTGGTCCTCTTCCACATATCCCATGTAGGTCTCGCACTTCTTTCTCAAGTATATCGATTCGACTGTCCGCTATAGAACTCTTTTCTGCATGAAATAGGTCGGACGCCGATGGAGTGGTAGTCACTTGACGATTTCGATTTGGAGAATTAAGGTCAGATATATCCCAGGATTGGGTAGTCTCGGCGACATACCTCAGGTGAAGCTCAGCTTCGTGGGCGTCTAAGTCGACAAACGGACCACTACCCATGGTTTCAACGAGTTGCTTGGAGTTAAGATTCATCCCATTATAGAGAAAATAAATTATTTGCGCTGAATCAAATCCATGATGGGGGCTTAAAGTAACTAACTCATTGAAACACTCGTAACATCGATGAAATGGCTCATTTTTAGATTGTCTGAACGCTTGAATTTGAGCCTTTATGGAGATTGTTCGATGTGGTGGGAAGAATTTCTTGAGAAATCTAGATTGTAACTCGTTCCAAGATGGGATCGAGCTTGGAGGTAAAGACCATAGCCAGGTCTTAGCTTTATGTTTTAGCGAGAAGGGGACGAGTTTAGGGCGGATCACCTCTTGTGTGCAAGTTTGATCATTGAGAGTATCACACACATCCTCAAATTCCCTGATATGGAGATATGGCTTTTCAGAATCCATACCATGGTAATGGGGTAACATATGGATCATCCCGTTTTTAAAGCGAAATTTCCCGGCATTATACGGGATCATAATGCATCCCAGAGTGACAGTGCGCTCGGGATATAAGAATTCTCTCAACGGGCGGTACGGGGCCTCTTCCTCACCTACGGCTGCACTACCGTGTTGCGACATTCCTCTCTCTCTTGAAGACTCGGTATCCTCACTTGGTGTGCTCGAAGTGTGCTCAGAGGTGTGTCCTAAAAAGGGAAACAAAGTGTTGTTTGAGATTGAGTGTGATGGTGTGGGAGGTGGAATCCAGAACTGTGGGGCGTTAGGAGTGTGAGGGCTATCTTGGTTGTACTCAACTATTGGATTTTCGTGAATGCTGGTTGGAGTATTATGGGGTGTGGGAGTGAGATCAGAATTTTCCATTACCGGCTTATGAGAGATGATGGTGGATCTTTTTGTGCTTTTTGAAATTTTTATATGTTTTTGGATTTTTGAAAATTTTTGGTCAAAGTTTTAGATTGAATCGATCTAATCCTAAGTCTACCTAATTCCCCAACAACGGCGCCAAAAACTTGACGCGACTCAGAAAGTGTCTCTAATGTGTGTTCACTCTAGGCTCAAGTGCAAGCCTGTCGCGTTAGTAATAAACCCGGTAAGTCGGGATCGTATCCACAGGGAAATAGGACAACATAGTTGTGACGACGTTGGATAGATAAAGAAATCCTAACTCTGACTCTAAAAAGGAAAAGGAAAAATGATTTTATTTGTGGAATGATGACTCTAGGTGCAATTATGAAATTATGAAAAGATTCAATTATACTAAATTACCTAAAATACTGATGAAGAATGATTGAACACAGTAAACTATATGATAAGAAAAACAGGATGGGAATACAATCCCCCAACCCTAGTGTATTGCAGGTAAAATACTAATCGTAAATTTAACTGATTAATTAGACCCAGAATTTAGTACTCCGAAGCATTACGTATACGAGGTTGAAGCCTGCGTCATACTTAATCCGAGGACGAGTATATCGGTATCGTGATAGTAATACTCGAATTGCATTCTAAAGCAAACCGGTTACCCCGAGGCAAACGAGATCTAAAGATCTACAATTGTCGTGTTCCTACGCAATACGATCGTAATCAATCACTAAATTCAGAGGATTAATGTTATACACATGAAATTATCACATCAAGCTGGGTTCATGTATCCCGACCTTAGAAAATCTAGCCTATCATTCTTAATCTAATGAAAAAAAATTTGGAATTGCAGAAAACCATGATTAAACTAATGAAAATTTGTAGAATGATATAGAAAGGAATTGGACTGAAGAAAAGTAACTCCAAATCTTACCAAAGCAGTAAAAGCAGTTATGAAGAAGACTTGGAATCACAGTAATCTGATTAATCTTCAATCTTCAAATTAAAAGAATAAACTATATCTAAACTAGGGTTTTCTGAAATGAAGGGAAAATTATACTAATTCTCCAGGCTAAAAACGATAATAACTTGGGTTTATATACCCTACAGAATTTTAGGAGTTTTAGTTACAGTAGGACTCTCCATTAGAGGAAGATTAGAAAATTAAAATTGCGACAGCCGGACCGGTCCTCTCCTCCTCCGGACCGGTTTGCCTTTGATCCGGACCTGTTCTTTTAATTTCTGGGCGGACCGGTCCTGTGTGGACCGATTCTTTAATTTTTCTTCAGTTTCGATCCGTGTTCGGTCCGGGGTTCTCTGGAATGTGGCAGTGCCGACCGATTCTTTTAATTTCTAGGCGGACCGGTCCTTTGCGGACCAGTTCTTTTAATTTCTGGGCGGACCGGTCCTATGCGAAACGGTTCTTTTAATTTCTGGGTGGACCGGTCCTCTCTTTATTTGACTTTTTCTTCTATTTTTAACTACTCGTAACTTTCACACCGAGACTCCGATTGAGGTTCCATTTTTTCCAGTGTTCTTGTAGTTGAAATCTCTTCAACTTTCTAGTTGGCCCCACCTCCGGAATAAGGTTACAAAATTACGAAAATGCCCTTTACTCCCCGTTTCTTGGTTTTCTTTCACTGTTTTGAGTTCTCTTTGGCACTAACTTGCATGAAATACCTGTAAAACACATAAGAGATACACAAAATACGAAATACTTGCCAAAAAGGGTTAGTAGCATAAATATAAGCCAAATCCAATCTATTTACACCACACGAGATCATAAAAATACTGAAATTAAGGGGATAAATGTGAAGAATTTATGCCTAATCAACATCCTTATTCGAGGGGGAAGATCTGGATACTAGTGGCAACAGAGTTCTTTACAAAGTGGACTGAAGCGATACCACTAAGAAGGGCAATAGTAGGGGTGGTGAGAAACTTCATCAGAGAATACATCATTTGTGATTTTGGAATTCCAAAGGTTCTCCTCTCTGATAAGGTCTTCATAGATGTGTCCTAGTGAGGACTTAGCAGGAGGAGAGGCCGAATGTAGTGGAGGATATACTTTGAGCTGCAAACCGATATTGGAGTTAGCGGAAGTGTGGAAGGCAAAGTGTAAATCACTTTATGAGTATGATGAGTTAAATCGTGATTTTATGGCGGTTCTGACCGTCACACCTTATTCTGGTCATGAAGGCACAAGTACGAGACCAGCTTTACCAGGATAGGGTTAAGAAGTTATAATATGATCACCACTTGATAATGTCAAATGAAGAATTGAGATTCCAGTGTAGACTAGTTGTCCCGGATGACAAGGAGATGAGGTGAGACATTATGTCTGAGGCTCACAGTTCATGCTTTATAATTCATCCTAGTGGGGACAAGATGTACCAGGATATGCGACGTCAGTATTGGTGGATCTCCATGAACAAGGATATAATAGTCTTTATATCCAAGTGTGCCACATGCCAGTTAGTGAAGGTGGACCATCAGCGTCCCATAGGTGTACTATAGCCTATCGAGATCCCGATGTGGAAATGGGAGAGTATTTTCACAAATTTCATCACTGGGTTACCTACGTCACAAAGGGCAGGATTTAATTTGGGTGATTATTAACAGATTGACGAATGTGGCTCATTTTTTATCGATTCGGATTAATAACACATCAGAGTAGTATGCTAGACGTTTCCTTGTTGATATTGTGAAATTGCATGGGGTATCTCTCAACATCGTTTTGGATAATGACAAGACATTTGTGTCCCACTTTTAGAGGAGCTTCCAGCAGGTTTTAGGGTCAGAGCTGAGGTTAAGTACCTCGTACCACCCACAGATCGATGGACAGACGGAGAGGATGAACTTGATGCTAAACGACATGCGACGGATGTCCATCTTAGATATTAAGGGTAGTTGGGAGCAATATTTGCCCTTGGTGGAGTTTGTATACAATAATAGCTATAAGTTCACTATTGGGATGTCACCATTTGAGGTGTTATATGGGAGACCTTTCCATTCATCCTCATGTTGGTTGGAGGTGGGGGAGAAAAAATTACTTGGGCTAGAGTTCATTCAAGATACCTCCGAGAAGGTGGAGATGATTTATGCTAGGATTCGGATTGCCCATGATAGGCAAAAGAGTTATGTGGACGTGAGTTGGAGAACCCTGTATTTTAGTGTCGGGTACCAGGTGTTGATTAAAGTGTCACCCCGTGAAGGGAGTGGTGATATTTGGGAATAAAGTAAAGTTATCTCACTAGTATGTGGGGTTATTCACTATCATTGAGATGATTGGGCTCATAGTATATCAGTTGGAACTATGGGACCACTTGCAGAAGATGCACACCGTCTTTCACATATTTGCATTGCAAAGGTTCCTTAGAGACGAGATAGCTCACCCGCATATCAATATTGATGAGATATATCTCTAGCCTGATGCTACCTATGAGGAAAGACTCGAAACCATTCCGGACCATAGGGAGCACCAACTATGATATAAGGTTGTTCCGTTGGTACGTGTATAGTGGGGATATTATAAGGAGGATGAGTCGACTTGGGAGAGGGAGGACGATATGTGAGAAAAATATCAGATACTCTTCTAGCCAGGTAAGTTTCAAATTCCAAGGATGGAATTCCGTCATTAGGGGAAGAAGAATGTAATACCCAGTATTTTTAGAATCAGTCAATTTAATTAATTTAATTGAAGGAAATAAATTGAATCAGTCAATTTAATTAATTATGCTGTGAAAAAATTAATTTATTATTATTTCCCTTTATGTGAAGTTGACTTTGCATTTTATATAATTTTGCTAGATAATAATTGCATATGTATTGAATAATTGGTATATAATGTGTGACACAATTGAAAAATGTGGGGTGAGGTATATTATGTATGTGAGTGACAATCGATGGAAGGCATTCACTATGAATTAGTTGTACTTTAGTAAGTTAATTCTTACACACTCTAGGGCGCCAACCCAAAATTATAAATGTTTTTTTCCCACAGGTGCTTCTAGACATGGATAGCATGAATGTGGCTTGATTAACTGTCCAGTCTCACATCGCCCAACAGACTTCAGATCAGTGACTCTGGACTAAATTGCTTCTCTATTCTAGTTGATTACCGACTTTCGATCATTGACTCTGGACTAGATTGCTTCTCCATTTTATTTCTTACTGGTTTGAGACACTTATGAGTATGTTGAGATTTATTCATATTACGTGGATGTTGAATTTTATTATTGTCTTGAATCTTAATTTAAATTCCATTTTAAACTCAACTGTGTTTTACAAATATATGTTTTATATGGTTTGGTGTTGAGAATGATATAGATTATATAGCAAACACCATTTTTAGCGTATTGCATGTGACCAACCTTTACATGAAAAAATGGGGGTTATTATATTACAAATGTTACCTTTTGTAAAAAAAATGTTTAGAAGGGCAAAAGGGTCTTTTTATATTATCAAACCTGCTATCAAACGTTTTGTACAACTTATTCTAATAGCTATCATTAGAAATGGCACCCAATTGTTAATACAAGAAATAACAGCACCCATCCAAGAATAAAGGAGAACAAACGCACCCGAAACTACAAGTAACCCTTAAAAAAGTGTGGTTGTAGGAGTCAATGATGTTAAATGGCCCCTTTTGACATTTCTTATGGTGAATTACATTTTAAGTAATTTTATAAATATTGCTAGTGAATGATATTCACCCAATAATCGCTTCATTAGTTGTGATAGGGTGGCCGCAGTAGATTATTTGCAACGAATATGAAGTTTAAATTTCGTGACGAAAATATTCGTCGTCAAAGGTCATTTCGATTGTCATGGAAAAAATTCTAAAAAATAGTTAAAATCGTCCCTACTAAATAAAAACTTGTTACTACTGAATAAAAAATCGTCGCTACAGAATAAAATTTTGGCGCGGTAAAATGACACATGATTATAATGGATATTTTTCCGGTACATTTCGTAGCAAAACTAACAATGAAAATTTAATATTGTCATAAATAAGCAATTTTTAATATAATCTCGTTACGTTTTTCATTCATTTAACACCAATTTTTAATAAAAGTTTGACAAATAAGTCCGGTTTATACGAGACATCTCCTAAATTGTCCTATCACAATATTTTTTTTTTCAATAGATCCTATTTGTACATATAGTTAATTCACTACATGTTTATAAATAAGATCTATTAGAACAAAAAAGATTTTATATTTGAGACCTATTCATTAGATATAAAGTAAAGTGGACTAATTTATATTAAAAAAAAAAAAAACTCATTTTATATTTGGGATAGTGGTCAAAGCATGCCAACAACAGATCCTCCAAAATGAAAGCACTCTCAACAAACAAAGTAATTAAAAGGAATAACGTAAAACTAGGACGATACGGAAATTTTATGAGTAGTACTAAGCTCAAACAGATGATTCAGTAACAAAGTCTTAAACCTTGAAATTGAAATTTCTTATTTATTGATATGCGAAGAAAGGGCATTCACCACCCTCTCTATTTTCAGCGCGTCCTTAATCTTCAAAGAGAAAAAAAAGAGCGTGAATAACCAGATCGATCAGAAATATATAGCCCAATTGAGCAAACGCGGACCATAGCGCGTCCTTAAGCTTCAAAGTAACAAGCCTCTGTGACGATAAGGTTGGTTCTGGTGGTTGAGGATACGATGATGGTGGTGGCGGAGATGGAGATGGTGGTGGTGGTGGCAGAGGTGGGGATGGTGGTGGCGGAGATGGTATATGTGTGCATGGGTTTTCACAAGCCTCACACATTGTGCATTGGATTTGGTTCTTTGAGGCCACTACTGACAGGTTGGTTGATATTAGTATCATCAGAAATATGAGAGAATAGAGTTTCATTTTCTGGGTCATCTCTGTTTTTGTTTTCTCTCCCAAGACAAAAGAAGGGTGTGTTGATAATACTGTGTTGTGGTGTCGCTTAAAACGAAACATTTTTCTCTCTTTGCCCCTGCCGTTTCATTCCTCAATTACTGAAAATGAAACATTTTTCTCTCTTAGACCACCCAAATATTAAACGCCAGGAGTCCTCTCTCTCTCTCTCTCTCTCTCTCTCTCTCTCTCTCTCTCTCTCTCCATTTACATATTAAACGTCAGGAGTCGATATTAATTGTACAATACAGCCCAAATTCTGCCCAGTTGTCCTAGCTTTCGGCCTGTCTATCTCTTCTTCTTCTCCCATTTCTAATCACTATATATCTATCTCTATATACTATAAAATGTTATACAAGACATTTATTTGTCCTTCAATTTTCCCACCCATTGAGTTTTCAAGAAGATTTATAAGAAGGTTTTAGTTTCCCAACCATTGAGTTTTCTATAATAGCATTTATTATTTGTCTTTCAGTTTTCTCTATATACTATAAAATGTTATACAAGGCATTTATTTGCTGAACAAAGAACCTATCAACGTGGCACACATCATATTTACTTTTCTTTTTCTCTCTTCCTTCTGACCAACCTTTCACATCCTTCTATTCTAAAATACTATACAGGGTCTTAATTAACTTTTACCACATCGTGCCATGTTTCATCTAATTCATCGACTCTTTCCCATTCTCACCGTAATAATATTTATTATTTGTCTTTTAATTTTTTCAACCATTGAGTTTTTAAGAAGGTTAGCATTTATTATTTGTCTATCAATTTTCCCAATCATTGAGTTTTCAAGAAGGTTAGCATTTCTTTTTCTCTCTTCCTTCTGACCAACCTTTCACATCCTTCTATTCCAAAACACTATACATGGTCTTAATTAACTTTTACCACATCGTGCCACGCGTCATCCAATTCATCGATTCTTTCCCATTCTCATCGTAATAATATTTATTATTTGTCTTTTAATTTTTTCAACCATTGAGTTTTCAAGAAGGTTAGCATTTATTATTTGTCTTTCAATTTTCCCAACCATTGAGTTTTCAAGAAGGTTTTAGTTTTCCAACCATTGAATTTTCTGTAATAACATTTATTATTTGTCTTTCAGTTTTCCCAACGATTGGGTTTCTAAATTTGACTCGCATCTTTGATACCTATAAAAATTGACATTTTACCAAAACAACCGTCTCCTCCGTTCTCAAGAAATCTCCGCCACCGACAAAAACTTCACCGAAATACATACACATTCATTTATTAACTAGGAATACATTCATTCATTATTTTCCCTTGCCTAGATTAACTTGTATTTCATTTATCTATTGCTTTCATAATTAGGTTTGCTTGCTTTCTTTCATTTCATGTCATTTACCATACTTTCAATCTAATTTAATCTAGGTTGTGGCGGATTGTACTCAGTTTGGACTGACGGGTTTCTTTGCTTTGGTGATGGAGTTTACAGGTTTATTTCAAGTGTGTTGTCCTAGTAATTATGCCTAGGAGATTTTACGGGGTATATCATGTATACTCCGTGATTACGACCTTGCATGCGTAATTTCTGGGGTATTTGTTGACGCCAAAATCTTATTAGACTTTTATGCGAATTCAGGGGTGTGACAACTCTTGATTTAATTAACTGTCGAAATGAGACACAATCATAATAACTCGTGAACCCATGTAACCATTTTATACTAATTAACTCGGGTGAGGGATATTCAATGCAACCTATAGTTTTTATTCGCTTTGCTAATCAAGTTTAAATACACTCGCCTAGTTTAATCTTTTCTCTTTTTTCTCTTTTCCTTTTTGTTAAAATTATCTTTTACACTTTTAATTTAGAAGTATTAAACCAATTAATATTCTAGCAACACGTCTCTGTGGATTTTCGATACCCGGACTTGTCCATTATACTCCCTTTTTGAGTGGTCATAAGTTTGGATTTTTGTATTAAGGCGGTGACTAGAAAAAACGATCGGCGTTTTGACACGCGCCACTTTTCACCCTTGATCAGTCGCGTCATAGGACATTTGTGAAATTTCCTTAAATATATTTGTCATTATCTTTTATGATTACTGGAGTGGGTATCTCCTTATGTTTTTTGTGTTATAAATGTTACCAGGTAAAAATCTAAGGTGAAAGATTTGTTAGTCCGAACTGTTTATGAATGTTATCAGTGCTTCTCAATTCTCCATCAAAAGATATTTTTATATAGATTGTTAGTCTCAACTATTGTTATGGATTATTGTCAATCCCATTAAACATTGCTTTCATCCAAATTAATCCGCATTGGCGTCACTAATATTACTATTTAGGGTGCCACGTTACAATTGCACTCATGTATGTCACATAAGAAATATTAAATTAAGAGATTATGAAGGTAGAGAAATATGTCCCAACACAACCACATACAAACAAATTAAGGATCAGTGGTCTTATTCTTTGCTTCATAGAGTTCAATGCATAGTTATTTAAGTAATAATATCATACCTATAAACATTTTTTGGATACTTCCCTCTTGTGCGCATATTAGGGGAAGTGGGTTTTGTTCTGTGCAAGGTTGTGGTCGGTGGATGATGGAATTTTATTAGACGTATCCAGTACAGAGTGTCACAGTGTCATCGGTATGTCACCAAACAAGTGTAACACATAAATTGACACAAAATTTAAAGTATTTTGGTCCAATTTTTATGGAAAAATTTACTTTGGGGGTGGGGTAGGTAAAATTTTCCAATAGATTTTAAAATTTCGCCTCCCCATGATATCAAACATACCCTAAAGATCAAGTCCTTGAGAAAGAGAAGATTTGTGCTACAAGTTATGGGCTTGTATATTTCATCAAAACAATTCAACAATTCGATGGGTGAATTGTAAATCAAAAGTTTAAATGGTTGAAACTAAACATACATATATTTATTTTTACATATAGCTGAGTTTTCACCAAATTTGGCAGAGATTGTCTCCAGGGTGAGGAAATCATCTCCACTAAATTTGGTGAAAATTTTCAATGATTTACCTCGCGTAAGTCTTTCCCTTGAAGAAGGTTGCTGTTTTTGGATTTTTTGGGTAATCACTCCTTTCTTTTGTAACATATTACTCAAACTTGAATTATTCTCAGTTTATTTCCAAATAGATGGTCATGTTCATACTTATTACTAACTTGGAGAGGTCCTTATTGATTACTTGTCATGATCTTTGGGTATATTTAGTGCTGGATGTTGTTAACTTTGAGGAGTTTGCCAGTCGTATGACACATGATGAACAACATAATTTTCTCATGTATTTATCTCCTATCAACATTTATAGACTTCTAGACAGGTTTGTATATTCATCCTCTATCTCATAATGTCTCTTTATATGCTACAAGTTATGGGTTTGGTCTTTTGTTATGCTTTGTACATTTTCTGTAGATTTATTATATGTATGTGTAGAAAATAGGCACATTTTCATGTTACATGGAAGATGGGTCATTTACATTTTTCTAGTTTCTATATTGAAGGGCCTAAGTTAAGGTAATAACTTATAATAACTTACCTTATTTGCAAACATAGGTTTTGTGTGACTAATTTGTTCTTAAATATATGCATGGATAGCTACAGCTGCTTTAGATATGATTATCATTGAGTCTTAAACACATGTTTGGATATCTAAACCTAGCTACTGTAGCTTTAAAGTTATGCTCACAAATTAAAAGATAATTATGTAATAAACACTCTGTTATTATGCCTAACGCCATTTGTGACATGTTATGTACCTTTCACAGTTTAAGGACCGTATCCTTTTTAGTTTAAAAAAGTTGTAATTCATTATATGATTTGGTTTAATTTGAACATAATGTATGATATTGTGGGTTTTATGTTCTATGAAATAAAAGGGTGCCGATTTCATTATGACAAATTTGAGTTTTATATTTGAGCACTTCTTGTATCATGTTGGACAATAGGGTTATTCTAACTTTTATCTTTTGCGTTCTCAGATTAATATGAAACTCTGAAATATGTTTTTTTTACAAATACAAATCTGAAATACGTTGCCCTTCGCATCTTCAACAATTAAAAAGTGTATTTGAAGTTCGGAGAGACATCAGTGTTATCATAAAGTCCAAGTCAGCAAAATTTATATTGGAATCCAACATTTTCAATTTTTCTCTTCCCAAATAACATAGGACTCCTAGCAATCACTCAAAACTATAAAATTTTCAAATGGTTTCAAAATAACAATTTCAAGCAGTAAAACTATCAATTGAGTATGGATAATTGAAAAGGTAACACTTAAAACAGGTTAAGTTATTTTTTTTTGAATTATGTAGTTTTTCCCAGAAACGTGTCTGAACTATTATTAATGCAAAAAAACACTCCTAAACTATGCATTAGGTTACGAAGACCCCCCAGGGAAAAAAAATCTTTGCAACGCAGTGCATAATACTGGGGGAATTTTCACATTGAAACTAGTTTGTTGTGTTTGTTGCATAATTTGCATAGCAGTGGGGATTTTTTCCACAGTAAAAAATTCAATGAATATGAAAAAAAATACTAAGAAAGCAATAAGATAGTGTATAATGATGGGCATAAAGTGTTTTGCTCCTTGGATTACTTAAGACAAGTAGGTCAATCTCAAGCCCCATAAGTTCAAGCAGCTTAAACGCATCCATATCTAGCATATGGACATCACCATAACTAATAACCCATCTCCAGTGCCTTGTCTTCTCGATTCATTGTCTCAACTTCTCCAACAATATGCATATGAAATTTAAAGAAAACATGGGAAATTTGTGGATGTGCTCTATCAAGAAAAGT
Source organism: Sambucus nigra (assembly GCA_949130495.1). Taxonomy (NCBI): domain Eukaryota; kingdom Viridiplantae; phylum Streptophyta; class Magnoliopsida; order Dipsacales; family Adoxaceae; genus Sambucus; species Sambucus nigra. Next base: position 558,396,244 of record OX422215.1, on the reverse strand, counting down.
TTGTGTCATCCTTCATGAGTGAACATCTATCGAATAGAATGTATAATAAGTCTTTTGGTATTTTTTTTTAGTTTCCTTATTTTAATGAAATTTCAGTTTGTTGCTGATGAATAAATTTCTTTCTTTTGGCGTACCATGATATAATTATGTTTAATTTCTCTAGATTCAGCTGCACCAGCACATCTATCTATACAGGTTATGGACTATGGGCATAATAAGCTAGAAGTTACTGTTGTTTATGAACCCAAATTTTGTTGATCTAAACGAAGACTTCCTCTTTGTTAGTCCAGACGAAGGGGATCTTCTTGAAGAGGTATGTTTGCAATGGTGAAATCTATGAGAATTATACGATCTTTATGCTTTTAATGTCAATCTGATACGAGAATTATACCATATTTATGCTTTTAATGGCAACCCAATACGATCTTTATATATTTACATAGATGCCATCATATTTACTTTTGGTTCAATAATATAAAGCACGGTAGCAATGTAGGATATTATTTGTGTTATCTTGACCCATGAAAACTATAGTTTTCTATATGATATAATAGAGCATGGACTGTGTTTAAGGCCTCTCTCTAATAGAGTTATATTTACGTTATTTTGATCCATGAAAACATTAGTCAATTACTTTAGAATTAATTTTCCCCATTACTGTATATGTCTTACGCCTTTGATTTGATTTAATTCAATTTCACTTGTACACGTGATCAATAATTAAGAAAAGTAAATAAATACATTATAACATAACTATTTTATCTTCTGTAGTATTATGAAACAACTCATAAGCTAAACTTTTCATCTTTCTTTTTGTAGGAGAAAAGGGAAGAAATCATTATCCATTACACACCTATTAAGTACATAACTCTGCTTGCAAATAAATTTTTTAGACTGTTACATTACATGCCATCATATAGAGTCCTTAAGACATTGATTAATACCCTGCTAACTTTTTTATTTCATAAGCATAACTTTATTAGTTTATTTTTTCGTATTATGCTTATGGGTTATTGTCTCTAAAGATTCATGAAAATGGACTTTGGGGAAATTTGAAAGGTCATGTAACACGTGTAAAATCTCTGTTCGTGACCTTTCAGATTTCCCAAAAATCAAGTTTGAAAGGTCAATATTATATTTCATATTAGGTTCTTTACGATCTTTAATTATCTATTGTGAAAGATAATATTGAGTTGCGTAAGTGTTTGATTAAGACATCGAGCAAATGGAACATCGTTATTGCAGATATCAACTGTTCCACGTATTTTACCGTCCACATGGTAAGCAAAGGGGAAAATGAAGATAATGATCTCGATCCTTATTAACCTCGTATTGTTAGTTTTCTTCAGGATCTACCTGAAGACAGTTGGTATTGTTCGCACGTCGCGCTGCACTTATCAGATTTGCAAAGATATAATATATTCATTGATTATAATTTTAAAACATCTCATTTTGGGGGTAATTGTATTCGGATGTTATATTCGATGCGTTTTATGAAATAACTCTATTCAGAGTGGAGGCTTAAATAAAATTTAAATGTTGAATATAGTGTCCTTATTTTTGTGGACTATCTTTTTAAATGTTCTTAGGATTTGAATAGTGCGATAAGCATAATTGAATTTGTTTAAATTCGGGACATGATACCTATATATATATATATAGTACTGCTCTTGTACGGACCGATTCGTATTTTAAGAATGCGGACCGGACATGTGTCACCTGGCGGTGAGCCCAGAAAAGAGAGAGAGTATGCCTATAATTTAGTCGATAATTTCTAGGCTCCCCGCCAGGTGACCCATATCCGGTCCGCACTCTTAAAATATTGACTGGTCCGCACAAGAGCAGTACTATATATATATATATATATATTACTAACAGACCTTTGTCGTTACAAAATCAGACAAATACAAAACATGTGCAATAAGGTAATCGAGGTATTATAACTTGTTGTCCTGAAAATATACCTAGGGGATGAATTTTTTGACGTTTTGTTATGGAAAGAATGAAATATTTAAATTAATTTCTGCAATGCACGTTCTGGGAACACTGTCGTTTAGGCAAAATTTCTCCCAATTCGGTTGAGACAAACCCACGAGTACACTATGGGTTTTACACAATCCGCCTTTAGGATACAATGCACTGTATGGACAGTTGTTTGATTCAAACTATGTATTGTTTGATCAAATCGGGAGCACTTTAAATTTGTAATCTGATAATACAAAAATGTAGACGATGAAGAGAGGAGAAATTAGCAATTTTCGGTGACCAAAACAGAGGCTTGGAACTCTTTCTATAGCCATTTATGTGACTGTTCTTCAATAGTCACAACACTTCATGTAGTGACTCACCAATCGTTAGATCATGCTTGTTTGGAACAACTTCGATCTAACGGTTCAGATTAGGCATCCCATCACAAGCGAATGGACATCCCCTATGCGAAACACTACGAGTTCATTTAACGGCTCAGATCACGTCGTTTCAAATTTTAAACCCTTTGATTAGATCGTTTAATCACAATCGTTGTTCTGTTTTACTTTTTCAAAACTTTAGGCTCCCACACTCTAAGCGACGATGCTCACGTGCGAAGCGCCAAGTGCGCATAAAAGCGCGTAATGGGCCCTAAGTTGCCTAATCGCCCTTTTGTGCGCCGCGTGTCGCATTTACGCGTGTCGTGTGTGGTGATTAGTGGTCCTTAAGCAGCATCGCAATGCATACGATCATAGCGTCTTGTTTGACTTGTCAAGTAAGAATCTTAGTTGTCCTTTAGTTGATATACCAATAATTTTTGTAGTAATCTTCCAATGTGGGACAATGTGGGACTTTAAGCACTCCCATATCTTTCACACCCATTTGCTCATGTTTCTTCCTTCTAAAAATAAAACCCAAACTAAAAAATTAAAACACCAATTAATATAATAACAATAACAACTAAATATTATATAATATTATATTAATGTTTAAATTTATCCAATATTCCCCCACCAATTTCAATATACACAAGAGAGGATACAAAAGATCGATTACAAAACAATAATAGAAAACTTTTGGCATTATCGCTGAAATCTAGTACATAAATGAGAAGTGTCTTCTGGACTTGAACTTCCATATAGTGTAAACAATTCAAAGCTCCATCAAGGTGCTGTGGTGAACTTATCTTGAACCAAGGACCCTTTGAGACGAGCCAGAACTATCACACATACTGATTTATGAGTTTTAGAAGTGTTCTTTTAACATGCACATTTATGGCCTTATGCTAATCCTGATTTCACGAGCGCTTTAGGAACGGTCTTGATTCCATAGAAAGTGGCCACACTTTCGACACTCATATAGGTAAATCAACTTTTGTGATTCTGCGAGTCACACTTATATGAATTATTAAGAAGTAACCTTCACCCTCTAACACGCAGAAAACCAGCACTAGGCACATAGGAATGGAACTTTTGTATAAAATTCTTAGTGTTCCATAACTATAATTTAACTTATTTGTACCACATTGAACTCTATCTATATTTTCAAGATATGAGTTGAGTTTCCATTAAATATAGTTGTGTTATTTAATAGACCTTAGTCCCATTCCTTTTTAGGTGATATATATCATCTCCATAACAAGACCTTTAGTCAGAGGATCTGCTAAATTTTTGTTCGTTTTAACATAGTCGACTATAATTACTCCTTCCTTAAGTAATTTTCTTATAATTTGATGCCTTAAACTAATGTGTCTAGATTTTTCATTGTAAATTTTGTTCAAAACTTTATAAATTGTGGCTTGGTTATCACAACTTATCATAATAGACGGAGATAGATTTTTCCATAAAGGAATATCATACAACACATTTCTATGCTATTCTGCCTCTTTACATTCATCTGCTAGGGCTATGAATTCAGATTGCATCATTGAATTTGACACACATGTTTATTTCTTGGATCCCCATGAGATAGCTGCTCCTCCTAGCGTAAAAATCTAACCAGTAGTTGACTTGGATTTTGATTCAAGATTATGCCAACTTGAATCGCTATATCCTTCTAAAATAGATGGATATCCTACATAATGTAAGCTATAATCCAAAGTCTTCTTCAGGTATCTAAGCACCCTAGAAATTGCATTCGAGTGCTCTTGTCCTGGATTACTTGTAAATCTACACAAGACACTCACTGCATAAGCAATGTCTAGTCTAGTGCAACGCATGACATACATTAGACTTCCAATAATACTAGCATATTTAAGTTGGTCCGTAGCACGCCTAGTCGTTTTCATTAATTTCATACTAGGATCCATTGGTGTTGCAACTGGCTTAAGTTCAAAATGATTATATCTTTTAAGAACTTTTTCTATATAATAAGATTGAGATAATGCTCAAGAATTATTCTTTTTCACAATTTTGATTCCTAAAATCACATCACCTTCTCCAAGATCTTTCATATCAAATTTTTATGATGGAAACCTTTTTGTTTCTTCAACATATTTGAGACTAAACCCAAATATTAACATGTCATCCACATACAAGAAAATAATAACACCAACACCATTTTCGAATTTACTATATATACATTTATCGGCATCATTAACTTTATATCCATGGGATATTACAATATTATCAAAGTTCTCATGTCATTGCATAGGAGTTGGTTTAAGGCCATAAAATGATTTAACCAATTTACATGCTTTCTTTTCTTAGTCAGGTAAAACAAACCCTTGGGATTGTTCCATATAAATCTCTTATTCTAAATCACAATTTAGAAAAGCAGTTTTGACATCCATTTGACAAATTACTAAATTATGAATAGACAACATGAGCATATGTATAAAAGTAATCAATTCCATGTTTTTTCTTATAGCCTTTAGCAACTAATCTTGCCTTAAAGTTATTTATAGAATCATCCGAATTTAATGTCCTTTTAAATATCCATTTGCACCCAATAGGTTTAGCTCCGCGAGGAAGATCGGAAAGAACCCAATTTTGAATTGATAAAATTGAGCTCATTTCATCATTGATTGCTTCTTTCCAAAAAACAGCATCCTTAGATGTTACTGCTTCATGAAATATTATCGGTTCATCTTTTATATTAAGAAAAAATTTTGTTTTATTCTTAGTTTCATTTAAATCCCCTTCAACCAAATAGATAACAAAGTTGGGCCCATATGTTTATTCAGTTCATTGTCTTTTACGCCTTTGCGATTCAACGTCATTCGTTGTTTTTGAAGAAGATATTAGTTGTAAAATTTCTTCTGAATGTGAGGAGTCAACACTGAGATTATTATTTTCTAAACCTAGATTCAAAGTACTAAACTTTGTTATATTTTCAAAGAATTGCACATCTACCGACTAAATGATTTCTTGAGTTTCAAGATTTAAAAATCTATAAGTCGTACTGTAACTAGAGTATTCAATAAAAACACACTTGTAAGTCCTATTTCCTAGTTTAGGTCTTTTGGGTTCGGGTTTTCTTACATAAGAAAGATGTGACACCCCGCCTAATTACATACCGGGTGATCAGTCCTTTAATAAATTAAAAATCAAGATGAACGGTTGGTTCATTCTCAGCATCACTTTCGCAAAATAAAATTTTCAATTTAAACACCCTAAATAATTAAACTAAGTGTCAAAATAATTTAAAACCGTATTTCCAATTTATTAAATCCAAACTTGAAATCCTTTTTAATAACCCACAGTTTAAGAATCTCGAAATACAAAGGATGAATAATAGCACACAAGAATTTGAATCATCCAGATAAACCAAACCAATGTAAGACTATAAATAAAACCATCCTGACAATAATTAACTCCCAAAGAGTACCAAATACTAGAAATATAGAGGAACATAAATCTCTAAAAAAAATCCAAACGGAATAGAGAAATGGGAGACACATGCCCTAACTAATAAGAACTAAAAATAAGAGTGGAGTCACCAATGAGGTAGTCTAAGCAATAGCCTGCAACTCCCACATAAGCTGCAGTGCATCCGATCTAAGAAATCTAAGCATGAGGCCCTTGTGGCTGGGCACCTTTAATATATACATATATATACAAGAGAAAGGAAATAATAGGAAACATGTCAGAGCCCGAGTGTAAAATAGTTTAAAATTTTAGTTTAGCAAGTATTTAAAATGTTTACCGGTGTAACACCCCGCCTAATTAAATACCGGGTGGCCAGTCCCATACCAAAATAAAATAGAATATACAGTTGGCTCATTCTTAGCATCACTGTCGAAAACATTTACAACTCACCCAATACCCAATTAAGCTGGTGTTAAGAAAACTTTCCGAATTTAAATTTAACAAAATCCATTTCCAGTTTAAGAATAACACAACACATTTTATTCTACAACTCAGATAACCCAATAAATAACTCAAAAGAATTTCAATGCAACTGGAATAAACATTCCCAAATACTATAAATCCTTTACAATAATCCCAACAATGTTAAATGTATTAAAAAGACACAAATACAATAGTATTTAGCTCCGACAGAAAATGATAACTGAAATCCTTTGGGCGACATGCCCTATGTAAGAATACTGTGAATCAAAAAGATGACAAGCGTCTAAGCAAAACCTCCATAGCTCCATAGTGTGACACCCCGCCTAATTAAATACCGGGCGATCACTCCTTTTTTAATTAAATCAAGGTAAACAGTTGGTCCATTCTCAGCATCACTGTCGATAAAAAATAATTTTTCCAATTTAACACCCTAAATAATTAAGCTAAGTGTCAAAAACATTTTTTTCATACGAACTTCCAAATTTTAATTAAAGAAAAGATTTTTATTAATACAAAACAACATTTCTACAATATAGAATCACACCACGAAATCTAAATAAAACCATACATTCACCAATCGAATGTCAATAATATAAAGCTAAAATCTTAAGCCATCCTGAAACAAATCCCATAAACAATACTGGAATAACTGAAATATAAAAATCCCCAACAATAAATGAAATGATAAAAAGGGCGACACGTGCCCCATAAATGAGAGTAATAGGAGTGGAGTCAATGACAGAAGCCGTCTACTCAAGGGACCTGCAACTCCCACCTAAGCTGCAGCTCGTTCTTCTCAAAGAATCCTAAGCAAGACGCCCCTGTGGCTGGGCACCTGAAAATATACATATATATACAAGAGAGAGAGAGAAAAAGGAAACGGCTCAGGGCCCGAAAGTGTGTTTGATTTTAGAATACGTTAAGCAAGTATTTAAATTGATACAGGCCAATGCAACATCATATTAGTTCGTCTCTCTCTTGAGAAATACTCACCTCTCTTCTAATGTGCACTCCTATCGTACTAACCTTCCCAATGGTTCGTTTATCTTAACTTACTCAAATGTTTTCAAAAACTGAACGATAACAATGTTATAAAAAGGTTGCTTTCAATTTGTAGTATTCCTCTCGTTTTAGCTTCATTAAATTATAAGATTTCCCCGTGCCTTTTCATATTTTCACAAAACAAGTATTTAATAATTTGAGTCAACAACCATGTTCTACTTATCAAATCACAGTAGGCAGTTCAAAGTTTATAACCTCATATATATATTAACTACTCGCATAAGATATATATATAGTGGCACCCCAACTAAACTATGGTGCGGGCATACTCTGCTATCCAATCCCCGTATCGCTCACATAAAAGGGAAATACAAGTTCGGAATCACTCTCGAACTGTATTAACATATACAAAACAACGTTGAGGCGAAGCATAGATTCCAAGTCCAAGAGGTCAGTACATACCCACACGTCTCTTAGGACCGTCCGACTATCAATTTAACAGCCCATACCTAGGATCCCTATCTTCTAGGGTACGATTCAATATCCCCATAAAGCAACACAGGATACGATCGTCCCAGCGCGGTAACCTCAGGGATAGCAAGTAGCGCGGGTACGTTTTTCACATGTATATAATATATGTACACACATTCATATAAATATACCGATTTCATCATATTAATATAGGTCACTCTCATTACCCATAATTACAACCTTTGTCCTAAATTTCACCCTATTAGTATAACGTATAAGGTTTCGCCTCTAACCTTAATTCGAAGGGTTTTCTCACTCATTACCTAATACTCATGGGTTATAACTTTACAATTCTAAAATTCAGTAAATAACTTCATTTGATTCCAACGTAACTCTCTTACGCACCTCACCCTTAAGTTTCATAAATCTAACAACCTAAAGTAAATATCCCATAATTACCCTCTTCGTTGAAGATTAAAGGTTCTAACATATGTCCATATACTCTACTGGTCCTCAATATCTCCCAAATCATTTTATTTAGAATGCCCAAGGTTTATTCCACGATAAATTAATTCAACTAATTAAAGAAGGGGAATAATAGGCTGCCAGGGAGGGTCGATCGATCGACGTCTGGGGGTCGACCGATCGATCCTTCGATCGATCGACGATCTAGGGTCGATCGATCGATCGAGCAGGTCTGTGAAAATTCTGCAGAAACTGCAGTGACGGGGTTGCTTAGGTTTCTTCATCAAAACTCATATTTTCCAACTCTAATTGACCCAAAAAGTCTACTGCTTACATCCTAACATAATTCCAGGTTTCTTTAACGATCAGCATGCGTATATACATCAATAAACATGATTAAACAACCTAATATTTCATCTAATCATCAAGAACCCTACAGTTTTCTTAACCTTTGTTCTAATCAGTTTTCTCCAGAAATTCCTTCTAATAAATCATCAAAATTTCGTGGGTTAAATATCTACTTCACATATTAATTTCCAGAATAAGGTTCATATGATTTCTACATGCAAATCCCTATCAAAATTGGGTTTTCTTCCATGGATTATACTCTTAATCATTCCTACACTAACATGATTATTGCACCAACGAAAATACGCAAGTTAAACACTTGCCTGGGATTTCAGAGGTCTGGTTTCCTGCTGATATTGGTATGGCTGCATTCTCCTCCTCGCGATCTACGCGTTGGTGGTGACGGTGGTGCAAAAGGTGGTGTTTTTGGCCTTGAATCACCTAGCAAGGTCTCTCCTCTCTTCTCCACTAGCCGTCTTAGGGTTCTGAATGATCTAACCCTAAAAGGCTGACTTAAATGGCTGCTAAGGATGGCTGAAATTCGTGGGTTTAATTACCCTAATTTGTAAAATTACCAAAACGCCCTCCCGGGTCACTAATTAAGCCTAAAAACATCCCGAGACCCAAACTAAACCCCCGGGTACACTTTTCTGACTATCTCGACCCTTTCGGACGCATTGGCATACTCAAAACGACCATACGGACAACTCATAATATTTACTTTTATATCTCAATAATTAGTCCCGACGCGACACGGGCGCGTCCCGACTAAAATTACCAAAATTGTCATTTTCATTCACTCGTGACATTTACCATATATTACTATGCTCTTAAGTAATATTCAACAAATTTCATATTATTACTAACTCACGTCACGTTAATAATTATAACATAATTAATTTCCGGATTTTTATTAAATAAATCCCCAATTTAATTATAGCATAAAAAATACGGGGTATTACACATAGCTCGTCAAAATCAACTATGGTTGGCGTCCCTATTGCTCGACACCTGATATAGAGATACAATAGAAGAGAAAATATGTAAGGAAACGGGTCAGAGCCCGAATGTGTAGATTATTTTTAAAACAGCAAGTATTTAACAAGTGAAATAAATAATTTATTATGTACATGTTAGATCCAACTCTCACTTGCAATTATCACCTCTCAACTAGAGTGCACACTTAACGTTGCCTATTAACCTCCTAGTTAATGGTTCCTCTTTTCTAGTCTTCATATTATAATTCCATTCCCATATAATAATCCCCGTATGTCCCATACCATACGTCACCTTATTATTCATTTACATTTCTTCTTTATATGATTAGTTTCTCATTACCATGAATCATTACTCATTAATATGAACCGTTTCTCATTAACATGAGTTAAGTTTTTCAATTCTATAAGCATCAACATTTATTACTTAATTCCATTATCTTATTCTATTCACCGTTAGCTACAATTATCACCGTAGATAGATTTAACCACAATATATTCATGTAACCATTTAATCCATTATATATATATATTCATATATAATACGGCACCCCGAGTCATAGTTGTGGTGCAATGCATTACTCTGCTATCATGTCCCATCATCGCAGGTCGCCAAATAGGGGACTACAGGTTCGGTAAGATTCCACGAACCACAAACAACAACAAACAAATTGGAGGTGAACATAGTTCTCGTATCCATGGGTCACGCACATACCTACGTACCCACAGTCAGTGGACTTATCAACTCCCCTATAAGTTTTTCATAGACCTATGTTCTCGAGCGACAAATCAAAGATCCCATGGATTCATCAGGATATGACTTCCCTCACGCGTAAACCTCCCACCGATAGCAAGTAAGCTAGGTATGTCATACACATAAATCAACAATCAATCAAATAGGTATTATCATACCTATAATATAATATCAATAAGGTAATTATCACTACCCTAAGATATTTCCATACGTAGCATTATATCTCTTTTAAAATATCATATCTTTACTTCATAATATAATTATCCTCGCATCCTATAACATCTATCCACTACCGACGTCGTTAAGGTTCATGCGCGGAGCGTCTCGCAAAGAGAAATCCAAACAAGGAACCCCTCCAATACACTACTACTTAACTTTGTCGATCGAGGAGGTCTGAAACTTTAACTATGCAATCGGGATAACCTCATACCCTCTTTCAATCAAATGTGTCCTAAGCTCCCATCTCACAAGATTCAAATAGGATTTTCCTCATCTTATATTCAGTAAGAAGTCACTAATATCCTACTGGTCCATAACATTATTTCTCCCGAACTACTACGAGTTTAGTTCTCCTTTTAATTAAGGTTAAAACCGATAGTTTCGAATCTCTTATAAACACATATTCTTTCACTTAGGATTAAACCTTATTGTAAACTTAAGGATACCCAGGTGTTATATTCAATCACCCCTACTGGTCCTATCTTAAATCCTCATACATCCCCATTTGGAAGTTTAACAAATGAATCTAGCAATCGAAATTCCATTCAATATAATTTTCATCATTTAAATCACTCGAATCCAAATCAAATTAATTCAAATCTTATCAAGGGTTTACTGATATTTCTAGGTCCCAAAATATCCAAATAATAATCACCAAAGATCCATAAAAGGTTTGGGATAAGAATCAACATTTAAAAACAAACAACTTTACATAATCTGGGGAGGTCGATCGATCGAAGGTAGGGGTCGATCGATCGATCACTCAGGTCCAAGCCGGGTTTTTCTGCATTTCAGCAACTACGGGTTTCACCATTTTTACTCGTTCAAACCTTCATATTAACCTCCAAAATGAGTTATAATTATTACTACATGATATGCCAACATATATGAACGATTTCCAGTACACTAAACATCCTAGAATCATCAAGGGATTGGATTAAAAAGCATGTTTATCTCCTTATTTCCAGAAATTATCAATATATCATCTTCAAGAACACATCAATGGTTTTCATAATTTCTTCAACAGATTCATGACTATTTCGTGTATTAATATCATCCTAAAACATGAGTTAGATTCCTATATCATTTCAGTTTCCCAGAAATCCATTTAATACTCCATTATTTCTTCCAAACAATAATAATCTTCTATTTTCATATTATTCTAACATGGACAATATACAAACTTAAATTTCCATTATCAAACACTTGCCTTTCTTGTAGGTCTGATCCTTTAGTGTAGTATATTTCAGTTGGTTGTCCCTTCTCCGGTCAAACTCCGGTGGTGGTGAACCTTGGTTCTTGTTCTTCTCCTTCCCAAGTGGCTTTTCCCTTCCCACGCACTCTTACACTCTCTCTAGGAAGATGGCTGCTCTTATTTATGAAGAGGATATGAATAACCCCCATACACTTAATCTACCAATACTTATAATAGTTCCAAATTCGAAATCACTATTCATCCCCCCTAGAAAAATGACCAAAATGCCCTTTCGGGTTGTCTATTCATTCCCAAATGACCCGAGACTCAAAATTAACATCCAAATTGACTTTTCTGACTATTTCGAACCTTCCGGGCGCAACGACGCAGTCGGAATGACTATTAGATCGATATAAAATAAATTTCCTTTTTAATTTAATAAACTAGTCCCGACACGTCCCATACCGCGTCTGACTAAAAATATAAATTACCAAATTTGTATCATACAGTCATATCAATGACACCACATTCATATATTACCTAAATATCTTTAAGTAATATTCATAATCTTCCATTTTAATATCCACCGTCTGGATAAAACCCGAATGAATTAATTAATAATAAAATCTAATTAATCCATTAAATTTAAATATAACCCATTTTAAAAGTCATTTAAAATTACGGGGTATTACATACTTCCCCCCTTATAACAGAATTTCGTCCCAAAATTCAGGAATATAGGTCATACCGGTAAGATCAACTCCGAGTATAAATCTCACATCGCAAGAAATCCAAGATGTACCGCCCATACAGTACATTAACAAAGTCCCTATCGATGTTATACGCCAAGCCTCACCATATAATTTTAACTGAATCAAATTTAGACTTCACCTAATCTTTCCTATACCTTCCTTGTGACAAAATTTAGGAAAAATGATCCTCTCGTATTGAACAAATAAATCCCGAAGTCTCAATTACTTACCTTTTTCACAATTATGCAAAATACTACAATCCAATCATCCAGGGCGCCCATATACCCTCTCGTACCGCTTTCAATATTTAAAATTTTTCGCAAAGGTTATAAACTCGTTTCCCAAAGACCTAACATATTTCGACTCCCAACGGTTATTAGTTTCATGCGTGGGGTGTCTCGCAAGCGAAATCCAAATAAGGGACCACCCCGATACACTACTTCCTAAAGTAGTCGATCATCGAAACTCCTAAGGTCCTTAGTCAATAATATATAAAAAAATTTGTTGAAAAAAAATATATCAGGTTTATCGATTTTTAAAACAAAATTTGCTTTTTATCGATTTCAAATAGGGTCTACGCATCTACTCTTTTATAGAAGACAAGATGCATACATGTTCTCTCATATATCATAAGTCAATGCACGCCGATAGTCAAATCACACTCGGACATGCTCTAGGTAAGAAATCCCATGATACAAATCAAACCCACGTGATAACATGTAATATAAAGGTGTCCCACACCCCTCAGTGAGTCTACATAATTAACAGTGCTATAGGCTAAGTTTAGCAACCCTCTTGCCCACACAACATTAATCGTAACAAAATCAATATACGCTTCATAATCCTTAGATAGAAAACATACCCTCATTTGTGGGTGGTGATTGTTGATTCACTGCCTGATGGACGTTATATACACGCCTGTACTGACCCTGCTGCGCGGGTGCTGCTGGAATGGGAGGTAGTGCTAGCACCGGAGCTGGAGCTGGAGCTGGAAGAGCAGCTGGTGGAAACACTGGTACCTGTGGCTCCTGTCGAGCATGTTGTTGTTGAGGGAATTTGTCTTTGTCAGGATAATCTTGACGTTTATGGCCATACTTGCCACACACGAAACATTTTCCCTCAAACTTTCCACCACCTTGCCCCTGTTGACCCCGAACCTGCTGTCCATTACCTCCCTTCCCTTGGCCCCGATGAGCCTGTCTCTGGCCCTGATGGCCCTGTTGTCCTTGCCCAATACCTCTATCCTCAAATCGAGAATCTCCAGATCGCAAACGCTTAGCATAGTCAGCTGTTTGGGAACCCTGCTCACTCTGACGCTGATAACTCTGCCCTGACTGAGTCCCACTAGAACTACCCCCAATAGTCTTGCCTTGCAGGCCTGACCCAAAACCCCGCTTGACACCTTGATTATGGAAGCGGTTATCTTGACAGTGGAGCATTGCAGCATTAAGAACATCTGCATAAGTACGTAGTGAAAGATTCCCCAATAAATGCTGGCGAATTTTATAGTTCAACCCATCAGTGAACATTAGGACTCTCCTCTCCTCAGTGGGTACTTCAGCTGGTACCAAATTAGTTAATCTCGTAAACTCTTCCTCATATTCCGCCACAGTTTTCTCTCCCTGTTTCAAATCAAGTAGCTTCCGCCTCATCTCTGTCTGGATGGCAGAAGGAAAATACTTCCCATCAAACCGTATCCAAAAGTCTTGGATAGTCATTGTGTCCCTCTCCTCCATAGTGGTCGTAGCTTCCCACCATTGTAAAGCTGCCCCTACTAGCATGAATGTGTCTAGTATCTGACGTTGAATCTCAGTGAATTCGATCATTCTCAAGTGCCGTTGGATATCTTTCTTCCATTGGCTAGCTGTCACAACATCTGATCCTCCCTGAAACTCAGGTGGGTACGCTTTCTGAAAGGCATCCCTCGCTCGTTCCCATGCAGTAGGAAACACTTTCCCTTGCACGGGTGGCACAACTGGTGCCGGTGCGGGAGCCTGCTGAATAGCAGCTACAGCAGCATTGACTGTCTGAGCGACAATTGCAGCAACTTCGGCTGCAGTCATTGTACCCTGAGCTGGAGCGGGCTGAGGTGCACGTCGAGGAGACATCTGAAAAGAGAGAACACTATCAGTTTTTGATATCTCAAAATAGTTGAAGATCGTAAGCGTAAATAGAAAAGCAATAATCCTACTCATAGGGCTCTACATCAAAGAACGCTAAGCTGAAGACACAATAAGCCGTACAGATCCTAAAGGACACTAGAACCTGATGCTCTGATACCACCTGTAACACCCCGCCTAATTAAATACCGGGTGGCCAGTCCCATACCAAATTAAAATAGAATATACAGTTGGCTCATTCTTAGCATCACTGTCGAAAACATTTACAACTCACCCAATACCCAATTAAGCTGGTGTTAAGAAAACTTTCCGAATTTAAATTTAACAAAATCCATTTCCAGTTTAAGAATAACACAACACATTTTATTCTACAACTCAGATAACCCAATAAATAACTCAAAAGAATTTAAATGCAACTGGAATAAACATTCCCAAATAATATAAATCCTTTACAATAATCCCAACAATGTTAAATGTATTAAAAAGACACAAATACAATAGTATTTAGCTCCGACAGAAAATGATAACTGAAATCCTTTGGGCGACATGCCCTATGTAAGAATACTGTGAATCAACAAGATGACAAGCGTCTAAGCAAAACCTCCATAGCTCCATAGCTCGTCAAAATCAACTATGGTTGGCGTCCCTGTTGCTGGACACCTGATATAGAGATACAACAGAAGAGAAAATATGCAAGGAAACGGGTCAGAGCCCGAATGTGTAGATTATTTTTAAAATAGCAAGTATTTAACAAGTGCAATAAAGCATTTATTATGTACATATTAGATCCAACTCTCACTTGCAATTCTCACCTCTCAACTTGAGTGCACACTTAACGTTTCCTATTAACCTCCTAGTTAATGGTTCCTCTTTTCTAGTCTTCATATTATAATTCCATTCCCATATAATAATCCCCGTATGTCCCATACCATACGACACCTTATTATGCATTTACATTTCTTCTTTATATGATTAATTTCTCATTACCATGGATCATTACTCATTAATATGAATCGTTTCTCATTAACATGAGTTAAGCTTTTCAATTCTATAAGCATCAACATTTATTACTTAATTCTATTATCTTATTCTATTCACCGTTAGCTACAATTATCACCGTAGATAGATTTAACCACAATATATTCATGTAACCATTTAATCCATTATATATATATTCATATATAATACGGCACCCCGAGTCACAGTTGTGGTGCAATGCATTACTCTGCTATCATGTCCCATCATCGCAGGTCGCCGAATAGGGGACTACAGGTTCGGTAAGATTCCACGAACCACAAACAACAACAAATAAATTGGAGGCGAACATAGTTCTCATATCCATGGGTCACGCACATACCTACATACCCACAGTCAGCGGACTTATCAACTCCCCGATAAGACTTTCATAGACCTATGTTCTCGAGCGACAAATCAAAGATCCCATGGATTCATCAGGATATGACTACCCTCACGCGTAAACCTCCCACCGATAGCAAGTAAGCTAGGTATGTCATACACATAAATCAACAATCAATCAAATAGGTATTATCATACCTATAATATAATATCAATAAGGTAATTATCACTACCCTAAGATATTTCCATACGTAGCATTATATCTCTTTTAAAATATCATATCTGTACTTCATAATATAATTATCCTCGCATCCTATAACATCTCTCCACTACCGACGTCGTTAAGGTTCATGCGCGGAGCGTCTCGCAAAGCGAAATCCAAACAAGGAACCCCTCCAATACACTACTACTTAACTTTGTCGATCGAGGAGGTCCGAAACTTTAACTATGCAATCGGGATAAACTCATACCCTCTTTCAATCAAATGTGTCCTAAGCTCCCATCTCACAAGATTCAAATAGGATTTTCCTCATCTTATATTCAGTAAGAAGTCACTAATATCCTACTAGTCCATAACATTATTTCTCCCGAACTACTACGAGTTTAGTTCTCCTTTTAATTAAGGTTAAAACCGATAGTTTCGAATCTCTTATAAACACATATTCTTTCACTTAGGATTAAACCTTCTTGTAAACTTAAGGATACCCAGGTGTTATATTCAATCACCCCTAATGGTCCTATCCTAAATCCTCATAAATCCCCATTTGGAAATTTAACAAATGAATCTTGCAACCGAAATTCCATTCAATATAATTTTCATCATTTAAATCACTCGAATCCAAATAAAATTAATTCAAATCTTATGAAGGGTTTACTGATATTTCTAGGTCCCAAAATATCCAAATAATAATCACCAAAGATCCATAAAAGGTTTGGGATAAGAATCAACATTTAAAAAGAAACAACTTTACTTAATCTGGGGAGGTCGATCGATCGAAGGTAGGGGTCGATCGATCGATCACTCAGGTCCAAGCCTGGTTTTTCTGCATTTCAGCAACTACGGGTTTCAACATTTTTACACCTTCAAACCTTCATATTAACCTACAAAATGAGTTATAATTATTACTACATGATATGACAACATATATGAACGATTTCCAGTACACTAAACATCCTAGAATCATCAAGGGATTGGATTAAAAAGCATGTTTATCTCCTTATTTCCAGAAATTATCAATATATCATCTTCAAGAACACATCAATGGTTTTCATAATTTCTTCAACAGATTCATGAATATTTTGTGGATTAATATCATCCTAAAACATGAGTTAGATTCCTATATCATTTCAGTTTCCCAGAAATCCATTTAATACTCCATTATTTCTTCCAAACAATAATAATCTTCTATTTTCATATTATTCTAACATGGACAATATACAAACTTAAATTTCCATTATCAAACACTTGCCTTTCTTGTAGGTCTGATCCTTTAGTGTAGTATATTTCAGTTGGTTGTCCCTTCTCCGGTCAAACTCCGGTGGTGGTTGTTGGTGGTGAACCTTGGTTCTTGTTCTTCTCCTTCCCAAGTGGCTTTTCCCTTCACAAGCACTCTTACACTCTCTCTAGGAAGATGGCTGCTATTATTTATGAAGAGGAGATGAATAACCCCCATACACTTAATCTACCAACACTTATAATAGTTCCAAATCCAAAATCACTATTCACCCCCCTAGAAAAATGACCAAAATGCCCTTTCGGGTTGTCTATTCATTCCCAAATGACCCGAGACTCAAAATTAACATCCAAATAGACTTTTCTGACTATTTCGAACCTTCCGGACGCAACGATGCAGTCGAAATGACTATTAGATCGATAGAAAATAAATTCCATTTTAATTTAATAAACTAGTCCCGACACGTCCCATACCGTGTCTGACTAAAAATATAAATTACCGAATTTGTATCATACAGTCATATCAATGACATCACATTCATATATTACTTAAATATCTTAAAGTAATATTCAGAATCTTCCATTTTAATATCCACCGTCTTGATAAAACCCGAATGAATTAATTAATAATAAAATCTAATTAATCCAGTAAATTAAAATATAACCCATTTTAAAAGTCATTTAAAATTACGGGGTATTACAACCGGCTAATGTAACAACCTGTGACACCCGACTAATTAAATACCGGGTAGCTACTACTTTATTAAATTAATTCAAAATGCCAAGTTGGTTCAGTTAATAGCATCACTGTCGAAAACATTTTAATGATTACTAACCACCTAGTATTTAAAAAGTAAGTTGCCAAATTTTATTTAAAGTCTGATTAACATGCAACAAGTGTAATAACACCATTCACTATACTGAAGTAAAAAGAATAACCATCACATAATGTAAATAAAGTCTGGAGGAAAACTCCTCACTACAAATCCCACAACTAAAATAAATAAACCGAATACTAAAACAATACATGCCAAAGTCTGAAAACTGTAATGGGAATGTAACTCTAATAGAAATGGGCAACATGCCCTACAACTGATGGATAACGAATCTGGAGTCCATGTTAAAGAAGCTTCTACAAGCAAATCCCTGTAGCTTCCACAAACAGCTACAGCTCGTTACCAGAATGAGTAACCTATGCATGGTGTCCTTGTGGCTGGGCACCTAAAATGGTTTTACAAGAAAAAATGATTTGAAAGCAAACGGGTCAGAGCCCGAATGTGGAGATATTTTAAAAACCTGCAAGTGCTTTAAAAACATTTAAAACATTAAATGCAAAGTACATGTTAGGACATGCACTCACATGATATTCTCACCTCTCGTCTAACTGTGCACTCCTAACGTAAGTACCCATCTAAAATGACACAACCACTAGCTAAGTGATATCATATCTAGCTAGACTGTCATAGATCCTACCCTTATTACTCGGTTCTATTAACATTATAACGCTCGTAATCAAAATAGGGGTTTAACGTAAACTCAGATGCTCAACATACAATATATTACACTATCAGCTAGCTCGTTATGTTCTCGAATCAATACCGTAATTATTTTCACAACATTAACATGAAGGTTCCCATTAATTAAGTGTATATTATTCACATCATAAATATACAATACAAGCACCCCGAGAACTAAGCTGTGGTGCACACATACTCTGCTATCCATCCCGGTACATCACGTACATAAGGATTACATATTCCGAATCTCTCAGGAATAGTTCACAATAACAACATCACAAGTAATGGAGGCGAACACAGTCACATCACATGGGTCACGCAGATACCTACGCTCCCACGATCAGCGGACTTATTAATATCCCAATAAGTCTTTCTATGACCTATGTTCATCAAGGTAACCAGTCTAAATCCGAGCAACACTAGGATTAGAGGGCCCTAAGCGAACGCAAACCTCCCGTGATAGCAAGTATGGTAGGTATGTCATACACACAATTCGTATACTAATACTAAGTAAACACACATCTTAGTAATCCCGTAGTTTAATTGTAGTACTATTCTCATTATAGTACAATTATATAATATATATAACTTATACGATTCCGGTTTATGATCATACGCGTCCTAAATTTATTCTCACATCATAGTAGACACTCACGTCTCAACCCAAACGGTTCATTGATTTAAATCACTCGTATATAATTTACTCCTCATAATAACCAAAAAGTCCCAAATCTAACCATACATCATCAAAGGAAGGTTATCTATATCCTCGAACAAGTTTACGGGACTCTAAAAATCAAAACAGGCCAAAAAGACCTAAATTGTCAACTCGTTAGAAGTCTCGTTCGAACGAGGCTGTTCGAACGAGATCAAACTGTCAGCTCGTTAGAAGTCTCGTTTGAACGAGGCTGTTCGAACGAGATCCAATTCGTTCGAACGAATTGTACCTTCTAACGAGATCTCGTTCGAACAAAGTATCGAATGAAATTCCTTTTCATTAAAAGCGACTGGTCAACTCGTTAGAAGCTCATTCGAACGAGGCTCGTTCGAACGACCTGGAGAGGCTCTTCTAACGAACGACCAGATCGAGCCCAGATTTTTCCTTCTTCGTTTTTCATCAATTTTAACACCTCAAGTCTCAACCAAAATTCGTCCAATCAATGTTTTGAGGTCTCCAATCATCCTAAAACATACTAAGGTCATATACTAACACCTTTTAAGGAATTAATACATCCTAAACATCATTAGATTACAAGATTCTACACTTTTCTCCAATTCTTTTCAAGAACACAAACCCTAACATTTTAAATCATGAATAACCCCAATATAAATCCGTTTTAATTTCTTCCAATCACAAACATCATGAGAATAATTATCTACCTATCATTCTACATGCAATTCTCCTCAAGATTTTGAAGTTCTAAGTTCCAAACTACATGGGTTTTCATATTTCACCAAGAACAAACATAAAATTTGAATTATCTAACATGGAAAGAACATTCTCTGAAATTAAATGGAATTAAGTCACTTGCCTCGAGTTTATCTCTGATTTAGATGTTGGTTTGATGGAGCTTTTCTACAGAATTTCCTTTCTCTCTCTTTCCCCAAGCTTCTTCTCCAATGGTGGCTATGGTGGCTAGGGTTTGCTTTGTGAAGGTATTAGAAAACCTAATTCTAATAACCTACGTAGCTTGTTGGGTTAATATGGGTTGGTTAGTGGCTTAGTGGGTCAATTCCCAATCAGATTAAAACTCCCAATTTTCGTCACTTTTAATTCTTCAAAAATACAAAATTACTAAAATGCCCTTTATGTTGTCGGTATGGCCTAAAAATACCCCGGGACCCAAACTAAACCCCCGGCTAGTGTTTTCTGACTATCTCGACCCTTCCGGACGCGTTGGCGCACTCGAAACGACCATATGGTTAATAGAATTTAAATTCACTTTTATAATCAAAATATTACACCGTGACGCGGCGGTCTCACGCATCTCAACAAAATTTCTAAAATGCCGTATATCAATCTCACGATTTTTTTTTCATAATTCAATATTCATATAACATCATATATACTCAATATAGTCAAATACCAACTCACAACTCGCTAGTATTTTACCCGGATTAATTTCCAATTAATTCACATTTAATTAATTAATCCCAAAAATAATTATAGCCAAAAATACGGGGTATTACACAACCATGTTAGTATGTGTCACTCTCTTGAGGATTTCTCACCTCTCACCTAGTGTGCACGCCTACCGTACAATTAACCTCAAAAGTTTATTTTAACTGAACTTTCCCACAAAGTTTCATACCGCTAACTACGATGGCTAAGATAATTAATTTCTGAAATTTAAGCTCTCACATATATCTTATTTTATATTAAAAATAGCCGTGTGTTGTCACAAAATTCTCAAACACTTATAATAAAGTCGGAGTATCTATTCATTACATAACTACTTTTATGCACAGTAGAAATTTCCCATACTTAAATATAAATACATATATTAGCCACTCATATATTATATATACTATCGGCACCCCGCATAAAATCTATGGTGCTGGAATACTCTGCTATCAAGTCCCCGTATCACACATATTAAGGGAAATACTAGTTCAGAATCACTCTCGAACTTCATTAACATAAAACACATACAAATGGAGGCGAAGCATAGTTTCAAGTCACTAAGAGGTCAACACATACCCTCACGTCTCTTAGGACCATTTGACTATCAATCAGATAGCTTGTACCAAGGAATCCTATATTCTAGGGTACGAGTCAATGTCCCCTATAAAGGCCCAATCGAGATAAGACCGTCTTGACGCAGAAACCCCCGCGATAGAAAGTACCCCGAGTATGATCTTTATACAGATATATAATATATGCACAATCACACAGTCATAAATATATAAATATCCATATTTCTAAATTAGGTGCACTCATGACCATAATTATAATTATCCGTTATTAACACATTTTACTCGATTATTTCGCATAACGAACTCGTCATTTATATTCTCATTTATAATTCAATTCATACTCACTTCACCTCTCTCAAAGTATTCTAAGTGTAATTTCAGTAGGCATACACTCACTTACCTTCTGGCCTTGCTCCCTTACGAGTCTCAATCTTTTTATTAAATGTTTGCATGATTTCTTATACACATGAATAATTCCTCGGTAACCCAAAATCTCATCCTACACTAAATTTCACTGAACGGGGTCTACCTAGGCCCTACTGCTTTTCCCTATATCTCATTATACTCCAACAATAAGAATCAAAGGTTCCCATGCATTTTAACCGGATTAAACCAACGGACGAGAAATATGCAGTGTTCCAGGAGGGGTTGATCTATCGAGGAAAGGGGGTCGATCGATCGATCGTCAATCGATCGATGTTATTGGTTGATCGATCGATCAAGCAGTTCTTGCCCAAAAACTTCCATTAAAACCTACGGGTTTCATCTTCCAATTTCTCCAAAAACATCATTAACAACTCTCAATTTCTCAGATAACATTACCACAAGTTCTATATACATATATGCAAGATTTCCTACGTGAAACATGTATAAATTTAACAACGAAATTGAATTAGTTGGCCAATTTATTTTAATTATCAAGAACCCTAACTTTCCTCTAAACTTCCATTATTCTGTGTCTTTTTCTAGATTTATCACTTCTAAATTAATCAAACTTCGTGGGTAATCCTCTACATATGATCGGGATGTCCAGAGTTTATTTATTTTCCCTACCACATTTGATTGGGTCCTCTAAATTCTTGAGTTCATCCGTGAAACATAGGTTCAATCATCCCAATCTAACATGGTGTGACAAGTAACTAAAAGAGAAGCAAGATAGATACTTGCCTGGAATTTGGGTTTCTGATTTGTGGACGAAAGAGGTATGGTCGCGTTCTTTGTCGCGCGATCTACGCTTTGGTGGTGGTGGCGGTGTAAACGGTCGAGTCCTTAGCCTTGAGTTACTTGAAAAACTCTCCAACTCCTTCTCTAATGGTCGTTCTTTGATTTTCTATTTGCTAACCCTAGAAGGCAACTCCAAAAGGTTGATTTATTCTTAAGAAAATTCATGGGTTTAATTACCAAAAAATGTAAAATGTCTATAATACCCTCCCGGGATGCCAGTTGGGCTTAAAACGCCCCGAGACCCAAACTAAATCCTCGGGTACATTATTTTGACTATCTGGACCCTTTCGAACACATTAGAGCACTCAAAATGACCATACGGACAACTTATAATTTATTCACTTTCAATAATAATAATAATATAGTCCTGACACGACACATGCGCATTTCGATGTAAATTTCCACAATTATCAAATTACACACTCATGATAATTTTAATAAATTCGATTTCACATATTACTTTATTCATTAACAAATAATAAAAAAATTCCCAATAATTACTAACTCTCATCACCCTAGTAAATATTTAAAATAATTTTTGGATTAATATTAAATTAATATCTCAATTTGAATTTAATAAATCCCCAAATATAAAAGTCATAAAAATACGGGGTATTACATACTTCCCCCTAATAATGAAATTTCATCCCAAAATTCAGAAAATAAGGCATACCTGGTAAAAATAAATCTGGATATTTTTCGTGCATATCTGCCTCATGCTCCCAAGTGGATTCCTCCACATTGTGATGCTCCTACTAGACCCGTACAAGTGGGACTACCTTCAACCTCAATTTCCTCTCGCTGTGGTCTAGGATAGCCACTGGTCTCTCCTCGTCAGAGCTGTCTGGCTATAAATAAATCTCCTCTATCGCGACGTGAGTATGGGCCATGTCATCACGAAGATATCATTTCAACGATGAGATGTGGAACACATCGTGAATACGGTGCAAGTGCTCTAGCAGCTCCAATCTATATGCCACCATCCCAATCCTCTCAATAATGGAAAATGGTCCCACGTACCTCGAAGCCAACTTCCCCTTCTTTCCAAACCTCATTACTCCTCTGATAGGAGACACACGCAGTAATACTTTGTCCCCGACACTAAACTATTGAAAAAACCACTTTGCATCAGCGTAGCTCTTCTGTTTGTCCTTTGCTACCTGGATGCGACTCCTGATGAGCTCAATCCTAGATGAAGTTTCTAGAATCACCACAGGTTCGAGAAATTTGTTATACCCCACCTCTAGCCAATAAGTGGGAGAACTAAAATGCCTTCCATACAATGCCTCAAATAGGTCCATGTCGATTGTAAACTCATAGGAGTTATTGTAAGCAAACTCCACCAGTGGAAGATAAGACTCCCATCCTCCTCCAAAATCGAGGGCACACATGCGTAGCATATCCTATAACATATGATTGGTACATTTTGTTTTTCCATCCGTCTGTGGCTGATAAGATGAACTCAATCTCAACTCTGTACCCATGGCCTCCTAAAAGCTCTCCCAGAAGTGCGACACAAAAATCTTTTCTCTATAATACACGATATCCAGGGGCACCCCATATAGCCTAACAACCTCAGCAACGAACAACTGTGCATACTGGCCCTTGGTATAGTCTATCTGTACTGGTAGAAAATGAGCCACCTTGGTCAATCGATTCACTATAACCCATATGGAGTCATGACGTCGTTGTGATGTAGGCAGTCTAGTAATGAAGTCCATGGAAATACTCTCCCACTTCCATGTAGGTATCTCCAATGGCTGAAGTAACCCCAACGGTTTCTGGTGGTCTACCTTTACCATTTGGCAAGTAGAACACTTGGATACGAACTCGACAATGTCCTTCTTTATCCCACTCCACCAGTACTTCCGCCTCTTATCCTGGTACATTTTATCCCCTTCGAGAAGCATCGCAAATCTGGACCCGTGAGGCTGTGTCATCACTGCATGATGTAAGTCTTCTTCTCCATTTGGGACCACCAATCTCTCATATTACCTCAAACCTCCATCAAAACTTATTGAGTAGGACTCAACACCCTTAGCTAAAAGCCGTACAATTTGTTCCTGACAAAATGAATTCGCTGACTATGTATGTATCATACTCATAACAATCGCTGGTGTGACTGTCATGGAAGATACAAAGGAATGGGCTACCGCGTCTTGGTAACATAACTCCTTCCACTTCTCTTTCCAAACATCCGCTACATCACCCACCGGTCTATGGCTTAACGCATCAACAACCACGTTAGCCTTTCCCGGATGGTATTGTATTTCGAACTGGTAGTCTTTTACGAACTCCAACCATCTGCGTTGATGTATATTCAGCTCTCGCTGAGTGAACAAGTACTGCAGTGACTTGTGGTCTGTGAGTAAGCGAAACTTCTCCCCAATAAGTAATGTCTCCAAATCTTTAATGCAAAAACGACTGCTGCTAGCTCTAGGTCGTGGGTGGGGTAATTCCTTTCGTGAGGCTTTTGCTTGCGGGAGGCAAAAGCAATGGCCTTCTCCTCCTACTGATGTACTCCCCCGAGTCCCCATAAAGAAGCGTCATTGTACACCAGATAATCTACTCCTACCTTGGGCAAGCAAGAACTGGCACCAAAGTCAACTTATGTTTCAGCTCATCAAAAGCCAATTGACAAACATCATCCGAAACATACGGAATTACCTTACGAGTCAGATTTGTCAATGGACCCGCTATCTTTGAAAAGCCTAGGATGAATCTCCTGTAGTACCCGGATAGCCCCAAGAAACTACGCAATTTCGTTGGTGTCGTGGGTTGTCCCCACTCCCTCATCGCGAACACTTTGCTTAGGTTAATCAATATTCCCAATTTGTACACAACATGCCCGCCAAAATATACCTCCCGTAGAAAGAATCCTAACTTCTCATACTAAGGATACAACTGATGCTCTCGTAGATTCTGAAGAACCTGCCTCAAGTGTTCGGCATGCTCCTCCTCAGTGTGTGAGTATATCAGGATGTCATCTATGAAAATGATGTCAAACTGATCCAAGAATTCTCTGAACACTCGGTTCATCAAGTCCATGAATACGGTTGGACCATTTTTCAGCCCAAACGGCATGACTCTGAGCTCATAGGACCCATATCTCATTAAGAAATCAGTCTTTGACACATCCTGCTCTCTAATCCGTAGATGATGGTATCTTGGTCTCAAATCTATCTTCGAAAAGAAGGTTTCTCCTCTCAGCTGGTCAAACAGGACATCGATTCGAGGCAATGGATATTGATTTCGTATCGTAACCTTATTCAACTCTCTGCAATCCATGTATAACCTCAGTGTACCATCTCTCTTCTTCACAAACAACAATAGAGTGACCTAATGTGAGGTGCTCCTACGAATGAAGCCCTGACCTAACAGCTACTCTATCTGATCCTGTAACTCCCTTATTTATGCTGGAGCCATATGGTATGGTGAACGTGATATCGATCGAGTACCCGGCATCAAGTTTATGATGAAATCTATCTCTCTATTGGGGGGTAGGCCCAGTATCTCCTGAAATACATCGAAATACTCACGAACGACTGTGATCGAATCTAAGGGAATCACGACCTCCTTAGGGGTATCCTCCTCTATGTAGTACAAATGAGCGAAAGGGCCTCCCTCTGGGCGAGGCATCACCACCAAAAACATCTCCTACCCCGAAATGGCAAAGATGATACTCCCACCGAAACAATCTATCATGGCTCTGTACCCAACTAGCCAATCCAAGCTAATAATAACATCATGCTAAAGCATCTCTAAGACTAGCATATCTGCTGGTACAACCAAGCTACCAATCTCTACTCCCACACCCCGACATATAAAGAAAATCAAATACCTATTCCCCAGTTGTGAGTCTACGCATGTCATAGTGCTCTCTACTATGTCTAATAACCCTACGGCCTTTACAAAATGAGTAGCTATAAAACAGTGCGACGCCCTAGTATCAAATGAAACTTGACCCATAGTGCCATGGATAGGAAACGTACCCTCAATCGCGAGTGGTTCTTGAGGTGCTGTTACCTGCTGGATGTTGTAAATACGTCCATACTGCATTTGCCCTGCTGAACTTGAGCTGCTGGGATGGCGGGTAAGGCTGGAACCTGAGCTGGCACTGGGAGGGTGGATGGAAAGAGTGGCCTCTGCGGCTTATTATGGGCACCCTGCTACTGTGGGGTCCTATCTCCCTCTGGTCAATCCTGGCACTTATGGCCATTATTGCCACATCCGAAACATCTTCCCCTGAAGTTACCTCCCATTTGCCCCTGCTGACCACAGCCCTGTTGGACATTACCACTCCACCACTGGCCCTGCTGCTGACGGTGTTGGCCCTGTTGGCCATGCTAATTAGACTGACCCTGCTGGCCCTACCTAAATCCCCCAAATCCCTATCTGGATTCACCTGATCGGAACCACTTGGCAGGGTCCCCTGATGGGAACTCTGCTCACTAGGATGGGTCTGCCCCTAGGATACTGGTGCCCCACCAGTACTACTGCCCCTATCCTTCCCTGCTGGCTAGACTCCCCTGCTCGTTTGCTCCCCTATAGATGAAAGTGGTGATCCTGACAGTGTAACAAAGCAGCGTTGAGTACATTAGTGTGTGACACCCTGATTAATTAAATACCGGGTAGCTACTCCTTTATTAAATTAATACAAAATGCCAAGTTGGTTTAGTTCATAGCATCACTGTCGAAAAACGTTTTAACAATTACTAACCACTTAATATTTAAAAGGTGAGTTGTTAATTTTTAATTAAATCTGATTAACATGCAATGATAAGATTATGAACTGCTAACATAACCACCACAACATAATGAGAATAGAATAACCATGAAATAGTAATGAGTCTGGAGGGATACTCCTCCCAACAATCCAAATACAGGAATAAAAAAATACTAAGTCTGCATCACTAAATTAATTACAACCCAAAATCTGATATAACTGGATAAATAAAGTGTCTAAGAGAAATGGGGCGACATGCCCAACATATGAGAAAAATCTGATAACATAGAGTCAAGATCGAAAGTGGAGGCGTCTACTGTCAAGGTCCTGTAACTTCCATACCAGCTACAGTGCGTCACCTGAATGGAACTCCTATGCATGGTGTCCTTGTGGCTGGACACCTAAAAGGTTTTATAAAAAAGTAGATTTGGAAGCAAACGGGTCAGAGCCCGATGGTGAAAACAGTTTAAAATATATCAAGTGTTTTAATGACATAAAATAATGAATGCAAAATACATGTTAGGACATGCTCTCACATTAGATACTCACCTCTCGACTATCTGTGCACTCCTAACGTGTCCGAAATCGAATCTAGTTATGCCCGTATCTAACTGGTCCAATATAAAATCTAACGTAACTATACGATTGACGATTTAATTCCCGACATCTTATTTTTAACCAGAGTGTCTTACTCTTCTACATAGTTTCCCATTTTAGTACCACTAATCACTATAGATCTTCCATTTTATCTTTTACAAAATGTTGATATTATAGATACTCACATTTATACGTCACAGTTCATTTCAATTAACAGTATATTATTCTCATCATAAATATACAATACTAGCACCCTGAGACTAAGCTGCGGTGCACACATACTCTGCTATCCAATACCGGTACCTCAAGTACATAAGGACCACGCATTCGGAATCTCTCAGGAATCGTTCTCAAATAACAACAATCACACAAAATGGAGGCGAACATAGTTCACATCACATGGGTCATGCACATACCTACGCTCACATGATCAGCAGACTTATTAACTTCTCAATAAATCCTTCTCTGACCTATGTCCTCGAGGTACCAATCTAAATCACCCCGTAGGCACACAAAGATTAGATGGCCCTAATCGAACGCAGACCTCCCGTGATAGCAAGTATGGTAGGTATGTTTTACACATAAAACCACATATACTAAGCATTCACACGTCTTAGATATCTCGAATTATTAATATAGGTATGCTTCTCGTTCTTATACCGTCATTTAATGTTATATGTTTACAAGTCCCCGATTTGTATATTAACGTTATCCACCCTTCTCACGTCATAATTAGGTATTCTTTTCCTATTCCCCAAATATCATCCGGATTACTATAAGGTTCTAAGTTCTACTCCTCAACGTACCCCAATTCTCACAATTATACTTACTAGTCAATAAGGGAAGGTTAATTCTCAATGATTTAAGTCTACGGGACATTCGAAATAAAATCAGGCCAAAAAGGCCATTCTGTCAACTCGTTAGAAGTCTCGTTCGAACGAGTGTCATTCGAAAGAAAGGCTTCGAACAAACTACCAACTCGTTAGAAGGGATACCGTCATCTCGCTAGAAGCTCGTTCGAACGACCTGGGTAGGTCTTCTAACGAGATGGCAGACTGCACCCAGAAATTCCCCCAATTCGTTTTTCTTCAGATTTCTCTCCTCTAAATCCCCACTAAGATTACCAATTAAGTTTTAACGTTTTTAAACTACTCTTAGTCCTCCTAAGTCACCCTCTAACATATATTTTGGGTCAATGCTTCCTAAATTAACATGTAATCATCATAATTCCCAAACATTATCCCAAACCCTATAAACATGAAGCCAGAATTTTAACGTCTACAATTTCTCCTTATAAATCCGTTTTTAAATCATCAAAAGATACATTTTGAATATGGAATTCATTCATTACCATTCTACATGCAATCCCTATACAAGATTATGAGTTTTATCTTCAATTTCATGGGGTTTTCATCAAACTTTTAATATAAGACCTATATTCGATCCTAAGCATGGAGGAAATATTTCGCTTGAAATTATGTAATTAAACCACTTGCGTTAGATGTTCTGATTTGATGTTGAAGGGTGAAAGTTGATTCTCCTCTTTCTTACTTCAGATTCTCCCAAAGATGGTGATGGTGGCTAGGGTTTCTTTTGGAACCTCTTAAGACTCTCCCTATAACTCCCGTAGCCCACTTCTTGTTAAATGCTGAATTATGGACTTAGTGGGTTTATTTCTAATATAAAATTAACTTCTAAAATTCGTGGGTTTTAATTCCCCTATTTTTAAAATTACTAAAATTCCCTTCTAGGTTGCCGGTATGGCCCAAAAATGCCTCGGGACCCAAACTAAACCCACGGCTAGTGTTTTCTAACTATTTCGGCCCTTCCGGACATGTTGGCGCACTCAAAATGACCATTCGGTTGATAAAAATATATTGCACTTTTTAATTCAAATAATTTCATTCCTGACGTTACTGACACACTTGTCCCAACTAAATTTCCAACTTGTCGTATTTGTGCCTCGTGATAATTTTAACATTTTCAATACTCATGAAATTTTCAATTTTGACATCATAATCAAATACCAACTCACGTATCGGTAGTATTTATACCTGGATTAATTTCCAATTAATTCTCATTTAATTTAATTAACCCCTTAAATAAAAATCAATAAAATTACGGGGTATTATATACTTCCCCCTAATAACAGAATTTCGTCCCGAAATTCGGAACTAAAGAGTACCTGGTAAAAATAACTCCGACTAGCGTTCGCGCATCTCATCCTCGCGCTCCAATGTGGACTCCTCGGCATTATGATGCCGCCACTGAAGACGTACTAACGGTACTATCTTCGACCTCAGTTTTCGCTCGCTTCGATCCAAAATAGTAATCGGCCCCTCCTCGTAGGAACTATCGGGCTGGAGATCGATGTCCTCCAAAGCAATGTGAGTATAGGCCAAATCGTCCCTAAGATATTTCCTTAGCGAGGAAATATGGAACATATCATGAATCCTACGCAAGTGCTCCGGTAACCCCAGTCTATACGCAACTGGCCCAACACGCTCGATGATAGGAAATTCCCCCCATACCTTGGTGCCAGTTTCCCCTTCTTCCCAAAACGCATGATCCCCTTCATTGGAGATACTCTGAGTAACACCTGGTCCCCCACCTTGAATTCTTTGAAGAACCTCTTGGCATCAGCATAGCTCTGATGTCGGTCCGGAGCTACCCGAATACGGCTCCGTATCATATATATCCTTGCTGAAGTGTCTTGAATCACTTTCGACCCAAGGAGTTTGTTATCCCCCACCTCTAACCAATATGCTGGGGAAAGACCAGGTCTACTGTACAATGCCTCAAATGGATCCATGCCAATGGTGAAATGGTAGGAGTTGTTATAAGCAAACTCCACAAGTGGAAGGTACTGCTCCCAACCACCTCCAAAGTTTAGGATGCACATACGCAACATGTCCTCTAACATCTGATTAGTCCGCTCTGTTTGGCCATCAGTCTGTGGGTGATATGCCGTACTCAGCCGCAACTCTGTACCCATGGCCTCCTGGAAACTCTCCCAAAATCGTGAAATAAATATTTTGTCTCGATCAGACATGATATTTAGAGGCATCCCGTGAAGTCTCTCTATCTCTGCAATGAAAATCTGGGCATACTGTCCCGTAGTGTAATGTGTCCTTACGGGTAGAAAATGAGAAACTTTGGTCGACCGGTCCACAATTACTCATATGGAGTCGTGACCCCTCTATGACGTAGGTAACCCCGTGATAAAATCCATAGATATGCTCTCTCATATCCACATAGGAACCTCTAATGGTTGTAGAAGTCATGCGGGTTTCTAATGGTCCACCTTTACTAGCTGACAAGTCGCACATTTAGAAATAAACACGGCAATATCTCTCTTCATCCCGCTCCACCAGTACTTTCGTCTCATGTCTTGGTACATTTTATCCCCACCAGGGTCTACCGCGAACCGTGAGCTGTGCGACTCTGCCATTACCTCGTGTCGTAAGTCTTCCCCTTTCGTAACGACCAGTCTCCCATTGAAGCGTAATCGCCCGTCTGAGCCAACGGTATAGGACTCGGCTCCCTCTGCTAGTAATCAAACTATCTGCTCCTGAAAAAACGAGTCATTTGCTTGGGCCCATACCACTCTCGTAACAATATGAGGTGTAATAGTCATCACAAACATGAACGATCGGGCCACTGCATCCTGGTGTCCCAACTCCTTCCACTTATCTTTCCACAACTCAGCCACCTCATCTACCGGCCTATGGCTCAACGCGTCTGCGACCACGTTAGCCTTCCCTGGGTGATATTAGATGTCGAACTGATAATCCTTCACAAACTCAAGCCACTGACGTTGACGCATATTCAACTCCTTCTGCGTGAAGAGGTATTCTAAAGACTTGTGGTCTGTGAACAACCGAAATTTTTACCCCAAAAGATAGTGTCTCCATATCCGAAGAGCGAATACGACTGTCACTAACTCCAAGTCGTGGGTGGGGTAATTGCTCTCGTGAGGCTTAAACTTACGGGAAGCATAAGCTATGGCTTGACTCTCCTGTTGTAGCACACCTCCAAGTCCTTGTAAGGAAGCATCGGTGTAAACTAAATACTCAACTCCCGGCCTGGGCAATGCTAACACACGCATTGAGGTCAACTTGTCCTTCAACTCATCTAATGCCAACTGACAGGCATCGCTCCAGATGAATGGCACACCCTTTTCGAGTCAGATATGTCAAAGGACCCGTTATCTTTGAGAATCCCCGAATAAACCTCTTGTAGTATCCTGCTAAGCCCAAGAAACTACGGATCTCAGTTGGTGTCATGGGTTGTCCCCACTCCCTCATTGCGGATACCTTCCCCGAATCAATGGATATCCCCCGGTCTGAAATGATATGCCCCAAAAACTGAACCTCCTTCAGCCAAAATCCACATTTCTCATACTTTGCATAAATTTTGTTTTGACGAAGCGTCTGTAAAACCTGCCTCAAATGTTCGGCGTGCTCCTCTTCTATCTGGGAATAAACCAGGATGTCATCAATAAAGATGATGACGAACTGGTCTAGGAACTCTCTGAACACCCTATTCATCAAGTCCATAAACACGGCTGGAGTGTTGGTCAAGCCAAAAGGCATAACCCGAAATTCATAGGAACCATATTTTGTCAAGAAATCAATCTTCGAGACGTCCTGTTCCCTGATACGCAACTAATGGTATCCCGATCACAAATCAATCTTTGAGAAGAAGCAGGCTCCTCTCAACTGGTCAAATAAGTCATCGATTTGGGGCAACGGATACTTATTATGTATCGTGACTTTATTCAACTCCCGGTAATCTATACACAATCTCAACGATCCATCCCTCTTCTTTACGAACACCACAGGGGCACCCCATAGTGAAGTACTCCTCTGGATAAACCCCTGACCCAACAACTGCTCTATCTGATCCCTTAGCTCTCTCATCTCCGCTGGAGCCATACGGTACGGTGCGCGGGTAATGGGCCGAGTGCCCGACGTCAAATTAATAACAAAATCTATCTCTCTACTAGGAGGTAATCCAGGTATATCCTGGAATACATCAGCGAACTCTCTCACGACTGGAATCGAATCAAGTGGTATCACCACTTCCTTAGAGGTCTCCTCCTCTATATAGTACAAATGAGTGGAAGATCCTCCCTCAAGGCGAGGCATCGCCACTAGAAACATCTCCTGCTCGGGAATGGAAAAAATAATACTCCTACTGATATAGTCAATCATGGCTCGATACGCAACTAGCCAATCCATACCAACTATCGCATCGTACTCAGTCAACTCTAATACTAGCATATCAGCGGGTAAAGTAAATCTCCCTATTTCTATACCCACACCTCTACAAATAAGGGAAATCACGGAACCCCTACTCAACGGTGAATATCCACACGTAACCGTGCTCTCTGCAGTGTCTAATAACCCCAAAGTGCGTGCAAATATCTTGGTAATGAAATAATGTGTGGCCCCCGTATCAAATAAAATAGACCCCATAGTCCCCTGAATAGAGAACATACCCTCAATGATAGGTGGATCATGTGGAACTGCGGCCTGTTGGAGCTGATACACTCTCCAATACTGAAGCTGTCCCTGCTGGACTGGGACCTCTGGGATGGGTGGTAATGCTGCCATCTGTGGTGGTGCTGGGAGGGAGGCGGGAAACATAGGCCTCTGTGGCTCGTGTCAAGCACCCTACTGCTGCTGCTGTGGGACCCTGCCCTTATCAGGACAATCCTGGCATTTGTGACCAATCTTGCCACAAATGAAACACTTCCCCAGGAAGTTTCCCCCTCGCTGTCCCTGCTGGCCTCAGCCCTGATGGCCGTTACCATTCCTACCTTGACCATACTAGCCGTAATGGCCGTTCTGACCCTAATGGCCATGTCTGAAACCTCCCTGACCATTCCGGAACCCCCCAGATCTAAATCTCTTAGGATCCCCCTGTTGAGATCCCTGATCACCCTGCCTGCCCTGACCCTGAGCAGATTGTGCCCCGTTGTCACCATTTCCCCTGTCCTGCCCTGATGGATGGACTCTTCTGATCTCTTAGTCTCAGACATGTGAAAGTAGTGATCCTGGAAGTGAAGCAGTGCTGTGTTAACCACATCAGAGTAAGTGGCCAACGAGAGATTTCCCAACAAGTGCTATCGGATCCTCCAAGTCAATCTATCCATAAACTTCTGAATCTTCTTCTCCTCAGTCAGAATCTCATCGGGAACAATGTTCAAGAGATTAGTGAATTCGGCCTCGTACTCGGCCACAGTCTTTCCCTCCTTCTTGAGGTTCATTAACTTCCTCCTTATTTCGGTGTGAACAACTGATGGAAAATATTTGCGGTCGAACCGCACCCAGAACTCCTGAATTGAAAGGGCATCTGTCTCATCTGGGGTGGTAATGGACTCCCACCACTGCAATGCTGACCCTACTAGCTTAAAAGAAGCTTGTATCTGGTTCTGAACATCCGTGCACTCGTACGTCCTTAAGTTCCTTTGAATGTCCTTCCTCCACTGACTGGACACAACAACGTCGGAGCTACCTGCAAACTCTGGAGGGTGTGCTCTCTGAAAAGCATCACAAACGCGTTCCCAAGTAGACAGAAATGCATGAGCCTGAACTGGTGCGGCTATCGGAGCCTGAGGTGGTGCCTGCTGCATAACTGCGAGGGCGGCATTTATCGCTTGGGCTACAATGGCTGCAACCTATGTGGCATTCATGGTGCCCTGAACTGGTGCAGGCTGTGGTTCGGGCTGAGCATCCCTATGAGCTCGCTGTGCACATCGTGGAGGCATCTAAAATGAGAGTAAAGTCTTATGAGTTCACATTTATTATCTCAAAATAGCTAAAGAGTGAAACGTACATAAAAGAATATAACAGTCCTAAAATATAGGGCTCTACATCAAAGAAAGCTCAGTGGAAATATAACAAGCCGTGCAGATCCTAAGGACACTAGAACTTGATGCTCTGATACCACCTGTGACACCCCGACTAATTAAATACCGGGTAGATACTCCTTTATTAAATTAATACAAAATTCCAAGTTGGTTCAGTTCATAGCATCACTATCAAAAAACGTTTTAACAATTACTAGCCACCTAATATTTAAAAGGTGAGTTGTCAATTTTTAATTAAATCTGATTAACATGCAATGAGAAGATTATGAGCTGCTAACATAACCACCACAACATAATGACAATATAATAACCATGAAATAGTAATGAGTCTAGAGGGATACTCCTCCCAACAATCCAAATACAGGAATAAACAAATACTAAGTCTTCATCACTAAATTAATTACAACCCAAAATCTGATATAACTGGATAAATAAAATGTCTAAGAGAAATGGGGCGACATGCCCAACATATGAGAAAAATCTGATAACATAGAGTCAAGATCGAAAGTGGAGGCGTCTACTATCAAGGTCCTGTAACTTCCACAGTAGCTACAGTACGTCACCTGAATGGAACTCTTATGCATGGTGTCCTTGTGGCTGGGCACCTAAAAGGTTTTACAAAAAAGTAGATTTGGAAGCAAACAGGTCAGAGCTCGATGGTGAAAACAGTTTAAAATATAGCAAATCTTTTAATGACATAAAACAATGAATGAAAAATACATGTTAGGACGTGCTCTCACATGAGATACTCACCTATCGACTATCTGTGCACTCCTAACGTATCCGAAAGCGAGTCTAGTTATGCCAGTATCTAACTAGTCCAATATAAAATCTAACATTACTATACGATTGACGATTTAATTCCTGACATCTTATTTTTAACCAGAGTGTCTTACTCTTCTACATAGTTTCCCATTTTAGTACCACTAATCACTAGAGATCTTCCATTTTATCTTTTACAAAATGTTGATATTATAGATACTCACATTTATACATCACAGTTCATTTCAATTAACAGTATATTATTCTCATCATAAATATACAATACTAGCACCCTGAGACTAAGCTGCGGTGCACACATACTCTGCTATCCAATCCCGGTACATCACATACATAAGGAACATGCATTCCGAATCTCTTAGGAATCGTTCTCAAATAACAACAATCACACAAAATGGAGGCGAACATAGTTCACATCACATGGGTCACGCACATACCTATGCTCCCATGATCAGCAGACTTATTAACTTCTCAATAAGTCCTTCTCTGACCTATATCCTCGAGGTACCAATCTAAATCCCCCTGTAGGCACACAAAGATTAGATGGACCTAATCAAACGCAGACCTCCCGTGATAGCAAGTATGGTAGTAATGATTTACACATAAAACCACATATACTAAGCATTCCCACATCTTAGATATCTCGAATTATTAATATAGGTATGCTTCTCGTTCTTATACCGTCATTTAATGTTATATGTTTACAAGTCCCCAATTTGTATATTAACGTTGTCAACCCTTCTCATGTCGTAATTAGGTATTCATTTCCTATTCCACAAATGTCATCCGAATTACTATAAGGTTCTAAGTTATACTCCTCAACGTACCTCAATTCTCACAATTATACTCACTAGTCAATAAGGGAAGGTTAATTCTCAATTATTTAAGTCTACGGGACATTTGAAATAAAATCAGGCCAAAAAAGCCATTCTGTCAACTCGTTAGAAGTCTCGTTCGAACGAGTGTCGTTCGAAAGAAAGGCTTCGAATGAACTACAAACTCGTTAGAAGGGATACTGTCATCTCGTTAGAAGCTCGTTCAAACGAGGTCGTTCGAACGACCTGGGTAGGTCTTCTAACGAGATGGCAGACTGCGCCCAGAAATTCTCCCAATTCGTTTTTCTTCAGATTTCTCTCCTCTAAATCCCCACTAAGATTCCCAATTAATTTTTAACATTTTTAAACTACTCTTAGTCCTCCTAGGTCACCCTCTAACATATATTTGGGGTCAATGCTTCCTAAATTAACATGTAATCATCATAATTGCCAAACATTATCCCAAACCCTATAAACATGAAGCTAGAATTTTAACGTCTACAATTTCTCCTTATAAATCCGTTTTTAAATCATCAAATGATACATTTTGAATATGGAATTCATTCATTACCATTCTACATGCAATCCCTATACAAGATTATGAGTTCTATCTCCAATTTCATGAGTTTTTCATCAAAATTTTAATATAAGACCTATACTCAGTCCTAAACATGGAGGAAACATTTGCTAGAAATTATGTAATTAAACCACTTGCCTTAGATGTTATGATTTGATGTTGAAGGGTGAAAGTTTATTCTCCTCTTTCTCTCTTCAGATTCTCCCCAAGATGGTGATGGTGGCTAGGGTTTCTTTTGGAACCTCTTAAGACTCTCCCTATAACTCCCATAGCCCACTTCTTGTTAAATGCTGAATTATGGACTTAGTGGGTTTATTTCTAATATAAAATTAACCTCTAAAATTCGTGGGTTTTGATTCCCCTATTTTTAAAATTACCAAAATACCCTTCTAGGTTGCCGGTTTGGCCCAAAAATTCCCCGGGACCCAAACTAAACCCCCGGCTAGTGTTTTCTGACTATTTCGACCCTTACGGACATGTTGGCGCACTCAAAATGACCATTCAGTTGATAAAAATATAATTCACTTTTTAATTCAAATAATTTCATTCCTGACGCGACTGACACGCGCATCCCATATAAATTTCCAAATTGTCGTATTTGTGCCTCGCGACAATTTTAACATTTTCAATACTCATGAAATTTTCAATTTTGACATCATAATCAAATACCAGCTCACATCTCATTAGTATTTATACCCGGATTAATTTCCAATTAATTCTCTTTTAATTTAATTAATCCCTTAAATAAAAATCAATAAAATTACGAGGAATTACACAGTGTAGGTACTCAATGATAGATTGCCTATGAGGTGCTAACGGATCCTCTAGGCCAATCCATATACAAATATCAGTATTTTCTTCCCCTCTGTGGGTGCCTCATCTGGCACTATAGTAAGAAGTCTGGTAAACTCCTTCTTGTACTCAATAACAGTTATATTCTCCTGCTTCAGATTGAGAACTTCTGCCTCATTTCAGTCTGCACGGCGGATGGGAAGTACTTGCAGTCAACCCATGCCCAGAATGACTGAATCGTGATGTTATCCCTCTCCTCCAAGGGGGTGGTGGATTCCCACAACTACAAAGCGGTCCCCAACAGCTTGAAGGAAGACAAAAGCTATCTTTGCACGTCAATGCACTCATACATGCGTAGATGCCTCTGGATATGTTTCTTCCATTGGCTGGTGACTACTATGTCCGAACTACCTAAGAACTTTGGGGGATGCGCCTTATGAAAGGCATCCCTCACCCACTCCTATACAGATGGAAGCTGTGTTGGTACTAGTGCCACTAACTGAATCTGGGGTGGAGTCTACTGTACTGTCGCTAATGCGGCATTCATTGCCTGGCAAACAATAGCAGCTACCTCAGTCGCGTTCATCATCCCCTGAGCCGGAGCTACTAGCAGCTCGACCTGGGTATTCGTGTCTCGGGGTGCACATCTCAGAGGCATCTAAAATGAGAAGGAAAACTATTAGTCTACAGTTATTATCAATTCTCAAATAGCTTTAGATGTAAGCGTAAATACATGAATACAATAATTCTAAAAATAGGGCTCTATATCAAGGACACTAAGATGGAAGCAAAATAAGCCGTACAGATCCTAAAGGACACTAGAACCTGATGCTCTGATATCACCTCGGATATCACTTGTGACAGCCCGCCTAATTAAATACCGGGTGATCAATCCTTTATTAAATTAAAAATCAAGAAATGGTTGGTCCATTCTCTGCATCACTGTCACAAAATAAAATTTTCAATTTAAACACCCTAAATAATTAAACTGAGTGTCAAAATAATTTAAAACATTATTTCCAATTTATTAAATCCAAACATGAAAACCTTGTTAATAACCCACAATTTAAGAATCTCGAAATACTAAGGATGAATAATAGCACACAATAATTTGAATCATATAGATAAACCAAACTAGTGTAAGACTATAAATAAAACCATCTGTAATACCCCGTGTTTTTTGTGATATTTATTTATGGGTTTAAATGAATTAAACGCGTATTAATTGGAAATTAATCCGGATTAAAAATACTAGCGAGGTGCGAGTTGGTATTTGATTATATGTGAATATATGATTATATATGAATATTGAATTATGAAATTTGTCGTGAGATTGAAATACGACAATTTGGAAATTTTGTTGAGACGCGTGTGACAGTCGCGTCAGGAAAATATTTATTCTAATTAAAAAGTGAATTTTAGTTCTACTAACCGTATGGTCGTTTTGAGTGCGCCAACGCGTCCGGAAGGGTCGAAATAGTCAGAAAACACTAGCCGGGGGTTTGGTTTGGGTCCCGGGGTATTTTTAGGCCATACCGGCAACCAAAAAGGGCAGTTTGGTATTTTTAGAATTTTGGGATTTTTGATTAACGAATTATAGGAGTTTTAAATGGAAAATTAAAACACCCACTAACCCATCGCCATCCATTTACTAATTAGAGGGCTACGGGGGTTATTAGAATTAACCCCAAAAGTTCCTAAGACAAAAACCCTAGCCTCCATTGCTACCATTAGAGAAGAAAGCTTGTAGAGGGAAAGATAAAAGGATTCTGCAGAGAGAGAGAGATCCATTCATCAAATTCGTCATCAAATCAGAGATACATATAAGGCAAGTGGTTTAATTCCAATTAATTTCAGAGAATGCTTCTTCCATGTGTAGGAATTGATAAAAATCTTATTGTTCTTGGGAGTTTGATAAAAACCCATTAATTTGGAATTAGAAACTCGTATTGTGATGAGGATTTGCATGTAGAACTATATGTAGGTGAATAATTTGATGTTAATACATTTTGGATGAAACAAAAATGGATTTATTTAGACTATTTTATGATTTATAAATTTTAGGGTTCATGTTCTTGAAATTGGGGATAAATGTATGGATTTGATATTTGGATGATGTTTATAATGATTTAATCCCCACAAAAACGTTAGTAGGTGACCTATGTATGTTTAGAGACGATTCGGAACCTTGATAAATTGTTGGACTAATTTTTAGAGGAGATTATAAGTGAAGAAAAGAGGGAAAAACGAAATAAGGATTTCTGGGCTCGAAACTGGCCACTCGTTAGAAGACCTGCCCAGGTCGTTCGAACGAGCTCGTTCGAACGAGCTTCTAACGAGTTGACCTTTGACTTCTAACGAGGGTGAAGTTCATTCGATGTTTTTGTTCGAACGAGACCTCGTTAGAAAGACCACTTCGTTCGAACGAACTCTCGTTCGAACAGCCTCGTTCGAACGAGACTTCGAACGAGTTGACAGTTTAGTCTTTTTAGCCTGTTTTGATCCCGAGTGTCCCGTAACCTTGTGTATATGAAGAGATAACCTTCCATTGATGATTAATTGTAATATTTGGGATGTTTGGTATATAATGAGGAATCAAACCTAGAAGTGTAGTTTGAACCTAAGGGTAAATATGAAGTAGGACGTGAGTGTCTATTATGATGTGAGAACTATTGACGGCCTAATTTATTATATTAACCGGGAACATATAAATTGTGTAGTATTATATGTCGGTACGAGAATGAGAAGTGTACCACCAATATATTATGGTGATTACTAAGATGTGTGAATACTTAGTATATGTATTGATTTTATGTGTATGACATACCTACCATACTTGCTATCACGGGAGGTTTGCGTCCGCTTAGGGCCCTCTAATCCTTGTGTTGCCCGGATTTAGACTGGTTACCTCGATGAACATAGGTCAGAGAAGGACTTATTGGGATGTTAATAAGTCCGCTGATCGTGGGAGCGCAGGTATGTGCGTGACCCATGTGATGTGACTGTGTTCGCCTCCATTATTTGTGATGTTGTTATCTGAGAACTATTCCTGAGAGATTCGGAATATGTGATCCTTATGTACGTGATGTACCGGGATGGATAGCAGAGTATGTGTGCACCGTAGCTAGTCTCGGGGTGCTTGTATTGTATACTTATGACGTGAATAATATACACTTAATTAATGGGAACTTTCATGTGTTATTGTGAACATAATTAAGGTAATGTAATGGGAGAACATAGCGGGTTAACCGATAGTGAATTATATTACTAATTGAGAATCTGAGTTTAAGTGAAGCCCTCTATTTATTTGTTAACACTAGAATGTAATATGGGGTTCGAGTAGTAAGGGGTAGAACTTATTACGGTTTGGTTAGATGTGTATGTCATGTAGATGGGTATGGTACGTTGGGAGTGCACATGTAGTCGAGAGGTGAGAATTTCATGTGAGTGCACGTCCTAACATGTATTTTGCATTTAATGTTTTAATGCTATTAAAACACTTGCTGTTTTTAAAATGATTTCCACTTTCGGGCTCTGACCCATTTTCTTTCAAATCTATTTTTGTAAAAACCATTTTAGGTGCCTAGCCACAAGGACACCATGCTTAGGATTCTCATTCAGGTGACGAGCTGTAGCTGTTTGTGGAAGTTACAGGACTTTACTTGTAGACGTTTCATCTATCTTAAATCGATATTCTTCAGTTATCAGTTGTAGGGCCTGTCGCCCATTTCTTTTAGAGGCATTTCATTTATTTCAGTTATTGGGACTTCTGGCATGTAATTATTCAGGATTCAGACTTGTAGTATTGTTTTTAGTTGTGGGATTGTTGTGAGGAGTTTTCCTCCGAATTTATATTTATGTTGTTGGTTATTCATTACTTCATTATAGTGAATGGTTGTTATTCTTTCATTATTCTTTTACTGCATGTTAATCAGACTTAACTTAAAATTTGGCACTTACTTTTTAAATACTAGGTGGTTAGTAATTATTAAAATGTTTTCGACAGTGATGCTATTAACTGAACCAACTTGGCATTTTGAATTAATTTGATAAAGGAGTAGCTACCCGGTATTTAATTAGTCGGGGTGTCATAGGTGGTATCAGAGCATCAGGTTCTAGTGTCCTTTAGGATCTGAACGGCTTATTATGTTTCCGCTGAGCTTTCTTTGATGTAGAGCCCTATAATTTAGGACTGTTGTATTCTTTTGTATATGCTACGTTCTTCAGCTAATTTAAGTTTATAACTGCGAACTTATAAACTTCATTCTTATTTCAGATGCCTCCACGACGTGCACAAAGGATTCCTAGGGATGCAACGCCAGAACCACAGCCCGCACCCGTTCAGGGCACGATTAATGCCGCCGAGGTTGCAGCCATTGTGGCCCAGGCAGTAAATGCCGCACTAGCTGTAGTTCAGCAGGCACCACCTCAGGCGCCGATAGCCGTGCCAGTTCAGGCTCATGCATTCCCGTCTGCTTGGGAATGTGTACGTGATGCTTTTCAGAAAGCACACCCTCCGGAGTTCGCAGGTAGCTCCGATGTAGTAGTTTCGAGTCAGTGGAGGAAGGACATACAGCGACACCTGAGGATGTATGAGTGCACAGATGTCCAGAAGCAGATACTAGCTACCTTTAAGCTAGTGGGATCTGCACTGCCGTGGTGGGGGTCTATTACCACCGTAGAGGAGAGGGATACTCTCACTATTCAGGAGTTTTGGGTGAGGTTTGACCGCAAGTACTTTCCGTCGACTGTTTACACAGAGATGAGGAGGAAGTTGATGAGCCTCAAGAAGGAGGGTAAGACTGTGGCCGAGTATGAGGCCGAATTCACTGATCTTCTGAACATTGTTCCGGATGAGATATCGACGGAGGAGAAGAAGATACAAAAATTTACTGACGGGTTGACATGGAGGATTCGTCAGCACTTGTTAGGGAACCTCTCGTTATCCACTTATTCTGATGTGGTTAATGCTGCATTGCTCCATTTCCAGGATCACCGCTTTCACATGGCTGAGGGCAAGCGATCGGGAGAGTCTAGCCATTAGGGCAGGACTGGAGGAAATGGTGCCAGTGGGGTACAATCTGTTCAGGGGAAGAGACAGGGTGATCAGGGTACCCAGCAGGGGGATCACAAGAGGTTCAGGTCAGGAAATTTCAGGCACGGACAAGGAGGTTTCCGATAGGGCCATCAGGGTCAGAACGGCCATCAACACCAGCAGGGTCAGAATGGTCAACAGCAGTTTCAGCAGGGCGAGCAGGGCCAGTGGAGGAACGGTAACGACCACCAGGGCCGGGGGCAGTAGGGACAAAGAGGGGGGAACTTCCCGTGGAAGTGTTTCATTTGTGGCAAGACTGTCCATAAATGCCAGGACTGTCCTGATAGGGGCAGGGACCCGCGGCAGCAGCAGGGTGCTCGACATGAGCCACAGAGGCCACTTTTTCCACTAGCCCTCCCAGCTCCAGCCCAGGTGCCAGCTCTTCCAGCCATTCCAGCAGTTCCTGTGCAGCAGGGACAGTTACAGTATGGACGTGTCTATAACGTCCACCAGGCAGCAGCTCCGCAGGCACCACCTGCAATTGAGGGTAAGTTTCCTATCCATGGTACTATGGGTCGGGTTTTGTTTGATACGAGGGCAACGCACTGTTTTATAGCTACACATTTTGCGAA
The DNA here is from genome assembly GCA_949130495.1 of Sambucus nigra. Lineage (NCBI taxonomy): Eukaryota > Viridiplantae > Streptophyta > Magnoliopsida > Dipsacales > Adoxaceae > Sambucus > Sambucus nigra. Next base: position 558,352,585 of record OX422215.1, on the reverse strand, counting down.
AGCCTTAGGGTTGTTAGCCACGACAAAGAGCACAATGACGTGTGTAGACTCACCATTGGGGAGTGGGTCACTTATTTTCTTTATATGCCGGGGAGTGGGGGTAGAGATTGGTAGTATGGTATTACCTGCAGATATGTTAGTATTAGATATGCATGTGCAGGATGTGATTATCGGTATGGATTGGCTTGCGGATTACAGAGCCATGATTGATTGCTTCAATGGGAGCATTGTTTTTGCCATTTCGGGGCAAAAGATGTTTTCAGTGGCGATGCCTCGCCCAGAGGGAGGTTCGACCACTCATTTGTATTACTTAGAGAAGGATACCTCTAAGGAGGTTGTGATTCCTTTACATTCGATCCCAGTAGTCAGGGAGTATTCCGATGTGTTTCAGGAGATACCAGGCCTACCCCCCAGTCGAGAGATAGACTTTGTCATAGACTTATTACCAGATACGAGACCTATAGAATGCGCACAGTACCGTATGGCCCCAGTTGAGATGAGGGAGTTACGGGATCAGATTGAGCAGTTGTTGGGTCAGGGGTTTATTCGAAGGAGTAATTCACCGTGGGGTGCCCCTGTGTTGTTCCTGAAGAAGAGAGATGGTTCACTAAGATTGTGTGTGGACTAACGGGAGTTGAATAAGGTCACGATACGGAATAAGTATCCGTTTCCTCGAATCGATGACTTATTCGACCAGTTGATAGGAGCTTCTTTCTTCTCAAAGATTGATTTGAGATCGGGATACCATTAGTTGCGTATCAGGGAAGAGGATGTCTCTAAGACTGCGTTCTTATCGAGATATGGATCTTATGAGTTTCGGGTTATGCCTTTGGGTTTGACCAACGCTCCAGTAGTGTTTATGGACTTGTTGAATAGAGTGTTCAGGGATTTCCTAGATCAGTTTGTCATTGGCTTTATCGATGATATTCTGGTTTACTCCCAGACAGAGGAGGAGCACGCCGAGCATTTGAGTCAGGTTCTGAAGACGCTACGTCAGAACGAGCTGTATGCAAAATATGAGAAATGCGGGTTTTGGCTGAAGGAGGTCCAATTTTTGGGACACATTATTTCCGACCGGGGGATATCTGTTGATCCAGGGAAGGTATCTGTGGTGAGGGAGTGGGGACAACCCACGACACCGACAGAGATCCGTAGTTTCTTGGGCTTAGCAGGTTACTACAGGAGGTTCATTCGGGGATTTTCGAAGATAGCGGATCCTTTGACACATCTGACTCGTAAAGGTGTGCCATTCATCTGGAGTGATGCCTATCAGTTGGCATTTGATGAGTTAAAGGATAAGTTGACCTCAGCACCTGTGTTAGCATTGCCGAGACCGGGAGTTGAGTATCTAGTCTACACCGATGCGTCCTTGGAAGGACTAGGAGGTGTATTACAGAAGGAGAGTCAGGCCATAGCTTGTGCTTCCCGTAAGCTAAAGCCTCATGAGAAGAATTACCCCACTCATGACTTGGAGTTGGCAGCAGTTGTGTTTGCCCTTCGGATATGGAGACATTATCTTTTGGGGGAGAAGTTTCGATTGTTCACAGACCACAAGTCCCTGCAGTACCTATTCACGCAGAAGGAGTTGAATATGTGGCAGCGAAGGTGGCTTGAGTTTGTGAAGGACTATCAGTTTGATATCCAGTATCACCTGGGGAAGGCTAACGTGGTAGTAGACGCGTTGAGCCGTAGGCCAGCAGATGAAGTGGCAGAGGTGTGGAAGGCTAAGTGGAAGGAATTGGGACACCAGGATGCAGTGGCCCGATCGTTCATGTCTGTGATGACCGTTACACCGCAGATTGTCACGAAGGTAGTAAGGGCACAGGCAAATGACTCGTTCTATCAGGAGAAGATAGTTCGATTATTAGCAGAGGGAGCCGAGTCCTATACTGTTAGCTCAGACGGGGGATTACGCTTCAATGGGAGATTGGTAGTTCCGAAAGGAGAGGAATTATGGCACGAGGTGATGGCCGAGTCGCACGGCTCACGGTTCACGGTACATCCCGGTGGGGACAAAATGTACCAAGACATGAGACGACAGTATTGGTGGGGCGGGATGAAGAGAGATAATGCCGAGTTTGTTTCTAAATGCGCCACTTGTCAGCTAGTAAAAGTGGATCATCAGAGACCGGCAGGACTGCTACAGCCGTTGGAGGTCCCAATGTGGATGTGGGAGAGCATATCCATGGACTTTATCACGGGGTTGCCTACGTCACAGAGAGGTCATGAATCCATTTGGGTAATTGTGTACAGGTTGACCAAAGTCGCTCATTTTCTACCCGTAAGGACAGACTACACTGCAGGACAGTATGCCCAGCTCTTTATTTCAGAGATAGTGAGACTTCACGGTGTGCCCCTAAATATCGTGTCTGACCGAGACAAGATATTTATTTCACGTTTTTGGGAAAGTTTTCAGGAGGCCATGGGCACGGAACTGCGATTGTGTACGGCGTATCACCCGCAGACCGATGGGCAAATTGAGCGTACAAACCAGATGTTGGAGGACATGCTACGTATGAGTATCATTGATTTTGGGGGTGGATGGGAGCAGTATCTTCCACTGGTGGAGTTTGCTTACAATAACTCCTACCAGTTCACCATTGGCATGGCTCCATTTTAGGCGTTGTACGGTAGACCTTGTCGTTCCCTAGCATGGTTGTTGGAGGTGGGGGACAACAAACTACTTGGGCCGGAAGTGATTCAGGATACTTCGGCAAGGATAGAACTGATACGGAGTCGCATTCGAGTAGCTCAGGATCGCCAGAAGAGCTATGCTGATGCGAAGAGGTTCTTCAGGGAGTTCCAAGTGGGGGACCAGGTTTTGATCAGAGTATCTCCTATGAAGGGGATTATGCGTTTCGGGAAGAAAGGGAAGTTGACACCAAGATATGTGGGACCATTTCCTATTATTGACCGGATTGGACCGGATGCGTATAGGCTTGGATTACCAGAGCATTTACATCGGATTCACGATGTGTTTCATATTTCCTCGCTAAGGAAATATCTTAGAGACAATTTGTATCATTCTCATATTGCTTTGGAGGACATAGATCTCCAGCCGGATAGCTCCTACGAGGATGGCCCGATTGCTATTTTGGACCAAAGTGAGGGGAAACTGGGGTCAAAGATAGTTCCGTTAGTGCGTGTTCAGTGGCGACATCATAATGTCGAGGAGTCCACCTGGGAGCGCGAGGATGAGATGCACAAACGTTATCCAGAGTTTTTCTTACCAGGTACTTTCTAGTTCCGAATTTCGGGACGAAATTCAGTTATTAGGGGGGAAGTATGTAATACCCCGTGTTTTTTGTGATATTTATTTATGGGTTTAATTGAATTGAATGCGTATTAATTGGAAATTAATCCGGATTAAAATACTAGCGAGATGCGAGTTGGTATTTGATTATATGTGCATATATGATTATATGTGAATATTGAATTATGAAATTTGTCGTGAGATTGAAATACGACAATTTGGAAATTTTTTTGAGACGCGTGTGACAGTCGCGTCAGGAAAATATTTATTCTAATTAAAAAGTGAATTTTAGTTCTACTAACCGTATGGTCGTTTTGAGTGCGCCAACGCGTCCGGAAGGGTCGAAATAGTCAGAAAACACTAGCCGGGGGTTTGGTTTTGGTCCCGGGGTATTTTTAGGCCATACCGGCAACCAAAAAGGGCAGTTTGGTATTTTTAGAATTTTGGGATTTTTGATTAACGAATTATAGGAGTTTTAAATATAAAATTAAAACACCCACTAACCCATCACCATCCATTTACTAATTAGAGTGCTACGGGGGTTATTAGAATTAGCCGCAAAAGTTCCTAAGACAAAAACCCTAGCCTCCATTGCTACCATTAGAGAAGAAAGCTTGTAGAGGGAAAGATAGAAGGATTCTGCAGAGAGAGAGAGATCCATTCATCAAATTCATCATCAAATCAGAGATACATATAAGGCAAGTGGTTTAATTCCAATTAATTTCAGAGAATGCTTCTTCCATGTGTAGGAATTGATAAAAATCTTATTGTTCTTGGGAGTTTGATAAAAACCCATTAATTTGGAATTAGAAACTCGTATTGTGATGAGGATTTGCATGTAGAACTATATGTAGGTGAATAATTTGATGTTAATACATTTTGGATGAAACAAAAATGGATTTATTTAGACTCTTTTATGATTTATAAATTTTAGGGTTCATGTTCTTGAAATTGGGGATAAATGTATGGATTTGATATTTGGATGATGTTTATAATGATTTAATCCCCACAAAAATGTTAGTAGGTGACCTATGTATGTTTAGAGACGATTAGGAACCTTGAGAAATTGTTGGACTAATGTTTAGAGGAGATTATAAGTGAAGAAAATAGGGAAAAACGAAATAAGGATTTCTGGGCTCGAAACTGGCCACTCGTTAGAAGACCTGCCCAGGTCGTTCGAACGAGCTCGTTCGAACGAGCTTCTAACGAGTTGACCTTTGACTTCTAACGAGGGTGAAGTTCGTTCGATGTTTTTGTTCGAATGAGATCTCGTTATAAAGCCCACTTCGTTCGAACGAACTCTCGTTCGAACAGCCTCGTTCGAACGAGACTTCGAACGAGTTGACAGTTTAGGCTTTTTAGCCTGTTTTGATCCCGAGTGTCCCGTAACCTTGTGTATATGAAGAGATAACCTTCCCTTGATGATTAATTATAATATTTATGATGTTTGGTATATAATGAGAAATCAAACCTAGAAGTGTAGTTTGAACCTAAGGGTAAATATGAAGTAGGACGTGAGTGTCTATTATGATGTGAGAACTATTGACGGCCTAATTTATTATATTAACCGGGAACATATAAATTGTGTAGTATTATATGTCGGTACGAGAATGAGAAGTGTACCACCAATATATTATGGTGATTACTAAGATGTGTGAATACTTAGTATATGTATTGATTTTATGTGTATGACATACCTACCATACTTACTATCACGGGAGGTTTGCGTCCGCTTAGGGCCCTCTAATCCTTATGTTGCCCGGATTTAGACTGGTTACCTCGATGAACATAGGTCAGAGAAGGACTTATTGGGATGTTAATAAGTCCGCTGATCGTGGGAGCGCATGTATGTGCGTGACCCATGTGATGTGACTGTGTTCGCCTCCATTATTTGTGATGTTGTTATCTGAGAACTATTCCTGAGAGATTCGGAATATGTGATCCTTATGTACGTGATGTACCGGGATGGATAGCAGAGTATGTGTGCACCGCAGCTAGTCTCGGTGTGCTTGTATTGTATACTTATGATGTGAATAATATACACTTAATTAATGGGAACTTTCATGTGTTATTGTGAACATAATTAAGGTAATGTAATGGGAGAACATAGCGGGTTAACCGATAGTGAATTATATTACTAATTGAGAATCTGAGTTTAAGTGAAGCCCTCTATTTATTTGTTAACGCTAGAATGTAATATGGGGATTGTGTAGTAAGGGGTAGAACTTATTACGGTTTGGTTAGATGTGTATGTCATGTAGATGGGTATGGTACGTTAGGAGTGCACATGTAGTCGAGAGGTGAGAATTTCATGTGAGTGCACGTCCTAACATGTATTTTGCATTTAAAGTTTTAATGCTATTAAAACACTTGCTATTTTTAAAATGATTTCCACTTTCGGGCTCTGACCCATTTTCTTTCAAATCTATTTTTGTAAAAACCATTTTAGGTGCCCAGCCACAAGGACACCATGCTTAGGATTCTCATTCAGGTGACGAGCTGTAGCTGTTTGTGGAAGTTACAGGACTTTACTTGTAGACGTTTCATCTATCTTGACTCGAAATTCTTCAGTTATCAGTTGTAGGGCATGTCGCCCATTTCTTTTAGAGACATTTCATTTATTTCAGTTATTGGGACTTCTGGCATGTAATTATTCAGGATTCAGACTTGTAGTATTATTTTTAGTTGTGGGATTGTTGTGAGGAGTTTTCCTCCGGATTTATATTTATGTTGTTGGTTATTCATTACTTCATTATAGTGAATGGTTGTTATTCTTTCATTATTCTTTTACTTCCTGTTAATCAGACTTAACTGAAAATTTGGCACTTACTTTTTAAATACTAGGTGGTTAGTAATTATTAAAATGTTTTCAACAGTGATGCTATTAACTGAACCAACTTGGCATTTTGAATTAATTTAATAAAGGAGTAGCTACCCGGTATTTAATTAGTCGGGGTGTCACAGGTGGTATCAGAGCATCAGGTTCTAGTGTCCTTTAGGATCTGAACATCTTATTATGTTTCCGCTGAGCTTTCTTTGATGTAGAGCCCTATATTTTAGGACTGTTGTATTCTTTTGTATATGCTACGTTCTTCAGCTATTTTAAGTTTATAACTGCGAACTTATAAACTTCATTCTTATTTCAGATGCCTCCACGACGTGCACAAAGGATTCCCAGGGATGCAACGCCAGAACCACAACCCGCACCAGTTCAGGGCACGATTAATGCCGCCGAGGTTACAGCCATTGTGGCCCAGGCAGTAAATGCCGCACTAGCTGTAGTTCAGCAGGCACCACCTCAGGCGCCGATAGCCGTGGCAGTTCAGGCTCATGCATTCCCGTCTGCTTGGGAACGTGTACGTGATGCTTTTCAGAAAGCACACCCTTCGGAGTTCGCAGGTAGCTCCGATGTAGTAGTTTCGAGTCAGTGGAGGAAGGACATACAGCGACACCTGAGGATGTATGAGTGCACAGATGTCCAGAAGCAGATACTAGCTACCTTTAAGCTAGTGGGATCTGCACTGCAGTGGTGGGGGTCTATTACCACCGTAGAGGAGAGGGATACTCTCACTATTCAGGAGTTTTGGGTGAGGTTTGACCGCAAGTACTTTTCGTCGGCTGTTTACACAGAGATGAGGAGGAAGCTGATGAGCCTCAAGAAGGAGGGTAAGACTGTGGCCGAGTATGAGGCCGAATTCACTGATCTTCTGAACATTGTTCCGAATGAGATACCGACGGAGGAGAAAAAGATACAAAAATTTACTGACGGGTTGACATGGAGGATTCGTCAGCACTTTTTAGGGAACCTCTCGTTATCCACTTATTCTGATGTGGTTAATTCTGCATTGCTCCATTTCCAGGATCACCGCTTTCACATGGCTGAGGGCAAGCGATCGGGAGAGTCTAGCCATCAGGGCAGGACTGGAGGAAATGGTGCCAGTGGGGAAAAATCTGTTCAGGGGGAGAGACAGGGTGATCAGGGTACCCAGCAGGGGGATCACAAGAGGTTCAGGTCAGGAAATTTCAAGCACGGACAGGGAGGTTTCCGGCAGGGCCATGAGGGTCCGAACGGCCATCAGCACCAGCAGGGTCAGAATGGTCAACAACAGTTTCAGCAGGGCGAGCAGGGCCAGTGGAGGAACGGTAACGGCCACCAGGGCCGGGGGCAGTAGGGACAGAGAGGGGGGAACTTCCCAGGGAAGTGTTTCATTTGTGGCAAGACTGGCCATAAATGCCAGGACTGTCCTGATAGGGGCAGGGCCCCGCGGCAGCAGCAGGGTGCTCGACATGAGCCACAGAGGCCACTTTTTCCACCAGCCCTCCCAGCTCGAGCCCATGTGCCAGCTCTTCCAGCCATTCCAGCAGTTCCTGTGCAGCAGGGACAGTTACAGTATGGACGTGTCTATAACGTCCACCAGGCAGCAGCTCCGCAGGCACCACCCGCGATTGAGGGTATGTTTCCTATCCATGGTACTATGGGTCGGGTTTTGTTTGATACGGGGGCAACGCACTGTTTTATAGCTACACATTTTGCGAAAGCCTTAGGGTTGTTAGCCACGGCAGAGAGCACAATGACGTGTGTGGACTCACCATTGGGGAGTGGGTCACTTATTTTCTTTATATGCCGGGGAGTGGGGGTAGAGATTGGTAGTATGGTATTACCTGCAGATATGTTAGTATTAGATATGCATGTGCACGATGTGATTATCGGTATGGATTGGCTCGCGGATTATAGAGCCATGATTGATTGCTTCAATGGGAGCATTATTTTGACCATTTCGGGGCAAGAGATGTTTGTAGTGGCGATGCCTCGCCCAGAGGGAGGTTCGACCACTCATTTGTATTACTTAGAGAAGGATACCTCTAAGGAGGATGTGATCCCTTTACATTCGATCCCAGTAGTAAATGAGTATTCCGATGTGTTTCAGGAGATACCAGGCCTACCCCCCAGTCGAGAGATAGACTTTGTCATAGACTTATTACCAGATACGAGACCTATAGAACGCGCACAGTACCGTATGGCCCCAGTTGAGATGAGGGAGTTACGGGATCAGATTGAGCAGTTGTTGGGTCAGGGGTTTATTCGAAGGAGTAATTCACCGTGGGGTGCCCCTGTGTTGTTCGTGAAGAAGAGAGATGGTTCACTAAGATTGTGTGTGGACTACCGTGAGTTGAATAAGGTCACGATACGGAATAAGTATCCGTTTCCTCGAATCGATGACTTATTCGACCAGTTGATAGGAGCTTCTTTATTCTCAAAGATTGATTTGAGATCGGGATACCATTAGTTGCGTATCAGGGAAGAGGATGTCTTTAAGACTGCGTTCTTATCGAGATATGGATCTTATGAGTTTCGGGTTATGCCTTTGGGTTTGACCAACGCTCCAGCAGTGTTTATGGACTTGTTGAATAGAGTGTTCAGGGATTTCCTAGATCAGTTTGTCATTGTCTTCATCGATGATATTCTGGTTTACTCCCAGACAGAGGAGGAGCACGCCGAGCATTTGAGTCAGGTTTTGCAGACGCTACGTCAGAACGAGCTGTATGCAAAATATGAGAAATGCGGGTTTTGGCTGAAGGAGGTCCAATTTTTGGGACACATTATTTCCGACCGGGGGATATCTGTTGATCCAGGGAAGGTATCTGTGGTGAGGGAGTGGGGACAACCCACGACACCGACAGAGATCCGTAGTTTCTTGGGCTTAGCAGGTTACTACAGGAGGTTCATTCGGGGATTTTCGAAGATAGCGGATCCTTTGACACATCTGACTCGTAAAGGTGTGCCATTCATCTGGAGTGATGCCTGTCAGTTGGCATTTGATGAGTTAAAGGATAAGTTGACCTCAGCACCTGTGTTTACATTGCCGAGACCGGGAGTTGAGTATCTAGTCTACACCTATGCGTCCTTTCAAGGACTAGGAGGTGTATTACAGAAGGAGAGTCAGTCCATAGCTTGTGCTTCCCGTAAGCTAAAGCCTCATGAGAAGAATTACCCCACTCATGACTTGGAGTTGGCGGCAGTTGTGTTTGCCCTTCGGATATGGAGACATTATCTTTTGGGGGAGAAGTTTCGATTGTTCACAGACCACAAGTCCCTGCAGTACCTATTCACGCAGAAGGAGTTGAATATGCGGCAACGAAGGTGGCTTGAGTTTGTGAAGGACTATCAGTTTGATATCCAGTATCACCCGGGGAAGGCTAACCTGGTAGCAGACGCGTTGAGCCGTAGGCCAGCAGATAAAGTGGCAGAGGTGTGGAAGGCCAAGTGGAAGGAATTGGGACACCAGGATGCAGTGGCCCGAACGTTCATGTCTGTGATGACCGTTACACCGCAGATTGTCACGAAGGTAGTAAGGGCACAGGCAAATGACTCGTTCTATCAGGAGCAGATAGTTCGATTATTAGCAGAGGGAGCTGAGTCATATACTGTTAGCTCAGACGGGGGATTACGCTTCAATGGGATATTGGTAGTTCCGAAAGGAGAGGAATTGCGGCACAGGGTGATGGCAGAGTCGCACGGCTCACGGTTCACGGTACATCTCGGTGGGGACAAAATGTACCAAGACATGAGACGACAGTATTGGTGGGGCGGGATGAAGAGAGATAATGCCGAGTTTGTTTCTAAATGCGCCACTTGTCAGCTAGTAAAAGTGGATCATCAGAGACCGGCAGGACTGCTACAGCCGTTGGAGGTCCCGATGTGGATGTGGGAGAGCATATCTATGGACTTTATCATGGGGTTGCCTACGTCACAGAGAGGTCATGAATCCATTTGGGTAATTGTGGACAGGTTGACCAAAGTCGCTCATTTTCTACCCGTAAGGACAGACTACACTACAGGACAGTATGCCCAACTCTTTATTTCAGAGATAGTGAGACTTCACGGTGTGCCCCTAAATATCGTGTCTGACCGAGACAAGATATTTGTTTCACGGTTTTGGGAAAGTTTTCAGGAGGCCATGGGCACGGAACTGCGGTTGAGTACGGCGTATCACCAGCAGACCGATGGGCAAACTGAGCGTACAAACCAGATGTTGGAGGACATGCTATGTATGAGTATCATTGATTTTGGGGGTGGATGGGAGCAGTATCTTCCACTGGTGGAGTTTGCTTACAACAACTCCTACCAGTTTACCATTGGCATGGCTCCATTTGAGGCGTTGTACGGTAGACCTTGTCATTCCCCAGCATGTTGGTTGGAGGTGGGGGACAACAAACTACTTGGGCTGGAAGTGATTCAGGATACTTCGGCGAGGATAGAACTGATACGGAGTCGCATTCGAGTAGCTCAGGATCGCCAGAAGAGCTATGCTGATGCGAAGAGGTTCTTCAGGGAGTTCCAAGTGGGGGACCAGGTTTTGATCAGAGTATCTCCTATGAAGGGGATTATGCGTTTTGGGAAGAAAGGGAAGTTGGCACCAAGATATGTGGGACCATTTCCTATTATTGAGCGGATTGGACCGGTTGCGTATAGGCTTGAATTACCAGAGCATTTACATCGGATTCACGATGTGTTTCATATTTCCTCGCTAAGGAAATATCTTAGAGACAATTTGTATCATTCTCATATTGCTTTGGAGGACATAGATCTCCAGCCGGATAGCGCCTACGAGGAGGGCCCGATTGCTATTTTGGACCAATGTGAGCGGAAACTGGGGTCAAAGATAGTTCCGTTAGTGCGTGTTCAGTGACGACATCATAATGTCGAGGAGTCCACCTGGGAGCGCGAGGATGAGATGCAAAAACGTTATCCAGAGTTGTTCTTACCAGGTACTTTCTAGTTTCGAATTTCGGGACGAAATTCAGTTATTAGGGGGGAAGTATGTAATACCCCGTGTTTTTTGTGATATTTATTTATGGGTTTAATTGAATTAAATGCGTATTAATTGAAAATTAATCCGGATTAAAATACTAGCGAGATGCGAGTTGGTATTTCATTATATGTGCATATATGATTATATATGAATATTGAATTATGAAATTTGTGGTGAGATTGAAATACGGCAATTTGGAAATTTTGTTGAGACGCGTGTGACAGTCGCGTCAGGGAAATATATATTCTAATTAAAAAGTGAATTTTAGTTCTATTAACCGTATGGTCGTTTTGAGTGCACCGACGCATCTGAAAGGGTCGAAATAGTTAGAAAACACTAGCCGGGGGTTTGGTTTGGGTCCCGGGGTATTTTTAGGCCATACCGACAACCAAAAAGGGCAGTTTGGTAATTTTAGAATTTTGGGATTTTTGATTAACGAAATTTAGGAGTTTTAAATGGAAAATTAAAACACCCACTAACCCATCACCAGCCCTTTACTAATTAGAGGGCTACGGGGGTTATTAGAATTAGGCCCAAAAGTTCCTAAGACAAAAACCCTAGCCTCCATTGCTACCATTAGAGAAGAAAGCTTGTAGAGGGAAAGATAGAAGGATTCTGCAGAGAGAGAGTGATCCATTCATCAAATTCTTCATCAAATCCGGGATACATATAAGGCAAGTGGTTTAATTCCAATTAATTTCAGAGGATGCTTCTTCCATGTGTAGGAATTGATAAAAATCTTATTGTTGTTGGGAGTTTGATAAAAACCCATTAATTTGGATTTAGAAACTCGTATTGTGATGAGGATTTGCATGTAGAACTATATGTAGGTGAATAATCTGATGTTAATACATTTTGGATGAAACAAAAACGGATTTATTTAGACTCTTTGATGATTTATAAATTTTAGGGTTCATGTTCTTGAAATTGGGGATAAATGTATGGATTTGATATTTGGATGATGTTTATAATGATTTAATCCCCACAAAAACGTTAGTAGGTGACCTATGTATGTTTAGAGACAATTAGGAACCTTGAGAAATTATTGGACTAATGTTTAGAGGAGATTAGAAGTGAAGAAAAGTGGGAAAAACGAAATAAGGATTTCTGGGCTCGAAACAGGCCTTTCGATAGAAGACCTGCCCAGGTCGTTCGAACGAGCTCGTTCGAACGAGCTTCTAACGAGTTGACCTTTGACTTCTAACGAGGGTGAAGTTCGTTCGATGTTTTTGTTCGAATGAGACATCGTTAGAAAGCCCACTTCATTCGAACGAACTCTCGTTCGAACAGCCTCGTTCGAACGAGACTTCGAACGAGTTGACAGTTTAGGCTTTTTAGCCTGTTTTGATCCCGAGTGTCCCATAACCTTATGTATATGAAGAGATAACCTTCCCTTGATGATTAATTGTGATATTTGGGATGTTTGGGATATAATGAGGAATCAAACCTAGAACTGTAGTTTGAACATAAGGGTAAATATGAAGTAGGACGTGAGTGTCTATTACGATGTGAGAACTATTGACGACCTAATTTATTATATTAACCGGGAACATATAAATTGTGTAGTATTATATGTCGGTACGAGAATGAGAAGTGTACCACCAATATATTATGGTGATTACTAAGATGTGTGAATACTTAGTATATTTATTGATTTTATGTGTATGACATACCTACCATACTTGCTATCACGGGAGGTTTGCGTCCGCTTAGGGCCCTCTAATCCTTGTGTTGCCCGGATTTAGACTGGTTACCTCGATGAACATAGGTCAGAGAAGGACTTATTGGGATGTTAATAAGTCCGCTGATCGTGGGAGCGCAGTTATGTGCGTGACCCATGTGATGTGACTGTGTTCGCCTCCATTATTTGTGATGTTGTTATCTGAGAACTATTCCTGAGAGATTCGAAATATGTGATCCTTATGTACGTGATGTACCGGGATGGATAGCAGAGTATGTGTGCACCCCAGCTAGTCTCGGTGTGCTTGTATTGTATACTTATGACGTGAATAATATACACTTAATTAATGGGAACTGTCATGTGTTATTGTGAACATAATTAAGGTAATGTAATGGGAGAACATAGCGGGTTAATCGACAGTGAATTATATTTATAATTGAGAATCTGAGTTTAAGTGAAGCCCTCTATTTATTTGTTAACACTAGAATGTAATATGGGGATCGAGTAGTAAGGGGTAGAACTTATTACGGTTTGGTTAGATGTGTATGTCATGTAGATGGGTACGGTACATTAGGAGTGCACATGTAGTCGAGAGGTGAGAATTTCATGTGAGTGCACGTCCTAGCATGTATTTTGCATTTAATGTTTTCATGCTATTAAAACACTTGCTGTTTTTAAAATGATTTCCACTTTCGGGCTCTTACCCATTTTCTTTCAAATCTATTTTTGTAAAAACCATTTTAGGTGCCCAGCCACAAGGACACCATGCTTAGGATTCTCATTCAGGTGACGAGATGTATCTATTTGTGGAAGTTACAGGACTTTGCTTGTAGACGTTTCATCTATCTTGACTCGATATTCTTCAGTTATCAGTTGTAGGGCATGTCGCCCATTTCTTTTAGAGATATTTCATTTATTTAAGTTATTGGGACTTCTGGCATGTAATTATTCAGGATTCAAACTTGTAGTATTATTTTTAGTTGTGGGATTGTTGTGAGGAGTTTTCCTCCGGATTTATATTCATGTTGTTGGTTATTCATTACTTCATTATAGTGAATGGTTGTTAATCTTTCATTATTCTTTTATTGCATGTTAATCAGACTTAACTTAAAATTTGGCACTTACTTTTTAAATACTAGGTGGTTAGTAATTATTAAAATGTTTTCGACAGTGATGCTATTAACTGAACCAACTTGGCATTTTGAATTAATTTAATACAGGAGTAGCTACCCGATATTTAATTAGTCGGGGTGTCACACCATCCTGACAGTAATTAAATCCCAAAGAGTACAAAATACTGGAAATATAAAGGAACATAAATCTATGACAAAAATACAAACTGAATGGATAAATGGGCGACACATGCCCTAACTAATAAGAACTAAAAATAAGAGTGGAGTCAACAATGAGGTCATCTAAGCAATGGCCTGCAACTCCCACATAAGTTGCAGCACGTCCGATCCAAGAAATCTAAGCATGACGCCCCTGTGGCTGGGGACCTGTAATATGTACATATATATACAAGAGAAAGGAAATAACAGGAAACGGGTCAGAGCCTGAGTGTAAAATAGTTTAAAATTTTAGTTTAGAAAGTATTTAAAATGCATACCAGCTAATATAACAACCATGCTAGTACGCGTCACTCTCTTGAGAAATTCTCCCCTCTCACCTAGTGTGCACGCCTACCGTACTATCAACCTCAAATGTTTATTTTAACTGAACTGTCCCATAAAGTTTCATATTGTTAAGTACGATGGCTAAGATAATTAATTTCTAAAATTTAAGCTCTCACATATATCTTATTTTCCATTAAAAATAGCCTAGTGTTGTCACAAAATTCTCAAACACTTATAATGAAGTTGGAGTATTTATTCATTACTTAACTATTTTTATGCATAGTAAAAAGTTACCATACTTGAATATAAATACATATATTAGCCATCATATAATATATATACTATCATCACCCCTCATAAAATCAAAGGTGCTGGCATACTCTGCTATCAAGTCCCCGTATCACATATATTAAGGGAAATACTAGTTCGGAATCACTCTCGAACTGTATTAACATAAAACAAATACAAATGGAGGAGAAGCATAGTTCTAAGTCACTAAGAGATCAGCACATACCCTCACGTCTCTTAGTACCGTCTGACTATTAATCAGATGGCTTGACCAAGGAATCCTATGTTCTAGGGTACGAGTCAGTATCCCCCATAAAGGCCCATTCGAGATATGACCGTCCCGGAGCGGAAACCCCCTGTAGATAGCCCATTATGTTACCCCCTAAACTCTCCTTAGGTCCCTACAGACACCCCATTCTATTACCCCCACCCGCAATTCCGACTTAGCATGCGGACGAAACGCCCGTTTTCCCCTAAAACTCAACTTGGAGACCACCGGGCGCTCTTGGGATCCATTTCACCTAAGTTAACTCTTCTACTCGACTGATACTGAATGAATATTTGAAGGTAACTAAAACCCCGTTGCAACGGTCTGCCCCGTTTGTGATTCTGACTTACAGTACGGACGAACGATCTGTTTTACTCCGAAAGGTCACCAAAAGCTTCTAGGGCCTGGTTGACCAAAGTCAACTTGCCGAACCAGACCAAACACTTTGAAATGTCGAATTACATCTCCTAACCTTTCCAACAGTCCACCTCGTGCACACTTCAGACTTACCATGCGAATGAAGGATCCGTTTGCGTTTGACGATACCCCATCCAATGGATTGACGAATGCTTGTGAGCCATATTTGACCCAAAGTCAACTCCCAAACTTGGGAGAAGTCCAAGAACTTTAGAAGGTATCTAAATTACCTTTCCAACGGTCCACCCAATGAACGATTCTGATTAACTGTTTGCGTTCTGCGATCGATTTTCCAAAAAGGACTGAAAGACACTAGCAAATGGCACGTCCAAGACCCTGCCTATCGATAGTGCACCTAAACGCACCTGTCGATTGGCAGAAATAGGTCTATGCTGATTGGAAATTCCCTGGGCCTATAAAAAGGAGGCCTGACCTCACTTTCAAGAGGAGCCCAGATCAGAAACATACCACTCTCTGCAAATCCAGAAAACCTCTCTCGAAGTCAGCGCAATTTCCACATCCAAAACCCTTTCCAACCTTCACTTTTCATCATATTTTTCACCAAACTTGGTAAATTAACTACCCTCCATCCTCATCCAAGTGCAAGGGTTGCTCGCCAACACTCAAGATCAAGCTCAAGATCTTTAAGAAGGTCCAATTTTCTCAACTATCTCCATAAATTCGCGTCAACTTGTTTTATTAATTAGCACTTTTATTCTATCATCTCACATATCCTAATATACTTTTTATTTAGTATTATTTCACATCTCTTATTTTCATACAACTAAAAAACCCAAAAAAAAAGAAAAAAAGGGTTTGCTCACAAATTCCAAACGGGAATTCCAACACTTTTCTTACACTTTTCTCATAACTAAAACACTTTTTCTACACAAATAAGAGAATCCCCCCGATTGTATTTATGGGATAAACCCCACCCCTCATTTTGCATGCGAACTACATGGACTTTGATGCCTCTATAGGCTACGTAGGCGTCTCGGGGTAAAATTCGAGTCCTATTTTTGCTTTTTCTCTCATATCCTATTCTCTCTAAATTCAATCCTCTTAAATTACATATATATACATATATTTGTCCTTTGTGGTGTATTATTCCACATGCGTTATCGTTCCATCATAACGGTTAAAGTAAGGGTAATCGCATAAATCCTATTTTCTAATATTTTTATACCTTCATATGGATGGATCGCTTTACCTCTTCCATGGTACAAGTCGATGATTCCTATCTGCACTATATATACACATGCACACATATCATGGGAAAAATAAAGGAAAATAACAAAAAATTATGAGAGACCGTAAGGGTGAAATGGGTGCCTAACACCTTCCCATTTCATAACTTAGCCTCCGGACCTTTTTCATATCATTTTGGTTTCGTATGCATCAGTATGTCCTTGGATGCTATCCTTTAGGGTGGCTCCCTTTCTTTTGTTTGTTTTGAGTAAAATAGACTGGCGACTCTATCTCTCTATATTTTTCACCTCACCCAAATGATGCCTACCGAAGCACTTCCGAGAGGTATGCGCGGGACCTAGGATCCTCCCTCACGCGCCCGCCCTCCACAAGGATCGGGCATGGCCACTGTGGTGACTCTGCTGGGGTTATTCTTTTGAGGTCTAGACTGTATTTACATGGGTGTTATGTTTGTTTATATTTTCCTCCATTTTGCATGTTCTCCTCTTTCATGTATATCCCATACTTATGCTTCTACTCAGACGCTTGTAGAAAATTATCCATGTACACTTCGCACCATGTGCACCAAGGGTCATATATATCCACATGTTGCATGCATAACCCATCCATACTTAGTGTTCCATTGGTACTTGTACTTTGCTCCCTGTTTGGCATAATCGAAAAAAGACATTCTCATAAGATACTAATAAGAGAATCATGAATGATTCACACGACATCACCAAAGAGCATTGTTATTTGCCAAATTTTACCCAGTAACTGGAGAGTCAGTTCATGATGGGCGCTGGTTCGTCAGGGCGCAGTTAGCCTAAGCGATATGACTTTTACCTTCCATTGACCAAGTACCTTCGACGTATATCGAACGGTTCCCCCACATCGTACTGCTTGACCAAAGTTATGACGAGACGTATATCGCAGTGAACTCATTCACGTACGCCGAGTATATCTAATTCTCTCTCACACATCCCGTCCCCACGAGGTATATGGTGAGGCAATTCACGTACACTCAGGTATATCAAATGGCTTGGCAAAACGTACCGATTGCCCACAAGAGAGAGATGTATATCATGGAAGTCACGCCAAATGGGGGAACCCTTTCGAATTCACCCAACCAACTGCATACCCGCATACAGGTGTAAATCCTAGGACATATATGTTAGATTTTCGGTTTCTACCCGAAACTCTGCCGAAATTCTAGGTCGGCTTGCAGCCCGAATTTTCGTGCCTTTTTAAAATGAGACCCTTCCCGTGAGCCAGGTCCCAAGTCCAGCCATAGCTTTGCATATATTACAAACCTAATTTTTCCAGACTCGGGTCCCGTTCAGCATTTCATTTTGCATTTAGGAGAATTAATACAAGTGAAAACATAATTATAATAATCATGTTGAGACCATCTCCAAAAAGAAAATTCTCCTTTCTTTATCAAAAATCCAAAAACATTTCTCCTCTCTTTATCAAAAATCCAAAAATATTTTATCTTTTTATAAAAAAAAGTATATTTATTCCCTTTTTTTCAAAAATAAATCCCATTTTATGCCTTTTCAGGTCGATCGCAAACCCTTGGCCTGACTCCTTATTGGCTTCGGTCTTCAGTCAAGTCACCCCGGAGTTCCATCTGTTCCCCTAGTACTTCTTTTGAGTTCAGAATCGATATGCTTTCCATGGAGAACACAGATCAAGTACCCATTGTGAAGCTTGATCTGGCGACAGTCCTAGATCAGCTTGTGTACAAAATTGACAACCTTCAGACTGTAGCCTTTTTACTACTCTGGACATACAATCGATGTTCTTGGCAATGAAGCAAAGCCGCATTCATCACATCCCTAAAAGTCTGCAAGGATGGATTACCCAAAAAATGTTGCCTTATTCTCCAGTGCAAACCTCCCATGAACTTTGATATTTTCTTCTCTTTTGGAGTCACCTCGTCCGGTACAAAACTTGCTAACCGGGTGAACTCCTCTTCATATTCTCAATTGACCGCTCCCTTTTTACCACATCTTGAAGTTTTCTTCTCATCTCCCTCTGAACTATGGGAGGAAAATACTTCTGATCAAATAGAACCCAGAAATCATTGATGGTCATGGTATCTCTCTGCTTTGGTGTAGTCATCGACTCCCACCAATGTAGCGCAACTCTAATGAGTTTGAAAGTAGAAAGGATTTGCTTCCTCTCCTCAGTACACTCCACCATTCGTAGATGGCGCTGTATATCCTTCTTCCACTGATTTGCCCTAATAACATCAGAGCCTCCTTCAAATTCCAGGGGATGGCCCTTTAAAAAGGACCCTCTAACTCTCTCCCACGGAGAAGGTCCCGTAGGAGCTTGTACATCTTGAGCCCTTGGTTGTTGAGGTTGTGGTAGTTGTTGAACCACGACGGTCATTGCATCATTGACCGCTTGGGCCATAATATTTTCTACATCTGCAACCTTTATAGTCCCCTATTGTGGCGACGGTGGAGGACCAACATCCTCTTCTACAACTCTATTTCATTAATGTAATACCCCGTATTTTATGACTTTTAATTTTGGGGATTTTTAAATTTAATCACAGATATTAATTCAATATTAATCCAAAAAATCATTTAAATACTTACTAGAGTGATGAGAGTTAGTAATTATTGGAATTGTGTTGTAAAGTAAGAGGTGTAATTGTATTTAGTAAAATTATCACGAGAATCTAATTTGATAATTTTGGAAATTTATCAGGTCGCGCTTGTGTCGTGTCGGGATTAAATTCGAACTATTAAAAGTGAATAAATTATAAGTCACCCGTATGGTCATTTTGAGTGCGTCATTGTATCCGGAAGGGTCGAGATAGTCAAAATAATGTACCCGGGGGTTTAGTTTGAGTCTCGGGGCATTTCTTGGCCTAAATAACACCCCGGGAGGGCATTTTAGATATTTTACATTTTTGAGCATGAAAACCCACGAAATTTCTAAGAGTATATCAGATAATAGGAGTTGTCTTTTAGGGTTAGAACAACCAAAAACCTAAGACGGCCATTGGAAGGGAAGAGGAGAAGCTTTCCAAGGAGTTCAAGGCCAATAACTCCACTGTTTGCATCGCTGTCGCCGCTAAACTTTGGATCGCACAATGAGGATCGCAAACACACCAATCTTGTCCACCAATCTGGACCAAGAATTCCCAAGAAAGTATCTATCTTTATCTAATTCAGTTAATGCTTCAATGATGTTAGTCTAGGGTTAATTAGGACTAGTTTTCTTGAAAGAAAACATGTATTGGAGACTCTAATTTGCATGTTGTAGAGGTAAATGACATATTCTGGAAATCAAATACACATGTAGAGTTTGAACCACAAAATTTCTATAAATTAGGAGTATGAAATCTGGGAAAAGGATGGGAAGAAACTAAACAAAGAAAATATTAGGGTTCTTGATATTTTTATGGATTGTGCCCCTTTTAATTCGTTTTACATGATGAAAATTCGCATGTCTTACGTAGAACACCACTTATTTGAGAATATAACACTTGTAGTATAAACTGTTGCGAGTTTGGAGGCCAAAAATATTAGTTTCGATTGTTTTTGAAGAAGAATCTCGTAACTGGAAATTCTGCAGTTTCGCCATACCTGCTTGATCGATCGATCGACCTAAGAGCGCCGATTGATCGACGCATCGATCGATCGATCGACCCCTCTTGGTAGACTCATACTTCCCCTTCTAAATGGTTGAATTCGATTTAAATGAGTATAAATCTTTGTACATTCTTATTAAAACATTTTGGGAGATAAAGAGTACCAGTAGGACTTGATAAAAATGGAGCATCTCATGAAAGTCTAAATTCGGGTTAACGGGGAGTAAATTACACTTAAGAAATAGTGGGAACATGTGTTTAAAGGGTGAGACTCGTAAGGAAGTTACGTCGTTTAAATGAAAGAGTACCTACTGAAATTTACACTTATGAAGATAGGATTTCACGAGTATTACGAAATAAGTTGGAATAATCCCATAAATAAGAATAAGAGACGAACCGTTATACGGGATAATCTAGTAATGTGCAATAAGAATAAATATCATAAGTATGGGTCTTGGGTGTACCTAAATTGGAAATGGGAATAGCAGTATACATATATGACTATGTTTGTGTATATACTATATATGTGTGGAAATCATGCCCGCGCTACTTGCTATCACTGAGGTTACTGCGCTGGGACAGTCTTATCTCGATGAGCCCTTTATGGGGGATATTGACTTGTACCCTAGAACATAGGAATCCTTGTTACAGGCTATCAGATCGATAGTCAGACGGTCCAAAGAGACGTGAGGTTATGTGATGACCTCTTAGTGACTTGGAACTAAGCTTCGCCTTAATTTGTATGTGTTTTGTGTTAATACAGTTCGAGAGTGATTCCGAACTAGTATTCCCTTAGTACGAGTAATATTGGGACTTGATAGCAGAGTATGCCAGCACCATAAATTTATGTGGGGGTGTCGTTAGTATATATATATTATATGAGTGATTAATATATATACACTTAAACTTGAAATTTGGTAACTATCTACTGTGACTAAAGGTAGGTAAGTAATGTATAATTATTTCAACTTGGGTATAAGAGTTTGAAAAAGTTTGAGACAATACTGAGAAAATTTATAATTAAATGAGGTTATGTGAGAACTTTGAATTTCAAATTAATGTTCTTAACAACTAGAAAATGGTGACATGAAACCTTGTGAGTAACTTAAGATAAGATAAACTGTTGGGATAAATAGTGCGGTAGGCATGCACATTATAAGAGAGGTGAGAATTATTCAAGAGAGTGTCGCATACTAATATGATTGTTGCATTAGCAGGTAGGCAATTTAAATACTTGCTAAATAAATTTTAAACTGTTTTACAATTGGTGTCTGACCCATTTCCTATTTTCTCTTCTCTTGTATATATATGTATATATTACAGGTGCCCAGCCACATGGGCGTCTTGCATAGGATCCTTTGGAAGGAACGTGCTACAACATAGGTGGGAGTTGCAGGCCTCTTGATTAGACGACCTCATTATTGATTCCACTTCTAGTTTATTTTATCCAGTTGGGCATGTGTCGCCCTATTTCCATTATTCAGTTTGTTTTACCAGAGATTGTGACTCGTTTATTTCCAGTATTTATACTTTGGGATTGTTACTATCAGGATGTTTTTTCTTTCAAGTTTTAAATGTTGGAATTACTTAGTTGAATGACTAAATTGCTTGAATTGTATATTCCAGTCTAATTATTGTGTGAAAATTTTTAAACATGGATTATGAAAGGTTTTAAATATTTGTTTTAAATTAAATTGATGTCTAAAAATGGTTTTGTCACTTAGCTTAAGTAATTAGGGTGTTTAATTTTAAAAAGTTATTTTGCGACAGTGATGCTAAAAATGAACCAAACGTTCACCTTGGTTATAATTTAATAAAGGACTGATCCCCCGGTATTTAATTAGGCAATGTGTCATAATCTAGCGGGGCGACCTCTCTTAGGCGGCATCTGAGATGAAGAAACAATAGAATAAGAATACTATATAAAACAATCTGTTTTGCAGAAGATCGCAAACATAGGAAACAAAGCAGTCCTATCATTAAACTCTATATCAAAGAATGCTACGGTAGAACGTGACAAGTCCGCATAGATCCTAAAGACTCTAGAACCTGACGCTCTGATACCATCTGTGACAACCCACTCACCGAAATAAGGGGTGGCCAACCCGATACTCAAATAAAAACAGGAATCATAGATGGATCATCCTCAGCATCATGACAACGTACTAAGTAACGGAATAACCACCTTAAATTTTGGAAAACGAATTGTCAAATTATGATTTATAATTTAAAAAGGAAACATTTGAACTAAATGATTTACAACAAGGTGGATACCTAAAACAACTTATATAATATCCGCATCAAATATACAATAAGGGGACCGAATATGCTGTCGGTCAAACAGTCTCATACAACGTAATACAACAGTTTAATTATGTTACATAATACATTATAATCAACAAATACAAAAGCTTGGGCCACATGCCCGAGTAAATGGCCCGATCATAACTAGAGTATAAAAATGAAGGCTTCTACAAAAAATATCCTGTAATATCCACAAAGTATCACGGCTCCCTAAAAACACCGGAATAGGAAAGTCAGAACGGGCGTCCTTGCGGTGGAGCACCTAAGAGGATATTAGATTCATACACAACAAGAAATGTGAACGGGTCAGAGCCCGACTTTATATGATCACCAGATGAATAAAGAGTATGACAGTTATGATCATATAATCATGATTGATAAAGATGAGAATCTACCTACACAATTTAAAGCATAAACTAAGGCAATCTACATTATTGCAAACTTTATTCAATTATGTAAGAGGATAGGAGTGATTAACATTCATTAAAATCTCCATCAATTAATTTATCTCGTTTCATCATTTCGTTCCTTATCAGGAAACACAATCACAATTATATGCTCTTTATGGCATTTATCATAAATCAAGTCCCACTTGTACAAGAATAGTTATATTCATATACATATAATGATTCTAAGATCGGCCGTCCGGGTTTCTCCACTGTGTGCACCCCCTAAATGACTATCATCTTCCAGGGCCTATCAATTAAGACAACCTGAGCACCTAACGCAACGTCGGGAAGTGGTCATATGCTTGCGAGTGAGTTATAACCACACCCGGAATTACCTCAGTAGCGCAGAATAAACATATAACAAACGATCATATGGCCGAGGACTATAGTCACCCTGCATTCACTAGCCAGGGGACTTCATCTCACGCGCGAACTTCCCTTATGATAGCATTTAGAGAGGTGTATTTACGTAAATTATCATTGACCATATTCGTTTTCATTTCCATTTTTCATGTGTATGTTTCATTTTGTCCGAAACCATAATCATTTACGTTTTTGTAAATGCATCATATTTTATCCGGAGCCATACGTTATTCATATAATCATTACGACCTCAAAGAATGAGTAAACTCTCAATTTATTCTCCAAACATTTTAGGGTTTTATAACAAACCACCAACACTATCGTACCTCGATTGAGCCTCTAAAGTCTCCAAATATGACCTTACAACTCCTAGACTCCTAATAATTAACTAAAGGAAATAAATGCCTTAACATCCATTTGTACACCCCCCCGTAATAAGCCACATACAATACATTTCTATTATAGGGTAGTTAACAAACTCATCTAAGACTCTAGGACTCTAAGTTTACTTCATACAAGAAGGTTCCTAAGCCCTAAGCCTAAAGAAAAAGGGGTGAAAGTGAGTTAAAAAAATAACTCAAAACAACAGGATTTCTGAATCGATTCGCCCTGGAGGAATCGATTTGGTAGGAAAGCGAATCGATTCGGACCAGCCGAATCAATTCGTATATGAGAAGCTGACTTTCTTCATAACTGCCGAATCGATTCGGAGAGGCCGAATTGATTCGGTCCACCCAAACATGTAAGCTACCCCTATAGTGAATCGATTCGCTAGGGGCGAATCGATTCACCCAGCCCAGAATTGCCTAATTCGTCTATGGAGTATTGGACTCCAAATTACCACCAATTCATTTCTACCCAAACCAAGGTCATTTATTACCACCAACCAATCTTAAATGAATTTAACTACTACAATTTACCCCAATAAACATCTCAATCATTTTCCAAGGATTCAAAACCAATAAATCCATAAAACCCTAACATTGTTAAACCATAACCAATACACAACTATCAATCCAAATTATTCATCCTAAACCATATATTAGCAAGTAAAGAACTTGCCTTGAGGTAGAAATCTCAGATTTCTCTTGTGGTAGCAACAATCCAAGCTTCAATCTCCAATTTCTTCTTTTTCTCCTCTTTTCTCCACAATTTCTCTTCCTCTCTCTTTCTCACTAGGTTAGTAATTGCACACTTAAGAAATTAAATGAGGTAAAAGACTTAAATCGTGGATTTAGTCTAAATTCCTAACTTAGATGGTTAACACCACATTAAAATGGCTCATAACTACACATTTAAGCTAAAACCAGTCAAAAGTGCTCGAAACATAAAATTACAATATGGCACTTATTTTAACTATCTCGTACATTTCGGGACTAACTACGCCCTCTAAATTGGAACCTGGCAATTTTATAAATCATTTCAGTTTCCGGTTTCACTTAAACCATAAATTTCATTTAAAGCATGCGACACTATGAAACGCACATGATGATATTTACATACACATACTGTAAATATGCAACAGTTTTGTTAATATGCTTAATTAACTCATTTAGTTCATATTTACTCCATCATCCATAGTTTATATAATTACTTCATGCAGTAAATTAATATAAAATAAATGACTCAAAAGTGAGGGTTGTTACTAAACGTTTCCCCAAAAAAATGATTATTTCCTCCTCCATTAATTTCTTTAGTTTTCGTTATTTTTTATGGTATTATTTAATATATATACACACGTTAACAGAAATAGGGGAGTGGCGAGAGGGTGAGTTTAATAACTGAGGGTATATTCATGGTTTTCTTTTGCCATGGATTCACAGGGAGAGGTGAGGAGTGCGTGGGTGTGAAGATTAAAAGAGAGAGACGGTTAATGGAAGCACGTTTAATTGGTATTTAATTGTAGATATGAGTGAGTGCGGTACAAATGCATACATGAAAAATGAGTACACATGCAGTCGATATAAGAAAGTTTTTATTTGTAACAAAAAAAATGCACTGCTTTTGTTTTAATGGGATGAGAGAAGGGTTGACATTAAAAGCCACTTATCATTGTATCATGGTTTGTTCTCCAAAAATTTAACCTCTGAGGTGGGATCCGTCGATAACACACATTTTTTTAATGATTTAGTTTTCAAAATGTTTATTTGATTAGTAAAACGCTTTAAGGTAAAGAAGGTCACAATCCCGTGTTTTTTATTTTTAAATTTTGAGACCGTCAAAGCAAAGTAGCCATTGTACTCAACAACACCCGAAAGAGTCATCATGTTGACTTTAAGTTAAGTTTTGATTTTAATCGTATCATTATGCTTTTTCGTTTCAGATTCGGTGTGATGGATTGTTGACTAGATATGATTTAATAGTTTAACCGCAAGACCCATTTGATTACCCTTGTGGAGAATCTGATAATGGTTGGGGAGATGAGTAAGTTTTACATCCAACAAATCAATCATTTGCCAGAATTTCCGAACAAGGTCTAAATGAGAATTGGGACTTATCATCTGCTTCGGCTATGTAAAATCTCTGGTAACAACTTTTTGACTACAATTTGTTGTTAAATTCGTCCACACATCGCGTGGCCTTTATGCTAGTAATATTATAAAACGCTTTACAGCAATTATGTTTTCTTCTCATTTAGAGTGCCAAGTGACACACTACTAAAATCTTTAAAGTAAATGAAACACATAATTTCCTCTCCCATACCAAGCACTCAATTAATTATCCTATGTTCTTCCACTCCCATTCCACCCCGCTCTCCCTTTGAATCATCTGATATTAGCCTTTTGTCTATTCATGTACTCTATTTTTATGTTAATTCGAGTGGGGTATTTATGAATTGTGTTACTCGTATGGGATCGTGTTTCAGATGAGTTGTGATCATGTTGTAGATGCATGGTGATCCTGTTTTGTGTCAAGTCAACATGATTTGACACACCTACGTATAGCGTATAATATGTCTTTGGAATGAATAGTTCGGCAAAGAAAACTAAACAGATTGTTAAATGATTTGCACGTAGTTTTCACATTATATCTGTTTTCGAACATTCTTGTGTTTGCACTCTTTCAAGTTAACATGTTCAGTCTACACTCTTAAAATGTGGACTGTTCCACACAAGAAAAGGACTATATATATATATATATATATATATATATATATATATATATATATATATATATATATATATATATATACATAATTTTATTGTGAAGTTTCATGAATTTCCTTATTTTCTTAGGACATGTTTACATGACTTTTGTCCTAAATTTGTACATAATATTAGTAGAATATAGAAAAGTAAATTTGATCGGTTGATTCTTATTCCACATGCTGTATGTGTGAGGCAGTTTGTAACTCCTAGTGCATGTGTGCATATATTTAATCTAGTTGGGTTTATAACATGCTTTATATCGAAGAATAATTGTGTTCGTCTTTTGAAATTATATGGCTAAACCAAATCTTTGATTACGAATTTTATTTTATTTCATTTTAATCCTCAACTGTTCTATTTTATTTCATTATAACCAGTATATCAAGATAATTTTACCAACTCCTTGAAATGAATCTCTTATTTATAGTTAAAGTGTATCATTTTTTTATGTTGTCACAATATATTATAAATAGGGGTCATTTGCACAAGGTACGCAATCACAACCCATGAAGTTGTTAAAATTTGTACCAAGTTTGTAGAACAGGGTTAGAAAAGTGGGAAATAAAGTATGTGTATCAATTTCTAATATGTTAATTGGCTGATATCAAGCTTTCAGATTGAAGAAAATGGTTATGTTCTAGGTTTTTTGTGCGGAGACTAGACCTATCGGTGGAAAAAAACTAGGCACTTCTTAGGAAGAATGTGAATTTATAATTTTCGTACAATTGACCATTTCATTTCATTTCATTTCATTTCATTACACTTTGTTTGATATGGTCTGTTTTTTTTCATACATCACTTAATTTTTTTTATTTGATCGATCAAATTTGTTTCACGCTGGAGCTTTGTGCATTTTGCTTATTGTTATTGATCGATCTGATTCTTTGTATCATATTGTTGGTTGAAGAGGGGTCATTTACATTTTTCGTATTTATTGTATCCCATCATCATTTTGGAACGTCCCTCTCAGTCTCTTAGGGTTTTCTTCATCTACAAATCCTTAAATCGATGAGGCGTGGCGCGAAGAGTACTTTATATATTGAAACCCAAATAAGATTTGTTGTCCATGGGATGTGTTGAGCTTCAATTTTCAAGGTTTATATAAATTTTTTTAATTATTGAATGAATGTTAAATTTGTGTGAGATTTTGATTTCAATCTCGGGGTTATAATTTGATTTTTTGAGTATTGCGTACAATGCTCCCTCACTATATTAGCATATTGCAACTCTTTTATAAGTTAAAATATAATTTATGCGTGATGGGTTTTGTGATTGTAGTGACGAGTAAGACATTTTTACAAGGATTCTTTAGAAGCTAATTTTTTACCCTTCATTCTTAGTGGCTCAAGAGGTGTTTGTATTTTTTGGTGGAAAAGAATCTTATATAAATTTATTTCCTTTTTCTATTAATTTTACGATTTCCTAATATCTAGTGTGATTAGGCATAAATTCTTGGAATTTATTCCCATAATTTAGAGGCTTTTATTATCCCATGCAGTATAATTTAAGTTGATTTATCTCATATCCTTGCTGCTGACATCTTCTATCTAGTGCATCGAGTTTCATGTATTTCTCTTACATTTTGCAGGAAATTTATGCAAGTGAAGAAAAGAGATAACTGAAAATTAAGAAATAAGGAAAAGAAGAAAACTCAAGGGCAAAAGCGTAATTTTACATTCGGGATTTGGATGTGAGATCTAAAATAAGTTAAAGACCTTGAGTCCACAAGCGTATAGAAAGAAACGACATCCCAATCCGAGTCCTGATTACAAAGTTATGAAGCTTCAAAGTTGAGAAGAAATCAAATGAAGAATGAAGGAAAGATGCCGAGACAACCGAACTGATAAGAATCTAGCAGAATTGGTTCCCTTCACTAGAAAGGGAAAATCGAACCGATGGAAAAATAAGGGGATCGATTTAGTAAACTATAAAGACCAGACCGAACTGATGATAAAAAAATATAAATGATTTGGCACACTGTAATAAGAGTATTAGTTTGCCCAGTAAAGAAGGAAAAAATAGAACTGCTTCGACATGACGAAATTTGCATATTTTATTCTTTAAAATTAGAGTTGTGCATGGTGCAAACACTTAATAAAATGTGAGAGTTATATTCTATTGTAATACCAGACATTAGGGAGTTAGTTTTTACGTGGTTTTGAGAGATTATTGAAGGCAAGAACCCTAGGATTCATCTTCATCATCAATTGTTCATCATTACATTAAATCTAAGCTTCTTTCTTTAATACAAGTACAATTTCCTTATTTCTTTCAAGTTCTCTGATCTTTTTATCTTATGATTCATTGTTTTTTTACTTAGAATTGTCTTTTACATGTTTGATTGCATTTTTACGTAAAAATGATTTCATGCAACGTAGATATCGAGTTTAGTCATATTTACACCATGTCCGGCTATGTTTTTAGCGGGTTGGGGTACATGAACCCAACCTAGGTAACACATACGGACTTAAAAGTGGATAAAAAGTAATCCCTCTTTCAACGGTTTGAACTTTATCAAGATAAAGAATTGTAGGCCTTTTAATTCCGTTTGCCCCATGTAACCAGAATATTTAAGGGTGAAATTGGATTCTTGATAATTTATCATCCTCGTCAAATAAATTTTTTGATTTAATATTGTGTGGTATGTAGTCCTCATATCTCGAATGCTTAGAGAGTATTTAAATTATCTTTTTGAAGCTTTTATGTTCTATTTAAACACAGACAACTCGGGGGAGTGTACCCTAACTCCATTTTCTCTCATATAGTTAAAGTTTAATTTAGTTCTCTTTGAATGCGTAGTTAGTTATTAATCTAATTTATGTTGCATTAGTTGATAGGTGCGATAAAAAAATCATCATCTTTTCCCCTCTTTATCTAAGTCATTCTAGAGTAAAAGATTCTTCCTATTTGTCGTCACAAGTTATCGTCCTATTTCCTGAGTTCGATACCTGGTTTAGCGGATTTATAGATGAGAGATCGACTTACACTTGAGTCAGTAGAAGCACGCACTAGAAACACTTTTAAAGTCGCTGATTCGTATCGAATATTGCATATTTTTGCCCTATATCTGTATGCATTCTAGCACTTTTGAGGTTCTAAATGCCTATATTAATGTTCATTAACCATACAACCTCGTATTTGGATATATACATGCTTTGCAGGGGTTAATTGTGATTTTTTAGGTATTGGAATGCTAAAAAAGTGAGGATCTGTTGCATTTCGAAGAAGTTCCATCATCGAATGCTACTTCAAGGTCATTTTAGTCAATTCACATTTCATCTCCAGATCATGTTAATTCTATGGAGGCGTAGTTCGTTGAGTTATCTTCGTGTGGCTGCAAACGACGCGTCGTTTAGAGTCCGGATGGTGGAGTTATTTCAATTTTCATTTTCACACCTTTCCCCCCTCTTCATGGACCCAGAAGGCCAAGAAACAGAGTTCCGATTGAACGCAGTTTGAGATTTTACCATACGAAGGAGACAGAAGGTTTTGCCCTGCTCGATTAATCTATCGACGATTTGGGTCGATCGATCGATCCTGCCAGATATTTGGCAATTCGTTCCTTTTCATTTATTTTTCCTTTATTTCTTTTATAACTTACTATATAAACCAATTTTGGTTTATATTTTCATTATCTACATTTCTGTCTTAAATTCTAGGTTTTGTAGAGAGATCTTTGCCCTACTCTACATTTTGGGTGTTTAGCCCATTATTTGTAAGTCAATATACTATTCATTCATCTTCTTTGTTGTAGTTTTCTTATTTTAGCTTAATTTCCATTATTTCCATTAATTACCCTTGCCTAGATTAACTTTTATTTCATTTATCTATTGCTTTCATAATTAGGTTTACTTGCTTTCTTTCATTACATGTCATTTACCATTCTTTCAAGCTAATTTAATCTAGGTTGTGGCGGATTGAACTCAGTTTGGGTTGACGGGTTTCTTTGCTTTGGTGATGGAGTTTACGAGTTTATTTCGAGTGTGTTGTCCTAGTAATTACTCTTAGGAGATTTTATGGTGTATATCATGTATACTCTGTGATTACGACCTTTCATGCGTAATTTCTAGGGTATTTGTTGACGCCAAAATCTTAGTAGACTTTTATACGAATTCAGGGGTATGACAACTCTTGATTTAATTAACTGTCGAAACGAGACACAATGTTAATAACTCGTGAACCCATGTAACCATTTTATACTAATTAACTTGGGTGAGGGATATTCGACGCAACCTATAGTTTTTATTCACTTTGCTAATCTAGTTTAAATACACTCACCTAGTTTAATCTTTTCTCTTTTTTCTCTTTTCCTTTTTGTTAAAATTATCTTTTACACTTTTAATTTAGAAGTATTAAACCAATTAATAATCTAGCAACACGTCTCTATGGATTTTTGATACCCGGACTTGGCCATTATACTCCCTTTTTGAGTGTAGTCATAAGTTTAGGTTTTTGTATTAAGGCGATGAACAGAAAAAAATGATCGGTGTTTTGACAAGCGCCACTTTTCACCCTTGATCAGTCGCGTCATAGGACATTTGTGAAATTTCCTTAAATATATTTTTCATTATCTTTTATGATTACTGGAGTGGGTATCTCATTATGTTTTTTGTGTTATAAATGTTACCAGGTAAAAATCTAAGGTGAAAGATTTGTTAGTCCGAACTGTTTATGAATGTCATCAGTGCTTCTCAATCCTCCATCAAAAAATATTTTTATATAGATTGTTAGTCTCAACTATTGTTATGGATTATTGTCAATCCCATTAAACATTGCTTTCTTGAAAACCATCCCGCATCGACGTCACTAATATTATTGTTTAGGGTGCCACGTTACAATTGCACTCATGTATGTCACATAAGAAATATTAAATTAAGAGATTATGAAGGTAGAGAAATATGTCCCAACACAACCACATACAAACAAATTAAGGATCACTGGTCTTATTCTTGGCTTCATAGAGTTCAATGCATAGTTATTTAAGTAATAATATCATACCTATAAACATTTTTTGGATACTTCCCTCTTGTGCGCAGATTAGGGGAAGTGGGTTTTGTTTTGTGCAAGGTTGTGGTCGGTGGATGATTGAATTTTATTAGACGTATCGAGTACAAAGTGTCACAGTGTCATCGGTATGTCACCGAACAAGTGTAACACATAAATTGACAAAAAAATTAAAGTATTTTGGTCCAATTTTTATGGAAAAATTTTCTTTGGGGGTGGGGTAGGTAAAATTTTTCAATAGCTTTTAAAATTTCGCCGCCCCATGCTATCAAACATACCCTAAAGATTGAAGTCCTTGAGAAAGAGAAGATGTGTGCTACAAGTTATGGGCTTGTATATTTCATCAAAACAATTCAACCAGTCGATGGGTGAATTGTAAATCAAAAGTTTCAATGGTTGAAACTAAACATACATATATTTATTTTACATATAGCTGAGTTTTTGCACCAAATTTGGCAAAGATTGTCTCCACGGTGAGGAAATCATCTCAACTAAATTTGGTGAAAATTTTCAATGATTTACCTCGCATAAGTTTTTACCTTGAAGAGGGTTGTTGTTTTTGGATTTTTTGGGTAATCACTCCTTTCTTTTGTAACATATTACTCAAACTTGAATTATTCTCAGTTTATTTCCAAATAGCTAGTCATGTTCATACTTATTACTAACTTGGAGAGGTCCTTATTGATTACTTATCATGATCTTTGGGTATATTTAGTGCAGGTTGTTGTTAACTTTGAGGAGTTTGCTAGTCGTATGACACATGATGAACAACATAATTTTCTCAAGTATTTATCTCCTATAAACATTTCTAGACTTCTAGACAGGTTTGTATATTCATACTCTATCTCATAATGTCTCATTATATGCTACAAGTTATGGGTTTGATCTTTTGTTATGCTTTGTGCATTTTTCGTAGATTTATTATATGTATGTGTAGAAAATAGGCACATTTTCATGTTACATGGAAGATGGGTCATTTACATTTTTCTAATTTCTATATTGAAGGGCCTAAGTTAAGGTAATAACTTACCTTATTTGCAAACATAGGTTTTGTGTGACTAATTTGTTCTTAAATATATGCATGGATAGCTACAGCTGCTTTAGATATGAGTATTATTGAGTCTTAAACACATGTTTCGATATCTAAACCGAGCTACTATAGCTTTAAAGTTATGCTCACAAATTAAAAGATAATTATGTAATAAAGACTCTGTTATTATGTCTAATGCCATTTGTTACATGTTGTGTTAGAGTTGATGTACCTTTCACAGTTTAAGGACCGTATCCTTTTTAGTTTAAAAAAGTTGTGATTCATTATATAATTTGGTTTAATTTGAACATAATGTAAGAAATTGTGGGTTTTATGTTCTGTGAAATAAAAAGGAGCCAATTTCATTATGACAAATTTGAGTTTTATATTTGAGCACTTCTTGTATCATGTTGGACAATAGGGTTATTCTAACTTTAATCTTTTGCGTTCTCAGATTAATATGAAACTCTGAAATACATTTTTTGTACAAATACAAATCTGAAATATGTTGCCCTTAGCATCTTCAACAATTAAAAAGTGTATTTGAAGTTAGGAGAGACATCAATCTTAACATAAAGTCCAAGTCAGCAAAATTTATATTGGAATCCAACATTTTCAGTTTTTGTCTTCTCAAATAACATAGGACTCCTATCAATTACTCAAAACTATAAAATTTTCAAATGGTTTCAAAATAACAATTTCAAGCAGTAAAACTATCAGTTGAGTATAGATAATTGAAAAGGTAACACTTAAAACGGGTTAAGTTATTTTTTTCGAATTATTTAGTTTTTTCCAGAAACGTGTCTGAACTATTATTAATGCAAAAAAACACTCCTAAACTATGCGGTAGGTTACGAAGACCCCCTAGGGAAAAAAAATCTTTGCAACACAGTGCATAATACTAGGGAGGTTTTCACATGGAAACTAGTTTGTTGTGTTTGTTGCATAATTTGCATAGCAGTGGGGATTTTTTCCAAAGTAAAAAATTCAATGAATATGGAAAAAAAAATACTAAGAAAGCAATAAGATAGTGTATAATGATGGGCATACAGTGTTTTTCTCCTTGGCTTACTTAAGACAGGTAGGTCAATCTCAAGCCCCATAAGTTCAAGCAGCTTAAACCCGTCCATATCTAGCATACGGGCATCACCATCACTAATAACCAAATCATATTTCTTTTAGCTGGCGCGTAACATCTCCAGTGCCTTGTCTTCTCGATTCATTGTCTCAACTTCTCCAACTATATGCATACGAAATCTAAAGAAAACATGGGAAATTTGTGGATGTGCGCTATCAAAAAAAAGTTTATATTATCCTTCATGAGTGAACATCTATCGAATAGAATGCATAATAAGTCTTTTGGTATTTTTTTTAGTTTCCTCATTTTAATGAAATTTCAGTTTGTTGTCGATGAATAAATTTCTTTCTTTTGGCGTACCATGATATAATTATGTTTAATTTCTCTATATTCAGCTGCACCAACACATCTATCTATACAGGTTATGGACTATGGGCATGATAATCTAGAAGTTACTGTTGTTTATGAACCCAGATTTTGTTTATCTAAACGAAGACTTCCTCGTAGTTGTTCCAAACGAAAAGAAGACAAAGGGGATCTTCTTGAAGAGGTATGTATGCAATGGTGAAAGCTATGAGAATTATACGATCTTTATGCTTTTAATGTAAATCTGATACGATAATTAAACCATATTTATGATTTTAATGGCAACCCAATACGATCTTTATATATTTACATAGATGACATCATATTTACTTTTGGTTCAATAATATAAAGCACGGTAGCAATGTAGGATATTATTTGTGTTTTCTTGATCCATGAAAACTATAGTTTTCTATATGATATAATAGACCATGAACTGTGATTAAGGCCTCTCTCTAATAGAGTTATATTTACGTTATTTGGATCCATTAAAACATTAGTCAATTACTTTAAAATTAATTTTCCTCGTTTCTGTATATGTCTTACGCCTTTGATTTGATTTAATTCAATTTCACTTGTACATGTGATCAATAATCAAGAAAAGTAAATAAATACATTATAACATAACTATTTTATCTTTAACAGTATTATGAAACAACTCATAAGCTAAACTTTTCATCTTTCTTTTTGTAGGAGAAAAAGGAAGAAATCATTATCCATTACACTCCTATTAAGTACATAACTCTGCTTGCAAATAAATTTTTTGAACTGTTACATTACATGCCATCTTATAGAGTCCTTAAGACATTGATTAATACCCTGCTAACGTTTTTATATCATAATCATACCTTTATTAGTTTATATTTCCGTATTATGTTTATGGGTTATTGTCTCTAAAGATTCATAAAATGGACTTTGGGGAAATTTGAAAGGTCATATAACACGTGTAAAATATCTGTTCTTGACCTTTCAAATTTCCCAAAAGTCAAGTTTGAAAGGTCAATATTATATTTCATATTAGTTTCTTTACGATCTTTAATTATCTATTTTGAAAGATAATATTGAGTTGCGTAAGTATTTGATTAAGACATCGAGCAAATGGAACATCATTATTGCAGATATCAACTATTCCACGTATTTTACCATCCACATAGTAAGCAAAGGGGAAAATGAAGAGAATGATCCCGATCCATATTAACCTCGTATTGTTACTTTTCTTCAGGAGCTACCTGAAGGCAGTTGGTATTGTCCGCACTTCGCACTGCACTTATTAGATTTGCAAAGATATAATATATTCATTGATTATAAATTTAAAACATCTCATTTTTGGGGTAATTGTATTCGGATGTTATATTCGATGCGTTTTATGAAATCACTCTATTCAGAGTGGAGGCTTAAATAAAATTTAAATGTTGAATATAATGTCCTTATTTTTCTGGACTATTTTTTTAAATGTTCTTAGGATTTGAATAGTGCGACAAGCATAATTGAATTTGTTTAAATTCGGGACATGATACCTATATATATATAGTACTGCTCTTGTGCGGACCGATCCATATTTTAAGAATGCGGACCAGACATGTGTCACCTGAAGATGAGCCTAGAAAAGAGAGAGAATGTGACTATAATTTAGCCGATAATTTCTTGGATCACCGGTCCGCACTCTTAAAATGCTGACTGGTCCGCACAAGAGTAGTACTGTATATATATATATATATATACATTAATATTACTAACATACCTTTGTCGTTACAAAATCAGACAAATATAAAACATGTGCAATAAGGTAATCGAGGTATTATAACTTGTTGGCCTGAAAATATACCTAGGGGATGAATTTTTTGACATTTTGTTATGGAAAGAACGAAATATTTAAATTAATTTCTAAAATGCACGTTCTGGGAGAGGCAGAGACAAACCCACGCGTACACTATGGGTTTTACACAATCCGCCTTCAGGATACAATGTAGTGTATGGATAGTTGTTTGATTCAAACTCTGTATTGTTTGATCAAATCGGGAACACTATGAATTTGTAATCTGATAATAACAAAATGTAGACGATGAAGAGAGGAGAAATTAGCAATTTTCGGTGCCAAAAAATGAAGCTTGGAACTCTTTTTATAGCCATTTATGTGACTGTTCTTCAATAGTCACAACTCTTCATACTGTATATATATCTATATTATATGAGAGGGGGTGTTTTAGTGTTCCAAAAAATCTACGGTTGGGATCGATTTTTTTTGGGCGATCTAAGGCTTCCAGATTGTGCCATGTAGGATTGTACACATTATGATGTGGCAAATGAGATAACTTACTCTTTCAACCCCGTAAGCTACCCGATATCTCATTCTATCCCCCATCACTCATCTTACTCATCCCTCCAAACCCTACCCCTCTCTCCCTCCCATGAACAAGCCACCGTCCCCTCCTTCTCTCATCTTCACGCTGCCCTTCCCCCACGCCCACGAGGTAATATCTCTCCCTTTTACACACACACACACATACGCACACACACACACACACACACACACAATCGCACCTTATCTCCCATTCTCTTACACACAAAAACTCCCGCACACAGTCTGATTTCAACATACACCCACACATTCACACCCACATCCACAATCGCATGGGTGAGATTTCAACATACACACAATCTGATTTTAACATACACACACAATCACACACACAATCTGATGGGTGCGATTTTCAGGGTTTGCTTTGCATTTTGGGGTTTTGCATAACAACTTACACACACAATCGTGCACACACAATCTGATGGGTGTGATTTTTAGGGTTTTCAACAAATTGATTTCTTGGGGTTTTGCATAACTCCCGATTTCAACATAAGATTCAAATTTTGGGGTTGTTTATTTTTTCTTTTTCAGATCAAGACATGGTGGATACTCTTTATCTCCTTCTCTCGAGAGTGAGTTGTGTCCAGAATAACGTATACATTATTCAATTAATTGCATGCATTATCCCAAATTGTGGATGCTTTATAAGTATTGTGTTCCTCCTATTTCGTTCTAAAACATAAATCATTTATTTTTTATTCATATGCATATGATATTTTCGAACTAAAAAAAAATTGTTTATTCTTTACACTAAAGTTATTGGTAATTATTTTATATAATTTCATATAATTGGTGTTGCAAGTGGAAATAAGTTTAATTACGGGGTTCAACTTTCGATATGGCGGAATGCTATTGATTTTTATCTTAAAAATTAGCATAGCGCTCTGAAGTTATTGGTATTTGGTAATGATATATTTTTTTGTTTAAGGAATAGGAACCATGGATGCGGGTTTTGGGATCGAATGATTGATAGCGCACGGTTCGGATGCAATAGAGTGACACGACCTAATGGTAAGATACTATTCAAACCATTTGGGTTTGATTTTCTTTAAATGGAGATTTCTGACTAAATAAAATTAATTGTTTATGCTTTACACGAAAGTTATTAGTAATTATTTTATATAATGGAGATTTTCGGCTTGCATTATTCAATATTGGTGTTGTAAGCGGAAATAAGTTTAATATGGTTTAAATATGTATACGATGTCTGTTCAATTTTTAGGTGCATTTGAGTTTTTGTGTGTTTTCTTCAGATGTTGAGGAATGCATAGTTAGTTAGACATACACTATTACGGGGTTCAACTTTCGAGATAGCGGAATGCAATTGATTTTTATCTTAAAAATTAGCATAGCGCTCTGATGTTATTGGTATTTGGTAACGATATATTTTTTTGTTGAAGGAATAGGAATCATGGATGCGGGTTTGGGATCGAATGATTGATAGCGCACGGTTCCGATGTAATATAGTGACATGTCCTAATGGTAAGATACTATTGAACCAATTATTTTGGCGACTCATATGTACTCATTTTAGAACTTCTTTACAATTTAAAGTAGTATGTAAGTTCTTCATTTTCAATGGCCTAACGGATGATCTTTGTTCTCAGTTGCAATTTTTTGTTGGTGGGGGACTTAAATTCACAGGAACGAGGTAACCATCAAGCTCAATGTTAAGTTGATTTTTTTTTCTTTATGCTATTGGTTATAGAGTAGATTTTAGTTGCAACGAATCAGTTTATGTTCTTTTATGTAGATAATGAATTAAAAACTCCCGTGTGAGGATATGTTCTGTTCGGTTCAGTTAATTTATTCTTGCGCCTTTCCAGAAATCGGGCCACTGTTGAATAATCATGATTGTCTTTTTTCTTCTTTCATTTCAGGCTTGGCCATTGATATCTCTAATATCTCTCTGATATGTTGATACACCAAGTTGCCTGATCAACTTCTTCTGCAGATAAATTATGCAG
Organism: Sambucus nigra; assembly: GCA_949130495.1. Taxonomy (NCBI): domain Eukaryota; kingdom Viridiplantae; phylum Streptophyta; class Magnoliopsida; order Dipsacales; family Adoxaceae; genus Sambucus; species Sambucus nigra. The sequence goes on along the minus strand of OX422215.1, from coordinate 558,314,381 downwards.
AAATCTGATTTGGAATCCTCTATATGACACGGTATATTATATAACTATCAACTATATTTCATAAATATTAAATATATACCTTTTCTGTCTAGTCTATATTATATGAGAGGGGGGTGTTTTACTGTTCCAAAAAATCTACGGTTGGGACAGATTTTTTTTGGGCGATCTAAGGTTTCCAGATTGTGCCATGTGTGACACCCCGACTAATTAAATACCAGGTAGCTACTCCTTTATTAAATCAATACAAAATGCCAAGTTGGTTCAGTTAATAGCATTACTGTCGAAAATATTTTAAAGATTACTAACCACCTAGTATTTAAAAAGTAAGTTGCCAAATTTTAAATTAAGTCTGATTAACATGCAATAAAAGAATAATGGAAGAACAACATAATCCATTCACCATAACGAAGTAATGAAATAACCAACAAATAGTAATAAGTCCGGAGGAAAACTCCTCTCAACAATCCCACGAATGAAATAATAACATAAGTCTGAATCCTGAATTAATTACAAGCCAACAGTTGGGGAATGCATTCTTCAATATTGGTGTTGAGATAACTATGTTTATGCTTTACACTAAAGTTATTAGTAATTATTTTATATAATGGAGATTTCCGGCTTGCATTATTCAATATTGGTGTTGCAAGCGGAAATAAGTTTAATATGGTTTAAATATGTATACAATGTCTGTTCAATTTTGGGTGCATTTGAGTTTTTGTGTGTTTTCTTCAGATGTTGGGGAATGCATAGTTAGTTAGACATACATAATTACGGGGTTCAACTTTCGAGATGGCGAAATGCTATAGATTTTTATCTTAAAAATTAGCATAGCGCTCTGAAGTTATTGGTATTTCGTAACGATATATTTTTTTGTTGAAGGAATATGAATCATGGATGCGGGTTTGGGATCGAATGATTGATAGCGCACGGTTCCGATGTAATAGAGTGACATGGACAAATGGTAAGATACTATTGAACAAAATATTTTGGCGACTCATATGTACTCATTTTAGGACTTCTTTACAATTTAAAGTAGTATGTAAGTTCTTCATTTTCAATGGCCTAACGGATGATCTTTGTTCTCAGTTGCAATTTTTTGTTGGTGGGTGACTTAAATTCACAAAATTGAGGTAACCATCAAGCTCAATATTAAGTTGAATTTTTTTTCTTTATGCTGTTTGTTATAGAGTAGATTTTAGTTGCAATGAATCAGTTTATGTTCTTTTATGTAGATAATGAAATCAAAACTCCCGTGTGAGGATATGTTCTGTTCGGTTCAGTCAATTTATTCTTGCGCCTCTCCAGAAATCGGGCCACTGTTGAATAATCCGGATTGTCTTTGTTCTTCTTTCATTTCAGGCTTGACCATTGATATCTCTAATATCTCTCTGATATGTTGATACACCAAGTTGCTTGCACAGCTTCTTCTGCAGATAAATTATGCAGAAATCTAATTTGAAATCCTCTATATGACACGGTATATTATATAAATACCTACTATATTTCGTAAATATTAAATATATACCTTTTCTGTCTAGTCAATATTATATGAGAGGGGGGTGTTTTACTGTTCCAAAAAATCTACGGTTGGGATAGATTTTTTTTGGGCGATCTAAGGTTTGCAGATTGTGCCATGTAGGATTGTACACATTATGACGTAGCAAATGAGATAACTTACTATTTCAACCCCGTAAGCTACCCGACATCTCATTCTCTCCCCCATCACTCATCTCACTCATCCCTCCAAACCCTACCCCTCTCACCCTCTCATGAACCACCCGTCGTCCCCTCCTTCTCTCATCTTCACGCTACCCTTCCCCCACGCCCATGAGGTAATCTCTCTCCCTTTTACACACACACAAACACACACACACACACACACACACAATCGCACCTTATCTCCCTCTCTCTTACACATAAAAAATCCCACACACAGTATAATTTCAACATACACCCACACATTCGCACCCACACCCACACCCACAATCGCATTGGTGAGATTTCAACATACACACACACAATCTGATTTCAACATACACACACAATCACACACACAATCGAACACACAATCTGATGGGTGCAATTTTCAGGGTTTGCTTTGCATTTTGGGGTTTTGCATAACATCTTACACACACAATCGTGCACACACAATCTGATGGGTGTGATTTTTAGGGTTTTCAACAAATTGATTTCTTGGGGTTTTGCATAACACCCGATTTCAACATTAGATTAAAATTTTGGGGTTGTTTATTTTTTCTTTTTCAGATCAAGACATAGTGGATGCTCTTTATTATCTTCAAATTACGCACCTCTTTAGGGTGAGTTGTGTCCAGAATAACGTATACATTATTCAATTAATGGCCTGCATTATCCCAAATTGTGGATGCTTTATAAGTATTGCGTTCCTCCTATTTGGTTCTAAAACATAAATCATTAATTTTTTGTTCATATGCATATGATATTTTTGGACTAAAAAAAATAATTGTTTATTCTTTACACTAAAGTTATTGGTAATTATTTTATATAATTTTATATAATTGGTGTTGCAAGTGGAAATAAGTTTAATTGCGAGGTTCAACTTTCGAGATGGCGGAATGCTATTGATTTTTATCTTAAAAATTAGCATAGCGCTCTGAAGTTATTGGTATTTGGTAATGATATATTTTTTTATTGAAGCAATATGAATCATGGATGCGGGTTTGGGATCGAATGATTGATAGCGCACGGTTCCGATGTAATAGAGTGACATGGCCTAATGGTAAGATACTATTGAACGAAATATTTTGGTGACTCATATGTACTCATTTTAGAACTTCTTTGCAATTTAAAGTAGTACGTAAGTTCTTCATTTTCAATGGCCTAGCGGATGATCTTTGTTCTCAGTTGCAATTTTTTGTTGGTGGGTGACTTAAATTCACAGGAACGAGGTAACCATCAAGCTCAATGTTAAGTTGAATTTTTTTTCTTTATGCTGTTGGTTATGGAGTGGATTTTAGTTGCAACGAATCAGTTTATGTTCTTTTATGTAGATAATGAAAGAAAAACTCCCGTGTGAGGATATGTTCTATTCGGTTTAGTTAATTTATTCTTGCGCCTCTCCAGAAATCGGGCCACTGTTCAATAATCCTGATTGTCTTTGTTCTTCTTTCATTTCAGGCTTGACCATTGATATCTCTAATATCTCTCTGATATGTTGATACACCAAGTTGCCTGCACAGCTTCTTCTGCAGATAAATTATGCAGAAAACTGATTTGGAATCCTCTATATGACACGATATATTATATAAATATCTACAATATTTCATAAATATTAAATATATACATTTTCTGTCTAGTCTATATTATATGAGAGGGGGGTGTTTTACTGTTCCAAAAAATCTACAGTTGGATCGATTTTTTTGGGCGATCTAAGGTTTCCAGATTGTGCCATGTAGGATTGTACACATTATGACGTGGCAAATGAGATAACTTACTATTTCAACCCCGTAAGCTACCCGACATCTCATTCTCTCCCCCATCACTCATCTCACTCATCCCTCCAAACCCTACCCATCTCTCCCTCTCATGAACCAGTCGTCGTCCCATCCTTCTCTCATCTTCACGCTGCCCTTCCCCCACGCCCATGAGGTAATCTCTCTCCCTTTTACACACACACACACACACAATCGCACCTTATCTCCCTCTCTCTTACACACAAAAAATCCCACACACAGTCTGATTTCAACATACACCCACACATTCGCACCCACACCCACAATCGCATGGGTGTGATTTCATCATACACACACACAAACTGATTTCAACATACACACACAATCACACACACAATCGAACACACAATCTGATGGGTGCAATTTTTAGCATTTGCTTTGCATTTTGGGGTTTTGCATAACACCTTACGCACACAATCGTGCACACACAATCTGATGGGTGTGATTTTTAGGGTTTTCAACAAATTGATTTCTTGGGGTTTTTCATAACACCCGATTTCAACATAAAATTAAAATTTTGGGGTTGTTTATTTTTTCTTTTTCAGATCAAGACATAGTGGATGCTCTTTATTATCTTCAAATTATGCACCTCTCGAGGGTGAGTTGTGTCCAGAATAATGTATACATTATTCAATTAATGGCCTGCATTATCCCAAATTGTGGATGCTTTATAAGTATTGCGTTCTCCTATTTGTTTCTGAAACATAAATCATTTATTTTTTATTCATATGCATATGATATTTTCGAACTAAAAAAATAATTGTTTATTCTTTACACTAAAGTTATTGGTAATTATTTTATATAATTTTATATAATTGGTGTTGCAAGTGGAAATAAGTTTAATTGCGGGGTTCAACTTTCAAGATGGCGGAATGCTATTGATTTTTATCTTAAAAATTAGCATAGCGCTCTGAAGTTATTGGTATTTGGTAGTGATATATTTTTTTGTTGAAGGAATAGGAATCATGGATGCGGGTTTTGGGATCGAATGATTGATAGCGCACGGTTCGGATGCAATAGAGTGACATGGCCTAATGGTAAGATACTATTCAAACCATTTGGGTTTGATTTGATTTAAATGGAGATTTCGGACTAAACAAAATTAATTGTTTATGCTTTACACTAAAGTTATTAGTAATTATTTTGTATAATGGAGATTTCGGATTGCATTATTCAATATTGGTGTTGCAAGTGGAAATAATTTAAATATGTATAGGATGTCTGTTCAATTTTGGGTGCATTTGAGCTTTTGTGTGTTTTCTTCAGATGTTGGGAAATGCCTAGTTAGTTAGACATACACTATTACGGGGTTCATCTTTCGAGATGGCGAAATGCTATTGATTTTTATCTTAAAAATTAGCATAGCTCTGAAGTTATTAGTATTTGGTAACAATATATTTTTTTGTTGAAGGCATAAGAATCATGGATGCGGGTTTGGGAACGAATGATTGATAGTGCACGGTTCCGATGTAATAGAGTGACATGGCCTAATGGTAAGATACTATTGAACAAAATATTTTGGTAACTCATATGTACTCATTTTAGAACTTCTTTACAAATTAAAGTAGTACGCAAGTTCTTCATTTTCAATGGCCTAACGGATGATCTTTGTTCTCAGTTGCAATTTTTTGTTGGTGGGTGACTTAAATTAACAGGAACGAGGTAACCATCAAGCTCAATGTTAAGTTGAATTTTTTTTCTTTATGCTGTTGGTTATAGAGTAGATTTTAGTTGCAACGAATCAGTTTATGTTCTTTTATGTAGATAATGAAATCAAAACTCCCGTGTGAGGATATGTTCTCTTCGGTTCAGTTAATTTATTCTTGCGCCTCTCCAGAAATCGAGCCACTGTTGAATAATCCTGATTGTCTTTGTTCTTCTTTCATTTCAGTTTTGACCATTGATATCTCTAATATCTCTCTGATATGTTGATACACCAAGTTGCCTACACAGCTTCTTCTGCAGATAAATTATGCAGAAATCTGATTTGGAATACTCTATATGACACGGTATATTATATAAATATCTACTATATTTCATAAATATTAAATATATACCTTTTCTATCTAGTCTATATTATATGAGAGGGGGGTGTTTTACTATTCCAAAAAATCTACGGTTGGGATCGATTTTGTTTGGGAGATCTAAGGTTTCCAGATTGTGCCATGTAGGATTGTACACATTATGACGTGGCAAATGAGATAATTTACTATTTCAACCCCGTAAGCTACCAGACATCTCATTCTCTCCCCCATCACTCATCTCACTCATCCCTCCAAACCCTACCCCTCTCTCCCTCTCATGAACCAGCCGTCGTCCCCTCCTTCTCTCATCTTCACGCTGCCCTTCCCCCACTCCCATGAGGTAATCTCTCTCCCTTTTACACACACACACACACACTCTCACACACACACAATCGCACCTTATCTCCCTCTCTCTTACATAGAAAAGATCCCATATACAGTCTGATTTCAACATACACCCACACATTCGCACCCACACCCACAATCGCATGGGTGTGATTTCAACATACACACACACAATCTGATTTCAACATACACAAACAATCACACACACAATCGAACACACAATCTGATGGGTGCGATTTTTAGGGTTTGCTTTGCATTTTGGGATTTTGCATAACACCTTACACACACAATCGTGCACACACAATCTGATGGGTGTGATTTTTAGGGTTTTCAACAAATTGATTTCTTGGGGTTTTGCATAACACCCGATTTCAACATAAGATTAAAATTTTGGGGTTGTTTATTTTTTCTTTTTCAGATCAAGACATAGTGGGTGCTCTTTATTATCTTCAAATTATGCGGCTCTCGAGGGTGAGTTGTGTCCAGAATAATGTATACATTATTCAATTAATGGCCTGCATTATCCCAAATTGTGGATGCTTTATAAGTATTGCGTTCCTCCTATTTGGTTCTAAAACATAAATCATTTATTTTGTATTCATATGCATATGATATTTTCGGACTAAAAAAAATAATTGTTTATTCTTTACACTAAAGTTATTGGTAATTATTTTATATAATTTTACATAATTGGTGTTGCGAGTGGAAATAAGTTTAATTGAGGGGTTCAACTTTTGATATGGCGGAATGCTATTGATTTTTATCTTAAAAATTAGCATAGCGCTCTGAAGTTATTGGTATTTGGTAATGATATATTTTTTTGTTGAAGGAATAGGAATCATGGATGTGGGTTTTGGGATCGAATGATTGATAGCGCACGGTTCGGATGCAATAGAGTGACATGGCCTAATGGTAAGATACTATTCAAACCATTTGGGTTTGATTTGCCTTAAATGGAGATTTCCGACTAAATAAAATTAATTGTTTATGCTTTACACGAAAGTTATTAGTAATTATTTTATATAATGGAGATTTTCGGCTTGCATTATTCAATATTGGTGTTGCAAGCGGAAATATGTTTAATATGGTTTACATATGTATACGATGTCTGTTCAATTTTTAGGTGCATTTGAGTTTTTATGCGTTTTCTTCAGATGTTGGGGAATGCATAGTTGGTTAGACATACACTATTACGGGGTTCAACTTTCGAGATGGCGGAATGCAATTGATTTTTATCTTAAAAATTAGCATAGCGCTCTGAAGTTATTGGTATTTGGTAACGATATATTTTTTTGTTGAAGGAATAGGAATCATGGATGCGGGTTTGGGATCGAATGATTGATAGCGCACGGTTCCGATGTAATAGAGTGACATGGCCTAATGGTAAGATACTATTGAACTAAATATTTTGGCGACTCATACGTACTCATTTTAGAACTTCTTTATAATTTAAAGTAGTATGCAAGTTCTTCATTTTCAATGGCCTAACGGATGATCTTTGTTCTCAGTTGCAATTTTTTGTTGGTGGGTGACTTAAATTCACAGAAACGAGGTAACCATCAAGCTCAATATTAAGTTAAAATTATTTTCTTTATGCTGTTGGTTATAGAGTAGATTTTAGTTGCAACGAATCAGTTTACGTTCTTTTATGTAAATAATGAAATCAAAACTCCCATGTGAAAATATGTTCTGTTCGGTTCAGTTACTTTATTCTTGCGCCTCTCCAGAAATCGGGCCACTGTTGAATAATCCTGATTGTCTTTGTTCTTCTTTCATTTCAGTCTTGGCCTTTGATATCTCTAATATCTCTCTGATATGTTGATACACCAAGTTGCCTGCTCAACTTCTTCTGCAGATAAATTGTGCAGAAATTTGATTTGGAATCCTCTATATGACACGGTATATTATATAACTATCTACTATATTTCATAAATATTAAATATATACCTTTTCTGTCTAGTCTATATTATATGAGAGGCGGGTGTTTTACTGTTCCAAAAAATCTACGGTTGGGATCGATTTTTTTTGGGCGATCTAAGGTTTCCAGATTGTGCCATGTAGGATTGTACACATTATGACGTGGCAAATGAGATAACTTACTATTTCAACCCCGTAAACTACCCGACATCTCATTCTCTCCCCCATCACTCATCTCACTCATCCCTCCATACCCTACCCATCTCACTCTCTCATGAACCAGCCATCGTCCCCTCCTTCTCTCATCTTCACGCTGCCCTACCCCCACGCCCATGAGGTAATCTCTCTCCGTTTTACACACACACACACACACACACACACACACAATCGCACCTTATCTCCCTCTCTCTTACACACAAAAAATCTCACACACAGTCTGATTTCAACATACACCCACACATTCGCACCCACACCCACAATATCATGGGTGTGATTTCACCATACACACACACAATCTGATTTTAACATACACACACAATCACACACACAATCGAACACACAACTTGATGGGTGCTATTTTTAGGGTTTGCTTTGCATTTTGGGGTTTTTCATAACACCTTACACACACAATCCTGCACACACAATCTGATGGGTGTGATTTTTAGGGTTTTCAACAAATTGATTTCATGGGGTTTTGCATAACACCCGATTTCAACATAAGATTAAAATTTTGGGGTTGTTTATTTTTTCTTTTTCAGATCAATACATAGTGGATGTTGTTTATTATCTTGAAATTATTCAGCTCTCGAGGGTGAGTTGTGTCCAGAATAACGTATACATTATTCAATTAATTGCCTACATTATCCCAAATCAGGGATGCTTTATAAGTATTACGTTCCTCCTATTTGGTTCTAAAACATAAATCATTTATTTTGTATTCATATGCATGTGATATTTTCGGACTAAAAAAAATAATTGTTTATTCTTTACACTAAAGTTATTGGTAATTATTTTCTATAATTTTGTATAATTGGTGTAGCAAGTGGAAATAAGTTTAATTGTGGGGTTCAGCTTTCGAGATGGCGGAATGCTAATGATTTTTATCTGAAAAAATAGCACAGCGCTTTGAAGTTATTGGTATTTGGTAATGATATATTTTTTTGTTGAAGGAATAGGAATCATGGATGCGGGTTTTGGGATCGAATGATTGATAGCGCACGGTTCAGATGCAATAGAGTGACATGGCCAAATGGTAAGATACTATTCAAACCATTTGGGTTTGATTTGCTTTAAATGGAGGTTTCCGACTAAATAAAATTACTTGTTTATGCTTTACACTAAAGTTATTAGTAATTATTTTATATAATGGATATTTTCGGCTTGCATTATTCAATATTGGTGTTGCAAGCGGAAATAAGTTTAATATGGTTTAAATATGTATACGATGTCTGTTCAATTTTTAGGTGCATTTGAATTTTTGTGTGTTTTCTTCAGATGTTGGGGAATGCATAGTTAGTTAGACATACACTATTACGGGGTTCAACTTTTGAGATGGCGGAATGCAATTGATTTTTACCTTAAAAATTAGCATAGCGCTCTGAAGTTATTGGTATTTGGTAACGATATATTTTTTTGTTGACGGAATAGGAATCATGGATGCGGGTTTGGGATCGAATGATTGATAGCGCACGGTTCCGATGTAATATAGTGACATGGCCTAATGGTAAGATACTATTGAACCAATTATTTTGGCGACTCATATGTACTCATTTTAGAACTTCTTTACAATTTAAAGTAGTATGTAAGTTCTTCATTTTCAATGGCCTAACGGATGATCTTTGTTCTCAGTTGCAATTTTTTGTTGGGGGGGGACTTAAATTAACACGAACGAGGTAACCATCAAGCTCAATGTTAAGTTGATTTTTTTTTCTTTATGCTGTTGGTTATAGAGTAGATTTTAGTTGCAACGAATCAGTTTATGTTCTTTCATGTAGATAATGAATTAAAAACTCCCGTGTGAGGATATGTTCTGTTCGGTTCAGTTAATTTATTCTTGCGCCTCTCCAGAAATCGGGCCACTATTGAATAATCATGATTGTCTTTTTTCTTCTTTCATTTCAGGCTTGGCCATTGATATCTCTAATATCTCTCTGATATGTTGATACACCAAGTTGACTGATCAACTTCTTCTGCAGATAAATTATGCAGAATCTGATTTGGAATCCTCTATATGACACGGTATATTATATAACTATCAACTATATTTCATAAATATTAAATATATACCTTTTCTGTCTAGTCTATATTATATGAGAGGGGGGTGTTTTACTGTTCCAAAAAATCTACGTTTGGGACAGATTTTTTTTTGGCGATCTAAGGTTTCCAGATTGTGCCATGTGTGACACCCCGACTAATTAAATACCAGGTAGCTACTCCTTTATTAAATCAATACAAAACGCCAAGTTGGTTCAGTTAATAGCATTACTGTCGAAAATATTTTAAAGATTACTAACCACCTAGTATTTAAAAAGTATGTTGCCAAATTTTAAATTAAGTTTGATTAACATGCAATGAAAGAATAATGGAAGAACAACATAATCCATTCACCATAACGAAGTAATGAAAAAACCAACAAATAGTAATAAGTCCGGAGGAAAACTCCTCTCAACAATCCCACGAATGAAATAATAACATAAGTCTGAATCCTGAATTAATTACAAGCCAACAGTCTGAAAATCTGAAATAAATGAAATGTCTCTAAAAGAAATGGGCGACATGCCCTACAACTGATAAATGCTGAATATAAAGTCAAGATAGGTGAAGCGTCTACAAACAAAGTCCTGTAACTTCCACAAACAGCTACAGCTCGTCACCTGAATGAGGATCCTAAGCATGGTGTCCTTGTGTCTGGGCACCTAAAATGGTTTTTACAAAAATAGATTTCAAAGCAAATGGGTCAGAGCCCAAAAGTGGAAATCATTTTAAAAACAGCAAGTGTTTTGATAACATTAAAAAATTAAATGCAAAATACATGTTAGGACGTGCACCCACATGAAATTCTCACCTGTAGACTACATGTGCACTCCTAACGTACCGTACCCATCTAAATAACATACATATCTAACCAAACCGTAATACATTCTACCGCTTTACTACTCGATTCCCATATTACATTCTAGCGTTATCAATTAAATATAGGGCTTTACATACACTCGGATTCTCAATTAGTAACACAATTCACTATCGGTTAACCCGTTATGTTTTCTCAAAACATTACCATAAGTATTTTCACAATACCAACATGAAAGTTCCCATTAATTAAGTGTATATTATTCACGTCATAATTATACAATACAAGCACCCCGAGACTAGCTGCGGTGCACACATACTCTGCTATCCATCCCGGTACATCACGTACATAAGGATCACGCATTCTGAATCTCTCAGGAATCGTTCTCAGATAACAACAATCACAAATAATGGAGGCGAACACAGTCACATCACATGGGTCACGAACATACCCGAGCTCCCACGATCAGCAGACTTATTAACATCCCAATAAGTCCTTCTCTGACCTATGTTCATCGAGGTACCAATCTAAATCCGGCAACACAAGGATTAGAGGGCCCTAAGCGAACGTAAACCTCCCGTGATAGCAAGTATGGTAGGTATGTCATACACAAAATCATATACATGTACTAAGTAAGAACACATCTTAGTAATCACCGTAATTTATTTGTAGTACACATCACATTCTCGTACCGACATATAATGCTACACAATTTATATGTTCCCGGTTAATATAATTATTTAGGCCGGCAATAGTTCTCGCATCGTAATAGACACTCACGTCCTAATTCACAATTTCCCCTTTGGTTCGAACTACACTTCTAGGTTTTACTCCTAATTATATCCCAAATATCCCAAATATATCAAATAATCATCAAGGAAGTGTTGTCTCTACATATAAACAAGGTTACGGGACACGCGAAATCAAAACAGGCTAAAAAGCCTAAACTGTCAACTCGTTAGAAGTCTCGTTCGAACGAGAGTTCGTTCGAACTAACTGGGCCTTCTAACGAGATCTCGTTCGAACAAAAGTCATCGAGCGAACATCCTTCTCATTAGAAGTCAAACTGTCAACTCGTTAGGAGCTCGTTCGAACGACCTGGGCAGGTCTTCTAACGAGTGGCCAAACTCGAGCCCAGATTTTCCCTATATCGTTTTTCCAACTTTTCTTCACCTCTAATCTCATCTAATCATCAATCCAACAATTGTTCATGGGTTCTAATAACTCCTAAACATACTTAGGTCATATACTAACGTATTTTGTGGGATTAATTCATCCTAAATCTCATCCACATATCAAATCTCTACATCTTTTTCCCCAATCTCAAGAACATGAACCCTAGAAATTTAATTCATCCATAGACATAAACAAATTCGCTTTTATGGTATAAAAGATGTATTTTTCTCTGACTAATCAACCTAACATTGTTCAACATGCAATCTCCACATAAAATTATAAATCTCTACATCCAATTCAATGGGTTTTTATCATTCTCCAAGAACAATGAAATTTTATAAATTTCCTACGCATGGAAGAAGCATTCTTTGAAAAATATGTAATTAAATCACTTGCCTTATGTGTATCTCTGATTTTGATGACGAATTGCTGAAGTGTTCTCTCACTTTCTGCAGAATTCTCCTCTCTTCTCTCTCTCTACAAGCCTTCTTCTCCAAAGTGACAATGGTGGCTAGGGTTTGCCTTAGGAACTCTTTTGGAACTAATTTCAATAACCTCCGTAGCCCCTTAGGTTATTAGTGAGTTTAGTGGGTAATTGCTAAATCAGATATTAATTCCTAATTTTCGTGGGTTTTAATTCCTAAAAATCCAAAATTACCAAACTACCCTTATACATTGCCGGTATGGCCTAAAAATGCCTCGGGACCCAAACTAAACCCCCGGCTAGTGTTTTCTGACTATTTCGACCCTTCCGGACGCGTTGGAGCACTCAAAATGACCATACGGTTAATAGAAATAAAATTCACTTTTATAATTAAAATAATTATATTCTTGACGCGACTGTCACACGTGTCTCAACAAAATTTCCAAATTGCCGTATTTCAATCTCACGACAAATTTCATAATTCAATATTCATATATAGTCATATATACACATTATAATCAAATACCAACTCGCATCTCGCTAGTATTTTAATCTGGATTAATTCCCAATTAATACACATTTAATTCAATTAATCCCATAAATAAATATCATAAAAATACGGGGTATTACATACTTCCCCCCTAATAACAGAATTTCATCCCGAAATTCGGAACTAGAAAGTACCTGATGAGAACAACTTTGGATAACGTTCGCGCATCTCATCCTTGCGCTCCCATGTGGACTCCTCGACATTATGATTTCGCCACTGAATACGTACTAACGGAACTATCTTTGACCGCAGTTTCCGCTCACTTCGGTCCGAAATAGCAATCGGCCCCTCCTCGTAGGAGCTATCAGGCTGGAGATCGATGTCCTCCAAACAATATGAGAATGAGCCAAATCGTCGCTAAGATATTTCCTTAGCGAGGAAATATGAAATACATCGTGAATCCGATGCAAATGCTCCGGTAACCCAAGTCTATACGCAACCGGTCCAATCCGCTCAATAATAGGAAATGGTCCCACATATCTCGGTGCCAACTTCCCTTTCTTCCCGAAACGCAGAACCCCCTTCATAGGAGATACTTTGAGCAAAACCAGGTCCCCCACTTGGAACTCTCTGAAGAACCTCTTCGCATCAGCATACCTCGTCTGCCGATCCTGAGCTACCCGAATGCGACTCCGAATCAATTCTATCCTCGCCGAAGTATCCTGAATCATTTCCGGCCTGTGACACCCCGACTAATTAAATACCGGGTAGCTACTCCTTTATTAAATTAATTCAAAATGGCAAGTTGGTCCAGTTAATAGTATCACTGTCGAAAACATTTTAAAGATTACTAACCACCTAGTATTTAAAAAGTAAGTGCCAAATTTTAATTTAAGTCTGATTAACATGCAACAAGTGTAATAAAGAATAATAACACCATTCACCATAATGAAGTAAATAGAATAACCATCACATAACGTAAATAAAGTCTGGAGGAAAACTCCTCACTACAAATTTCACAACTAAAATAAATAAACCGAATACTAAAACAGTACATGCCAAAGTCTGAAAACTGTAATGGAAATGTAACTCTAATAGAAATGGGTAACATGCCCTACAACTGATAGATAAAAACTCTGGAATCCAAGTGATAGAAGCGTCTACAAGAAAATCCCTGTAGCTTCCACAAACAGCTACAGCTCGTCACCTGAATGATTACCCTATGCATGGTGTCCTTGTGGCTGGGCACCTAAACTGGTTTTACAAAGAAAATAGATTTGAAAAGCAAACGGGTCAGAGACCGAATGTGGAGTTATATTTTAAAAACCTGCAAGTGCTTTAAAAACATTTAAAACATTAAATGCAAAGTACATGTTAGGACGTGCACTCACATGATATTCTCACCTCTCGTCTAACTGTGCACTCCTAACGTAAGTACCCATCTATAACGACATAAACCACTAGTTAAGTGACATCATATCTAGCTAGACTGTCATAGGTCCTACCCTTTTTACTCGGTTCTATTAACCTGATAATGCTCGTAATTAAGTAGGGGTTTAACATAAACTCATATGCGCAATATGCAATAATTTCACTATCAGCTAGCCCGCTATGTTTTTCTTGAAACAATACCGTAATTATATTCAAAACATTAATCATGAAGATTCCCATTAATTAAGTGTATATTAATCACAACATAAATATACAATACAAGAACCCCGAGAACTAAGCTGCGGTGCACACATACTCTGTTATCCATCCCGGTACATCACGTACATAAGGATCACATATTCCGAATCTCTCAGGAATAGTTCACAGATAACAACATCACAAATAATGGAGGCGAACACAGTCACATCACATGGGTCACGCACATACCTACGCTCCCACGATCATCGGACTTATTAATATCCCAATAAGTCTTTCTATGACCTATGTTCATCAAGGTAACCAGTCTATATCCGGGCAACACAAGGATTAGAGGGCCCTAAGCGAACGTAAACCTCCCGTGATAGCAAGTATGGTAGGTTTGTCATACACACAAATCATATACCAATACTAAGTAAACACATGTCTTAGTAATCCCGTAGTTTAATCGTAGTACATATCGCATTCTCGTACCAACTTATAATTATCACAATTTATACTATTCTGGTTTATAATCATACCCGCCATAACTTATTCTCTTGTCGTAGTAGACACTCATGTCTCAACCCAAACCGTCCATTTAATTTAACTCTCGTATATAATTTCCTTCTCATAAATACCCAAAAGTCCCAATTCTATCATTACATCATCATCGGAATGTTATCTATATCCTTGAACAAGTTTACGGGACTCCAAAAATCAAAACAGTCCAAAAAGGCCCAGACTGCCAGCTCGTTAGAAGTCTCGTTCGAATGAGACTGTTCGAACGAGATTCCACTGTCAACTCGTTAGAAGTCTCGTTCGAACGAGACTGTTCGAACGAGATTCTAGTTCGTTCGAACGAACTGTACCTTCTAATGATATCTCGTTCGAACGAGATTATCGAACGAAGTTCCCTTTCATTAGAAGCGGCTGGTCAATTCGTTAGAAGCTCGTTCGAACGACCTGGGGAGGGGCTTCTAACGACCTGCCAGTTTCGTCCCAGATTCTTCTAAATCTTGTTTTTCACCATTTTTACTCCTCAAATCTCTTCTAAAATTTGTCCCAACAATACTTTAAGGTCTCTAATCAATCCTAATCATATATAGTCACATCCTAACACGTTTTAAAAGATTAATCCAACCTAACATCAACCAAATTTACAAATCTCTACACTTTTTCCCCAATTTTTCAAGAACATGGACCCTAACTTTTTGAATCATGAATTTACCAATTTAAATCCGTTTTAATTTCTTCCAATCACAAATATCATGAGAATAATCATCTACCTATCATTCTACATGCAATTCTCCTCAAGATTTTCAAGTTCTAAGTTCTAAACTACATGGGTTTTCATATTTCACCAAGAATAAACATAAATTTGAATTGTCTAACATGGAAAGAACATTCTCAGAAATTAAATGAAATTAAGTCACTTGCCTCGAGTTTATCTCTGATTTTGGTGTTGGTTTGGCGAAGATTTCTGCAGAATTTCCTTTCTATCTCTCTCTCCAAGCTTTGCTCTAATGGTGGCTATGATTTGCTTTGGGAAGATATTAGAAAACCTAATTCTAATAACCTACGTAGCCCTCTAGGTTAATATGGGTTGGCTAGTGGCTTAGTGGGTCAAATCCACATCAGATGTAATTAACCAATTTTCGTCACTTTTAATTTCCCAAAAATACAAAATTATTAAAATGCCCTTTATGTTGCCGGTATGGCCTAAAAATACTCCGGGACCCAAACTAAACCCCCGACTAGTGTTTTCTGGCTATCTCGACCCTTCTGGACGCGTTGGCGCACTCAAAACGACCATACGGATAATATAAATAAAAATAACTTTTATAATTAAAATAATATACCATGACGCGACGGTCACACGCGTCTCAACAAAATTCCCAAATTGCCGTATATTAATCTCACGACAAATTTCATAATTCCAAATTCATATATAATCATATATGAACATAATCAAATACCAACTCGCATCTCGTTAGTATTTTTAACCCGGATTAATTTCCAATTAATACGCATTTAATTAATTAATCCCAAAAATAAATATAGCCAAAAGTACGGGGTATTACATACTTCCCCCCTAATAACTGAATTTCGTCCCGAAATTCGAAACTAGAAAGTACCTGGTATGAACAACTCTGGATAACGTTCACACATCTCATCCTCGCACTCCCATGTGGACTCCTCGACATTGTGATGTCGCCACTGAACACGCACTAACGATACTATCTTTGACCGCAGTTTCCTCTCACTTCGGTCCAAAATAGCAATTGGCCCCTCCTCGTAGGAGCTATCCGGCTGGAGATCTATGTCCTCCACAGCAATGTGAGAGTGAGCTAAATTATCTCTAAGGTATTTCCTCAGCGAGGAAATATGGAACACAAAGTGAATCCGATGCAAATGCTCCGGTAACCCAAGTCTATACGCAACCGGTCCGATCCGCTCAATAATAGGAAACGGCCCCACATACCTTGGTGCCAACTTCCCTTTCTTCCCGAAACGCATAATCCCCTTCATAGGAGATACCCTGAGCAAAACCTGGTCCCCCACTTGGAACTCCCTGAAAAACCTCTTCGCATCAGCATAACTCTTCTGTCTGTCTTGAGCTACCCGAATGCGACTCCGAATCAACTCAATCCTTGCCGAAGTATCCTGAATCACTTTCGGCCCAAGTAGTTTGTTGTCCCCCACCTCTAACCAACATGCTGGGGAACGACAAGGCGTACCGTACAATGCCTCAAATGGAGCCATGCCAATAGTGAACTGATAGGAGTTGTTGTAAGCAAACTCCACCAGTGGAAGGTACTGCTCCCATCCACCTCCAAAGTCAATAATGCACATGCGTAGTATGTCCTCCAACATATGATTTGTGCGCTCTGTCTGCCCATCGGTCTGCGGATGATAAGACGTACTCAACCGCAATTCCGTGCCCATTGCCTCCTGGAAACTCTCCCAAAACCGCAAAACAAATATCTTGTCTCTGTCAAACACGATATTTAGGGGTACACCGTGAAGTCTCACAACCTCTGAAATGAAGAGCTGGGCATACTGTCCCGTAGTGTAGTCAGTCCTTATGGGTAAAAAGTGAGCGACTTTGGACAACCTGTCCACAATTACCCAAACGGAGTCGTGATCCCTTTGCGACGTAGGCAACCCCGTGATAAAGTCCATGGATATGCTCTCCCACATCCACAACGGGACCTCCAACGGCTGTAGAAATCCTGCCGGTCTCTGATGATCTACTTTTACAAGCTGACAAGTGGCGCATTTCGAAACAAACTCAGCGATATCTCTCTTCATACCGCTCCACCAATACTGGCGTCTCATATCTTGGTACATTTTATCCCCTCCGGGATGTACCGCGAACCGTGAGCCGTGCGACTCTGCCATCACATCGTGTCGCAATTCATCCCCTTTCGGAACTACCAATCTCCCATTGAAGCGTAATCCCCCGTCTGAGCTAACGGTATAGGACTCGGCTCCCTCTTCTAGTAATCGAACTATCTGTTCCTGACAGAACGAGTCATTAGCATGTGCCCGTACTACCTTCGTGAGAATCTTTGGTGTAACGGTCATCACAGACATGAATAATAGGGCCACTGCATCTTGGTGTCCCAATTCCTTCCACTTTGCCTTCCACACCTCTGCCACCTCATCTGCTGGCCTACGGCTCAACGCGTCTGCTACCACGTTAGCCTTACCCGGGTGATACTGGATATCGAACTGGTAGTCCTTCACAAACTCAAGCCACCTACGCTGCCGCATATTCAGTTCCTTCTGCGTGAACAGATACTGTAGGGACTTGTGGTCCGTGAACAGTTGGAACTTTTCCCCCAAAAGATAGTGTCTCCAAATCCGTAGGGCAAATACCATTTCCGCCAATTCTAAATCGTGCGTGGGGTAATTCTTCTCATGAGGCTTAAGCTTACGGGAAGCATAAGCTATGGCCTGTCTCTCCTGCTGCAATACACCTCCAAGTCCTTGCAAAGACGCATCGGTGTAAACCAAATACTCAACTCCCGGTCTCGGCAATGCTAACACAGGTGCTGAGGTCAATTTGTACTTCAATTCATCGAATGCCAACTTACAGGCATCACTCCAGATGTATGGCTCACCCTTACGAGTCAGATGTGTCAAAGGACCTGCTATCTCCGAGAAACCCCGAATAAACCTCCTGTAGTATCCTGCTAGACCCAAGAAACTACGAATCTCCATTGGTGTCGTGGGCTGTCCCCACTCCCTCACCGCGGATACTTTCCCCGGACTAACAGATATTCCCCGGTCGGAAATAATGTGTCCCAAAAATTGGACCTCCTTCAGCCAAAACTTGCATTTCTTATATTTTGCATACAACTCGTTCTGACGAAGTGTCTGTAAAACCTGCCTCAAATGCTCGGCGTGCTCCTCCTCTGTCTGGGAGTAAACCAGAATATCATCAATGAAGACAATGACAAACTGGTCTAGGAAATCCCTGAACACTCTGTTCATCAAGTCCATAAACACTGCTGGAGCGTTTGTCAAACCAAAAGGCATAACCCGAAACTTGTAAGAACCATATCTCGACAAGAATGCAGTCTTCGAGACATCCTCCTCCCTGATACGAAACTGATGGTATCCCGATCTCAAATCAATCTTTGAGAAGAAAGAAGCTCCTTTCAACTGGTCGAATAAGTCATCGATTCGAGGCAACGGATACTTATTCCGTATCATGACCTTATTCAACTCCCGGTAGTCCACACACAATCTCAGTGAACCGTCCCTCTTCTTCACAAACAAAACTGGAGCGCCCCAAGGTGAGGTACTTCTGCGAATAAAGCCCTGACCTAACAGCTGCTCTATCTGTTCCCGTAACTCCCTCATCTCAGCTGGAGCCATACGGTACGGTGCGCGTGCTATAGGTCTCGTACCCGGTAGCAAATCTATAACAAAGTCTATCTCTCGACTGGGTGGTAAGCCTGGTATCTCCTGAAACACATCCGAATATTCCCTGACAACCGGGATCGAATCTAAAGGAATCACAACCTCCTTAGAGGTATCCTCCTCAATGTAATACAGATGAGCGGTCGATCCTCCCTTTGGGCGAGGCATCGCCACTACAAACATCTCTTGCCTCGGAATGGCAAAAACAATGCTCCCGCTGAAGCAATCAATCATGGCCCTATAAGCTACGAGCCAATCCATACCGATGGTCACATCGTGAACATGCATATCTAATACCAACCTGTCTGCAGGTAATACCAAACCACCTATCTCTACCCCCACTCCCCGGCATATAAAGAAAATAAGTGACCCACTCCCCAATGGTGAGTCGACACACGTCACTGTGCTTTCTGCCGTAGCTAACAATCCTAAAGATTTCACGAAGTGTGTAGATATAAAACAATGTGTAGCACCTGTATCAAACAATACCCGACCCATAGTGCCATGGATAGGAAACGTACCCTCAATCGCGGGCGGTGCCTGAGGAACTGCAGCCTGGTGGACATTGTAGACACGTCCATACTGTAGCTGCCCCTGCTGAGCTGGGACTGCTGAATGGGTGGAAATGCTGCCATCTGTGGCGGTGCTGGAAGAGCGGCGGCAAACATAGGCCTCTGTGGCTCCTGGCGAGCACCCTGCTGCTGCTGTTGTGGGTCCCTTCCCCTATCAGGACAATCCGGTCGCTTTTGGCCTGTCTTGCCACAAACAAAACACTTCCCTGGGAAGTTCCCTCCTCTCTTCCCCTGCTGTCCCCGGCCCTGGTGGCCGTTACCGTTCCTCCCTTGGCCCTGCTGGCCCTGGTGAAACTGCTGCCCATTCTGCCCCTGATGGCCGTTTGGACCCTGATGGCCCTGATGGAAACCTCCCTGTCCCTGTCTGTAGTTCCCTGACCGAAACCTCTTATTATCCCCCTGCTGGGTGCCCTTCTCATTCTGTCTTTGCCCCTGACCAGATTGTGCCCCACTGGCACCATGTCCTCCAGTCCTGCCCTGATGGCTAGACTCCCCCGACCTCTTGCCCTCGGCCATATGAAAACGGTGGTCCTAGGAGTGTAACAATGCAGCGTTAATTACATGAGAATAGGTGGCCAACGATAGGTTCCCTAGCAGATGCTGACGGATCCTCCATGTCAACCCATCCGTGAACTTCTCAATCTTCTTCTTCTCTGTTGGTATCTCATCTGGAACGATATTCAACAGATTTGTGAACTCAGTCTCATACTCGACCATAGTCTTACCTTCCTGCCTCAGACTCATCAATCTCCTCCTCATTTCCGTGTGGACAGTCGACGGAAAGTACTTGCGGTCAAACCGCACCCAGAAGTCCTGAATAGTGAGAGTATCCCTCTCCTCCATGGTGATAATAGACTCCCACCACTGTAGCGCAGATCCAACTAGCTTGAAAGTAGCTAGTACCTGCTTCTGGACGTCCGTGCACTCATACATCCTCAAGTGCCTCTGCATATCCTTCCTCCACTGGCTCGAGACTACCACATCTGAGCTACCTGCAAACTCTGGCGGATGCGCTTTCTGAAAAGCGTCACGTACACGCTCCCAAGTAGACGGGAATGCATTTGCCTGTACTGGCGCGACAACCGACGCCTGAGGTGGTGCCTGCTGAAAAACGGCAATTGCGGCATTTACCGCTTGGGCTACTATAGCTGCAACCTCAACGGCGTTCATCATGCCCTGAACTGGAGCGGGCTAGGGTTCGTGCGTTGCATCCCTGGGAACTCGTCGTGCACGTCGTGGAGGCATCTGAAATAAGAACGAAGTTTATAAGTTCGCTGTTTATAAACATAAAATAGCTGAAGAACGTAGCATACACAAAAAGATTACAACAATCCTAAAATATAGGGCTCTATATCAAAGAAACTTAGCGGAAACATAATAAGCCGTCAGATCCTAAAGGACACTAGAACCTGATGCTCTGATACCACCTGTGACACCCCGACTAATTAAATACCGGGTAGCTACTCCTTTATTAAATTAATTCAAAATGCCAAGTTGGTGCAGTTAATAGCATCACTATCGAAAACATTTTAAAGATTACTAACCACCTAGTATTTAAAAAGTAAGTGCCAAATTTTAATTTAAGTCTGATTAACATGCAACAAGTGTAATAAAGAATAATAACACCATTCACCATAATGAAATAAATAGAATAACCATCACATAACGTAAATAAAGTCTGGAGGAAAACTCCTCACTACAAATCTCACAACTGAAATAAATAAACCGAATACTAAAACAGTACATGCCAAAGTCTGAAAACTGTAATGGAAATGTAACTCTAATAGAAATGGGCAACATGCCCTACAACTGATAGATAAAAACTCTGGAATCCAAGTGATAGAAGCGTCTACAAGAAAATCCCTGTAGCTTCCACAAACAGCTACAGCTCGTCACCAGAATGATTACCATATGCATGGTGTCCTTGTGGCTGGGCACCTAAAATTGTTTTACAAAGAAAATAGATTTGAAAAGCAAACGGGTCAGAGCCCGAATGTGGAGTTATATTTTAAAAACCTGCAAGTGCTTTAAAAACATTTAAAACATTAAATTCAAAGTACATATTAGGACGTGCACTCACATGATATTCTCACCTCTCATCTAACTATGCACTCCTAACGTAAGTACCCATCTATAACGACACAAACCACTAGTTAAGTGACATCATATCTAGCTAGACTGTCATAGGTCCTACCCTTTTCACTCGGTTCTATTAACCTGATAATGCTCGTAATTAAGTAGGGGTTTAACGTAAACTCATATGCTCAATATGCAATAATTTCACTATCAGCTAGCCCGTTATGTTTTTCTCGAAACAATACCGTAATTATATTCACAACATTAATCATGAAGATTACCATTAATTAAGTGTATATTAATCACAACATAAATATACAATACAAGCACCCCGAGAACTAACCTGCGGTGCACACATACTCTGCTATCCATCCGGGTACATCACGTACATAAGGATCACATATTCCGAATCTCTCAGGAATAGTTCACAGATAACAACATCACAAATAATGGAGGCGAACACAGTCACATCACATGGGTCACGCACATACCTACGCTCCCACGATCAGCAGACTTATTAATATCCCAATAAGTCTTTCTATGACCTATGTTCATCAAGGTAACTAGTCTAAATCTGGGCAACACAAGGATTAGAGGGCCCTAAGCGAACGTAAACCTCCCGTGATAGCAAGTATGGTAGGTATGTCATACACACAAATCATATACCAATACTAAGTACACACACGTCTTAGTAATCCCGTAGTTTAATCGTAGTACATATCGCATTCTCGTACCAACTTATAATTATCACAATTTATACTATTCTGGTTTATAATCATACGCGCCATAACTTATTCTCTCGTCGTAGTAGACACTCACGTCTCAACCCAAACCGTCCATTTAATTTAACTCTCGTATATAATTTCCTTCTCATAAATACCCAAAAGTACCAATTATATCATTACATCATCATTGGAATGTTATCTATATCCTTGAACAAGTTTACGGGACTCCAAAAATCAAAATAGTCCAAAAAGGCCTAGACTGCCGGCTCGTTAGAAGTCTCGTTCGAACGAGACTGTTCGAACGAGATTCCACTGTCAACTCGTGAGAAGTCTCGTTCGAACGAGACTGTTCGAACGAGATTCCAGTTTGTTTGAACGAACTGTACCTTCTAATGATATCTCGTTCGAATGAGATTATCGAACGAAGTTCCCTTTCGTTAGAAGCGATTGGTCAATTCGTTAGAAGCTCGTTCGAACGACCTGGGGAGGGGCTTCTAACGACCTCCCAGTTTCGTCCCAGATTTTTCTAAATCTCGTTTTTCACCATTTTTACTCCTCAAATCTCTTCTAAAATTTGTCCCAACAATACTTTAAGGTCTCTAATCAATCCTAATCATATATAGTCACATCCTAACACGTTTTAAAGGATTAATCCATCCTAACATCAACCAAATTTACAAATCTCTACCCTTTTCCCCCTATTTTTCAAGAACATGAACCCTAACTTTTTGAATCATGAATTTCCCAATTTAAATCCGTTTTAATTTCTTCCAATCACAAATATCATGAGAATAATCATCTACCTATCATTCTACATGCAATTCTCCTCAAGATTTTGAAGTTCTAAGTTCTAAACTACATGGGTTTTCATATTTCTCCAAGAATAAACATAAATTTGAATTTTCTAACATGGAAAGAACATTCTCATAAATTAAATGAAATTAAGTCACTTGCCTCGAGTTTATCTCTGATTTTGGTGTTGGTTTGGTGAAGATTTCTGCAGAATTTCCTTTCTATCTCTCTCTCCAAGCTTTGCTCTAATGGTGGCTAGGGTTTGCTTTGGGGAGATATTAGAAAACCTAATTCTAATAACCTATGTAGCCCTCTAGGTTAATATGGTTTGGTTAGTGGCTTAGTGGGTCAAATCCACATCAGATGTAATTAACCAATTTTCGTCACTTTTAATTACCCAAAAATACAAAATCACTAAAATGCCCTTTATGTTGCCGGTATGGCCTAAAAATACTCCGGGACCCAAACTAAACCCCCGACTAGTGTTTTCTGACTATCTCGACCATTCCGGACGCGTTGGCGCACTCAAAATGACCATACGGATAATAGAAATAAATATCACTTTTATAATTAAAATAATATACCATGACGCGACGGTCACACGCGTCTCAACAAAATTCCCAAATTGCCGTATATTAATCTCACGACAAATTTCATAATTCCAAATTCATATATAATCATATATGGACATAATCAAATACCAACTTGCATCTCGTTAGTATTTTTAACCCGGATTAATTTCCAATTAATACGCATTTAATTAATTAATCCCAAAAATAAATATAGCCAAAAGTACGGGGTATTACACGGCCCAAGTAGATTGTTGTCCCCCACCTCCAACCAACATGCTGGGGAACGACAAGGTCTACCGTACAACTCCTCAAATGGATCCATGCCAATGGTGAACTGGTAGGAGTTATTGTAAGCAAACTCCACCAGTGGAAGATACTGCTCCCATCCATCCCCGAAATCAATGATGCACATACGTAGCATGTCCTCCAACATCTGGTTTGTACGCTCGGTTTGCCCATCGGTCTGCGGATGATAAACCGTACTCAACCGCAATTCCGTGCCCATGGACTCCTGATAACTTTCCCAAAACCGTTAAACAAATATCTTGTCTCGGCCAGACACGATATTTAGGGGCACACCGTGAAGTCTCACAATCTATGCAATAAAGAGCCGGGCATACTGTCCCGTACTGTAGTCTGTCCTTACGGGTAGAAAATGAGCGAATTTGGTCAACCTATCCACAATTAACCAAATGGAGTCGTGACCTCTCTGTGACGTAGGCAACCCCATGATAAAATCCATGGATATGCTCTCCCACATCCACATCGGGACCTCCAATAGCTGTAGAAGTCCTGCCGATCTCTGATGATCCACTTTTACTAGCTGACAAGTGGCGCATTTATAAATAAACACGGCGATGTCTCTCTTCATCCCGCTCCACCAGTACTGTCATCTCATGTCTTGGTACATTTTATCCCCACCGGGATGTACCGCGAACCGTGAGCCGTGCGACTCTGCCATCACCTCGTGCCACAATTCCTCCCCTTCCGGAAATACCAATCTCCCATTGAAGCGTAATCCCCCATCTGAGCTAATGGTATAGGACTCGGCTCCCTCTGCTAGTAATCTAACTATCTGCTCCTGACAGAACGAGTCATTTGCCTGTGCCCTTACTACCTTCGTGACAATCTGCGGCGTAACGGTCATCACAGACATGAACGATTGGGCCACTGCATCCTGGTGTCCCAACTCCTTCCACTTTGCCTTCCACACCCCTGCCACTTCATCTACTGGCCTACGGCTCAACGCATCTGCTACCACGTTAGCCATCCCCGGGTGGTATTGGATATCGAACTGATAATCCTTCACGAACTCAAGCCACCTCCGTTGCCGCATATTCAACTCCTTCTGTGTGAATAGGTACTGTAGGGACTTGTGGTTCGTGAACAATCGAAACTTCTCCCCCAAAAGGTAATGTCTCCATATCCGAAGGGTAAATACAACTGCCGCCAACTCCAAGTCATGAGTGGGGTAATTCCTCTCGTGAGGCTTAAGCTTACGGGAAGCATAAGCTATGGTCTGACTCTCCTGCTGTAATACACCTCCAAGTCCTTGCAAGGACGCATCGGTGTAAACTAGATACTCAACTCCCGGTCTCGGCAATGCTAACACAGGTGCTGAGGTCAACTTATCCTTCAACTCATCAAATGCCAACTAACAGGCATCACTCCAGATGAATGGCATACCCTTACGAGTCAGATGTGTCAAAGGACCCGCTATCTTCGAAAATCCTCGAATGAACCTCCTGTAGTATCCTCCTAGTCCCAAGAAACTAAGGATCTCCGTCGGTGTCGTGGGATGTCCCCACTCCTTCACCGTGGATACCTTCCCCGGATCAACAGATATCCCCCGGTCGGAAATAATGTGTCCCAAAAACTGGAACTGCTTCAGCCAAAACCCGTACTTCTCATATTTTGCATACATCTCGTTCTGACGTAGCGTCTGTAAAACTTGCCTCAAATGCTCAGCGTACTCCTCCTCTGTCTGGGAGTAAACCAGAATATCATCGATGAAGACAATGATAAACTGATCTAGTAAATCCCTGAACACCCTATTCATCAAGTCCATAAACACTGGTGGAGCGTTGGTCAAACCAAAAGGCATAACCCAAAACTCGTAAGAACCATAACTCATTAAGAACGCAGTCTTCGAGACATCCTCTTCCCTGATACGCAACTGATGGTATCCCGATCGTAAATCAATCTTTGAGAAGACAGAAGCTCCTCTCAACTGGTCGAATAGGTCATCGATTCTAGGCAACGGATACTTATTCCGTATCGTGACCTTATTCAACTCTCGGTAATCCACACACAATCTCAGTGAACCATCTCTCTTCTTCACGAACAACAAAGGGGCACCCCACGGCGAAGTACTCCTCCGTATAAACCCCTGACCCAACAACTGCTCAATTTGATCTCGTAGCTCTCACATCTCTGCCGGAGCCATACGGTACGGTGCGCGTGCTATAGGTCTCGTATCTGGTCATAAGTTTATGACAAAGTCTATCTCTCGACTGGGGGGTAGGCCTGGTATCTCGTGAAACACATCAGAATACTCCCTGACAACTGGGATCGAATCTAAAGGAATCGCAACCTCCTTAGAGGTATCCTCCTCTATGTAGTACAAATGAGTGATCGAACCTCCCTCTGGGCGAGGCATTGCCACTACAAACATCTCTTGCCCCAGAATGGCAAAAACAATGCTCCCATCAAAGCAATCAATCATGGATCTATAATCAGCGAGCCAACCCATACCGATAATCACATCGTGCACATGCATATCTAATACCAACATGTCTGCAGGTAATACCAGACTACCAATCTCTACCCCCACTCCCCGGTATATAAAGAAAATAAGCGACCCACTCCCCAATGGTGAGTCTACACACGTCACTGTGCTCTCTGCTGTGGCTAACAACCCTAAGGCTTTCGCAAAATGTGTAGCTATAAAACAATGCATTTCCCCCGTATCAAACAAAACCCGACCCATAGTACCATGGATAGGAAACATACCCTCAATCGCGGGTGGTGCCTGTGGAGCTGCTGCCTGGTGGACGTTATAGACACGTCCATACTGTAACTGCCCCTGCTGCACAGGAACTGCTGGAATGGCTGGTAGTGCTGGCACCTGGGCTGGAGCTGGGAGGGCAGGTGGAAAAAGTGGTCTCTGTGGCTCATGTCGAGCACCCTACTGCTGCTGCGGGGCCCTGCCCCTATCAGGACAGTCCTAGCGTTTATTGCCAGTCTTGCCATAAATGAAACACTTCCCCAGGAAGTTCCCCCCTCTCTGTCCTTGTTGCCCCTGGCCCTGGTGGCCGTTACCGTTCCTCCACTGGCCCTGCTGAAACTGCTGTTGACCATTCTGACCCTGCTGGTTCTGATGGACATTCGGACCCTGATGGCCCTGCCGGAAACCTCCCTGTCCGTGCCTGAAATTTCCCGACCTGAACCTCTTGTGATCCCCCTGCTGGGAACCCTGGTCTCCCTGTCTTTGCCCCTAAACAGATTGTGCCCCACTGGCACCATTTCCTCCAGTCCTGCCCTGATGGTTGTACTCTCCCGATTGCTTGCCCTCAGCCATGTGAAAGCGATGATCCTGGCAGTGTAATAGTGCAGTGTTAACCATATCAGAGTGAGTGGCCAACGATAGGTTCCCCAACAAATGCTGATGAATCCTCCAAGTCAACCTGTCAGTAAATTTCTGTATCTTCTTCTCCTCTGTAGGTATCTCATCCGGAACAAGGTTCAGAAGATTAGTGAATTCGTCCTCATACTCGGACACATTCTTACCCTCCTACTTGAGGCTCATTAACTTCATCCTCATCTCCGTGTGAACAGCTGACGAAAAGTATTTGCGGTCTAACCGCACCCAAAACTCCTGGATAGTGAGAGTATCTCTCTCCTCCACAGTGGTAATCGACTCCCACCACTGCAGTGCCGACCCCACTAGCTTAAAGGTAGCTAGTATCTGCTTATGGACATCGGTGCACTCATACATCTTCAAGTGTCACTGAATGTCTTTCCTCCGCTGACTAGAAACCACAACATCGGAGCTACCCGCGAACTCCGGAGGGTGTGCTTTCTGAAAAGAATCACGTACATGTTCCCAAGAAGACAGGAATGCATGTGCCTGAACTGGCGCGGCTATAGGCGCCTGAGGTGGTGCCTGTTGAACTACGGCTAATGCGGCATTTACCGCCTGGGCCACAATGGCTGCAACCTCGGCGACATTCATCGTGCCCTGAACTGGTGCGGGCTGTGGTTTTGGCGTTGCATCCCTGGGAATCCTTTGTGCACGTCATGGAGGCATTCTGAAACAAGAATAAAGTCTATAAGTTCGCAGTTATAAACTCAAAATAGCTGAAGAACGTAGAATACACAAGAGAATACAACAGTCCTACAATATAGGGCTCTACTTCAAAGAAAGCTCAGCGGAAACATAATAAGCCGTACAGATCCTAAAAGACACTAAAACCTGCCTCTGATACCACCTGTGACACCCCGACTAATTAAATACCGAGTAGCTACTCCTTTATTAAATCAATACAAAATGCCAAGTTGGTTCAGTTAATAGCATCACTGTCGAAAACATTTTAAAGATTACTAACCACCTAGTATTTAAAAAGTAAGTTGGCAAATTTTAAATTAAGTCTGATTAACATGCAATAAAAGAATATTGGAAGAACAACATAATCCATTCATCATAACGAAGTAATGAAATAACCAACAAATAGTAATAAATCCAGAGGAAAACTCCTCTCAACAATCCCACGAATGAAATAATAACATAAGTCTGAATCCTGAATTAATTACAAGCCAACAGTCTGAAAATCTGAAATAAATGAAATGTCTCTAAATGAAATGGGCGATAAGCCCTACAACTGATAAATGCTGAATATAGAGTCAAGATAGATGAAGCGTCTACAAACAAAGTCATGTAACTTCCACAAACAGCTACAGCTCGTCACCTGAATGAGGATCCTAAGCATGGTGTCCTTGTGGCTGGGCACCTAAAATGGTTTTTACAAAAATAGATTTGAAAGCAAATGGGTCAGACCTCGAAAGTGGAAATCATTTTAAAAACAGCAAGTGTTTTAATAACATTAAAACATTAAATGCAAAATACATGTTAGGACGTGCACTCACATGAAATTCTCACCTCTCGACTACATGTGCACTCCAAACGTACCGTACCCATCTAAATAACATACATATCTAACCAAATCGTAATACATTCTACCCCTTTACTACTCGATTCCCATATTACATTATAGCATTATCAATTAAATAGAGGGCTTTACATACACTCGGATTCTCAATTAGTAACACAATTCACTATCGGTTAACCCGTTATGTTTTCTCAAAACATTACCATAAGTATTTTCACAATATCAATATGAAAGTTCCCATTAATTAAGTGTATATTATTCACGTCATAATTATACAATACAAGCACCCCGAGACTAGCTGCGGTGCACACATACTCTGCTATCCATTCCGGTACATCACGTACATAAGGATCACGCATTCCGAATCTCTCAGGAATCATTCTCAGATAACAACAATCACAACCAATGGAGGCGAACACAGTCACATCACATAGGTCACGCACATACCTGCGCTCCCACGATCAACAGACTTATTAACATCCCAATAAGTCCTTCTCTGACCTATGTTCATCGAGGTACCAATCTAAATCCGGGAAACACAAGGATTAGAGGGCCCTAAGAGAACGTAAACCTCCCGTGATAGCAAGTATGGTAGGTATGTCATACACAAAATCATATACATGTACTAAGTAAGCACACATCTTAGTAATCACCATAATTTATTTGAAGTACACATCTCATTCTCTTACCGACATATGATGCTACACAATTTATACGTTCCCGGTTAATATAATTATTTAGGCCGGCAATAGTTCTCGCATCGTAATAGACACTCACGTCCTAATTCACAATTTCCCCTTTGGTTCAAACTACACTTCTAGGTTTTACTCCTCATTATATCCCAAATATATCAAATAATCATCAAGTAAGTGTTGTCTCTACATATAAACAAGGTTACGGGACACGCGAAATCAAAACAGGCTAAAAAGCCTAAACTGTCAACTCGTTAGAAGTCTCGTTCGAACGAGGCTGTTCGAACGAGAGTTCGTTCGAACGAACTGGGCCTTCTAACGAGATCTCGTTCAAACGAAAGTCATCGAACGAACATCCCTCTCGTTAGAAGTCAAACTGTCAACTCGTTAGAAGCTCGTTCGAACGACCTGGGCAGGTCTTCTAACGAGTGGCCAGATTCGAGCCCAGATTTTCCCTATATCGTTTTTCGAACTTTTCTTCACCTCTAATCTCATCTAATCATCAATCCAACAATTTTTCATGGGTTCTAATAATTCCTAAACATACTTAGGTCATATACTAACGTATTTTGTGGGATTAATTCATCTTAAATCTCATCCACATATCAAATCTCTACATCTTTTTCCCCAATCTCAAGAACATGAACCCTAGAAATTTAATTCATCCATAGACATAAACAAATCCGTTTTTATGGTATAAAAGATGTATTTTTCTCTGACTAATCATCCTAACATTGTTCTACATGCAATCTCCTCATAAAATTATAAATCTCTACATCCAATTCAATGGGTTTTTATCATTCTCCAAGAACAATGAAATTTTATAAATTTCCTACGCATGGAAGAAGCATTCTTTGCAAAATATGTAATTAAATCACTTGCCTTATGTGTATCTCTGATTTTAATGACGAATTGTTGAAGTGTTCTCTCTCTTTTGTAGAATTCTCCTATCTTCTTTCTCTCTACAAGCATTCTTCTCCAAAGTGACAATGGTGGCTAGGGTTTGCCATAGGAACTCTTTTGGAACTAATTTCAATAACCTCCGTAGCCCCTTAGGTTATTAGTGGGTTTAGTGGGTAATTGACAGATTAGATATTAATTCCTAATTTTCGTGGGTTTTGATTCCCAAAAATCCAATATTACCAAACTACCCTTATACGTTGCCGGTATGGCCTAAAAATGCCCCGGGACCCAAACTAAACCCCCGGCTAGTGTTTTCTGACTATTTCGACCCTTCAGGATGAATTGGCGCACTCAAAATGACCGTACGGTTAATATAAATAAAATTCACTTTTATAATTAAAATAATTATATTCCTGATGCGACTGTCACACGTGTCTTAACAAAATTTCCAAATTGCCGTATTTCAATCTCACGACAAATTTCGTAATTCAATATTCATATATAGTCATATATACACATTATAATAAAATACCAACTGGTATCTCGCTAGTATTTTAATCCGGATTAATTCCTAATTAATACACATTTAATTCAATTAATCCCATAAATAAATATCATAAAAATACGGGGTATTACACCATGTAGGATTGTACACATTATGACGTGGCAAATGAGATAACTTACTATTTCAACCCCGTAAGATACCCGACATCTCATTCTCTCCCCCATCACTCATCTAACTCATCCCTCCAAACTCAACCCATCTCTCCCTCTCATGAACCAGCCGTCGTCCCCTCCTTCTCTCATCTTCACGCTGCCCTTCCCCCACGCCCATGAGGTAATCTCTCTCCCTTTTACACACACACACACACACACACACACACACACAATCTCACCTTATCTCCCTCTCTCTTACACACAAAAAATCCCACACACAGTCTGATTTCAACATACACCCACACATCCGCACCCACACCCACAATCGCATGGGTGTGATTTCAACATACACACACATAATATGATTTCAACATACACACACAATCTGATAGGTGCGATTTTTAGGGTTTGCTTTGCATTTTGGGGTTTTGCATAACACCTTACACACACAATCGTGCACACACAATCTGATGGGTGTGATTTTTAGGGTTTTCAACAAATTGATTTCTTGGGGTTTTGCATAACACCCGATTTAACATAAGATTCAAATTTTAGGGTTGTTTATTTTTTCTTTTTCAGATCAAGACATAGTGGATGCTGTTTATTATCTTCAAATTATGCAGCTCTCGAGGGTGAGTTGTGTCCAGAATAACGTATACATTATTCAATTAACTGCCTGCATTATCCCAAATCATGGATGCTTTATAAGTATTATGTTCCTCCTATTTGGTTCTAAAACATAAATCATTTATTTTGTATTCATATGCATATGATATTTTCGGGCTAAAAAAATAATTGTTTATTCTTTACACTAAAGTTATTGGAAATTATTTTATATAATTTTATATAATTGGTGATGCAAGTGGAAATAAGTTTAATTGCGGGGTTCAACTTTCGAGATGGTGGAATGCTACTGATTTTTATTTAAAAAATTAGCATAGCGCTATGAAGTTATTGGAATTTGGTAATGATATATTTTTTTGTTGAAGGAATAGGAATCATGGATGCGGGTTTTGGGATTGAATGATTGATAGCGCACGGTTCAGATGCAATAGAGTGGCATGGCCTATTGGTAAGATACTATTCAAACCATTTGGGTTTGATTTGATTAAAATTTAGATATCCGACTAAAAAAAATTAATTGTTTATGCTTTACACTAAAGTTATTAGTAATTATTTTATATAATGGAGATTTCCAGCTTGCATTATTCAATATTGGTGTTGCGAGCGGAAATAAGTTTAATATGGTTTAAATATGTATACGATGTCTGTTCAATTTTGGGTGCATTTGAGTTTTTGTGTGTTTTCTTCAGATGTTGGGGAATGCATAGTTAGTTAGACATACACTATTACGGGGTTCAACTTTCGAGATGGCGGAATGCAATTGATTTTTATCTTAAAAATTAGCATAGCGCTCTGAAGTTATTGGTATTTGGTAACGATATATCTTAAAAACCCATCCGTTTGCACCACCACCACCACCGACGCGTAGATCGCGCGACGGGGAACGCAACCACACCAAAATCATCCGCAAACCAGAACGTCAAAAATCCCAGGCAAGTGTTTATCTTGCTTATTTCGTTGATGCATCACTCATATTAGTTTAGGAATGATTAGGATGAGTTGTATGCAAGAAAAACCCAATTTGAGATAGGAAATTTGCATGTAGTGATGATTCAAATGATATTATAGAAACCCTTTGTCATGTAGAGGATTAAACCACGAAATTATGATGTAGTATAAGAAGGAAATTCTAGAAAAGATTGATTAGAACCATGTTTAAGAAATTCTAGGGTTCTTGAGATTTTTATGAAGTTTTTGCCTATTAATCCATGTTTAGTGGCAGAAATTCACATGCTTTACGTAGGAAATACATAATATGATGATATAATGTTAGTAGTACAAATTCTTGGATGATTGGGAATGAAAAATATGGAATTAATTGAGGTTAGAGGATGAAACCCGTAACTGCAAAGCTGCAGAAATCGTATAACTGCTTGATCGATCGATCGAACCAAGATCTTCGAGCGATTGAAGGTTCGATCGATCGAGCCCCAGACCTCGATCGATCGACCCCTCCTGGCAGACTTATGTTCCCCTTTTGAAATTGTTGAATTGATTCGAAATGAAGAAAACTCCTTAGACATCCTTATTAAAATAATTTGGGAGATAATGATGACCAGTAGGATTCATTAATGAATAAGAGACCTTTAATGTAAGGCGAGATCTATATTTTTGGGATATTTTACATAAGGGACAATGTAAGTATATATTAAAGGGGAGAGACACATGAGAGAGTTACGTTGGAACATAAATGAATACCTACTGAATTGTACATTTGGAAGGATATAGTCCATGAGGGTCGCGTAGTAAGTTGGAAAATCCTTCGAATTAAAGTTAGGGAAGAACCGTTATACGGGGTAATAAATAATGGAAAGATAAGGATAAATGTTGTGATTATGGGTTATGGGATGAACCTAAATTGATATGATAAAAGTGGTATATTTATATGATTGTGTATGCATATATTATATACACGTGAAAATCATGCCCGCGCTACTTGCTATCCCCGAGGTTACCGCGTTGGGACGATCTTATCTCGATGTTCCTTATTGGGGATATTGACTCATACCCTAGAAGATACATATACTTGGAACAAGCTATCGAATTGATAGTTCAGACGGTCCTAAGAGACGTGAGGGTATGTACTGACCTCTTATAGACTTGGAATCTATGCTTCGCCTCAATATTGTTTGTGTATGTGTTAATACAGTTCGAGAGTGATTCCGAACTTGTATTTCCCTTAGTGTGAGTGATACGGGGATTGGATAGCAGAGTATGCCCGCACCATAGTTTTTTATGTGGGGTGCTATTAGAATATATATATTACTCGAGTGTTTAATATATATAAGAAATTCTGAATTTTGAAACTACCTACTGTGTTATGGTAAGTAAGACTGGTATAATATCTCAAATTGGAAATACTTGTTTTGAAAAGTATAATATGACACTGAAGAACTTTATTAATAAATAAAGTTATAATGAGAGCTCCCCTATTAAATGAAATCCTCCTTTTAAAAAATTATATTGTTCGGTTTTAAAATCTTACGAGTAACGTAAGATAAGTTAAACCATTGGGACGTTTAGAGCCGTATAAGATAAGGTAATCCATTGGGAAGGTTAGTACGATAGGCGTGCATATTAGAAGAGAGGTGAGATTTTCTCAAGAGAGTGCCGCACTAATATGTTGTTGCATTGGCCTGTAAACAATTTAAATACTTGCTAAATGAATTTTAAATCATATACACTATCGGGCTCTGACCCGTTTCTATTTTCATTCTCTCTTGTGTATATATTTATATATTACAGGTGCCCAGCCATAGGGGCGTCTTGCTTAGGATCCCTTGGAAGGAACGTGCTGCAGCTTAGGTGGGAGTTGCAGGCCAGTTACTTGGACGACTTCATTTACTTGATTCCAATTCTAGCATTCTCAGTTACTGGGGCATGTGTTGCCCTTTCCATTATTTAGTTGTTTTATTTGGACATTATGATTCAGTTATTGTAGTATTGATACTTTGGGATTATTATTGTCTGGATGATTCACTTTAAATTTTAATGTTGGGATTCAATTGTCGGATCTTTAAATTGTTCGGATTATATGTTCCTGGATTATTGTGATGTGATTCGTTATATATTAAATTGTTGTAAATAGTTAAATCTTGTTTTCAAAAATAAAAATTTGGAAAGTAATGTTAAAAAACTAGTTTTGACACTTAGCTTAATTAATTGGGGTGTTAAATTGGAAAAGTTATTTTTACGACAGTGATGCTAAGAATGAACCAACTGTTCACCTTGATTTTAATTTAATAAAAGAGTGATCGCCCGGTATTTAATTAGGCGGGGTGTCACACTTGGGTAACACTATTTAGGTATTTTCTAATTTCTATACCTTGCCAAAGTATTGGGGAATAAAAGTATAGTTGACTATTGACATAAAAGTATTGGGCAATATCCGCAATCATTAGTTGAAAATGTCTAGCAATAGTTAGCAATATGCCTAATTATTAGTTGAAAATGTTTGGCAATATGCCTCATAGTTAGACATATCTATATAACTATATAAAAACTGTAGTTTCAACTAATAATTAGGCATATTAGTTGTTTATGAAATGTGTTTAGTTATTCATAATCATCTTTTGATTTAAATATTGTTGTTCATGACATTTTATTGGCTTTGAATTTCAGCAGGTGGGCAGCAACAGGTTAGTGGGGTGGGGGGAGGCAACAGCTGGTGGGTGGGGTGGGGTGGAGAGGGGGCGCTGAGTGGTGGCAAGTTGGGGCGGCAATGGGTGATGGGTGGGGGCTGAGTGGTGATCGCACCAGCAGGTAGGGGGTGATGGGGGGGCCAGGTGGGTCGGAAATGGGAGGGGGGGGGGGCGGGGCAGCAACAGGTTGGCGGGGTGGGGTGGAGGTGAGGCAAGAGCAGGTGGGGTGGGTTGGGGGGGTTGGAGGGGGGCTGAGATGACTACATGGCAGCAGTCCTCCCTCACTCTCCCTCTCCCCTGCCCAAAGTTCTCTCCCTCTCCTCTCCCCTTCCCCTCTCTTGGATCTCCCTCCCTCTCATCTCCCTCCCCCACCTTCCCTCCCTACTTCGGGTAGGACAACCACTACTCCGGTCTCTTCTCACTAGTAATTCCTTTTTGAGTTTGTTATCTTATTTTATGAAACTTTGATTTGTTGATGAAATTTTATGGATATTATCATATTGATTTTGTAAATATATGAATTCCTAATTTTTCCCCATTTTCATCCTAATTGTTAATCTGTATTCTATTTATATTCTATATGCCATAGGATTTTAATGTATGGTAATCTGGTTCGTTCATACGATGTATAGGGCAATCATGAATGGTGGCAAAAATCAATGGAATTTGTTCCCATATTTTGATTAGAATACCTATGTTATTTTGATTAGAATACCTGTGCTATTTCATGTTTAGTTATTCTTTACTCCCATTTTGTTTCATTTTCATCCAAGACTGAAAACGAGTGCACTATTGTGTTTAGTTGAAGCCATGTAGAGTTTTTATTACTTTAGCAGTTTTGAGTGTGTGTGGGTTTTATATAGCACTTTAATGGAATATGACATTATATCCTTTATTCAGGCATCTGAATTTAATGTCCAAGTGCTACCATGGATTTCTATTAAGGTAAATTTGCCCACAATCCACAAAAAATGACCCATTTCATATTCTTTTGTTTAATTTAGGGGATTACTCAGACTTTGTACAAGTAAATGTCATTGTACTAACTCTATTTTAGGGGACTTCTTTATTTTTTGTAATTAATGTTTATTAGTTTGTTACCATTCTTGGGTAATATTTATTGTTGTAATTGGTGGTTCATCTACAAGTTTAAATTTGAATTGGGGTCTTAGTAATCATGAAAATCTTTTGCATGTGATATATATGTGTTGTAAAGAAACCTAAAGAGGCAAAGCCTATGGAGAAGTTGACAGGTGATATACAAGTTTTTTTAAATCGTTGACACGTGTTGTAAATGAAACCTTTTGACTTGAATTGTTCATGATACAATATTTTAGAAATTTGTATATGTGCCTTCAGTGTACTTGATTCGAACTCATCTTCATGATGACATTTTATTGAGATAAATTTCATATATATTGAGATTAATTTTTCATTAATGGAATTTGGGCCATTAATTTTTATTGGGCTCATTGTCCGGATGTGTATTAGTGTTGTTGCGGACTTTGTATTGTTCTACTATTTTTTTTCGTAAACAGGGTGGTGGATAGTCCTATAAACAAAAGATATTCTGCCCAAATTTTTTAAAATGTTTACACTCTATTTACTGTAAACAGGGTGGTGTATTGTTCTACTAATGGTTATGTCATTCCCTCTATTTACTATTATATTTGAGGGTTAATATTTTTATTTTTTTTTATACAGTTTCAGCTATTGGAACAACAACAAATGATGAAACAACAACATAGGTTACTACACAAGTTATTTGAGATTTTCCTATGGAGTGGATTTCAGATTTCATGTCCAAGGTATGGTTTCATTTTTTTTTTTTTTTTTGTTTGATGACATCTCGAGGAGCTCTATTTGGTGCCTGAATTCGATTTTTTATTTCAGGGAATGGCACCACGCGATTCTTCAATTAATTCACAACAAACATGTTATTACGGAGATCACACTCTTATCAGGACTATAATGACATGCAATTCAGGGCAGGTGTTTTTGTCGTGTCCAATTTTTTCATTACAGATCAAAGAATTGGAGTTGAAATAGTCTTGCGTTTGTTCATTTGATATTTTTGTTCATAATTGTATAATTGTGATAGTATATTTTTGTTGGACAGGGTGGATAGTCCGATATACAAAGGAGACTTTGTCCAATTTTTTTAAAAACATTTGCACTTTCGCGCTGTAAATAATATTTTTCGTATTATAAGTGATGTTAGAGGGTGGATACTCCGATATATAAAATTTTCACATTTTTGTTGTAATAAAACTTGACTTGAATTGTTTACACATTTCGATAGTCCTTTAAGCAAAGCAAATTATGACCATTTCTTTTAAATTACACTTTGTTTCGTCGGATAACGAAGTTTTTGCCATTTTTCAATTATGTAATTTGAAAATTTTACCCATTTGTACTTTGGAATATATCATCGTGCCTTTAGGCACGGGCATTCCGCTAGTATATATATATATACACATTAATATTACTAACAGATCATTGTCGTTACAAAATCAGACAAATATAAAACATGTGCAATAAGGTAATCGAGGTATTTAACTTGTTGGTCTGAAAATATACCTAGGGGATGGATTTTTTGACGTTTTGTTATGGAAAGAACGAAATATTTAAATTAATTTCTGCAATGCACTTTCTGGGAGAGGCAGAGACAAACCCACGAGTACACTATGGGTTTTACACAATCCGCCTTTAGGATACAATGCATTGTATGGATAGTTGTTTGATTCAAACTCTGTATTGTTTGATCAAATAGGGAACACTTTGAATTTGTAATCTGATAATAACAAAATGTAGACGATGAAGAGAGGAGAAATTAGCAATTTTCGGTGTCCAAAACAGAGGCTTGGAACTCTTTTTATAGCCATTTATGTGAATGTTCTTCAATAGTCACAACTCTTCATGTAGCGACTCGCCAGTCGTTGGATCATGCTTGTTTGGAACAACTTGAATCTAACGGTTCAGATTAGGCATTACATCATAAGCGAATGGACATCCCCTATGAGAAACACTAAGAGTTCATCTAACGGCTCAGATCACGTCGTTTCGGATTTTAAACCCTTTGATTAGATTGTTTAATCGCAGTCGTTGTTCTGTTTTACTTTGTCAAAACTTTAGACTCCCACAATCCAAGCAACGATGCGCACGTGCAAAGCGCCAAGTGCGCATCAAAGCGCGCAATGGGCCCTAAGTTGCCTAATCGCCCTTTTGTGCGCCGCGTGTCGCATTTACGCATGTCGTGTGTGGCGATTGGTGGTCCTTAAGCAGCATCGCAATGCGTACGATCATAGCGTCTTGTTTGACTTGTCAACTAAGAATCTTAGTTGTCCTTTAGTTGATATACCAATAATTTTTGTAGTAATCTTCCAATGTGGGACAATGTGGGACTTTAAGCACTCCCATATCTTTCACACCCATTTGCTCATGTTTCTTCCTTCTAAAAATAAAACCCAAACTAAAAAATTAAAACACTAATTAATATAATAACAATAACAACTAAATATTATATAATATTATATTAATGTTTAAATTTATCCAATATTCCCCCACCAATTTCAATATACACAAGAGAGGATACAAAAGATCGATTACAAAACAATAATAGAAACTTTTGGCATTATCGTTGAAATCTTGTACATAAATGAGAACTGTCTTCTGGACTTGAACTTCCATATAGTATAAACAATTCAAAGCTCCATCAAGGTGCTGTAGTGAACTTATATTGAACCAAGGACCCTTTGAGACGAGCCGAAACTATCACACTTACTGATTTATGAGTTTTAGAAGTGTTCATCTAACATGCACATTTATGGCCTTATGCTAATCCTGATTTCACGAGCGCTTTAGAAATGGTCTTGATTCCATAAAAATTGGCCACGCTTTTGACACTCATATAGGTAAATCAACTTTAGTGATTCTATGAGTCACACTTATATGATTTATTAAGAAGTAACCTTCATCCTCTAACACGCAAAAAACCAACACTAGGCACATAGGAATAGAACTTTTGTATAAAATTCCTAGTGTTCCATAACTATAATTTAACTTATTTGTACGACATTGAAATCTATCTATATTTTTAAGATATGAGTTGAGTTCCCATTAAATATAGTTGTGTTATTTAATAGACCTTAGTCCCATTCCTTTTTAGGTGATATATATCATCTCCGTAACAAGACCTTTAGTCAGAGGATTTGCTAAATTCTTGTTCATTTTAACATGGTCGACTGTAATTACTCCTTCCTTAAGTAATTTTCTTATAATTTGATGCCTTAAACTAATGTGTCTAGATTTTTTGTTGTAAGTTTTGTTCGAAACTTTATAATTTGTGGCTTGGTTATCACAACTTATCATAATAGACGGAGATATATTTTTCCATAAAGGAATATCATACAACACATTTCTAAGCTATTCTGCTTCTTTACATTCATCTGTTAGGGCTATAAATTCAGATTGCATCATTGAATCCGACACACATGTTTGTTTCTTGGATCCCCAAGAGATAGCTACTCCTCATACCGTAAAAATCCAACCAGTAGTTGACTTGGATTTTTATTCAAGATTATGCCAACTTGAATCGCTATATCCTTCTAAAATAGATGGATATCCTACATAATGTAAGATATAATCCAAAGTCTTCTTCAGGTATCTAAGCACCCTAGAAATTTCATTTCAGTGCTCTTGTCCTGGATTAGTTGTAAATCTACATAAGACACTCACTGCATAAGCAATGTCTGGTCTAGTGCAATGCATGGCATATATTAGACTTCCAA
Source organism: Sambucus nigra (assembly GCA_949130495.1). Taxonomy (NCBI): domain Eukaryota; kingdom Viridiplantae; phylum Streptophyta; class Magnoliopsida; order Dipsacales; family Adoxaceae; genus Sambucus; species Sambucus nigra. The sequence goes on along the minus strand of OX422215.1, from coordinate 558,273,671 downwards.
TAATACTAGCATATTTAAGTTGGTCCATAGCACGCCTAGTCTTCTTCATTAATTCGATACTAGGATCCAGTGGTGTCGCAACTGGCTTAAGTTCAAAATGATTATATCTTTTAAGAAATTTTTCTATATAATGAGATTGAGATAATGCTCAAAAATTATTCTTTCTCATAATTTTAATTCCTAAAATCTCATCACCTTCTCCAAGATCTTTCATATCAAATTTTTATGATGGAAACCTTTTTGTTTATTCAACATATTTGAGACTAAACCCAAATATTAACATGTCATCCACATACAAGAAAATAATAACACCAACACCATTTTCGAATTTACTATATATACATTTATCGGCATCATTAACTTTATATCCATGAAATATTACAATATTATGAAACTTCTCATGTCATTACATATGAGTTGGTTTAAGGCCATAAAGAGATTTAACCAATTTACATGCTTTCTTTTCTTGGTCAGGTAAAACCCTTGGGGTTGTTCCATATAAATCTCTTATTCTTAATCACAATTTAGAAAAGCAGTTTTGACATCCATTTGACGAATTACTAAATTATGAATAGAGAAACATGAACATATGTATCAAAGTAATCAATTCCATGTTTTTTCTTATAGCCTTTAGCAACTAATATTGCTTTAAAGTTATTTATAGAATCATCCGAATTTAATTTCCTTTTAAATATCCATTTGCACCCAATAGGTTTAGCTCCGCGGGGAAGATCGAAAAGAACCCAAATTTGAATTGACAAAATTGAGTTCATTTCCTCATTGATTGCTTCTTTCCAAAAAACAACATCCTTAGATGTTACCGCTTCATGAAATATTATCGGTTCATTTTCTATATTAAGAACAAATTTTGTTTTATTCTTAGTTTCATTTAAATCCCCTTCAACCAAATAGATAACAAAGTTGGGCCAATATGTTTTTTCAGTTCTTTGCCTTTTACTCCTTCATGATTCAACGTCATTCGTTGTTTTTGAAGGAGATATTAGTTGTAACATTTCTTCTGAATGTGAGGAGTCACACTCAGATTATTATTTTCTAAACCTAGATTCAAAGTACTAAACTTCGTTAGATGTTCAAAGAATTCCACATCTACCGACTCAATGATTTCTTGAGTTTCAAGATTTAAAAATCTATAAGTCGTACTGTAACTAGAGTATCTAATAAAACACATTTGTAAGTCCTATTTCCTAGTTTAGGTATTTTGGGTTCGGGTTTTCTTACATAAGAAAGATGTGACACCCCGCTTAATTACATACCGGGTAATCAGTCCTTTATTAAATTAAAAATCAAGATGAATGGTTGGTTCATTCTCAGCATCACTGTCACAAAATAAAATTTTCAATTTAAACACCCTAAATAATTAAACTAAGTGTTAAAATAATTTAAAACATTATTTCCAATTTATTAAATCAAAACATGAAAACCTTTTTAATAACCCGCAGTTTAAGAATCTCGAAATACTAAGGATGAATAATAGCACACAAGAATTTGAATCATCCACATAAACCAAACCAGTGTAAGACTATAAATAAAACCATCCTGACAGTAATTAAATAAAAAAGAGTACCAAATACTGGAAATATAAAGGAACACAAATCAATGAAAAAAATACAAACTGAATGGATAAATGGGCGACACATTCCCTAACTAATAAGAACAAAAAATAAGAGTGGAGTCAACAATAAGGTCGTCTAAGCAATGGCCTGCAACTCCCACTTAAGCTGCAGTGCATCCAATCCAAGAAATCTAAGCATGATGCCCCTATGTCTGGGCACCTCTAATATATACATATATATACAAGAGAAAGGAAATAACAGGAAATGGGTCAGAGCCTTAGTGTAAAGCAGTTTAAAATTTTAGTTTAGAAAGTATTAAAAATGCTTACCGGTTAATGTAACAACCATGTTAGTATGCGTCAATCTCTTGAGAAATTCTCACCTCTTACATAGTGTGCACGCCTACCGTACTATTAACCTCAAAAGTTTATTTTAACTGATCTTTCCCATAAAGTTTCATACTGCTAACTACGATGGCTAAGATAATTAATTTCTGAAATTTAAGCTCTCACATATATCTTATTTTACATTAAAAATAGCCCAGTGTTGTCACAAAATTCTCAAACACCTATAATGATGTCGGAGTATTTATTCATTACATAACTATCTTTATGCACATTATAAAGTTCCCATACTTTAATACAAATACATATATTAGCCATCATATAATATATATACTATCGGCACCCCGCATAAAATCAAAGGTGCTGGCATACTATCCTATCAAGTCCCCGTATCACATATATTAAGGGAAATACTAGTTCGGAATCACTCTCGAACTGTATTAACATAAAACAAATACAAATGGAGGCGAAGCATAGTTTCAAGTCACTAAGAGGTCAGCACATACCCTCACGTCTCTTAGTACCGTCTGACTATTAATGAGATGGCTTGTACCAAGGAATCCTATGTTCTACGGTACGAGTCAATATCCCCCCATGAAGTCCCAATCGAGATATGACCGTCCCGCCGCGAAAACCCCCTGTAGATAGCCCATTATGTTACCCCCTAAACTCTCCTTAGGTCCCTGTAGACACCCCATTCTATTACCCCCGTGTGCAATTTCGACTTACCATGCGGACGAAAGGCCTATTTTCCCCTAAAACTCAATCAGGAGGCCACAGGGTGCTCCCGAGATCCGTTTGACCTAAGTCAACTCTTCTACTCGACCGATACTGAATGATTATTCAAAGGGCACTAAAACCCCTTTGCAACGGTCTGCCCCGTGTGTGATTCTGACTTAGGGTTCGGGCGAACGATCCTTTTACTCCGAAAGGTCACCAAATGCTTCTAGGGCCTGGTTGACCAAAGTCAACTTGCCAAACCAGACCAAACTCTTTGGAATGTTGAATTACATCTCCTAACCTTCCAACAGTCCACCCCGTGCACGCTTCGGACTTACGATGCGAACGAAGGATCCATTTGCGTCTGATGATTCCCCATCCAATGGACTGACGAATGCTTCCGAGCCATATTTGACCCAAAGCCAACTCCCGAACTTGGGATAAGTCCAAGAACTTTCGAAGGTATCTAAATTAACTTTCCCACGGTCCACCCCATGAACGATTCTAATCAACTATTTGCGTTTTGCGGTCGATTTTCCAAAAAGGACTGAAAGACACTGGAAAATGGTAGGTCCTAGACCCTACCTATTGGTAGTGCACCTAAACGCACCTACCGATTGACAAAAATAGGGCTATGCCGATCGGTAATTCACTGGGCCTATAAAAAGGAGGCCTGACCTCACTTGCAAGAGGAGCGCAGATCAGAAACATATCACTCTCTGCAAATCCAAAAAACCTCTCTCGCAGTCAGCGCAACTTCCACATCCAAAACCCTTTCCAACCTTCACTTTTTATCATCCTTTTCACCAAACTTGGTGAATTAACTACCCTCCATCCTCATCCAAGTGCAAGGGCTGCTCTCCAACACTCAAGATCAAGCTCAAGATCTTCAAGAAGGTCCAATTTTCTCAACTCTCTCCATAAATTCGCATTAACTTGTTTTATTAATTAGGACTTTTATTCTCGCATCTCACATATCCTAATATACTTTTTATTTAGTATTATTTCACATCTCTTATTTTCATACAACTAAAGAACCCAAAAAAACAAGAAAAAGAGGGGTTGCTCATAAATTCCAAATGAGAATTCTAACACTTTTCTTACACTTTTCTCATATCAAAAACACTATTTTTACACAAATAAGAGAATCCCCCGATTGTATTTATGGGATAAACCCCACCCCTCATTTTGCATGCGAACTACATGGACTTTGATGCCTCTATAGGCTACGTAGGCGTCTCGGGATAAAATACGAGATTCGAGTCCTATTTTTGCTTTTTCTCTCATATCGTATTCTCTATAAATTCAATCCTACTAAATTACATATATATACATATATTTGTCCTTAGTGGCGTATTATTCCACATGCGTTATCGTGCCATCATAACGGTTACAGTAAGGGTAATCGGGTAAATCCTATTTTCTAATATTTTTATACCTTCCTATGGATGACTCGCTTTACCTCCATGGTACAAGTTGATGATTGCTATATCCACTATATATACACATGCACACATATCACGGGGAAAATAAAGGAAAATAACAAAAAACCATGAGAGACTGTAAGTGTGGAATGAGTGCCTAACACCTTCCCATTTCATAAGATAGCCTCCGGACCTTTTTTGAATCATTTTGGTTTCGTATGCATTAGTATTCCTTGGATGATATCCTTCGGGGTGGCTCCATTTCTTTTGTCTGTTTTGAGTAAAATAGACTGGTGACTCTATCTCTCTACATTTTTCACCTCACCCAAATGACGCCGATCGAAGCACTTCTTAGAGGGACGCGCGGGACCTAGGATCCCCCCTCACGTGCCCGCACGCCATGAGAATCGGGCATGGCCACAGTGGCGACTCTGCTGGGGTTATTCTTTTGAGGTCTAGACTCTATTTATATGGGTGTTATGTTTGTTTATATTCTCCTCCATTTTTCATGTTCTCCTCTTTCATGTATATCCCATACTTATGCTTCTATTCAGACACTTGTAGAAAATTCTCCATGTACACTTCGCACCATGTGCAGCTAGGGTCACATATATCCACATGTTGCACGCATAACCCATCCATACTTGGTGTTCCATTGGTACTTGTACTTTGCTCCCTGTTTGGCATAATCGAAAAAGACATTCTCATAAGATACTAATAAGAGAATCATGAATGATTCACACGACATCACCAAAGAGCATTGTTATTGACCAAATTTTACCCAGTAACTTGAGGGTCACTTCGTGATGGGTGCTGGTTCGGCAGGGCGCAGTTAGCTTAAGCGATATGACTTTTACCTTCCATTGGCCAAGTACCTTCGACGTATATCGAATGGTCCTCCCATATCGTACTGCTTGACCGAAGTCATAACGGGACGTATATCGCAGGGAACTCGTTCACGTACGCCGAGTATATCTAATTATCTCTCACACATCCCGTCCCCACGAGGTATATGGTGAGGCAATTCACGTACACTCAGGTAAATCAAATGGCTTGTCCACACGTACCGATTGCCCACAAGAGCCAGATGTATATCATGGAAGTCACGCCAAATGGGGGAACCCTTTTGAATTCACCCAACCAACTGCATACCCGCATATAGGTGTCAAGCCTAGGACATATTTGTTAGATTGTCGGTTTTTAACCCGAAACTCTGCTGAAATTCTGGGTCGGCCTGCAGCCCAAATTTTCATGCATTTTTAAAATAGGATCCTTCCCGTGAGCCAGGTCACAAGTCCAGCGATAGCTTTGCATATATTACAAACCTAATTTTTCCAGACTCGGGTCTCATTCGGCATTTCATTTTGCATTTAGGAGAATTAATACAAGTGAAAACATAATTATAATAATCATAATGAGACTGTCTCCAAAAAGAAAATCCTCCTTTCTTTATCAAAAATCCAAAAAAAAATCTTCTCTCTTTATAAAAAATCCAAAAACATTTAGTCTTTCAATAAAAAAAAGTATATTTATTCTCTTTTTCTCAAAATTAAATCCCATTTTATGACTTTTCTGGTCGATCGCAAACCCTTGGCCTGGCTCCTTATTGGCTTCGGTCTTCAGTCAAGTCACCCCAGAAATCCATCTGTTCCCTTAGTACTTCTTTTGAGTTCAAAATAGATATGCTTTCCATGGATAACAGAGATCAAGTACCCATTGTGAAGCTGGATCTGACGAAAGTCCTAGCTCAACATGTGTACAAAATTGACAACCTTCAGACTGAGGTCCGAGAGATGCAATGAAACCAGGTTCCCATTCCTTAAGATCTCGAGGCCCTATTCCCTCGTGCTATGGATCCACCCGAGCCTATCTGGGTTCCGGAAGAGTATCAGCACGCTCCATGTGCCCCTTTCGCTAATGGCCATCACCTGCCTAGCTTTCGATACCGAACCTTGCCCTGCATGGGGCTAACTTGCCTATGATCATTGATCCGAAGGAAGAAGAGCAGAGAAAAGTCAAAGAGGACCTCAAGATGCTAACCAAGAAGTTTGACGAAGTCGGAATCTCAGGAAATTACGTGGATTACACCCACATGTCTCCTTATCCTAAGGAGAGGTTAGCCGAGAAGTTCAAGATGCCAAATATCAAGAAATTTAGAGGAAGTGGGCCCCCAATTTTTCATCTCTGAAGCTATCACCATTCCATGACTCTACTAGGGGCTTCTGAAGAAGTGATGGCCCAATTGTTTTAGCAAACTCTGAAGGATAGAGCCCTTCGATGGTTTTTGTCTCTTTAAGAGTCCATAATTCGTAGTTGGGAGGATGTAGCCCAGGAATTCGTGTCACAGTATGAATACAATGAGGAGCTTGAGGTCACCCTCCGTGATTAAAAACTGCTCAAATAGAACCCTAGAGAATCAGTCAGTAACTTCATCGCTCGATGGAGGGAAAAATCAACAACCATGACCAATCGGCCTTTCGAGGAAGAACAAGTCAGCATAGTAAAGAAGAACTTCTTACCCCATGTTCGAGCAATGATGGGAGGATAATACTATCCCCACTTTCAAGATCTTAGAGAAACATGAGTAGAAATCGAGGAAGGTCTTGCCAAAATAAATGTTGAACCAAAGAAGGTGTCCGGACAATTCACCCCAGAAAATATGACAAACCTTCCAGTGCTACAGTCTCAACCATCAACAACATATCTCAACCACACCACATCATGGGCACCATAAAGTCTCCCCGTCCTAGTCCAAAAACAATACACCGAGCTCCATGCTCCCCTCTCCAAAATTTATCAAGCCTTGTTAAGCCAAAACCTGAACAAACCTTTAGATCCCCATCCATTACCAAATCCACTCCCAAGAAACTTCAAGGAAGATGCCCATTGCGCCTTTCACTAAACTGCTAGCCATACCACTAACCAATACTTTCACCTTCGAAACGTCTTCCAAGGTCTAATTGATCGGGGTACCATCGCCCCACTAGCCATTCCTAAGCCAAACATTACTCACAAACCACTTCCAAATCATACCAATGCCATCTTTCTAGAAGAAAACCCAGATTTTGATCCTTCAACTCAAATCACACCCATATACTCTCCTAAAACTCTCCAAATTTGCCCATATTTCCTCCTACACCCTGCTAGCCTTGTTGATCAGGCACTGTCACTCCTTACCAGAGCATGCATCGTCGTCTGTACCCGTTCTGAAAATGGAAGCATGTAATTGTCGGAAGTCTTAAATCAACTCCTAGAGTTTGGGCTAAAATTGCCCTCACAAATTATCATTGATTGTCAGAGATTCAGTACACTGATCTTGGAAGCACAAAAATGGGCTCGAGAGTCACACCGTTGGGTAGTACCGACCACTGAGGTCAGCCTAGATGATGTCATCTAGATCATGGAAGAAATATTCAAGAAAACTAATAACATTTGCAGTATGACCAAGTTACTTGATGCTTTGAAGCTACAGGGATGCCTGGTCCCTTCACCCTCACATATACCCACAGAATGGGATAGCATGTATGAATAATCCGTTAATGTTATGGAATGCATCGACTTTACATGAAAGGATTGAATTATTGCCACCGGATGTGGGGAAGAATTCGGAGATTCAAATGAAGAATAGGTTTCAGAAAAAACTAGTCCGGTAGCCGACATGTGTGGGATGATTTCATTCGAAGAACTATCGAAGATTGATGAGGAAATGGGATTCATGTTTTTTCCTTCTTCAGTAAATCACATGACCATATCAGGGAGGCATTACCAGATTCAAAGCTCATTACCAATAAATGACAAAGGGAGGAGTTCTAAAAACCTTTCTATGATATAGATGACCCTCGAGGAAAGAAGATCCTCGATCAACTAAAGAAAACTCAAGCTAACATCACTTTATGGGATTTTCATGTCTTCCCAGCTGCATAAAAATGCTTTGATCAAGTTCATCACTAGACCCACGGTTCCTCCCTCTACCACACCAGAAGAAGTAAAGTTGGTCGGATCCTTGGCCTCTACCCGAATGCTATCCTTTTCTGAAGAAGAAATCCCCAAGATTGGGCCAAAGAACAATCATGAACTCAACATCTCCGTTTAAGCTATGGGAAAGATTTTACCACTCTCTCTTGTCGATAATTGATCCGCCTCGAATGTCTACCCACTGAGAACCTTCAAATGTTTAGGCCTGAAAGAAAGTGACCTTTCTCCAACCTAATTTGGTGTGCGTGCCTATGATAATACCCATCAGGAGGTGATGGGGTCCATAAAGCTTGTAATAGGGGCTGGACCTATAAACCCTGTCATCAAATTCCAAGTTATTGACATCCCAGCTTGTTTCAATCTGTTGCTAGGATGACCTTGGCTTCACAGTATCAAGGGTGTGTCTTCCTCACTCCATCAACACCGATGGATGCATTATCACCATCTTGGGAGACGATGACAATGCTGATGGTACAAGTACCAGCAGTCCAATTCTTGAGATACAACACGGGTCAAATGATATGCTCCTATAAGGATTCCGAGTTGAGCCACTTCTACTCCCGGCAGGGGATAACTTCAAAGAAAGGGTTTGTCCAGAATATGACCCTCATGGCAACGTCAATGTGCTTCAAATGTTTAGAAACATGCACTTCATGCCCGGACTGGTGCTAGTACAAAGACAGTAAGGAATACATGAGCCGATTGAACTGGGCTTTCACTCCTTGTGGTTTGGGGTATCAACTGTCAAAAAATAAGAGCTCAAAATAATCCACCAGTCTCGACCAAAGAGAGGACTAGACCGCATCTAGACTATCCCAGGTGACTCCTTCAATGAATGATTCATCAAAGTGGGTCAGAACTTCCCTTTTTGCGTCTTTTCGGAACCATGGTATGACCATACTAATAAGAAGATGAAGACTGGAATGGAGATCTTCTTCCAAGATAGCTAGCCATGGGTGAGAGTTCCCAACATCATGTACAACCACTCATCAAAGATATCGAAGAGACTGAGGAAAGTGGCTCCGAAGATTCCTTCAACTTACGGATACTAGGGCTAACACTCTTCATGGTTCACTCAGGTACTACATCACCGAATCCGTACCAACTGATTAAAGATGTTGATACACCTCTCCTCAACTAGCATGCTGCACCAGTTCTACCTATTGAAATCTCCCATAATCCTAATGTTTACCCCATTTATTCTTCTGTTGGGTATCCTTGTTCATATGTAATCGAGTCCTCCTTTTATGATGTTATCAATGTTGTTTTTCCTATCAACGAAATAAACTATGATTTTGAGTATCTTATTGTGCCTTATATTAACTATTTAGATTCTAATCAAACTTTTGATGATGATGATTTTGCAAATGAACAATTCTTAACTGATCTAAATAAGGTTAATAATAAACAACATAACCTCGTTCAAGTTAATGAAGAATAGACTATTATTGTTAACATCGATTCTAGTAGCCAACTGCACGAGATTAGGATAGGGGATACCCTCAACAAGAATGAGCGTGCACAACTCGAATAATTACTAAAAGAATTCATGGATATCTTCACATGGTCCTACGACGATATGCCCGATATTGATCCTGAAATGGCTCAGCAGGAGATCCCCACTCTCCCAGATTACAAGCCGGTCAAACAAAAGTTGAGAAATCTCCACACCAAATGCTCACTCAAAGTCATAGAAGAGGTGGTCAAACAGTTGAACGTAGGTTTCATTCGTGTGATTGAATATCCAATGTGGCTTGCCAACATAGTGCCAATTCTGAAATCAGGAGGAATGGTTCGGATGTGTGTAGACTATCAGGATTTGAAGAAAGCCGTTCCAAAGGATGATTATCCGCTACCCAATATCGACATGATCATAGACAACACAAACAATCATGCTCTTAAGTCATTCTTTGACGGTTTTGCTGGATATAACCAAATAAAAATGCAACCAAACCACTAAGAAAAAACCGTGTTCATCACCCCATAGGGAACCTTTTGCTACACTGTCATGCCATTTGGTCTCAAGAATGCTGGTGCTACCTACCAGAGGGCTACCACAACCATCCTGCATGATCTGATTCACAAAGAAGTTGAGGTCTATGTGGATGATATGATTATCAAGTCCAAAACTAAAGAAGGTCATGTTCTGTCTCTCCAAAAGTTCTTCGAACGACTGCGACAGTATCAGATGAAGCTCAATCCACAGAAATGCGTCTTCGGCATTACAAAGGGAAAAATCTTTGTATTCATGGTCAATGAGAAAGGGATAGAAGCAGATCCTGCCAAGATAAAATCCATACTTGAGATGCCACCTCCCCAAACAGAGAAAGAAGTCTGAGGTTTCCTCGGGAAATTATAATACATCAGCCGGTTCATCAACCAGTTAACCTCCATCTGTTAACCTATCATCAAACTCCTCCGAAAGGATTCAACTAAAGTTTGAAACAAGTGCTGCCAAGAAGCTTTTGACCGAATCAAATAATATCTGACCCAACTCCCCGTACTCATGCCACCATAGCCGGGTCTCCCCTTGCTCTTATACCTAACCATAACTGACACTGTAGCTGGGGTTTTGCTAGCCCAATACCTTGAAGATTCCTGCAAATAAAGAGTCATCTATTATGCCGGTTGCAAATTGGCTGGGTACGAGGTTAACTACACTTCTTTGAAAAAGGCATGTGTCACGCTTGTCTGGGTCACCCAAAAGTTACAGCACTACATGCTCGCCTTTCCCACCAAACTTGTATCCCGAATGGACCCCATCAAATACCTGCTTGAGAAACTCCCCTTATACAGCCGAATAGCCTGATGTTTGATGCTCCTAGCTGAGTTCGATATTGTGTACACCACACAGAAAGCCATGAAAGGAATAGCCATCTCTAACTACCTCGTTGATTAGCCCATAAATGAAGCCGATGTATGGGTCTCTGAATTCCTAGATGAAAACATTCTTTCTGCTGCTCAAGACTGCCTTTGATGGTAAATGTTCTTTAACAGCACTACCAACGAGAAATGATATGGCATTGGGATACTTCTAATTGGCCCAGATGAGTCCCACACTCCCATCACCATCAAATTGGATTTCCCCTGCACCAATAACATGACTGAGTACGAGGCATGCATGGTAGGTCTCAAAGTTGCTCTCAAGAACGGTATTCAATGCCTAGATGTCTACGGGGATTCTTCCCTCATCATCGGTTAAGTGCTCATAAAATGGAAAGTCAAGGATGAGAAACTCTAACCCTTCCAGACCCACTTAGAAGAACTAGCTTCCTAATTCCAAGATATCACCTTCCACTACCTACCTCGAGCAAAGAATAACCTAGCTGATGCCCTTGATACCTTGGCCTCCATGGTCGACATGCCTAAAGGAATAATACTTACCCCCTTCCATATTCAAAATCAAGACAAACCAACCCACTACTACCACATTGAGCTCGTCACCACAGAAGATCTCGAGATAGCCAATTGTTGGTACTAAGATATCTGGCGCCTCCTCAAGCATGGTAGGCATCCAGAGGATTCTAAGAAGAAAGATCAAGCAACCTTATGAAGGTTGTCCGCCCAATACATCATCTATCGCACAACACTACTCAAAAGGATCTTCGATGGAACTTATATGCACTATATTGTAGGGGCAAACATTGAAAAGATAATGCAGAAGATCCATAGCGAGGAATGCGGACCCCACATGAATGGTCACATGCTTGCCAAAAACATCATCCGACAAGGCTATTATTGGATCACCATGACCCAGGATTGCACCGCCTATATCCGGAGATGCCTCAAATGGCAACAATTCTCCAACCTTCAGCTGCCTCCACGTGAATTATACAACATGACCACTCCCTGACCGTTCTCCACCCGGGGCATCAACATCACAGGGAAGGTTACACCGAATGCTTCCAATGGGCATGAGTTCATCTTAGTGGCCATTGATTACTTCACCAAATGGTCGAAGCCGAGTCATACGTAGTGCTAAATGCTAAGAAAGTGGCCAAACTCCTCAAGAAAAACATCATTTGTCGGTATGGGATCCCGCACGAGATAGTATCAAATAATGAGTTACATTTTGAGGCAGAAGTCATAGAGGTGGTCAACGAATATAGGATTTAAAGACATAAATCTTCTACCTATTGACCTCAGACCAACGGTGCAGTCGAAGTCACCAATAATAACCTCAAAGCCATTATCAGCAAGATGATCAAAAGCTATCGGAATTGGACTAACCAGATCCCGTACGCCCTCTGGGGCTACTGAACCTCAATTCAAACCTCTACTGGGGCTACCCCTTACTCTCTAGTCTACGATATGGAAGCAGTCATACCCGTGGAGCTGGAAATACCCTCGCTATGCGCCGTGCTTGAGAGCAAGGTCAGTGAAGAAGACTGGTGCCAAAGCCGTCTTGACGAGCTGACCCTCCTAGACGAAAGGATATTAAAAGCACTATACCACATATAAGGGTACCATCATCGGGTAACACATTCATTGAACAAGACAGTCAAGGACCACGGTGTCTGAGAAGGGGACCTAGCCCTCAAAGAAATCATATAACCATCTAGGACCCCAGAGGGAAATTCAAGACCAATCGGAGCGGCCCCTATATTGTCAAGAAGATCTTGTCTGGTGGTGCCGCCATGCTTATTGACTTAGATGGGGAAGATATGGCTCATCCAGTCAACTTGGACCATCTCGAGAAGTTCTACCCCTAGTCCGAAATCTCGGCACGCTACGACTCTTCTCATTTCTATTATATTCTTAAAAAAAATCTCTTCATTCCCTTCTACCCAGAACTACGTGGTCTTGATCCTCTGCAAAAACCATTTTGAAAGAAATTAAAACTTTTCAAAAACCCCAGAGGTACGTAGGCAGCTCATACATCTTACATGAGCACGACCCTTTCTTTTTCACAAAATACTATTCTTTTCTTATCTCCGAGAATGACAGTCCATTCTAACATATAATTGAACAAAAGGATTATGTATGCCTTAGCGATCGGTATAGATAATTAAAGAAACACAAAATCATCAAAAGGCACAGTTGGATGATTAAAAACTTGTTTATTTAACTAATGAAAAATTTCGGTACAAATTACATATTTAAAGGAACGGATAATTCCCTTCTCCCCTACCTTCCTAAAAAGCCAAATAAAATACCCACATTTATTCCCCATTACAAAATAAACCATCCTACCGACAGCTACCTGAGGTAGTTAGTAAACTCAATGCTACTAGGGAGAGCCATCTTGCAAGACTAAGAGATAATAGGCAAGTAAGTAAGAGTGTGAAGGTGTGTTGAAAACACTCCACCCTTACCCTTTTTTATACTTGAAAATCCTCACAAAAGACATAACCCCTAAAGAAATCAGAGGGAATCCTACCCCACAAGGTACAAGAGGCTGAAGAGGGCACTAATCAAAAGCTTTGAATTAATGGGGTCGGACTTGACTGCCGATAGGCAAGACAAGGTGCTTGCCGATCGGCAACCCCCTATTTTTGTAAATTTTTCTTTTTCCTCTTTTGTCAAAATCAGAAGCTCGATAACAAATAAATTGATGTTCTCAACAGAATTTCAAAAAATCCTTTTGCACCCTTATATAATTTCTCAATTTTAAAAAAAACTTTCCTCCAAAAATCCCAAAAATATCTCTTTTTACGTTCTCAGCAGCAAAGTAAAAAGCGCATGTGCATGCATTCACTCACCATTAACAAAAAGTAATAAAAAAACTCCATTGCATTACATATATATTTGTTCTCTGTGTTAATCAATGTTGTAGGAAATAAAAGAAAAGCAAAAAATAATGGGACTCATCCCGAACCCACATTTTCTCTCTCTCTCTCTTACTTACCCTTCACCCCTCTCTCTAAGAACTTACACCCCCGTGATGCACTCTCTTTCCCCTACGGCGAGACGACGCACCACAGCTACCCGAGCCAGAGTCCTCTCCGAACAAAGCTGACGGCACCAAATAAGAAGGAACGGTGATTGCATCCCAAATATGGGCAGTCGCCGAAGATATCCTATCTTTGATGTCCCTCGGCCAAGTGGTTGACACCCGAACTTGCTACAAGTAAAAGGAAAAATCAGTATCAAGTAGAAAGGGTTAAAACAGAAAAGGAACCAAAAAGAGGAAGAAGGTATACCATAGGATAAAGGACCTCCTCTGTCAAACCCAACTCCTTCGGATCCATCGCATGAGGATGGTGCAACATAGGCACCACCCCTCCATCAGCCTGTTGAATGTTGTATGAAGGAGTATGCAATCGCAGGAACGGATCCTCTAAAGTAGCTGCTCCCTCCCGCAGACGCCGATGAACCACCGCTATTGTGGGAGGACTCCACCACCCGACTTGAACCCGCTAGAGGGAAAGGCAAGGCATCGTATATGCTGGGAACCATCAGCCATCTCGTCATAAAGTCCATATAGTTATACAGCACAGCCATATCATTATACAACAGGTAAGACTCACCGATCATCGCCGCGATCCTTGCATCCTCCGACAGAAGCCACTCCTACCTCATAGACATAGGAGGTTGCGTAGGTGGCACCAATACCTCCTCCTCAGCAATCTGGCAAACCACCCACTCCCCTAGATACCAAGAATGGTAGAACTCATGCACCAACAAATGCCTCATATGCGCATTCACCCCGGTCACCCCCGTATCCTGAATGGCTATCCCCCAAGGGTAAAAAGTCACCTGAAAATCCCCAGCAGACATAAGTCAATACATAATTAGAACATGCAAAAACTAAGACGGAAGAGGAAAGAGTCTTACCCTACCACTGGTCAGGCCATTCAAGACCTGACGCACCGCCTCTAGAGAAAGAGATCCCTTTGACTGTCGATTGGCCTTCCGCCATTGATACAATCGGCATAAGTCCCCAATATTATCGTCCTTCAGAGCGATCAACTGTGTATTTCACCAAATAACCTCATAGAACTAGGTCTGCTAAAGACAGGAATTCACAATAAAAAAAGAGACGCATAAGGAAAATGTGAATGCATGAAAGGAAAATGCGCAAAATTAAAGGATACCTCGAGGAGATACGTGGCTCTAGTAAAAGTTTGCCGACAGCACCGGCTGAATGCATCCAAAGAAAAATAGAGGGTCGCCAAAGTCAGTCTTCCCCAATCATAGAGAGGGATGTTCAGAAACATCCTCAAATACGGCAAAAACCACAAATGGACGACGTCGCCGCTCGATGCCACCATAAAACCTCCCAGCACCAGCAATATGAACGACTGGGCCATCTGCCTCACCTTTATCCCATCTCCACATCAACCACCCTATATGGCAGAACATCATTTAGCAAGGACATCCGAATGGAATCCCTAGAAAATGTCCTCCTTATGTCACCGAGAACCTCCCTCACCGCCTTCGGCCTCACCCTCAGAGAGCGGTCCACCTCTATCTACTCCCCATCGCAATCTATCCCTAGCAGCTACTGCACGTCTATAGGAGTCACGGTCATCTCCCCAAAACCTAAATGAATGGTGTGGGTCGTATCCCACCGTCTCTCCCCCAGAGCGTACAAGACCGCTGTCGATTGAGGCGTCTCATCTAGTGCAGATGCCAACCTCCCAAAACCCACTGATGATACCACTTAATGCACCACGGGTGGAAGATAATCCCAAACATCCTTAAGCCCCATCGTCCCATGGGTACACATGTTCTTCAATGAGATATTAGACTATCAAAGGAAGAAACCTTGTCAAAATTCAATAAGGAAGAAAAAAATCACAAAAAAGAGAAGAATGCCAAAAGTCAGCTTACTTACATAACCGCCAGGGTTCACCACCCTTGAAGAGAGATGATGCGATGGCTCCCACAGCAAGGTCTGCTCATTCGCAACCGACTCGAATTCCTCAAAGGATTTCTCACTCCCTAAAGCAAGAGGTGCCCTGGCCCTCCACTCCACGTTCACCCAGTCATCAACAGTCAACCATTCCCTATGCGCTGCAGTGCTCACAAAGGCGGCCATTTCTTAGAGATCGAAATGTTAGAATGATTTGCAGAGGAAAATTGAAGAAATCTAGAAAGCAAGAAGCTATGAAAAATGAGGGGAATTCAACCCCTTTATATAGGATGCAAAGGGTCATGCCGATTGGCATTGACCCCCCACCCACCGATCGACACTGACCCCTTACCTCCCTGAGGCAGTCCAAAAGTCCATGCCATTGGCGAATGGCACCCCTAATACCATGCCGACCGGCACCCCCTTAAAATTTTGTACAAAAATTCCCAGGACATACCAGACAACCCTGGAAAATTCTTAGAAAATTCCTAAAAATCCCAGGAAGGATTTAGAAAAAAATTTGCACTCCCTCAAGCGGAACCTCTATTTCCTCAGCGGAACTGTCGAAAACCAAGTAAAACTCCTCCCGGCAACATCCCTGAAGGATCTCTAAAGATCATCCCCTATGCCCCAAAGGCCTCAATTTTCCTCAAGAAATACATCCAAACCCTGGGCCACCTAATCACCTCCCAGTGAAATTTTGGCTACTCCTCCGGAGGATGCACAAAATTTCCCCAGTAATCGTCAACCCAGCCCAAAACAAAACCTCAAGATAATCTCCCCAGTAGAGTTCCCAAAGAATATCTCTACTTAAGCCGTTAGAATTGTCTTTGACCTGCAGAATTGGTCATCTCATACTTAAGCTCTCAGAATTGGCTTCTACCCGCATAATTGGTCATCTCTACTTAAGCCCTCGTAATTGGCTTCGACCCACAGAATTGGTCATCTCTACTTAAGCCCGCATAATTGGCTTCAACCCGTAGAATTGGTCATCTGATTCGAGTCCTATTTTTCCTTTTTCTCTAATCTCCTAATCTCTCTAAATTCAATCCTCCTAGATTACATATATATACATATATTTGTCTTTAGTGGCATATTACTCAACATGCGTTATCGTTCCATCATAACAGTCAACGTAAGGGTAATCGCATAAATCCTATTTTCTAATATATTTATACATTCCTACGAATGACTCGCTTTACCTCTTGCATGGTACAAGTCAATGATTCCTATCTCCACTATATATACACATGCACACATATCACGGGGAAAATAAAGGAAAATAGAAAAAACCCATGAGAGACCGTAAGGGCGAAATGGGTGCCTAATACCTTCCCATTTTGTACTTAGCCTCTGGACCTTTTTCGAATCATTTTGGTTTCGTATGCATCAGTATGTCCTTGGATGCTATCCTTAGGGGTGGGTCCCATTCTTTTGTCTATTTTGAGTAAAATAGATTAGAGACTCTATCTCTCTACATTTTTCACCTCACCCAAATGATGTCGGTCGAAGCGCTCCCAAAAGGGATGCGCGGGACCTAGGATCCTCCCTCACGCGCCCGTCCGCCACGAGGATCGGGGATGGCCACACCCCTATTATAGCAAGTAGCCCGATTATGATATTTATACAAATATATAATATATAGACAATCACACAGTCATAAATATATAAATATCCACATTTCTAAATTATGTGCGCTCACGACCCATAATTATAATTATCGGTTATTAACACATTTTACTCGATTATTTTGCATCGCAGACTCGTCATTTATATTCTCATTTATAATTCACTTCATACTCACTTCTCCTCTATCGAATTATTCTAAGTATAATTTCAGTAGGCATACACTCACTTACCTTCTAGCCTAACTCCCTTACGAGTCTCGATCTTTTTATTAAATGTTCGCATGATATCTTATACACATGAATAATTTCTCATTAACCCAAAATATCATCCTAGACTAAATTTAACTCAACGGGGTCTACCTAGTGTGACACCCCGCCTAATAAAATACCGGGTGATCATTCCTATACCAAATTAAAACAGGAATCCCAGTTGGTTCATCCTTAGCATCACTGTCGAAAACTTTTCAAAACTTACTAACCACCTAGTATTCCAAAAGCTAGTGCCAATTTTAACTTTTCAATTAACAAAACAGTGCATGCGAAAGTAAATCTAAATCAATCACACCACTGAATAAAAATCAACTGAATAATAAATTAAATAACTTGCCGAATAAACCATCGGCCACCAACGTAAAATAATACAATCCAACACCTGAATAATTACAACTGAAACTGTACTGAAAAGTCTGGGTAACAAGACCTAAATAAAACTGAACTGAGAGAAGATTCCTACTCTAGGAATGAATGAATAAATGATGCGTCTAATCCAAACTCCTGCTAGCATCCACATATGCAGCAGCTCCGTGTCCCTGGAATAGAATATCAATCCTGGCGTCCCTGTGGCTGGACACCTAAAAGGTTTTGAAAATAGTTTTATAGCAAGGGGTTAGAACCCAAAACATTTTGAAAATATTTAGCAAGTGAATTAACTGCAGTAATTTAAAATGCATGAATGCGCTTCATATTAAAGTTAGTGTCGCGCTCCCTTGTGGACATTCTCACCCCTCCACTATTGTGCACACCTAACGGTTATCTTAACCCCACCTAGTTGTACTATCCCATCCAACTAGTCCTGGTATAACCTCCCCTTTGCCATACTACTCTAACCCGAGTAAAGTTATTCCTGAAATATAAGTTATCTCACTAATTAACTTATTTAATTCCTTCTTACTTAAAAGCATATAACCGTAACATAAGTTATATAAATTAAATACATCACGCACTGTATTACCCATATATGATTAACTTAATTAATTTCTCATTAATTAACAGCATATAACTGTAACCCAAGTTATATAAAGTAAATACATCACACACTGTATTATCATCTACGTATAATATTCACTACTACATTATACGTACCTTTACCAATAACCACACATATCACACGTGTACTCATCCTTCTGACTATGTCCTCACCGGATGATTTTCTCTTAAGTGCCATCTCACTAGGTGTGCTCACATAACCTAGTTACCCAAGTTGGATTCGATCACCAACCGAGTTCAAAACCAAACGAAGTGGAGGCGGTCATATTCCTTCCCTGGAAGTGAGATGCCCCTCATTCCATATAACGGACGCTATGACCTGGGGATATACTCGCCCTACTCCTCGAGCTAGGGGATTCACCCACATCGTGCAACCTCCCATGATAGCACTAGAGTATAACTAAAATAAATATCTAATCATTGATACTTAATAGTACAGACAATATATACACACATATATATATATATACTATCACTACACCGTATATATATATATATATATATATATATATAACATAAACCCCGGCTCCTCCGTGCACTCATAACCTGTAACACTAGCCTATAATGTCCTGAGTCTCTCGCCCGACTCAACTAAATAATTTTTCTCACTTATTAGATTATCATTATCCCAAGCCTATGGTCCGACTCTAATTTAATTAATTCACACATTAATTAATTTATATCGATCCGAGTTTGTAGTCCGACTCTCTTTTAATTAATCTCATGTTAATTATTTTAACACTTTTCCGAGTCTACAATTCAACTCCCATTTAAATTAATTAACCCACCTATTAATTTAAATACCTTCCCGAGTCTACAGCCCAACTCTAGCTAATTAATTATACATTAATTAATTTACCCTTGGTATCTCCCAACCATTACCTGGACTCACTCACTTGGCCCATAACTTGACCCTTCCCGAGTTTAAATTCCAACTCCAAATTTACTTATTTTCTCAATAATTAATTAAATACCTTGGTGTCACTTAACCAACATGCCCGGACTCGCTCACGTGGCCCGAAATTAAATATCACCCGAGTCTAGTCCCCGACTCCAAATTAATTAATTTAAATGAGTAGCGTTACCCTATTACTATACCCGAACTTATTCACCGATTTCGTTATCTTATATTCTCAGAATTTATTCGCCAAAATTCATTTGCAAAGTGACACATATAATTCCCCCACTACCCTCAATTATACTCCCTTATGATTGTTAAGAATTAACTCCCATAATAAATTTCTCTCTTAATTATGCTAGGGGAAAATTTACAACTAAAAATCTTAACCCATAAAAATCCATAAGGCAAACTGCCGAAATAACTGAAGGGTCGATCGATCGATCCCCAACCGTCGATCGATCGATCGAACAGGTGGTCGTTTTCTCCACCGATCTGTTTCTGCCATAGTCGAATTTCCAAGGTCTTATCTCTCTGATTTTCAACCTTAACTCATTATTTTTAATTAATCAATTACTCCCAAAACAAGTCCCAATCATCTACAACTGTTTTAGCATGCTCTATTCATACCATAACTCACTATTTCTAAAATGGGTTTTCTTCGGTTAATTTCCATCAATTCATCTCAATTTTGTTCATAACTCCTACTGGATTTCACATTCCAATCAGACATTCATTTTCAGAATTATAAAACATAACTAATTCTCACTTTGAATCTCATTCAATTATTCTATTACCCAAAATCCCTTTTTTTTTGTACCCATTTATCCCCAAAACGAATTTTAGTATACACATCACTAAAATATGAATTGGATATCACAGTTTAGGAGTTAAAACAGTTAACCACTTGCCTGGAATTTCTCGTAGGGTCGGATCTGTTGTCGACATCCCTTAATTTGGCTCCAAAATCCCCAAATTAGCTTTTGATTGTTTTCCCCCAATCTTCCTCTCAAACCCTAGGTTAGAATAATGTTGGCTGCTCCTTTTCCTTTTCTTAGGTTTAGGTTTAAGAACACAAATCCCGTTTTTAGCCTAATGGGCTAAATTAAAATAGCCCAAATCACCCCGTGCGGGCCCGGCTATACCCAAAAATATCCCGAGACCCAATCGCTACCCCCGGGTACTCTTTTCGGACTATCTCGACCCATCCGGACTCAACTGCGCACTCAGAATCGCCATCTGAATTAATTTATAAAAATCCTTACCTCACCCCCAATTTAGTCTATGCCGACTCCCGGCTAAGATAATCGCATACCCCGTCATTACTACCCGAAATGACGCAATTAGATTATTACTATTCACTTAGTAAATAAATTTACCTAAATATTGACCATTCACTCCCCGATTAATATTTAAACATATATTGCCATAATTAATTCAATTAAAATTACAACCCACAAGTAATTTAAAATTCTCGAATTAATTAAATATTAAATGCACAAAATATGGGGTGTTACACCTAGGCCCTACAGGTCTTCTCTATATCTCATTATACTCAAACAATAACAAGCCACCTTCGTTGCCGCATATTCAACTCCTTCTGCGTGAATAGGTACTGTAGAGATTTGTGGTCCGTGAATAACCGGAATTTCTCCCCCAGGAGATAGTGTCTCCAAATCCGAAGTCCAAATACAACTTCCTCTAACTCCAAGTCATGGGTGGCATAATTCTTCTCGTGAGGCTTAAGCTTACGGGAAGCATAAGCTATGGCCTGACTCTCCTGCTACAATACACCTCCAAGACCTTGTAAGGACGCATCGGTGTAGACTAGATACTCAACTCTCGGTCTCGAAAATGCTAACACAGGTGCTGAGGTCAACTTGTCCTTCAAGTCATCGAATGCCAACTGACAGGCATCACTCCGAATGAATGGCACACCCTTACGAGTCAGATGTGTCAAAGGACCCGCTATCTTTGAGACCCCGAATAAATCTCCTGTAGTATCCTGCTAGGCCCAAGAAACTACGGATCTCAGTCGGTGTCGTGGGTTGTCCCCACTCCCTTACCGCGGATACCTTCCCCGGATCAACAGATATCCCCCGATCTGAAATAATATGCCCCAAAAACTGAACCTCCTTCAGCCAAAACTCACACTTCTCATACTTTTCATACAGCTCGTTCTGACGTAGTGTCTACAAAACCTGCCTCAAATGCTCGGCATGCTCCTCTTCTATCTGGGAGTAAACCAGAATTTCATTGATGAAGACAATGACGAACTGGTTTAGGAACTCTCTGAACACCCTATTCATCAAATCCATAAACACGACTGGAGCATTGGTCAAGCCAAAAGGCATAACCCAAAACTCATAGGAACCATATCTCGTTAAGAAAGCAGTCTTCAAGACGTCCTCTTCCCTGATACGCAATTGATGGTATCCTGATTGCAAATCAATCTTTGAGAAGAAAGAAGCTCCTCTCAGCTGGTCGAATAAGTCATCGATTCAGGGAAACGGATACTTATTCCGTATTGTGACCTTATTCAACTCCCGGTAATCTACACACAACCTCAACGATCCATCCCTCTTCTTTATGAACAACACAGGAGCACCCCACGGTGAAGTACTCCGCCGAATAAACCCCTGACCCAATAACTGCTCAATCTGATCCCGTAACTCTCTCATCTCGGCTGGAGCCATACGATAAGGTGCGCGGGCAATAGGACGAGTGCTCGACGTCAAATCGATCACAAAATCTATCTCTCTACTCGGAGGTAGTCCAGGTATATCCTGAAATACATCGGCAAACTCTCAAACAACCGGAATCGAATCAAGTGGTATCACCACTTCCTTAGAGGTCTCCTCCTCTATATAGTACAAGTGAGTGGACGATCCTCCCTCAGGGCGAGGCATCACCACTAAAAACATCTCCTGCCCGGGAATGGCAAAGATAATACTCCTACTAAAACAGTCAATCATGGCTCGATACGCAACTAGCCAATCCATACCAATAATGGCATCGTACTCGGTCATCTCTAACACTAACATATCCGCGAGTAAAGTAAACCTCCCGATCTCTATACTCACGCCTCTACATATAAGGGAAATCACGAAACCCCTACTCAACGGTGAATCTACACAAGTAACCGTGCTCTCGGTTGTGTCTAATAGCCCAATAGTGCGTGCAAATCTCATGGCAATGAAACAATGTGTGGCCCCCGTGTTAAATAAAATATGCCCCATAGTCCCCTGAATAGAAAACATACCCTCAATGGCCGGTGGATCCTGTGGGGCTGCGACATGCTGGAGCTGATACACTCCCCCATACTGAAGCTGTCCCTGCTAAACTGGGACCGCTGGAATGGGTGGTAGTGCTGCCATCTGTGGTGGTGCTGGGAGGGCGGCGGGAAACATAGGCCTCTGTGGCTCGTGTCGAGCACCCTGCTGCTGCTGCTGTGGGACCCTGCCCCTATGAGGACAATCCTGGCATTTGTGGCCAGTCTTGCCATAAACATAACACTTCCCCGGGAAGTTTCCCCCTCGTTGTCCCTGCTTCCCTCGGCCCTGGTGGCCATTACCATTCCTCCCCTAGCCATGTTGGCCCTGCTGAAACTGTTGCTGCTGACCATTCTGACCCTGCTGGCCCTGCCTAAAACCTCCATGTCCACTTCTGTAATTCCCAGATCTTAACCTCTTAGAATCCCCCTACTGGGAACCCTAGTCACCCTGTCTGTACTGTCCCTGAGTAGATTGTTCCCCGCTGGCACCATTTCCCCCGGTCTTGCCCTGATGGCTGGACTCTCCTGATCTCTTGCTCTCAGACATGTGGAAGCGGTGATCCTGGCAGTGTAGTAGTGCAGTGTTAACCATGTCAGAATAAGTGGCCAACGATAGATTCCCCAATAAATGCTGACGGATCCTCCAAGTCAATCCATCTGTGAACTTCTGAATATTTTTCTCCTCAGTCGGTATTTCATCCGGAATAATGTTTAGTAGATTAGTGAATTTGGCCTCAAACTCGGCCACGGTCTTTCCCTCCTACTTGAGGTTCATCAATTTCCTCCTCATCTCCGTGTGAACAGCTGACGAAAAATATTTGCGGTCGAACCGCACCCCAAACTCCTGTATAGTGAGAGTATCTCTCTCCTATGCGGTTGTAATGAAATACCACCACTGCAATGCAGAGCCTACTAGCTTGAAAGTAACTAGTATCTACTTCTGAACATCGGTGCACTCATACATCCTTAAGTGCCTCTGAATATCTTTCCTCCACTGACTGGATACCACAACATCGGAGCTACCTGCGAACTCCGGAGGGTGTGCTTTCTGAAAAGTATCCCAGACGCGTTCCCAAGTAGACGGGAATGCATGTGCCTGAACTGGCGCGGCTCTTGGCGCCTGGGGTGGTGCCTGCTGTACAACGGCTAGGGCGGCATTTACCACTTGGGCTATAATAGCTGCAACCTCGGCGGCATTCATGGTACCCTGTACTGGTGCAAGCTGTGGCTCTGGCTGTGCATCCCTAGGAACCCATTGCGCGCATCGTGGAGGCATCTGAAATAAGAGTAAAGTCTATAAGTTCGCAGTTATTAACTCAAAATAGCTGAAGAGCGTAGCATACATAAAGAACACAAAAGTCCTAAAATATAGGGCTCTATATCAAAGAAAGCTCAGCGGAAACATAATAAGCCGTACAGATCCTAAGGACACTAGAACCTGATGCTCTGATACCACCTGTGACACCCTGACAAATACCGGGTAGCTACTCTGTTATTAAATTAATACAAAATGTCAAGTTGG
The DNA here is from genome assembly GCA_949130495.1 of Sambucus nigra. Taxonomy (NCBI): domain Eukaryota; kingdom Viridiplantae; phylum Streptophyta; class Magnoliopsida; order Dipsacales; family Adoxaceae; genus Sambucus; species Sambucus nigra. The sequence continues at coordinate 558,249,248 of OX422215.1, read as the reverse complement.
TTCAGTTACTAACATCACTGTCGAAACCATTTTAATAATTACTAATCACCTAGTATTTAAAAAGTGAGTTGTCAAATTTTAAGTTAAATATGATTAACATGCAATAAATGAATTATAAAAGAATAACATAACCATTCACAATAAAGTCCCAATAGAGTAACCATCAAATAATAATGAATCTGGAGGAAATATCCCTCACAACAATCCCAATACTGAAATAAATAAATCAAGTCTGCATCCTAAATTTATTACAAACCAAAGTCTAAATAACCGAAATATAAAATGTCTCTAAAGGAAATGGGCGACATGCCCTACAAAAGATAAAACTGGTAATGGAGTCAAGACTAGGAAAGGAGGCGTCTACTGTCAAGGCCTTGTAACTTCCACAGCAGCTACAGCTCGTCACCTGAATAGAATCCCTATGCATGGTGTCCTTGTGGCTGGGCACCTAAAAAGGTTTTTACAAAAATAGATTTGAAAGTAAACGGGTCAGAGCCCGAATATGGAAAATAGTTTAAAAATAGCAAGTTCTTTAATGACATTAAAATAATGAATCAAAAATACATGTTAGGACGTGCTCTCACATGAAATACTCAACTCTCGACTATTTGGGCACTCCTAACGTACCGTAGCCATTCAAGTGATTCTAATATCTATCTAGACCAAAATAAATTCTAACCTTTCTACTTGATTCACGCTTTTATTCCAACATCATCAATTAAATAGAGAGTTTTACTTTAATTCTCGGATTCCCAAATATTAGCAAAACCATTTACTAGAGGTTATCTCCTTTTTATCTTTTTCAGAGCGTTACTATAATTATACTCACAATTAAACATGACAATTATTTCCAATTAACCATATATTAACCTCATCATAAATATACAGTACTCGCACCCCGAGACTAAGCTACGGTGCACACATACTCTGCTATCCCATCCCGGTACATCACGTACATAGGGATCTCGCATTCCGAATCTCTCAGGAATCGTTCTCAGATAGTCACAATCACAAATAATGGAGGCGAACATATTTCACATCACATGGGACACGCACATACCTACACTCCGATGATCAGCAGACTTATTAACTTCTCAATAAGTCCTTCTCTGACCTATGTCCTCGAGGTACCAATCTATATGCCCCCGTAGGCATACAAAGATTAGATGGCCCTAAACGAACGCAAACCTCCCGTGATAGCAAGTATGGTAGGTATGTCATACACATAAAATCATATATACTAATCATGCACACATCATATTTATTACCATATTTTTATTAGTGGTATACTTCTCGTTCTTATACCAACTTTTAGTGTTACACAAATCACATGTCCCTGGTTTATATATATTTAAGTCATCAATTATCCTCACATCGTGATTAGCCACTCGCGTCCTAATCCACAAATATCATTCGGTTTGAGACACTATTGTATATATTTTACTCCTCAATATATCCCAAATCTCCCAACTATACCAATTAATTAACAAGGGAAAGTTATCTCATCAATTAAACAAGGTTACGGGACACTAGAAATCAAATCAGGCGAAAAAGGCCATTCTGTCAACTCGTTAGAAGTCTCGTTCGAACGAGAGTTTGTTCGAACAAGGAGTATCGAACGAACTACCAACTCGTTAGAAGGAAGACTGTCACCTCGTTAGAAGCTCGTTCGAACGAGCTCGTTCGAACGACCTGGGTAGGTCTTCTAACGAGATGGCAGTTTCAAGCCCAGAAATTCTACTTCGTTTTTTCTCAATTTTCCTCTTCTCAAAACTCATCCAAAAGTCATCCCAACAGTGTTTTAAGGTTCTTAAACATTACTAAACATTCTTAGGACGTATCTTAACATGTTTATGGGGTCCAATCTTCCTAAATAACATATAATTATCATATCTCCCAAATTTTCCCCCAAACACTATGGGTATGAACCCAGAAATTTAAAGTCTTCAATTTCCCTTTATAAATCTGTTCTTACATCATAAAAAGTTGTAGTTCTTTTAGTACAATCACCCAATAAGATTCTACATGCAATCCCTATATCATAACCTGAATTTCTATCTCCAATTTCATGGGTTTTCATCAAACTCCCAATATAATGCAATTATTTTAAATTCTAATCATGGAAGAAACATTCGCTTGAAATTAACGTAATTAAACCACTTGCCTTAGATTGTTCTTCTGAATTTTTTGTTGAAGGGTTAAGGTTGTCCACTTCCCGCTCTCCAGATTTCTCCCAAGGTTGAAGGTTGGAGATGGTGGTTATGGTTTTCTCTTTGGGAACCTCTTCTAACTTTTCCTATAACTTCCGTAGCCCTCTAAGTTGTAAAATTCTGGTAATGACCTTAGCGGACCTATTAAAATGATAAATATTAATTCTAATTTTCGTGGGTTTTAATTCCCTAAATTTCTAAATACCAAAATTCCCTTTTAAGTTGTAGGTTTAGCCTAAAAATGCCCCGGGACACAAACTTAACCCCTGGCTAGTGTTTTTTGACTATTTTGACCCTTCGGGACACGTTGGTGCACTCAAAATGACCATTCGGTTGATAAAAATAAAATGCACTTTTTAATTCAAATAATTACATTCCTGACGCGACTGGCCCGTGCGTCCCAACTAAATTTCCCAAATTGTCGTATTTCAGTCTCGCGACAATTTCAATATTTTCAATGTTCATATATTTCCATATATACAAATTATACTCAAATACCAACTCACATCTCATTTGTATTATATCCGGATTAATTCTCAATTAATTCACATTTAATATAATTAATCCCATAAATAGATATCGATAAAAGTACGGGGTATTACAACAATGACCTATACAAATCTACCCTCCCAAAAACTCAAATATGGAAAGATAAACTGAACATGTCTTCAAACTTGTCTTCAACAATCAACTTTTCAAATCTCCAAGATTTTCTCATGAGGGTGTGCAATCCAAACATCTTCAATTGTACCTACACACATGAGATAGACCAAAAACCACGTGACGTATCGAGTTTAAAATGATATAAACATAAAGCATGTAAGCATAATCAAAACTCCCCTATGAAATCATAATTCGTTCTCCCCCTTTTTATTTGTCCAAAATAGACAAGGAATAGAATGAACCAAATAAATCAAATCAGGGTGTCATGGTAAACAAGCAAACAAAATATTTTTCAATTTTTTTATACAAAAAGCAAAAATAAGATGTTACGAAAAATCACACACCATGAATTTATACTCAGACAACCAAATCATGGAAACGGACTGAATGGGTGTGAACAAATTCGATTGGAAAATTAACTCAATAATATCATATGTGCAAGATGCATAAGTGTACTCCTAACAAATGAACATCAGAAATAGTTCTTAGGTGTAGAATTATAGAATTTAGATGACATCGCTTGAATCATATCAACAAATCAAAGTATAAATGATTTCCACCTCAATAATATCAAAAACTATGTAATGCCTTTTTTATGACTTTCAAGGATGTGCAAACCGTATTGAATTCTCCAACCAAGCTCCCTCATATAAACTTTCTTTTTAAGGTGATTTAAATTCTCAATCATTGGAGAATTTGTGAATAAACCTAATGGCCCATTTTTAGCATATGTATCTTTTTATTTGTAATACCCCGTATTTTTATTGATATTTATTAAAGGTATTAATTAAATTAAATGTGAATTAATTGAGAATTAATCCGAACATAAATACTAACGAGATGTGAGTTGGTATTTCATTATGTTGTGTATATATGGCAATATATGAATATTGAAAAGATTAAAATTGTCGCGAGACTGAAATACGACAATTTGGGAAATTTAGTTGGGACGCGCGTGTCAGTCGCGTCAGGAATGTAATTATTTGAATTAAAAAGTGAAATTTATTTTTATCAACCGAATGGTCATTTTGAGTGCACCAACGAGTCCGGAAGGGTCGAAATAGTCAGAAAACACTAGCCGGGGGTTTAGTTTGGGTCCCGGGGCATTTTTGGGCCATATCGGCAACTTAAAAGGGTATTTTGGTAATTTTGAAATTTTCGGAATTAAGGCCTACGAATTTTAAGAGTTATTTATACATTAATTAATAACCCACTAAACCCATTACCAACATTTGGCAAGTTAGAGGGCTACGGGAGTTATACGAAGAGTTGGAAGAGGTTCCCAAGAGAAAACCCATAACCACCATCTTCAACCTTCAACCTTGGGAGAAATTTGTAGAGAGGGAAGAGGACAACATTCAACCTTCAACATCAAATTCTGAAGAACAATATAAGGCAACTGATTTAGTATTTTTATTGCATTGAATATGTCTTCCATGCTTAGTGTAGGAATTATCTTTTATTGAAAATTGTTGGAAGAAAACCCATGAAATTTGTTGGAGAAACATTGATTTTGGGTTAGGATTTGCATGTAGTATGCTATTGGACTGAGTTAATACTCGAATAGTTTTATATGATGAATTAAAAATGGATTTTTGATGAGTAATTAGGAGGAAGAAAATTTGGGGTTCATGTTCATAGGGTTTTGGAAAAATAATTGAAGATTCATGTTAATCCCATGAAAATTTGTAAGATTTGACTCCTTAAATGTGTTGAGGAATGATCTAGGGTGATTAGAAAAGCTTTATATACGTTATAATACAATTTTGATGTTCTTAGGGTGGATTTAGAAGAGAGAAGCTTTGAGAAAAACGGAATTGGGATTTTCTGGGCTGAAACTGCCATCTCGTTAGAAGACCTGCCCAGGTCGTTCGAACGAGCTTCTAACGAGATGCCTGTATGACTTCTAACGAGTTGTTATTTCGTTTAAAGCCCTTCGTTCGAATGACCTCATTCGAACGAGACTTCTAACGAGTTGACAGAATGGCCTTTTTGGCCTGATTTGATTTCTAGTATCCCGTAGACTTATCTAAATGGTGAGATAACTTTCCCTTATTAACTAGTGGGTGTAGTTGGGAGATTTGGGGTATATTGAGGGGTAAAATTTATAATAGTGCCTTAAACCGAATAAAGTTTGTGGATTAGGACGCGAGTGACTAATCATGAAGTGAGGATAATGGATGACTTAAATGCATATAAACCGGGGACATGTGATTTTGTATAATACTAAGAGTTGGTATAAGAACGAGATGTATACCACTAATAAAAATATTGTAATATATAAGAAGTGAGAATGCTTAGTATATGTATTTATCTGTGTATGACATACCTACCGTACTTGCTATCATGGGAGGTTGGCATTCGTTTAGGTCCATCTAATCTTTGTGTGCCTACGGGGGGGATTTAGATTGGTACCTAGAGGACATAGGTCAGAGAATGGCTTATTGAGAAGTTAATAAGTCTGTTGATCATGGGAGCGTAGGTATGTGCGTGACCCATGTGATGTGAACTATGTTCACCTCCATTGTTTGTGATTGTTGTTAATGAGACGTTTCCTGAGAGATTCGAAATAAATGGTCCTCATGTACGTGATGTACCGGGATTTGATAGCAGAGTATGTGTGCACCGCAGCTCAGTCTCCGGGTGCTAGTATTGTATATGTTTGGTGAGAATAATATACTATTGATTGAAATGAATTATCGCGAATAATTGTGAGTATGAATAATAGCAACGGTTGTAAAGTGAAAATATAAGATTTCTAAAAAATTGTATTGCTAAAGTGGGGAAATTGTGTAATAAGGTACAATACTCTATTAAATAGAAGATGTCGGAGTTTGAATTGGTTATCATATAAAAATGTTAGATTTAGTATTGAACTAGATAAATATGGGAGTAATTTGAATGGGTATGAGTACGATAGGAGTGCACAATTAGTTGAGAGGTGAGGAACTCATGTGAGTGCACACACTATCATGTACTTTATATTCACTGTTTAATGATATTAAACACTTGCATTTTTTTAAATTATTTTCACATTCGGGCTCTGACCCGTTTGCTTTCAAATCTATTTTTGTAAAAACCCTTTTAGATGCCCAACCACAAGGACACCATGCATAGGAGTTCTATTCAGGTGATGTTCTGTATCTGGTGTGGAAGTTATAGGACCTCGACAGTAGATGCCTCCATATCTAATCTTGACTCCATTATCAGTTTTATCATTTGTTGGGCATGTCGCCCATTCCTGTTAGAGACATTTTGTATTTCAGTTATTTACGATTTTGGGATGTAATTAATTTAGTGATGCAGACTTTGTATTTATTTATTTCAGTATTGGGATTGTTGTGAGGAGTATTCCTCCAGACTCATTATTACTTGATGGTTAATCTATTGAGACTATGTTGTGGTGTATGTTTTAGCATTTCATAATTCACTTGTTGTATAATAATCGGATTTAATTAAAATTGACAACTCACTTTTTAAATACTAGGTGGTTAGTAATTATTAAAATGTTTTCGATAGTGATGCTATTAACTGAACCAACTTGGCATTTTGTATTAAATTAATAAAGGAGTAGCTACCCGGTATTTAATTAGTCGGTGTGTCACATTATTGCCTTTTAATTTTTTCGGGCTCTTTTAAATCTCATTGGACCCCGAATAATTTTCAATTCCTCACTTTTTTAGGTCTATTTAAATGGTGGCTTAATCGCAAAGGATAAATGAGTAACTTTCGTAGCCCTTTACAAACGGTTTATAACATGCACGAATTTTTGTCATGTTTTATCGCAATTGGTTTGTTGTATAGACAGAATTGCAACGAAAACACTCAACCAACATGTAATAGACAAGAAGAAACATAAAACAAATCCGTGCATATGTGAAATAAAGGAAAAATAGAGTCAATCATGTAGGTGGTAACACTATATAATCTCAAAGACTCCAAACTTTGTAAAGCACATGAAAGACACAATATATTATCTCAAAACACTATCAAACAGTCGTATGGATATGGCATGAAGTTGTGACTTGGTCATCCTAAGTGTGCATTCATATAAGGTGAAAAAAAACTACAAAACTCTTTTTGAATTTTTCAAAATTTTTCTAAAAAGAGAAAATCTATTTGTATTTTTCAAACAATGTTCAGAAATAACCTGTAACACCCCGCCCGCCCGGGGAGAGCGAACGGAGCGCTACTATCGATAAAACTAAACTAATCCACAAATAACAAGGTATAGAGCATCTAAATCCAACAATAAAATAAGAAACCACTATTCTCATCTTCAAATTAATACAACAAATCTCTCGAAATAAATTACAACAATCTAACTATCTCGAAAACAAATAAATCTCCAAGTGCTCTATACATCAAAATAAATACAAGTCTTCTCATCTCTTGTATTAAAAATTCTTCCCATATATTCCTCGCTAAAATCATCCCAATTGGTCCATAGCACTCAAATCCGTGCTCACCTGCCAACTAAGAAAAAGATGGGGAAGTACACAATACGACAATAATATGCTCAACAAAGATGTTAGCGATGAACAAAGCGCAACAATACGACTACGAAAACTCAAATCAAATAATGCAAATCTCAATAGCATTTTATCAATAAATTTCTCAACAACACATTAAACGGAGTCACCAGGCCTCACCATACCTCGCCATACTTTATCAACTAGCCGGAAAAGGAGTCTTGGCGGGTGCCCAACATCAGTGCCATATTAAAATCTCATGACAGCGTGCTCAAAACAACATGAATAATACCTCGTGAATGAAAATAATTCCAACAATTATTTTTCTAGATTTCCAAGAATTTAACAATTCAAAATATGAGTTCAATTAACAAGAATTCAACGGACTAAACACTCGCGAGATTTCAGGAGCATATTGTGTAAAATCCCATACCTCAAAATCATCAAATGAATCATCGCATAATTCAGCCTCAAAATCTAATCACACCATCACGTTCCTCTCGCGAAAATAATCAAATCTCGTTCTAGCCCAAACTCGAGAAAACACCAAATAAGCTTTCTAATCTAAGGTTAAAATCTTGAATAGGTTTGGGGTTATGGTTTGTAAATGAAAGGGAGTAATTTTGGAGTGGTCTTCTAGTTGAAAAGTGTCAGAAAAATTGATTTAAAAAGCCAAGCCACGAATTTGTTGATATATAAATGATTAAGAGTTTGATTAAGAAAAGAGTTCTAATTAGATACAAACACTAAAAATTTTATTCCGGACGATCGGACCGTTGGAATCACTTAAATTTTAGCACGTTGTAGCGAACGGCGAGGCAGGACTTCTGACAAAAATTCAGCTTGATCGGACGGTCGGTTTTCTAAAAATATTATTTTTACTAGAGAGTTTTATGTTCCGAGGACTCTTAGAGAGTTTTATATTTTAAGGACTCTTCTATATAATAAAAATTCAATTAAAACTCCATTTTAAAACCAATTCCGAAACCGTTTGAAATTCTCATCTTTAAAAATAATAACCAACATATTTGAGCAATAAAAATAATTTTATCTCAAAATTTTATTTTTCCTTTTAATTTCGAAAATACCCCCAAAATTACGCGGGTTGTTACACTTCCCCACTAACAATGGAATTTCGCCCTCGAAATTCGCCGAATGCCTAACTCTAAAAAAATCAGACCAACAATCTCCAAAAATAAACTCGTCACCAAAAAAATAATTTCCTCACATCTAATCTAGATGCCTAACGCAAAACGATTCTCTAAAAATTTCTATCTCCAAATTTGCGCCACAAAAACGCAACAGACCCAAAACCCAAGACCCGAGGGTTGTCGTATACCTAAGCTCTGATACCATTCTGTAACACCCTGCCTGCCCAAGGAGAGCGAACGGAGCGCTACTATCGATAAAACTAAACTACTCCACAAATAACAAAGTATAGATCATCTAAATCCCACAATAAAATAAGAAACCACTATTCTCGTCTTCATATTAATACAACAAATCTCTCGAAATAAATTACAACAATCTAACTATCTCGAAAACAAATAAATCTCCAAGTGCTCTATATATCAAAATAAAAACAAGTCTTCTCATCTCTTGTATAAAAAATTCTTCCCATATATTCCTCGCTAAAATCATCCCAATTGGTCCATAGCACTCAAATACGTGCTCACCTTCAAACTAAGAAAAAGATGGGGAAGTACACAATACGACAGTTTAGCTCAACAAAGATGTTAGCGATGAACAAAGAGCAACAATATGACTACGAATACTCAAATCAAATAATGCAAATCTCAATAGCATTTTATCAATAAATTTCTCAACAACACATTAACCGGAGTCACCAGGCCTCACCATACCGTGCCATACTTTATCAAGTAGCCGGAAAAGGAGTCTTGGCGGGTGCCCAACAGCAGTGCCATATTAAAATCTCATGACAACGTGCTCAAAACAACATGAATAATACCTCATGAATGAAAATAATTACAACAATTATTTTTCCAGATTTCCAAGAATTTAACAATTCAAAATACGAGTTCAATTAACAAGAATTCAACGGAATGAACACTCGCGAGATTTCAGGAGCATATTGTGTAAAACCCAATACCTCAAAATCATCAAATGAATCATCGCATAATTCAGCCTCAAAATCTAATCACACCATCACGTTCCTCTCGCGAAAATAATCAAATCTCGTTCTAGCCCAAACTCGAGAAAACACCAAATAAGCTTTCTAATCTAAGGTTGAAATCTTGAATAGGTTTGGGGCTATGGTTTGTAGATGAAAGGGAGTAATTTTCGAGAGGTCTTCTGGTTGAAAAGTTTCAGAAAAAGTGATTTGAAAAACCAAGACACGAATTTGTTGACATATAAATGATTAAGAGTTTGATTAAGAAAAGAGTTCTAATTAGATACAAACACTAAAAATTTTATTCCGGACGATCGGACCGTTGGAATCACTTAAATTTTAGCACGTTGTAGCGAACGGAGAGACAGGACTTCTGACAAAAATTCAGCTTGATCGGACGGTCGGTTTTCTAAAAATATTATTTTTACTAGAGAGTTTTATGTTCCGAGGACTCTTAGAGAGTTTTATATTTTGAGGACTCTTCTATATAATAAAAATTCAATTAAAACTCCATTTTAATTCCAATTCCGAAACCGTTTGAAATTCTCATCTTTAAAAATAATAACCAAAATATTTGAGCAATAAAAATAATTTTATCAGAAAATTTTATTTTTCCTCTTAATTTCGAAAATACCCCCAAAATTACGCGGGTTGTTACACTTCCCCACTAACATTGGAATTTCGCCCTCGAAATTCGCCGAATGCCTAACTCTAAAAAAATCAGCCCAACAATCTCCAAAAATAAACTCGTCACCAAAAAAAATATTTCCTCACATCTAATCTAGATGCCTAACGCAAAACGATTCTCTAAAAATTTCTATCTCCAAATTTGCGCCACAAAAACGCAACAGACCCAAAACCCAAGACCCAAGGTTTGTCGTATACCTAAGCTCTGATACCATTCTGTAACACCCTGCCTGCCCGGGGAGAGCGAACGGAGCGCTACTATCGATAAAACTAAACTAATCCACAAATAACAAAGTATAGATCATCTAAATCCCACAATAAAATAAGAAACCATTATTCTCATCTTCAAATTAATACAACAAATCTCTCGAAATAAATTACAACAATCTAACTATCTCGAAAACAAATAAATCTCCAAGTGCTCTATACATCAAAATAAATACAAGTCTTCTCATCTCTTGTAATAAAAATTCTTCCCATATATTCCTCGCTAAAATCATCCCAATTGGTCCATAACACTCAAATCCGTGCTCACCTGCCAACTAAGAAAAAGATGGGGAAGTACACAGTACGACAGGAATATTCAAAATATGAGTTCAATTAACAAGAATTCAACGGAATAAACACTCGCGAGATTTCAGGAGCATATTGTGTAAAACACCATACCTCAAAATCATCAAATGAATCATCGCATAATTCAGCCTCAAAATCTAATCACAGCATCACGTTCCTCTCGCGAAAATAATCAAATCTCGTTCTAGCCCAAACTCGAGAAAGCAGCAAATAAGCTTTCTAATCTAAGGTTCAAATATTGAATAGGTTTGGGGATATGGTTTGTAGAAGAAAGGGAGTAATTTTGGAGAGGTCTTCTGGTTGAAAAGTTTCAGAAAAAGTGATTTGAAAAGCCAAGACACGAATTTGTTGATATATAAATGATTAAGAGTTTGATTAATAAAAGAGTTCTAATTAGATGCAAACACTAAAAAGTTTATTCCGGACGATCGGACCGTTGGAATCACTTAAATTTTAGCACGTTGTAGCGAACGGAGAGACAGGACTTCTGACAAAAATTCAGCTTGATCGGACGGTCGGTTTTCTAAAAATATTATTTTTACTTGAGATTTTTATGTTCCGAGGACTCTTAGAGAGTTTTATATTTTGAGGACTCTTCTATATAATAAAAATTCAATTAAAACTCCATTTTAATTCCAATTCCGAAACCGTTTGAAATTCTCATCTTTAAAAATAATAAAAAACATATTTGGGCAATAAAAATAATTTTATCTCAAAATTTAATTTTTCCTCTTAATTTCGAAAATACCCCCAAAATTACGCCGGTTGTTACACTTCCCCACTAACAATGGAATTTCGCCCTCGAAATTCGCCGAATGCCTAACTCTAAAAAAATCAGCCCAACAATCTCCAAAAATAAACTCGTCACCAAAAATAATTTCCTCACATCTAATCTAGATGCCTAACGCAAAACGATTCTCTAAAAATTTCTATCTCCAAATTTGCGCCACAAAAACGCAACAGACCCAAAACCCAAGACCCGAGGGTTGTCGTATACCTAAGCTCTGATACCATTCTGTAACACCCTGCCTGCCCGGGGAGAGCGAACGGAGCGCTACTATCGATAAAACTAAACTAATCCACAAATAACAAAGTATAGATCATCTAAATCCCACAATAAAATAAGAAACCACTATTCTCATCTTCAAATTAATACAACAAATCTCTCGAAATAAATTACAGCAATCTAACTATCTAGAAAACAAATAAATCTCCAAGTGCTCTTGTAATAACCCTCGCTTATGAGACCATATTTTATGGTAATTACTTATTATAGTAATTAGAGACCAGTGTTGGGTTATGATTTGAATGTTAATTCAATGTAGCAAAGTCGATACTTATTATGAGGTTGCTTACATATCATAATCATGGGAAATATTGCTATGTCATGCTTATTAATATCATCTGTATTTAAAATGATATTTGGCTTAATTATGAGACCGGAACCTAAATTGAATTTTAAAATGTCCAAATGATAATTTGTAGGTTACAGTTGATTCCGGAACGTGCGAAATAGTCAGATAATGTACCATATTGTATTTTGTAGTTTTGGGCATTTTTGACTGGTTGTGCCTTAATTATGCTATTGCGTAGTATTTTATCGCACTGCTAGTAAATTAAGTGGGATTTTGTCTTAGGTCACGACTTAAGTTTTCTAAGTCTTCCAATTTCCCCTAATTTCCTTTCCTAAACCTAAGAGAGAAAGAGAAGAGTAGAGAGAAAGCTTTGGAGATTGAGAGAGGCTCTTGCTACTACACTAAGAATTCTGCAAAGTTGCTGAATCAAGGCAAGTTTTTACTTGCTATTTGTGTCTTGAGATAGATGATTTGTTATGATAATGGTGTATTGATTTTAGTTTAGCAAACTTAGGGTTTTCTTATGTATTGTTCGGTTTGGATTCACTCAAAGATGATTCATGAGGTTTTATATGATCAATAGTATCATTGATGTTATTTTAGTGTTGGTATATAAGTTTGGTTGGAAGAAATTGGAGTTGGGGTAGAAAATGGAGTCCAAGACTCCATAGCCAATTCTTGGCAAAATCGTAGGCCCGAATCGATTCGGCCCCCTGGGCGAATCGATTCGGTTAAGTCCAGTGCCTAGGTCTTGTGAAACGAATCGATTCAAAATTCATCTGAATCGATTCGGCAGTTATGCAGAAACCCAAAGTTTCTGGCCGAATCGATTCGGCCAAGGGGGCGAATCGATTCGGTAGCCCTGCACTTTTTTAAATTTTTCTTTTTCAGTTTGAACCCCTTTTCTTTAGGATTAGTGATTAGGGACCTTATTAAATGAAGTAAACATAGGGTTTAGAGTATTAGTTGAGTTGGGTCGACATCCTAGACTCGAAAGGGTTCATCTAGGGTTATTTTAAGGGGGAGTTTAAAGTGATGTTTAGGCATTACTTTCGTCGTGTAGTTTTATAAGGGTCTAGAATGTATTAAGGTCAAATTGGAGACTTTAGAATTCAACTCGAGTTAGATTTCACTTGAGGGTTTATATTAAAGCCTAAAAGAGGCCTTAGGGATAACTTTGGAGTCTGAATTCCTTTTGAGGATGCTATGTCGGTACGAATTACATCTAGTCCTGATTTAGATTGTACATTTATTTAAAAATTGAGTTATTGATAAGGTAGATGATAATTTACTAAATCATGAAATGGAAATTAATAAAATGGATGTTACACACCTCTTTAAATACCATCTTAAGGGAAGTCCGTGCGATAGGTGAAGCCTCCTGGCTAATGAATGCAGGGCGGATATAGTCCTAGGCCATATGAGCACTTGTTTTATATTTTTCTGCGATGGGTAGGAGATTCTGGGTGTGGTCTTGACTACCCCGCAAGCATATGGCCGCTTCCCGACGATTTCGATAGGATCCCAGGTTGTCTTATGTTAGGCCCTGGAAGATGATGGTTATTTAGGGACGCACACAGTGGGGAAACCCGGACGGGCGGTCTTAGAATCGTTATATTTATAATTATGACTATTCTAATTATCGAGTTGGACTCGATGGAACATTAATGCCATAAAGAGAAAATTATGCCACAAAGAGCATGCTATTGAGATTAGTGCCATATAGAGCACATGATGAAACTATATTCCTGATAAGGAATGGAAAAAGAAGATTGAAACTGAAATATGATGAATGATGATAAAGGCTCTCAAGTACTTTAATTTCTGTTTAATGACTCTCACTCTATATAGTGCTTTATCATCTTTAGTTCCTTATATGATGTTATCATGCTAGACTATCATCCTTGATTATTTTGCATCATTATCATACCTGTCATTTATCTATTGATCACATATACCCGGCCCTGACCGGTTTTCCTTTCTTGTTGTATATGTATATATATAATCCGTTCAGGTGTTCCGCCGCACGGTCGCCTGTAATGACCTTTCCTTCCATATGTTTTTGAGGAGCCGTGACATTGTGAGGGTTTCACGGGATGTTTGCATTGTCGCCTCCATTTATGTTCTCTAGTTATGATCAGTTTATTCGGGCAGGTTGCCCAAACCGTTGTAATTGTATAATGAATCTATTATGTAAACCTTGGTACTAAATGTATGTTGTATGGTTGTTATTGACCAACCTTTCGTTCGGTCCTTTAGTATCATTTGGGTTTCTTATATACGCTTGTGGGGGTTTCCACCCTCTATTTCTATTTTGGGTTGTTGAAAATGTTTTCTTTTTATTTAAAATCAAAGTTTTTGATAACCCGTTTTCTGGAATATAGAGTGGTTATTCCTTATACTTTGCATATTGATGTGATGCTGAGAATGATATTTATCAAGGATTTCCTATTTTATTGGGGTATAGGGCTGGCCACCCTTTATTCCGGATAGCGGGTTGTCACAGCTCTATACATCAAAATAAATACAAGTCTTCTCATCTCTTGTAATAAAAATTCTTCCCACATATTCCTCGCTAAAATCATCCCAATTGGTCCATAGCACTCAAATCCGTGCTCACCTGCCAACTAAGAAAAAGATGGGGAAGTACACAATACGACCGGAATATGCTCAACAAAGATGTTAGAGATGAACAAAGCGCAACAATATGACTACGAATACTCAAATCAAATAATGCAAATCTCAATAGCATTTTATCAATAAATTTCTCAACAACACATTAAACGGAGTCAACAGGCCTCACCATACCGCGCCATACTTTATCAAGTAGCCGGAAAAGGAGTCTTGGCGGGTGCCCAACATCAGTGCCATATTAAAATCTCATGACAACGTGCTCAAAACAACATGAATAATACCTCATGAATGAAAATAATTCCAACAATTATTTTTCCAGATTTCCAAGAATTTAACAATTCAAAATGTGAGTTCAATTAACAAGAATTCAACAGAATAAACACTCGCGAGATTTCAGGAGCATATTGCGTAAAACCCCATACCTCAAAATCATCAAATGAATCATCACATAATTCAGCCTCAAAATCTAATCACACCATCACGTTCCTCTCGCGAAAATAATCAAATCTCGTTCTAGCCCAAACTCGAGAAAACACCAAATAAGATTTCTAATCTAAGGTTGAAATCTTGAATAGGTTTGGGGCTATGGTTTGTAGACGAAAGGGAGTAATTTTTTAGAGGTCTTCTGGTTGAAAAGTTTCAGAAAAAGTGATTTGAAAAGCCAAGACACGAATTTGTTGATATATAAATGATTAAGAGTTTGATTAAGAAAAGAGTTCTAATTAGATGCAAACACTAAAAATTTTATTCCGGACGATCGGACCGTTGGAATCAATTAAATTTTAGAACGTTATAGCGAACGGAGAGACAGGACTTCTGATAAAAATTTAGCTTGATCGGATGGTCGGTTTTCTAAAAATATTATTTTTACTTGAGAGTTTTATGTTCCGAGGACTCTTAAAGTGTTTTATATTTTGAGGACTCTTCTATATAATAAAAATTCAATTAAAACTCCATTTTAATTCCAATTCCGAAACCGTTTGAAATTCTCATCTTTAAAAATAATAACCAACATATTTGGGCAATAAAAATAATTTTATCTCAAAATTTTATTTTGCCTCTTAATTTCGAAAATACCCCCAAAATTACGCAGGTTGTTACACTTCCCCACTAACAATGGAATTTCGCCCTCGAAATTCGCCGAATGCCTAACTCTAAAAAAATCAGCCCAACAATCTCCAAAAATAAACTCGTCACCAAAAAAATAATTTCCTCACATCTAATCTAGATGCCTAACGCAAAACGATTCTCCAAAAATTTCTATCTCCAAATTTGTGCCACAAAAACGCAACAGACCCAAAACCCAAGACCCGAGGGTTGTCGTATACCTAAGCTCTGATACCATTCTGTAACACCCTGCCTGCCCGGGGAGAGCGAACGGAGCGCTACTATCGATAAAACTAAACTAATCCACAAATAACAAAGTATAGATCATCTAAATCCCACAATAAAATAAGAAACCACTATTCTCATCTTCAAATTAATACAACAAATCTCTCGAAATAAATTACAACAATCTAACTATCTCGAAAATAAATGAATCTCCAAGTGCTCTATACATCAAAATAAATACAAGTCTTCTCATCTCTTGTAATAAAAATTCTTCCCATATATTCCTCGCTAAAATCATCCCAATTGGTCCATAGCACTCAAATCCGTGCTCACCTGCCAACTAAGAAAAAGATGGGGAAGTACACAATACGACAGGAATATTCTCAACAAAGATGTTAGAGATGAACAAAGCGCAACAATATGACTACGAATACTCAAATCAAATAATGCAAATCTCAATAGCATTTTATCAATAAATTTCTCAACAACACATTAACCGGAGTCAACAGGCCTCACCATACCGCGCCATACTTTATCAAGTAGCCGGAAAAGGAGTCTTGGTGGGTGCCCAACATCAGTGCCATATTAAAATCTCATGACAACGTGCTCAAAACAACATGAATAATACCTCATGAATGAAAATAATTCCACAATTATTTTTCCAGATTTCCAAGAATTTAACAATTCAAAATATGAGTTCAATTAACAAGAATTCAACAGAATAAACACTCGCGAGATTTCAGGAGCATATTGCGTAAAACCCCATACCTCAAAGTCATCAAATGAATCATCACATAATTCAGCCTCAAAATCTAATCACACCATCACGTTCCTCTCGCGAAAATAATCAAATCTCGTTCTAGCCCAAACTCGAGAAAACACCAAATAAGCTTTCTAATCTAAGGTTGAAATCTTGAATAGGTTTGGGGATATGGTTTGTAGATGAAAGGGAGTAATTTTGGAGAGGTCTTCTGGTTGAAAAGTTTCAGAAAAAGTGATTTGAAAAGCCAAGACACGAATTTGTTGATATATAAATGATTAAGAGTTTGATTAAGAAAAGAGTTCTAATTAGATGCAAACACTAAAAATTTTATTCCGGACGATCGGACCGTTGGAATCAATTAAATTTTAGAACGTTGTAGCGAACGGAGAGACAGGACTTCTGACAAAAATTTAGCTTGATCGGATGGTCGGTTTTCTAAAAATATTATTTTTACTTGAGTGTTTTATGTTCCGAGGACTCTTAGAGTGTTTTATATTTAGAGGACTCTTCTATATAATAAAAATTCAATTAAAACTCCATTTTAATTCCAATTCCGAAACCGTTTGAAATTCTCATCTTTAAAAATAATAACCAACATATTTGGGCAATAAAAATAATTTTATCTCAAAATTTTATTTTGCCTCTTAATTTCGAAAATACCCCCAAAATTACGCAGGTTGTTACACTTCCCCACTAACAATGGAATTTCGCCCTCGAAATTCGCCGAATGCCTAACTCTAAAAAAATCAGCCCAACAATCTCCAAAAATAAACTCGTCACCAAAAAAATAATTTCCTCACATCTAATCTAGATGCCTAACAAAAAACGATTCTCCAAAAATTTCTATCTCCAAATTTGTGCCACAAAAACGCAACAGACCCAAAACCCAAGACCCGAGAGTTGTCGTATACCTAAGCTCTGAGACCATTCTGTAACACCCTGCCTGCCCGGGGAGAGCGAACGGAGCGCTACTATCGACAAAACTAAACTAATCCACAAATAACAAAGTATAGATCATCTAAATCCCGCAATAAAATAAGAAACCACTATTCTCATCTTCAAATTAATACAACAAATCTCTCGAAATAAATTACAACAATCTAACTATCTCGAAAATAAATAAATCTCCAAGTGCTCTATACATCAAAATAAATACAAGTCTTCTCATCTCTTGTAATAAAAATTCTTCCCATATATTCCTCGCTAAAATCATCCCAATTGGTCCATAACACTCAAATCCGTGCTCACCTGCCAACTAAGAAAAAGATGGGGAAGTACACAATACGACAGGAATATTCTCAACAAAGATGTTAGAGATGAACAAAGCGCAACAATATGACTACGAATACTCAAATCAAATAATGCAAATCTCAATAGCATTTTATCAATAAATTTCTCAACAACACATTAACCGGAGTCAACAGGCCTCACCATACCGCGCCATACTTTATCAAGTAGCCGGAAAAGGAGTCTTGGCGGGTGCCCAACATCAGTGCCATATTAAAATCTCATGACAACGTGCTCAAAACAACATGAATAATACCTCATGAATGAAAATAATTCCAGAATTATTTTTCCAGATTTCCAAGAATTTAACAATTCAAAATATGAGTTCAATTAACAAGAATTCAACAGAATAAACACTCGTGAGATTTCAGGAGCATATTGCGTAAAACCCCATACCTCAAAGTCATCAAATGAATCATCGCATAATTCAGCCTCAAAATCTAATCACACCATCACGTTCCTCTCGAGAAAATAATCAAATCTCGTTCTAGCCCAAACTCGAGAAAACACCAAATAAGCTTTCTAATCTAAGGTTGAAATCTTGAATAGGTTTGGGGATATGGTTTGTAGATGAAAGGGAGTAATTTTGGAGAGGTCTTCTGGTTGAAAAGTTTCAGAAAAAGTGATTTGAAAAGCCAAGACACGAATTTGTTGATATATAAATGATTAAGAGTTTGATTAAGAAAAGAGTTCTAATTAGATGCAAACACTAAAAATTTTATTCCGGACGATCGGACCGTTGGAATCAATTAAATTTTAGAACGTTGTAGCGAACGGAGAGACAGGACTTCTGACAAAAATTTAGCTTGATCGGATGGTCGGTTTTCTAAAAATATTATTTTTACTTGAGAGTTTTATGTTCCGAGGACTCTTAGAGTGTTTTATATTTAGAGGACTCTTCTATATAATAAAAATTCAATTAAAACTCCATTTTAATTCCAATTTCGAAACCGTTTGAAATTCTCATCTTTAAAAATAATAACCAACATATTTGGGCAATAAAAATAATTTTATCTCAAAATTTTATTTTGCCTCTTAATTTCGAAAATACCCCCAAAATTACGCAGGTTGTTACACTTCCCCACTAACAATGGAATTTCGCCCTCGAAATTCGCCGAATGCCTAACTCTAAAAAAATGAGCCCAACAATCTCCAAAAATAAACTCGTCACCAAAAAAATAATTTCCTCACATCTAATCTAGATGCCTAACAAAAAACGATTCTCCAAAAATTTCTATCTCCAAATTTGTGCCACAAAAACGCAACAGACCCAAAACCCAAGACCCGAGGGTTGTCGTATACCTAAGCTCTGATACCATTCTGTAACACCCTGCCTGCCCGGGGAGAGCGAACGGAGCGCTACTATCGATAAAACTAAACTAATCCACAAATAACAAAGTATAGATCATCTAAATCCCGCAATAAAATAAGAAACCACTATTCTCATCTTCAAATTAATACAACAAATCTCTTGAAATAAATTACAGCAATCTAACTATCTGGAAAACAAATAAATCTCCAAGTGATCTATACATCAAAATAAATACAAGTCTTCTAATCTCTTGTAATAAAAATTCTTCCCATATATTCCTCGCTAAAATCACCCCAATTGGTCCATAGCACTCAAATCCGTGCTCACCTGCCAACTAAGAAAAAGATGGGGAAGTACACAATACGACAGGAATATGCTCAACAAAGATGTTAGAGATGAACAAAGCGCAACAATATGACTACGAATACTCAAATCAAATAATGCAAATCTCAATAGCATTTTATCAATAAATTTCTCAACAACACATTAACCGGAGTCAACAGGCCTCACCATACCGCGCCATACTTTATCAAGTAGCCGGAAAAGGAGTCTTGGCGGGTGCCCAACATCAGTGCCATATTAAAATCTCATGACAACGTGCTCAAAACAACATGAATAATACCTCATGAATGAAAATAATTCCAACAATTATTTTTCCAGATTTCCAAGAATTTAACAATTCAAAATATGAGTTCAATTAACAAGAATTCAACAGAATAAACACTCGCGAGATTTCAGGAGCATATTGCGTAAAACCCCATACCTCAAAATCATCAAATCAATCATCGCATAATTCAGCCTCAAAATCTAATCACACCATCACGTTCCTCTCGCGAAAATAATCAAATCTCATTCTAGCCCAAACTCGAGAAAACACCAAATAAGCTTTCTAATCTAAGGTTGAAATCTTGAATAGGTTTGGGGATATGGTTTGTAGATGAAAGGGAGTAATTTTGGAGAGGTCTTCTGGTTGAAAAGTTTCAGAAAAAGTGATTTGAAAAGCCAAGACACGAATTTGTTGATATATAAATGATTAAGAGTTTGATTAAGAAAAGAGTTCTAATTAGATGCAAACACTAAAAATTTTATTCCGGACGATCGGACCGTTGGAATCAATTAAATTTTAGAACGTTGTAGCGAACGGAGAGACAGGACTTCTGACAAAAATTTAGCTTGATCGGATGGTCGGTTTTCTAAAAATATTATTTTTACTTGAGAGTTTTATGTTCCGAGAACTCTTAGAGTGTTTTATATTTAGAGGACTCTTCTATCTAATAAAAATTCAATTAAAACTCCATTTTAATTCCAATTCCGAAACCGTTTGAAATTCTCATCTTTAAAAAAAATAACCAACATATTTGGGCAATAAAAATAATTTTATCTCAAAATTTTATTTTGCCTCTTAATTTCGAAAATACCCCCAAAATTACGCAGGTTGTTACACTTCCCCACTAACAATGGAATTTCGCCCTCGAAATTCGCCGAATGCCTAACTCTAAAAAAATCAGCCCAACAATCTCCAAAAATAAACTCGTCACCAAAAAAATAATTTCCTCACATCTAATCTAGATGCCTAACAAAAAACGATTCTCCAAAAATTTCTATCTCCAAATTTGTGCCACAAAAACGCAACAGACCCAAAACCCAAGACCCGAGGGTTGTCGTATACCTAAGCTCTGATACCATTCTGTAACACCCTGCCTGCCCGGGGAGAGCGAACGGAGCGCTACTATCGATAAAACTAAACTAATCCACAAATAACAAAGTATAGATCATCTAAATTCCGCAATAAAATAAGAAACCACTATTCTCATCTCCAAATTAATACAACAAATCTCTTGAAATAAATTACAGCAATCTAACTATCTGGAAAACAAATAAATCTCCAAGTGCTCTATACATCAAAATAAATACAAGTCTTCTAATCTCTTGTAATAAAAATTCTTCCCACATATTCCTCGCTAAAATCATCCCAATTGGTCCATAGCACTCAAATCCGTGCTCACCTGCCAACTAAGAAAAAGATGGGGAAGTACACAATACGACAGGAATATGCTCAACAAAGATGTTAGAGATGAACAAAGCGCAACAATATGACTACGAATACTCAAATAAAATAATGCAAATCTCAATAGCATTTTCTCAATAAATTTCTCAACAACACATTAACCGGAGTCAACAGGCCTCACCATACCGCGCCATACTTTATCAAGTAGCCGGAAAAGGAGTCTTGGCGGGTGCCCAACATCAGTGCCATATTAAAATCTCATGACAACGTGCTCAAAACAACATGAATAATACCTCATGAATGAAAATAATTCCAACAATTATTTTTCCAGATTTCCAAGAATTTAACAATTCAAAATATGAGTTCAATTAACAAGAATTCAACAGAATAAACACTCGCGAGATTTCAGGAGCATATTGTGTAAAACCCCATACCTCAAAATCATCAAATGAATCATCGCATAATTCAGCCTCAAAATCTAATCACATTATCACGTTCCTCTCGCGAAAATAATCAAATCTCGTTCTAGCCCAAACTCGAGAAAACACCAAATAAGCTTTCTAATCTAAGGTTGAAATCTTGAATGGGGTTGGGGCTATGGTTTGTAGATGAAAGGGAGTAATTTTGCAGAGGTCTTCTTGTTGAAAAGTTTCAGAAAAAGTGATTTGAAAAACCAAGACACGAATTTGTTGATATATAAATGATTAAGAGTTTGATTAAGAAAAGAGTTCTAATTAGATGCAAACACTAAAAATTTTATTCCGGAGGATCGGACCGTTGGAATCAATTAAATTTTAGCACGTTGTAGCGAACGGAGAGACAGGACTTCTGACAAAAATTCAGCTTGATCGGACGGTCGATTTTCTAAAAATATTATTTTTACTTGAGAGTTTTATGTTCCGAGGACTCTTAGAGTGTTTTATATTTTGAGGACTCTTCTATATAATAAAAATTCAATTAAAACTCCATTTTAATTCCAATTCCGAAACCGTTTGAAATTCTCATCTTTAAAAATAATAACCAACATATTTGGGCAATAAAAATAATTTTATCTCAAAATTTTATTTTTCCTCTTAATTTCGAAAATACCCCCAAAATTACGCGGGTTGTTTCACTTCCCCACTAACAAATGGAATTTCGCCCTCGAAATTCGCCGAATGCCTAACTCAAAAAAAATCAGCCCAACAATCTCCAAAAATAAACTCGTCACCAAAAAAATAATTTCCTCACATCTAATCTAGATGCCTAACGCAAAACGATTCTCTAAAAATTTCTATCTCCAAATTTGCGCCACAAAAACGCAACAGACCCAAACCCCAAGACCCGAGGGTTATCGTATACCTAAGCTCTGATACCATTCTGTAACACCCTGCCTGCCCGGGGAGAGCGAACGGAGCGCTACTATCGATAAAACTAAACTAATCCACAAATAACAAAGTATAGATCATCTAAATCCCACAATAAAATAAGAAACCACTATTCTCATCTTCAAATTAATACAACAAATCTCTCGAAATAAATTACAGCAATCTAACTATCTCGAAAACAAATAAATCTCCAAGTGCTCTATACATCAAAATAAATACAAGTCTTCTCATCTCTTGTAATAAAAATTCTTCCCATATATTCCTCGCTAAAATCATACCAATTGGTCCATAGCACTCAAATCCGTGCTCACCTGCCAACTAAGAAAAAGATGGGGAAGTACACAATACGACAGGAATATGCTCAACAAAGATGTTAGAGATGAACAAAGCGCAACAATTTGACTACGAATACTCAAATCAAATAATGCAAATCTCAATAGCATTTTATCAATAAATTTCTCAACAACACATTAACCGGAGTCAACAGGCCTCACCATACCGCGCCATACTTTATCAAGTAGCCGGAAAAGGAGTCTTGGCGGGTGCCCAACATCAGTGCCATATTAAAATCTCATGACAACGTGCTCAAAACAACATGAATAATACCTCATGAATGAAAATAATTCCAACAATTATTTTTCCAGATTTCCAAGAATTTAACAATTCAAAATATGAGTTCAATTAACAAGAATTCAACGGAATAAACACTCGCGAGATTTCAGGAGCATATTGCGTAAAACCCCATACCTCAAAATCATCAAATGAATCATCGCATAATTCAGCCTCAAAATCTAATCACACCATCACGTTCCTCTCGCGAAAATAATCAAATCTCATTCTAGCCCAAACTCGAGAAAACACCAAATAAGCTTTCTAATCTAAGGTTGAAATCTTGAATAGGTTTGGGGATATGGTTTGTAGATGAAAGGGAGTAATTTTGGAGAGGTCTTCTGGTTGAAAAGTTTCAGAAAAAGTGATTTGAAAAGCCAAGATATGAATTTGTTGATATATAAATGATTAAGAGTTTGATTAAGAAAAGAGTTCTAATTAGATGCAAACACTAAAAATTTTATTCCGGACGATCGGACCGTTGGAATCAATTAAATTTTAGAACGTTGTAGCGAACGGAGAGACAGGACTTCTGACAAAAATTTAGCTTGATCGGATGGTCGGTTTTCTAAAAATATTATTTTTACTTGAGAGTTTTATGTTCCGAGAACTCTTAGAGTGTTTTATATTTAGAGGACTCTTCTATCTAATAAAAATTCAATTAAAACTCCATTTTAATTCCAATTCCGAAACCGTTTGAAATTCTCATCTTTAAAAATAATAACCAACATATTTGGGCAATAAAAATAATTTTATCTCAAAATTTTATTTTGCCTCTTAATTTCGAAAATACCCCCAAAATTACGCAGGTTGTTACACTTCCCCACTAACAATGGAATTTCGCCCTCGAAATTCGCCGAATGCCTAACTCTAAAAAAATCAGCCCAACAATCTCCAAAAATAAACTCGTCACCAAAAAAATAATTTCCTCACATCTAATCTAGATGCCTAACAAAAAACGATTCTCCAAAAATTTCTATCTCCAAATTTGTGCCACAAAAACGCAACAGACCCAAAACCCAAGACCCGAGGGTTGTCGTATACCTAAGCTCTGATACCATTCTGTAACACCCTGCCTGCCCGGGGAGAGCGAACGGAGCGCTACTATCGATAAAACTAAACTAATCCACAAATAACAAAGTATAGATCATCTAAATTCCGCAATAAAATAAGAAACCACTATTCTCATCTTCAAATTAATACAACAAATCTCTTGAAATAAATTACAGCAATCTAACTATCTGGAAAACAAATAAATCTCCAAGTGCTCTATACATCAAAATAAATACAAGTCTTCTAATCTCTTGTAATAAAAATTCTTCCCACATATTCCTCGCTAAAATCATCCCAATTGGTCCATAGCACTCAAATCCGTGCTCACCTGCCAACTAAGAAAAAGATGGGGAAGTACACAATACGACAGGAATATGCTCAACAAAGATGTTAGAGATGAACAAAGCGCAACAATATGACTACGAATACTCAAATAAAATAATGCAAATCTCAATAGCATTTTATCAATAAATTTCTCAACAACACATTAACCGGAGTCAACAGGCCTCACCATACCGCGCCATACTTTATCAAGTAGCCGGAAAAGGAGTCTTGGCGGGTGCCCAACATCAGTGCCATATTAAAATCTCATGACAACGTGCTCAAAACAACATGAATAATACCTCATGAATGAAAATAATTCCAACAATTATTTTTCCAGATTTCCAAGAATTTAACAATTCAAAATATGAGTTCAATTAACAAGAATTCAACAGAATAAACACTCGCGAGATTTCAGGAGCATATTGTGTAAAACCCCATACCTCAAAATCATCAAATGAATCATCGCATAATTCAGCCTCAAAATCTAATCACACCATCACGTTCCTCTCGCGAAAATAATCAAATCTCGTTCTAGCCCAAACTCGAGAAAACACCAAATAAGCTTTCTAATCTAAGGTTGAAATCTTGAATGGGGTTGGGGCTATGGTTTGTAGATGAAAGGGAGTAATTTTGCAGAGGTCTTCTTGTTGAAAAGTTTCAGAAAAAGTGATTTGAAAAACCAAGACACGAATTTGTTGATATATAAATGATTAAGAGTTTGATTAAGAAAAGAGTTCTAATTAGATGCAAACACTAAAAATTTTATTCCGGAGGATCGGACCGTTGGAATCAATTAAATTTTAGCACGTTGTAGCGAACGGAGAGACAGGACTTCTGACAAAAATTCAGCTTGATCGGACGGTCGATTTTCTAAAAATATTATTTTTACTTGAGAGTTTTATGTTCCGAGGACTCTTAGAGTGTTTTATATTTTGAGGACTCTTCTATATAATAAAAATTCAATTAAAACTCCATTTTAATTCCAATTCCGAAACCGTTTGAAATTCTCATCTTTAAAAATAATAACCAACATATTTGGGCAATAAAAATAATTTTATCTCAAAATTTTATTTTTCCTCTTAATTTCGAAAATACCCCCAAAATTACGCGGGTTGTTTCACTTCCCCACTAACAAATGGAATTTCGCCCTCGAAATTCGCCGAATGCCTAACTCAAAAAAAATCAGCCCAACAATCTCCAAAAATAAACTCGTCACCAAAAAAATAATTTCCTCACATCTAATCTAGATGCCTAACGCAAAACGATTCTCTAAAAATTTCTATCTCCAAATTTGCGCCACAAAAACGCAACAGACCCAAACCCCAAGACCCGAGGGTTATCGTATACCTAAGCTCTGATACCATTCTGTAACACCCTGCCTGCCCGGGGAGAGCGAACGGAGCGCTACTATCGATAAAACTAAACTAATCCACAAATAACAAAGTATAAATCATCTAAATCCCACAATAAAATAAGAAACCACTATTCTCATCTTCAAATTAATACAACAAATCTCTCGAAATAAATTACAGCAATCTAACTATCTCGAAAACAAATAAATCTCCAAGTGCTCTATACATCAAAATAAATACAAGTCTTCTCATCTCTTGTAATAAAAATTCTTCCCATATATTCCTCGCTAAAATCATACCAATTGGTCCATAGCACTCAAATCCGTGCTCACCTGCCAACTAAGAAAAAGATGGGGAAGTACACAATACGACAGGAATATGCTCAACAAAGATGTTAGAGATGAACAAAGCGCAACAATTTGACTACGAATACTCAAATCAAATAATGCAAATCTCAATAGCATTTTATCAATAAATTTCTCAACAACACATTAACCGGAGTCAACAGGCCTCACCATACCGCGCCATACTTTATCAAGTAGCCGGAAAAGGAGTCTTGGCGGGTGCCCAACATCAGTGCCATATTAAAATCTCATGACAACGTGCTCAAAACAACATGAATAATACCTCATGAATGAAAATAATTCCAACAATTATTTTTCCAGATTTCCAAGAATTTAACAATTCAAAATATGAGTTCAATTAACAAGAATTCAACGGAATAAACACTCGCGAGATTTCAGGAGCATATTGCGTAAAACCCCATACCTCAAAATCATCAAATGAATCATCGCATAATTCAGCCTCAAAATCTAATCACACCATCACGTTCCTCTCGCGAAAATAATCAAATCTCGTTCTAGCCCAAACTCGAGAAAACACCAAATAAGCTTTCTAATCTACGGTTGAAATCTTGAATAGATTTGGGGCTATGGTTTATAGATGAAAGAAGTAATTTTGGAGAGGTCTTCTGGTTGAAAAGTTTCAGAAAAAGTGATTTGAAAATCCAAGACACGAATTTGTTGATATATAAATCATTAAGAGTTTGATTGAGAAAAGAGTTCTAATTAGATGCAAACACTAAAAATTTTATTCCGGACGATCGGACCGTTGGAATCACTTAAATTTTAGCACGTTGTAGCGAACGGAGAGAAAGGACTTCTGACAAAAATTCAGCTTGATCGGACGGTCGGTTTTCTAAAAATATTATTTTTACTAGAGAGTTTTATGTTCCGAGGACTCTTAGAGAGTTTTATATTTTGAGGACTCTTCTATATAATAAAAATTCAATTAAAACTCCATTTTAATTCCAATTCCGAAACCGTTTGAAATTCTCATCTTTAAAAATAATAACCAACATATTTGGGCAATAAAAATAATTTTATCTCAAAATTTTATTTTTCCTCTTAATTTCGAAAATACCCCCAAAATTACGCGGGTTGTTACACTTCCCCACTAACAAAGGAATTTCGCCCTCGAAATTCGCCGAATGCCTAACTCTAAAAAAATCAGCCCAATAATCTCCAAAAATAAACTCGTCACCAAAAAAATAATTTCCTCACATCTAATCTAGATGCCTAACGCAAAACGATTCTCTAAAAATTTCTATCTCCAAATTTGCGCCACAAAAACGCAATAGACCCAAAACCCAAGACCCGAGGGTTGTCGTATACCTAAGCTCTGATACCATTCTGTAACACCCTGCCTGCCCGGGGAGAGCAAACGGAACGCTACTATCGATAAAACTAAACTAATCCACAAATAACAAAGTATAGATCATCTAAATCCCACAATAAAATAAGAAACCACTATTCTCATCTTCAAATTAATACAACAAATCTCTCGAAATAAATTACAACAATCTAACTATCTCGAAAACAAATAAATCTCCAAGTGCTCTATACATCAAAATAAATACAAGTCTTCTCATCATTTGTAATAAAAATTCTTCCCATATATTCCTCGCTAAAATCATCCCAATTGGTCCATAGCACTCAAATACGTGCTCACCTTCCAACTAAGAAAAAGATGGGGAAGTACACAATACGACAAGAATATGCTCAACAAAGATGTTAGCGATGAACAAAGCGCAACAATATGTCTACGAATACTCAAATCAAATAATGCAAATCTCAATAGCATTTTATCAATAAATTTCTCAACAACACATTAACCGGAGTCACCAGGCCTCACCATACCGCGCCATACTTTATCAAGTAGCCGAAAAAGGAGTCTTGGCGGGTGCCCAACATCAGTGCCATATTAAAATCTCATGACAACGTGCTCAAAACAACATGAATACTACCTCATGAATGAAAATAATTCCAACAATTATTTTTCCAGATTTCCAAGAATTTAACAATTCAAAATACGAGTTCAATTAACAAGAATTCAATGGAATAAACACTCGTGAGATTTCAGGAGCATATTGTGTAAAACGCCATACCTCAAAATCATCAAATGAATCATTGCAAAATTCCGCCTCAAAATCTAATCACACCATCACGTTCCTCTCGCGAAAATAATCAAATCCCGTTCTAGCCCAAACTCGAGAAAACACCAAATAAGCTTTCTAATCTAAGGTTGAAATCTTGAATAGGTTTGGGGCTATGGTTTGTAGATGAAAGGGAGTAATTTTGGAGAGGTCTTCTGGGTGAAAAATTTCAGAAAAAGTGATTTGAAAAGCCAAGCCACGAATTTGTTGATATATAAATGATTAAGAGTTTAATTAAGAAAAGAGTTCTAATTAGATACAAACACTAAAATTTTTATTCCGGACAATCGGACCGTTGGAATCGCTTAAAATTTGGCATGTTGTAGCGAACGGCGAGATAGGACTTCTGATAAAAATTCAGCTTGATCGGACGGTCGGTTTTCTAAAAATATTATTTTTACTCGAGAGTTTTATGTTCCGAGGACTCTTAGAGAGTTTTATATTTTGAGGACTCTTCTATATAATAAAAATTCAATTAAAACTCCATTTTAATTCCAATTCCGAAACCGTTTGAAATTCTCATCTTTAAAAATAATAACCAACATATTTGAGCAATAAAAATAATTTTTTCTCAAAATTTTATTTTTCCTCTAAATTTCCAAAATACCCCCAAAATTACGCGGGTTGTTACACTTCCCCTCTAACAATGGAATTTCGCCCTCGAAATTCGCCGAATGCCTAACTCTAAAAAAATCAGCCCAACAATCTCCAAAAATAAACTCGTCACCAAAAAAATAATTTCCTCACATCTAATCTAGATGCCTAACGCAAAATGATTCTCTAAAAATTTCTATCTCCAAATTTGCGCCACAAAAACGCAACAGACCCAAAACCCAAGACACGAGGGTTGTCGTATACCTAAGCTCAGATACCATTCTGTAACACCCCCCCCCCCCCCCGCCTGGGGAGAGTGAACGGAGCGCTACTATCGATAAAACTAAACTAATCCCCAAATAACAAAGTATAAAGCATCTAAATCCCACAATAAAATAAGAAACCACTATTCTCATCTTCAAATTAATACAACAAATCTCTCGAAATAAATTACAACAATCTAACTATCTCGAAAATAAATAAATCTCCAAGTGCTCTATACATCAAAATAAATACAAGTCTTCTCATCTCTTGTATTAAAAATTCTTCCCATATATTCCTCGCTAAAATCATCCCAATTGGTCCATAGCACTCAAATACGTGCTCATCTTCCAACTAAGAAAAAGATGGGGAAGTACACAATACGACAAGAATATGCTCAACAAAGATGTTAGCGATGAACAAAGCGCAACAATATGTCTACGAATACTCAAATCAAATAATGCAAATCTCAATAGCATTTTATCAATAAATTTCTCAACAACACATTAACCGGAGTCACCAGGCCTCACCATACCGCGCCACACTTTATCAAGTAGCCGGAAAAGGAGTCTTTGCGGGTGCCCAACATCAGTGCCATATTAAAATCTCATGACAACATGCTCAAAACAACATGAATAATACCTCATGAATGAAAATAATTCCAACAATTATTTTTCCAGATTTCCAAGAATTTAACAATTCAAAATATGAGTTCAATTAACAAGAATTCAACGGAATAAACACTCGCGAGATTTCAGGAGCATTTTGTGTAAAACCCCATACCTCAAAATTATCAAATGAATCATCGCATAATTCAGCCTCAAAATCTAATCACACCATCACGTTCCTCTCGCAAAAATAATCAAATCTCGTTTTGGCCCAAACTCGAGAAAACACCAAATGAGCTTTCAAATCTAAGGTTGAAATCTTGAATAGGTTTGGGGCTATGGTTTGTAGATGAAAGGGAGTAATTTTGGAGAGGTCTTCTGGTTGAAAAGTTTCAGAAAAAGTTATTTGAAAAGCCAAGACACGAATTTGTTGATATATAAATGATTAAGAGTTTGATTAAGAAAAGAGTTCTAATTAGATACAAACACTCAAAAATTTATCCCGGACGATTGGACCATTCGAATCGCTTAAAATTTTAGCATGTTGTAGCGAACGGAGAGACAGGACTTCGGATAAAAATTCAGCTTGATCGGACGGTCGGTTTTCTAAAAATATTATTTTTACTAGAGAGTTTTATGTTCCGATGACCCTTAGAGAGTTTTATATTTTGAGGACTCTTCTATATAATAAAAATTCAATTAAAACTCCCTTTTAATTCCAATTCCGAAACCGTTTGAAATTCTCATCTTTAAAAATAATAACCAACATATTTGAGCAATAAAAATAATTTTATCTCAAAATTTTATTTTTCCTCTTAATTTCGAAAATACCTCCAAAATTACGCGGGTTGTTACATAACCTAGCAGAACCATTAACATATAGCAGGAAGAAACATGGATTGCGAACAGAATATTATTCCGGGGGTCGGTCGAACTAGATGCCATGTCATTCGAACGACATGTTATCTCGTTAGAACGAGAAAGTAAAATTTCCCCAAATTACACAAAAAGACATGCAGTTTTGTCCAGTGAGAAAATTCATAAAAGTAGTTCTTGGAATGGGCAAACAATTCCAAAACAGTGCTAAAATAGTACAAAAAATAAGAAAAGAAAGTAAAATACAAATGGTACATACTAGCAATAGGGAAAAGTGTCATTATGTAAATCACCCTATGCTAGCAAACATGTCTAGACCTCAACCGAGAAGTGCGGTGGAATACTCCAAAGATGGTGACATCTTTTGAAACAACTCCGTTAAATCATGTGATGTCTTGACCAAAAATTTACTTGCTCGCGAATATGTGAAAACTCTCTTTAATTGTGTGCAAGCTAAGTGTCATAAGAGGGTTCATGCGCGTGAACATGTGTAGTAGCATAACTTGGAACGAAAGCCAACTTAAAATAAAATTCCCTAAGGTGTCCTCACTTTTTTCAATGGGAGCAGACATAAATCGGCCTAGTAATTAATTTTTCAAAAATTCTAGGATGTGTTCTCCTAATGGGAATAGGACGCCTAGGTGGGTTGGGATGAGAAACACGTGAATCAATCACCAAAGTGGGAACCGACTCGGGTTCAACAAAAGATGTGGATGCACTATCATAACCTTTTCCTAAACTCTAATCACCACCCAAAATGGGATTAAGAACCATCTTTTCAACCTTATTAGATGCGTTCCCTAAGGGGTCTTTGACCTCCTGGGCACGTTCGAGATCACTCTCGAGTTGGGATACATGTGTCGTCAGACTAGACATCGTGTTGGTCAAGTCACACTTTTACCTTTTCAAAACTTCCTTATCTCTCTCCAAATCTAAAACCCAATGATCTAAATATCTACTGTACCTTTTTGTTTTCAAGGTATCGGTGTACAAATAATTAAAGGATTTTTGGATCTCACTTTCATCTCCACTCTCAAACTCATTCTCATTTCCACTAGAAACACTTGACTCATCGTCGTCGCTCTCGTGGACACTATCATCGGGGGACAAAGTAGGTGTGCTCATAAGACTCGAAGAAGCTACACACATCCCATGAGCTAAATATTTTTCATACTCGTCTTTCTCATCATCTCCCTTACTATCACTAGGACAGGAAGGCATGGATACTTTCTTCCCTTTTCTCTTAAGCCTAGTAGCACACTCAAAAGCCCTATGCCCTTTCCCTTGACATTCAAAACAAATCATCACATCTAAATCTTCCCCACTCTCTTCCTCTTTTTCTTTTTCTTTATCTTTATCATTGCCCTCTGTGGCCTTTTCTTTCTTTTTATTTTTCTCAAATGACTTTTTAGTGAAAGAATTATTTTTTTCATTTTGAGAAACTTTTTTAAAAAATTCGCAAACAAGGTCACATCGTCAATGCTAAAATCTTCCTCAAAATCAGACTCGTACACTCTCTCTTTATTTTTCTTCCTAACTTGAGTCTTTAAAGCAACGCCTCTACCCTTAGCCTTAATAGTTTGGGAAAACATGTCAATTTCATAATTTTGTAGGTCTCCTATAAGCTCTTCTAACTTAAGTGAATTTAACTTTCCTAACGAATTCAAAACAGGGACTTTAGGAATGAAACATTTTGGAAGAGATCTCAAAATCCTTTTAATGACACACGTGTTATCAGTAGGCTCACCTAAATTAAAACTCGTGTTAACAATGTCTAACAAACGTGCATAAAACTCATCAAAAGATTTAGACTTAGGCATGGTAATGGTCTCAAATTGGGTGGCCAGATTTTGTAACTTTGATTATTTAACCGCGTGCGTACCATCATGTGTCAATTAGAGGACATACCATGTCTCTTTAGACATGGTTCACGTCATAATTCGACGGAACTCGTCAGGGGTGACGGCTCCCAAAATATCACTCAAACCACGGGAATTAAAATTAGACAGTTTGAAATCATCTTTGGTCTAATTCGACACAGGTTTCAAAGAGGTGATGTCATTAGTGGTGACAGTGGGAGGAGTCTACTCTCTTTCAGAAAGCAACCACTCATTCATCAATGGCTTTCAACCGGGATTTCAAATGAGCTTTTCAGTAGGCATAATTGGACCCATAAAAATAGCCATTCAATTATATAAGTTCTCATTTTGAAACATTGCGAAAAACTTTCAAAAATCATATTTTTTTTAAAAAACTCAATATCACACAAGTTTGCAAAAAATAGGAATATGCGATAAATTAGCGTAACCAGCTCTGATACCAATTTCAAAATGTGTGTTATGTGCGATACTGATTCAAATAGATTCGCAATTTCAAAAACAGACTTATTTAATTGAATGTCTAAATTTTCACAAACCAAATACTAATTAAATCATCCCCTAAACATGCATCTACGTGTCAATTCAAATCTCAAATTTAATTAAGTGATGAAGAAGATGACAAAGACAAATTTGAGGAAAAAATCCCCGCAGAGTAAAAACATTTTATTTCCACTATAATTTGTAAAGGAACTGTTTACAATCAGATTACAACGAAAATACAAGTTGACTTATGAAATACCTCCAAGTGTCGGTTCGTAGTCGTCAACCCAGGAACACCATATCACTCCCTATGACACGCATTCGATCGACCCAATACCTCCCGCAAGTGGCACCCATGGTCAGTCATGTACCTTTCCAAAGAAGCTAGATTCAGTAGGAAAACTCCCAGCGAAACTATGCTTTGGGTTCCAAAAACAAATCACATAAAAAGTCTGGGATTTGTGAATTGTAAAAACACAGTTTTGAACCCTAAAAAAGATGGAGAATAAACCAAAAAACACGCAAAGTGAATTCCATTAAAACTAATGTTTTCTCCTCTCGAAATACAGTAACATGACACCCTTTATATAATGAAAATCAAGGCGGTGATGTGCTAGGAAAATGATACCCCTAAGAAGGGCAACAACAAGGGTGGTGAGCAACTTCATCAAAGAATACATCATTTGCTATGTTGGAATTCCAAATGTTATCCTCTCTGATAAGGTCTTCATAGATGCATCCTTGTGAGGACTTATCAGGATGTTAATACAGGAGGAGAGGACGATAACTTATTCTTCACGAAAGCTAAAGCCTCACTATGGAAATTACCCCACCCAAGACTTGGAGTTAGCATCCGTGGTCATTTCTTTGTGAGTGTGGAGGCAATATCTCCTTAGTTAAAAGTTCCAGCTATCCACATACTATAAGAGCCTATTGTATTAATTCATCCAGTAGGAGTTGAACATGAGGTAGATGAGATGGTTAAGGTTTCTGAAAGATCACCAGTTAGATATTTAGTATCATGCTAGGAAGGCGGACATTGTGGAGGATGCTTTGAGCCGTAAATCGATATTGGAGGTAGCGAAAGTGTGGAAGGAGAAGTGGAAATCACTTTTGTGAGTATGAAGAGTTAAATCGTGCTTTTATGGCGGTTCTCACCATCACACTTGAGATCATTATTCAGGTCATGGGGGCACAGACACGAGACCAACTTTAACAGGATAGGGTTAAGCAGTTATTATATGACCACTACTCGTTAGGGTCAAACGGAGAATTGAGATTCCAGTGTAGGCTAGTTATCCAGGATAACAAGGAGATGAGGCGAGCCATTATGTCCAAGGATCACAGTTCATGCTTTATAGTACATCCTATTGGGGTTAAGATGTACTAGGATATGCGACGCCAATAATTGTGGATCTCCATGAAGAAGGACATAACAGTCTTTATATCCAAGTGTGCCACATGCCAGTTAGTGAAGGTGGACCATCAACGTCCCATAGGTGTACTATAGCCTCTCCAGATCCTGATGTGGAAATAGGAGAGTATTTTCACAGATTTCATCACTGGGTTACATACGTCATAAAGGGTACAATTTAATTTGGGTGATTATTAACAGATTGGCGAATGCGACTCATTTTTTATCGATTCGGACAGACAACACATCAGAGCAGTATGCTAGAATTTTCCTTACTAAGATTGTGAAATTGCATGGGGTAGCACTCAACATCGTATTGGACAATGACAAGACATTTGTGTCCCACTTTTACGGCCAGAGCTGAGGTTAAGTACCTCGAACCACCCACAGATCGATGGACAGACATAGAGGATGAACTTAATAATGGAATACATGCTACGGATGTTCATCTTAGATTTTAAGGGTAGTTGGGAGCAATTTTTTCCCTTGGTGGAGTTTGCGTACAATAATAGCTATCCGTTCACTATTAGGATGTCACAATTTGTGGCGTTTTATGGTAGACCTTTCCATTCATCCTCATGTTGGTTGAAGGTGGGGGAGAAGAAATTACTTGGGCTAGAGTTCATTAAAGACACCTCTAAGAAGGTGGTGATGATTTAAGCTAGGATTCGGATTGCCCAGGATAGGCAAAAGAGTCATGTGGACGTGGGTTGGAGAACCCTGTATTTCAGTTTCGGGGACTAGGTGTTGATTAAAGTGTCTCCCATGACGGGAGTGGTGAGATTTTAGGATAATGGAAAGTTATCTCACTAGTATGTGGGGTCATTCCCTATAATTAAGAGGATTGGGCCCGTAGCATATCAGTTGGAACTATCGGACCACTTGCAATAGATGCACACCGTCTTTCACATAATTTCATTATGGAGGTTCCTTAGAGACGAGATAGCTTACCATCATATCAATATTGATGAGATACATCTCTAACCTAATGCTACCTATGAGGAAAGACTCGTTACCATTATAGACCACAGGGAGCACCAACTATGATATAAGGTTGTTCCATTGGTACCTGTATAGTGGGGAAATTGTAAGGAGGATGAGTCGACTTGGGAGAGGGAGGACGACATGTGAGAAAAATATATGAAACTCTTCTAGCCAGGTAAGCTTCAAATTCCAAGGATGGAATTCCGTTATTAGGGGAAGAAGAATGTAATACCCTGTAATTTTATAATAAACATTAAATTTGACGGAAGCAAATTGAATCGATCAATTTAATTAATTATGCCGTGAAGAAATTAATTAATTATTATTTCCTTTATGTGAAGTTGACTTTGCATTTTATATAATTTTGGTAGATAATAATTGCATATGTATTGAATAATTGGTATATGATGTGTGACACAATTGAACAATGTAATTGTTGAATAAAAAATAATTCAGACATGTTTTAAAAGGTTTTATTAACTCGTTTTAGGTGTTTTAGACCTTTAGAAATGGTCCTGGGGTATATGTATATGAGCTAAGAGGTTATTAGACTAGTTGAGTTATGTATTTGGGTCCATTTGGGGGTCAAAAATTAACGCCCAGGGTCCAACTCGATAATTGAGTTTAGAATATATTAATTGGGGGATTAAGGAATCAACCCATCATTAACTAAGAACCCTAGCAGACACTTTGGGAAAAGAGATGTGGCAAAAGGGCTAAGGAATGGGAGAATTCAAGAAAGAGGATAAAGAACATACCAATAAAACATCAAGAAATCAAGCAAGAATTTTCTTGCTAACTTTATTTGTCCAAAATATTTCTTAGTTCATCGTGATTTATCCCCCATGTAGAATTTTGGAATATGTAGGGATTTATGGTGATATAATAATGAATTAAATTATGTTTCTAGATGATATGAATCTAAAAATAGGAAAGAAAATCTAGAAATTAGCATGGGTATTAATTGTGGGTTGGATGATAGGAAATTCATGCTTTATAACCTTATTGTAGTTGATATGATTATTCATAGAGGACTATTGGATATGTTACATATCTGAAACTTATTTTGATTATAACCCTTGCATCATGTTATAATCATAAAGGATTTATAGGGCATTAATTTGATTTGGTATGAACTCCCCCGTAGCATGAAATTATGAGAATTTATACTTGAATCCGAACATAAAATACGTAATAAATTATCCAAAGTGGGTGAACTTAGTCGTGTGGACTTGTTTTAAGGTTTAAACAAATGTTTGAGCCTTTGGGATTAAGTTTAAGAGGAAGATTGAATTCCCATACTTAGAAACTTGTAACAGGTCTAGATTGCTGCCAATGGGGCTAACCGGTTTGGCCACTAGGGAAAGATCAGTGGGGACCGGGATTTAATCCGAGGTATTTTTAGGATTCCATATGAATTGGTGGGACGATG
Source organism: Sambucus nigra (assembly GCA_949130495.1). Taxonomy (NCBI): domain Eukaryota; kingdom Viridiplantae; phylum Streptophyta; class Magnoliopsida; order Dipsacales; family Adoxaceae; genus Sambucus; species Sambucus nigra. The sequence continues at coordinate 558,212,093 of OX422215.1, read as the reverse complement.
TTTGGACAAGCGAATAATTTGTTAAAAATATTTTAGTGACACAAAAATTAAATGGAGAGCTTGTTTAACAAGATGGTTAAGCTTTTATAAAAATGGGGGAAATTAGTGAATAACTAGATGGTTCATTATTATACGGAATTCTCTGATGAAAAATCACAACGGGCAGTTAGGGTATAATTATAAAGTAATTACCTATACATATTGTGTGATAATAATATGTAATTATTTATGTGTGTAAGCATACCTATGCTTGTCGGCACATGTGGGCTAGGCGTTATGCAAGCCATAATTTAGGTACTACGTAGCAGCACCACCTATGAGATATATGTGTAGATGTTGAGATCCATGATCACCACTAGGTATGGCCGTGAAATGGTGTGTTTTGTAAGGACCGACCCAATTGTGTGTGTTTTGTGACGTCTGACTTTGATAGGAGACTCCAGCAGACTTACCGATAGAACACGAATGAAACAAACTATTGGTAGAGGCCTTTAGTATCGCATATATATAAGGACATATATAATTTAATATAATGAATATTTTAAATTTTCTTTTCTACTATTGTAGACTAAAAATCACAGACCCAATATTGCGTAGTATGTATGATGATTGATCAAGTCACTTTATGGGTAGTATGATTAGGACGACTTGGAAAGTAGGAATTTGAATGTAGATAATTTTATTCAAACACATTAACTATGCTTTATGCATTCTTATACTTTCATTAGCACATTTATCCATCATATGTAATCGGACTTGGGTAGTTATACGTATAACATTCCTCTTATATGAGGGGTAAGATATATTATGAATGTGAGTGACAATCGATGGGAGGCATTCACTTTTATTTACTTGTACTTTTTCACTTTAAATTTATTAAGTTAATTCTTGCACACTTTAGGGCGCTAACCAAAAATTACAAATATTTTCTCCCCCGAGGTGCTATTGGAGAGGGATAGCAGGACTGTGGAATGATTAGATGTGAGTCTCATATCGCGCATCAGACTTCATATCATTCATTCTGGACTAGATTGTTTCTCTATTTTAGTTGATTATCGACTTCAGATCACTGAGTGTGGACTAGATTTCTTCTCTATTCTAGTTGATTACCTTTGCGATTATTGTATGGGCATAAGCCCAAAGTCTATTTTATTTCTTGCTGGTTTGAGGCACTTATGAGTATGTTGGGATTTATTCATACTACGTGGATGTTGAATTTTATTATTGTCTTGAATATTAATTTAAATTCCATTTTAAACTCAATTGTGTTTTACAAATATATGTTTTGTATGGTTTGGTGTTGAGAATGATATAGATTGTATAGCAAACACCATTTTTAGCATATTGCGTCTGACCAACCTTTACATAAAAAAATGGGGGTTGTAATACTACAAATGTTACCTTTTGTAAAAAAATGTTTACAAGGGAAAAAGGGTCCTTTTATATCGTCAAACCTGCTATTAAATGTGTTTGTACAACTGATTCTAATAGCTGTCATTAGAAATGGCACTCAATCATAAATAGAAGAAATAATGGCACCCAACCAAGAATAAAGAAGAACAAACGCACCCGAAACTACAAATAACCCTTAAAAAAGAATGGTTGTAGGAGTCAATGGTGTTAAATGGCTCCTTTTGACATTTCTTGTGGTGATTTATATTTTAAGTAATTTTATAAATAGTGCTAACGAATTATAATCACCAAATAAAAATTGATGAAACTATAAAATTAAATTTGAAGTTTTTGGTAAATTTTAATTTAACACCCAATCCTTTTAAAAGTTATAATATTAACCTTAAACTTTAAAAACTCTTGCAATTAAACTAACAATTATATTGTTGTTAGGAAATGTAAACCTGATTCAATTTTGTTATGTTTTCATTGTAAGGTGACAAAATTTTAAGCTTATTTCTTAATAAATTATGTTTTAAGTTGATTGTCAAATATTTAATGAAAAGTCTAAATGGTGTGCCTATATATATTCGAGCAACCTTAAATCTATAAATAAACGCATTGACACACATTACAACAAATATAGCTTTTAGCGACGAAATATATTCATCTACACCAAATATAGCTTTTAGCGACGAAATATATTCATCACTTCATTAGTCGTGATAAGGTGGCCGAACTAGATTATTTACGAAGAATATGATTTTGTCACTAGAAGTTTAAATTTAGTGACGAAAATATTCGCCGCCAAAGGTCATTTTGATTATCGCGGAAAACATTCTTAAAATAGTTAAAATCGTCCCTACTGAATAAAAACATGTCACTACTGAATAAAAAATCGTCGCTACAGAATAAAATTTTAGCGTGGTAAAATGACATGTGATTATAATGGATATTTTACCGGTACATTTCGTCGCAAAAAGAACAATGAAAATTTAATATTGTCATAAATAATCAATTTTTAATATAATCTTGTTATAGTTTTTCATTCACTTAACACCAATATTTTAATGAAAGTTTGACAAATTAGTCCTGTTTATATGAGACATTTCCTAAAATATCCTATCACATTATTTTTTTCTCAATAGATCCTACTTGTAGATATAGTGAATATTCACTGCATATTTATAGATTAGATCTATTGGAACCAAAAAAAAATTATGAGACCTCTTGAAGCAAAAATAAATAAATATTAAGACCTATTTAATTAGATATAGTGTAAAGGGGACTATTTTATAAAAAAAAAAGTCATTTTATAATTGAGATACTTTTCAAAGCATGCCAATAATTCCTCCAAAATGAAAGCACTGTCAACAGACAAAGTAATTAAGAGGCGTAATGTAAATCTTGGACGATACGAAAATTTTATGATTCACTAACAAAATCTTAAATGATATGGACATTGACATTTCTTCTTCATTGATCTGCGAAGAAAGGGCATTCACCACCCTCTCTAATTTCAGCGCGTCCTTAAGCTTCAGATCGATCAGGTACATTATATAGCCTGATAATTCAGCATACGCGAACCATAGCGTGTCCTGAAGCTTCAAAGTAACAAGCCTCTGTGATAATAAGGTTGGTTCTGGTGGTTGAGGATACGATACTGGTGGTGGGTGGGGGGGGGTGAGATGGGGATGGTATATGTGTGCATTGGATTTGGTTCTTTGAGAACACTAGTGCAGGTTGGTTGATAATACTATCATCAGAAATATGAGAGAATAGAGTTTCATTTTCTGGATCATCTCTGTTTGTTTTTTCTCTCCCAAGACAAAAGAAGGGTGAGTTGATAATATCACATACTAATAGTCATATATAAAGATGCCATGAGGTTCTCATAGTTGTGTGCCAGGTGTCGGTATGGCTTCTCTCTACACACTTGTTAGTTCCACCCCAAATTCTGCCCAGTTTTCCTAGCTTTCGTCATCTTTTGCTCTTCTTCTTCTCCAATTTCTAATACTTAATACAATGATACGAGATAAAGAGGTGTCTCCTCTTCTAACTACGGCCTTTCATGTCTCCAAAATGTAACGCATTTCTTCCCATTCTTTTACAGTATTTGTATTTTTAGGCCAATTACTATCATCAATAGTCGAGTGTGATCCATCACTACTTACAGCCCCTTTAGTCTATCATTTTGCGCTGCCCTTTCACTCCTCAATTGCTAAAAACCAAACATTGTTCTCTCTTAGACCACCCAAACGGCGGGTCCTCTCTCTCTCTCTCTCTCCATTTAAATTTTTGATTCATACCCTGCAGTCATTCATATATGCTAAAATGCTACAGGAAGGATTGATTGGTCTTGGGTTATGTTGTGTTCCTTAGGGATGATCTCTATTTCAACCTTTCTTCAATAAATTCATTCTTATTTTTGCTAGATTGGTTGAGAGTGCGGTTAGAACCATCGTAATCACTCGAGACTTGAATTCTTTTTTTTTCTAACACATAATCCCATATGTTTATTTGTGACTCCCTGTGTTGGGTTTGAAGTTAAACTCCATGCTTTGTTCATTTTGTAGTCTTTGTTCAATCATGATAATATTGCTCCACCGCACTGGCATAGCTGAATACCTAGCTTTCGAGTTACTCTTTTAAAACTCTCCTTCTCATTCGTTATAATCTTTCACGACTATCCCCAATTTACAGGTTTTTTGATTTTCCTTCAAAGTTCTATGCAGTCTAAAGAATTTGTGTTTGCAGGTACTTGAGTAGGCTAATAATGTCGTGAGGGAATGAACTGTGAAAAACGCACTACATCTCTATGTAAAGATATTTTTTTATTTTTTTTTCAGAATACAACTATTTTTCTAGATGTTTAGTTAAGGAAAACTGATTCTTAAATTTTATTGTTACTGTTTCGTTTCTATATTTTGGTGAGTTTAACTTTAGATGCGTAATCGGAGTTGAGGATACCGAGTCTGTTTAAGGACTATATCTCTGACTTTCCGTATTCGTAATGGGTTTTTTCTATTATTTATCTACTCTTGTTTCAATGTAGCCATATTTGTAGTAGGTTGTACATGCCTCAGTAAAGGATCATATCCAAAATCATCACCAGATATATTTTTTTTGGTCTACGCTCCACTAAGATCACTTTAGATTTTAATAAAAGTGTATTGAATTTTCTATATTATTTTCGTGTTGGAGCCTCTCCAATACTGTTCTCGATATTCATTATTACGTACATTATGTGGAGTATTTATATTTATTAATTTACTTATGTTACTATTTTATAGTTCAACAAGGATCTATCTCAAGTGGATTCTATTTATGGTGATTTAATTTATGGTGTTTGCCCACTGAGACTGATTGTGCAGATTGTGACACTCTTACTAATGAACATGAATCATATATGAACTCTTCACAGAACAACAGTCCAATTGAAGTTACAGAAATCAACCACTATATAACATATACTTATACAACAAGGTTTTGAACTCCTTGAGTTATTGTGTTTCTCCCTTTGAATAATATAATAGCGGCTGTATTCTCTTACATCTAGGCATGTAATCTTTATATATCTATGTATATACATAAAATATTAATCCAGAATAGTTTGGAGTTGCCACGTGGCTAATGCCTTAATTATCAGTATCGCATAATCATGTTTGCAACAACTACAAATTGCTTTGAAAGTAGAATCAAAATGTCTCTAAATCGCCTCGAGAAATGAATAGTCAAAAGCCACCTCAATTATGAGAACTATTCATCTCTCGGTTTGTAAAAACGAAAGAGTCCTTTCTCTCATGTGGTAATTTAGAGACGAATCCGTGGAGCCAGGTCAATTCCTTACTTTAAACTACACTCACATGAACCATCCATTTGTTTAAACATATTCCTTCAGATGTAAACATAAAATGGGGGAAATATAAAAAGTTAGTAAAGTAAGACAAGTGCTCAAGTGGTGTACTTAGCAACTCACCTGCTGGAATTGTGCAGTATAAGGGTCCCTCCATGCACAATTGTCACTCATGTTTTGTAGGTTCCGATTATACTCTTCGAAATATGTGTCCTTTTAAAAAATTTGGCCCCATGTAAGTTTGTTGTGTGTTTTTAATTTCTAGAACTATTGTAAATGGTAGATTTGCATTCAATAATATTTTTTTGCACCCACTATATATGTTTTTATTTTTGTTTTTCTTACCGTGGTTAATCTATTGAATAATTTTTTCGGTGTTAGGTTTATTTTTCTAGTTTTTTTTATCAATTACTCCCGTGTACTAAGTATATCGTTTAGTAGGCCTGTCATCTTTTTTACTACAATAGGTCCCATGAAAAAAGTGTTTTTGTCCAATAGGTCTTTGTAAACATATAGTGAATATTCACTATATGTATAAACAAGTCCTATTGGGAAAAATGTTATGATTGGACCTATTAGGAAATATTTTATGTATATAGAACTTATTTGTCAAGCTCCCTTATTTTTTCGTGTTTCATTATTATTGAATAATTTTCCTTATGTTATGTACCCTCTATTTTTCATAATATATTTCTTCTGATACATAAATTTGTTGTCCTACATCCTTTTAAATTTAAAAGATCGTAATTTTTATTTTTAGCTTTATGTGAAGTTGAATTGAAAAAATAAATCAACTTCCATACTTTTGGAATAAAATGTTTGGCATACATTAACATATAATTTCTTCAAATATTTAGGAAATAATTTAACTATTTTTATATGACTCTATTTTTTCTCATTTCATTCTTCAAATATATTGTGTGACAACATAGTAAAATAATAACAAATCATTTATAAATTGTTGATCACGCATCGCGTGGCTTGCACGCTAATCTATATAGACTATATAAAAACTGTAGACCCAAATCCTATGAGGATGACACAAGGCATCTACATAAATGCAAAATTCTTTGAAGATGACACATGGCATCAACATAATTGTTTTGGAATTTTTTAAGTTGATAAACTGAAGAGACATCTACGGTTGATGAATTGAGAAGCGTTTTGTATTAAATCAAAACTTCAACAGATGCATCCCCTTTCATCCCTTCCTTTAAATCTATAAAACATTCGGACCACTTTAGTAATTCAAACGTTTCCAAACAAAAAATGATTCTTTCCTCCTCCATTAATTTGTTTGGTTTTCGTTATTTTTTATGGTATTATTTAATATATATATATATATACACACATTAAGAGAAATAGGGGAGAGGCAAGGGGGTGAGTTTAAGAACTGAGGGTATATTCATGGTTTTGTTTTGCCATGGATTCGTAGGGAGAGGTGAGGAATGTGTGGGTGTGGGGTTTAAAAGAGAGTAGATATGGGTGAGTGAGGTACAAATGCACACATGAAAAATGAGTACACATGGAGTTGATGTAAGAATGTTTTTATTTGTAACAAAAAAAATACACTGCTTATTTTTTAATGGGATGAGAGAAGAGTTACCATTAAAAGCAATTTATCATTGTATCATGGTTTGTTCTCCAAAACTTTAACCCCTAAGGTGGGATCCGTTGATAACACACATTTTTTTTAAGATTTAGTTTTCAAAATGTTTATTTGATTAGTGAAACGCTTCAAGGTTAAGAAGGTCACATTCCCATGTTTTTTATTTTTTATGTTTCGAGACAGTCAAAGCAAAGTAGCCATTGTACTCAACAACACCCGAAAGAGTCATCATGAAGAGTTTAAGTTAAGTTTTGATTTTAATTGTATCATTATGTTTTTTCATTTCAGATTCGGTCTTATAGATTGTTGACTAGATATGATTTAATAGTACCCCAAGACCCATTTGATTACACTTGTGGCGGATCTGATAATGGTTGGGGACATGAGTAAGTTTTACATCCAACAAATCAATCATTTGCCAGAATTTTCGAACAAGTTATAAATGAGAATTCGGACTTATCATCTTCTTTGGCTATGTAAAATCTCTCGTTACAACTTTTTGACTGCAATTTTCTGTTATATTCGACCACGCATCGCGTGGCCTTTACACTAGTAATATCATAAAATGCTTTACAACAATTAAGTTTTCTTCTCATTTAGAGTGCCACGTGGCACACCACTAAAATTTTTAAAGTGGATGAAACACAAATTTCCTCTCCCATACCAAGCACACAATTAATTATCATAGGTTCTTCCACTCCCATTCCACCCCGCTCTCCCTTTGAATCATCTAATAGTAGCCTTTTTTTTATTTTCCTCTCCCATACATTAACATATAATTTCTCAATTATTTATGAATCGTGTTACTCTTATGGGATCGTGTTTGAAATGAGTTGTGATTGTGTTGTATTATGTCGTAAATACGTATTGGGATGTTGTGTCAAGTCAACATGATTTGACACACCTATGTATAACGCATGTCTATGGATCGAATAGTTCGGCAAAGAATAGTAAACGGATTGTTAAATTATTTGCACGCAGTTTTCACATTATATCTGTTTTCGAACATTCTTGTGTTCTCCTTGAGCCGTTTTGTTTACGATCAAATATAAATAAATAAATATATATATATATATATATAAAATAATGCTCTTGTGCGGACTATTCCGCATTTTTAGAGTGCGGACCGGACATATGTCACCTAACGGTGCGCTTATAAATTATCGCCTAAATTATAGGCATACTCTCTCTCTTTTCTGAGCTCACCATCTGGTGACACATGTTCGGTACGCACTCTTAAAATGCGGACTGGTGATAAGCACCCAAAAGTGCTCATTTTATACCCCGAATAGACCTATTTTAGTTGCTAATTCTCGATAATTTGGGTCATATGCGTGTAAATGTTTAATTTGCAGGCTTGATTGTGTTTGTGGAGTTGAAAAGCTTAATTTAAGATAAATGCGCATCAAAAGGAACTAATTTCCCCAGTCCCATAGCCTAAATCGAGCCCAAACCTTCCCCGAAGCCCGTGTGTGTTTAGTTTCTGGATTTTTAATTTTTTAGATTTTTATTTTTTGTCATTTTATTTTTAATTTTTATTTTTAGAATTTATTTATAATTGCTTGGTTTTATTTTCAATTTTTTTGTTTCTTTTTTATTAATGTGATTTTTTTTATTTGTTTTTAGTTTTTAGTTATCTTTATTTTTTATTAGGATTAGTTTTTTTGGGATTTCATTTATTTTTAGTTTTATTATATTTTACGTTCTAGGATTTTAGTTTTAGTTTAATAGAATTTTATTTTTATTTCTTTCTAGTCCTATTTTTTTATTTGTCTTTATTTTATTTTTAGATAAGGATTTCAATTTTAGATTTTTAATTTTATAAATTTTATTTTTTTAGTTAGTTAATATTTTTTTTAGGTGTCCAAATTAAACACACACACACAAACTTTCCTACACACTATTTAACAACCAACTCATCCAAACCCACACACACCATACCCCATACACCCTCACAACCTCTATATATCCCCATTTCATCTTCCCCACTCAACCAACACCCACCATCTCTCACTCTCTCTCCTCTATCCAAACTCTATTAACACACACCACACCTTATACCTCCCATTCAACAACCATTAAACCACCACATCCAATAAAACCGAATTACACTCAACCACCTTACCAACTCACCCAACACCTCCGGTCAGCCCTTGCTCCGTCCGCCTAGCTCTAGACACCCACGACCACCTAGCTTGATCCCAAAACTCCAAACCTGGCCCGGACCTTACTCTGGCGAGCAGACCCAGCAACCCCGTCACCGTTGGAATGCCCCATACCCATACCTGTCACCGACGACCCATCATCGGCCAGCCTTAACCCAACCGAACTCGCCCACGAACCTACCTGGCAACAAACCCCCATATCCATACCCGGCAACCCCATGCTCAAATCCGACCATAGACCCATTTCCCGTGTTAACCCATTTGACCCACTTCTCCAAACCATTCTTACCTACGAATTCTTCATCTTCCAAATAAAAAGCAAAAATCAATGCCACATTTAACCCACATGTCTTTTATGCCTATTAACACTTTTTTCCAAAACTACCCCCAACACATTTTACCTAACTTATCCATCTAAACCAATCTGATTTTAATCCCAATTCCCCCACTTCTCACATGCCCTCTAACCTCTCAAACCACATGCACACCTTTGCCATGCTCATGTGCTCTCATCCTCACTCAATTTTACCAATACCCAATTTACCCCTAGCCTCCATGTGCACCATATAAATTAAATACTTGGGCCATTTCCAAGAAGGATCTCAAATTTAGTTTTTAAGCTTTTGTGTGATAAAATTCTCTCCACCCCTCTATGTTGAGTATTTGAATTTTTTGCAAATATCTCAATATAGAGGTGTGTAGCGAAATTTATCTCTAGGATGCATTCCACCCCACCCTTCTATAATGAATTTTTGCATTTTTAGTAAATATTTCAAAATAGATTGATGTAGTTGAATTCATTCCTCATGGGAGGTAAATTCTAATCCATTCCTTTATGTTGATATTTTTCATTTTTAGTAATTATCTGAATATAAAGTAATGATCTAGAATTTATTTCTTTGGATGAGTTCTAATGTACAATTTTATAATGTTAGGATTTGCATTTTTAGCAAATCTCTTTTATTATTTAATTGTCCATTATGAATTCATCCATTATCTTTTTTTTGTAGTTTTTATTTTAGATTGAATAAATACATTGGTGAGGGATTGTTATTGAGAGAATTTTGATTGTAATTGAGAGAGCGTTGATGTAATTGAAGATTCCATTCCAATTCAAGGCTTAAATGGGTTTGATTGCTTTCATTTGTTTATCTTATATTTTGGATGATGATTATTGAGGGCTAATATCCCATTCATGGGATGTATTTTGAAGCGCTTATGAGTCCAATTTAGTTAGTTTACTTTTTAGCACAATTTTATTTATCTCACTTTTCTTAAATTATCTTTTACTTCTTAATTAGTAGTTATAAAAATTAGTATATAGTTAGTTAATTAATCATCCCTTGAAAAATCCATAGAGAATATAAAAAGCAAAAATAGAAAAATATAATAAAATGCAATGATTTCACACTTTTGTCTTCTCATATTTTGTGTTTCACCCTTAGATTTGGATTGACTCCCTTTCTGAACCTCTACACTAGTTTTGTTATATTTTTGTAGGTTCAAGGGAATTTTGATGGAAAAGGAATTGCACAACAATGACAAAATACATTAGAAATATAATTTTTTATCTATCAAATGGCGTCGTTGCCGGAGAGCATGAAGCACTTGCCATTGTCTATCAAACGGCGTCGTTGCCACTCTTTGCAGCGTGAAGCACTTGCCATTGTCTATCAAATGGTGTCGTTACCAATCTTTGGAGCTTGACTCACTCGCGACAATTTCTATTGTGATTCATTTGTATTCCGTTTATTTTTATTTTTTTCGTACCATTTTTTTTTCCAGAAGGCTTGTATTAGGATTTTTATTCTTGGCTTGTATGGCGTTGCATAGAGACACCTTATTATTTCGCATTTAAAATTGTAATAATCGAAGAAAGCTTGATAGGAAAATCGGAGAAGGTAGAGAGAGGGCGTTCAGAGCGGAGGAAAATAAGCCTCTCTACCTTTGGTCGGTAGGATTCCGGGGTGATTGAGATAGGCGTGATCTCCCCCCGGTTGACTCATATTTTTTGGAACCCCACGACGTAAAAACCGTGGGAGGTACATTTCTAAACCCTCGCGCATCTCCTATTAGCGAGTCAAGTATTGTGTGTACTTGTGTGATTTTCTTCTCGCATTTACTTTTTTAATGGTGTGATGAATTAATTTACTAATACCTACACCCCGTCACTCACGAGAAGGGATTTCATCAACCTACTCACTCGCTTACCATTTGTGGGCTACCTTAGCTTTCATTAAATTTAATATCAATCAATTAGGTAGCCCAATAGGAGAATATTTTTGTAAAGGCGATTACCAAGATAATTTCGTGATTTTTTATCGCCCATGGACTTAATTAAAATTTGACTACCCTTTCACTAATTTTAAGATAAAAATTGGCTATGTGTTAGTTAGGTTTTATCCTTGACTTATGTGTCTCCCATTCATTTTTCGGCAGTCGGGTTTTAGTCAATTTGTTCAAAATTTAAGAGTCCAAATATTTTTCCCACTCTTTTCTTCTAAGAAAAAATCCAAAAATATTTTTTTCCCACTATATTCTTCCAAAAAATCCAAAAACATTTTCTTCCTTTATTTTTTTTAGAAAAATCCAAAAATATTTTTTTCCTACTATTTTCTTCCAAAAACATTTTCTTCCTTTATTTTTTTCAAAAAAATCCAAATATATATATATATATATATATATATATATATATATATATATATATGTGTGTGTGTGTGTGTGTGTGTGTGTGTGTGTGTGTGTGTGTGTTTTCCTTCTTTTTCTCCTTCAAAATCCAAAAATATCTTCTTCCTTTATTTTTATAAAAATTGAAAAACATTTTCCTCCGTTCATTCTCTAAAAATCCCAAAAATATTCCCTTTCTTTTTCAAATTATTCAAAAACCACAAGAAAGAGAAAATCTTGAAAATAAAAAATAAGATCGTGATCGGTGTTTCTTCACCCCTCACCTTTGTCAATTTATCCAACAAGACTGACGCTTCAGTTTTGTTTGGGGGTGATTCTCATTAACCAAATTTTCTGCCGCCTCGCGCTTTCATAGATCTTATCTTTAGGGTGTGAATGATTCGTTCTGGCTGAAGACATTAAACTTAGCGCTACCGGGAGGCAGCTCGTCGTGTTTTGTATGAGTCTCATCCTGTTTGGGGGTAGTATTTCACACCACCCAATGCTTTACATGTTTTTAGACTTATACACATTTTTTTTATCTTATCACTCATTCAAGTTTATTCTTGGATTCATCTGTCCACTTCATTACCGGTTGATTCTGGTAATCTCTTTCCTCCCTCCTTCTCTGAATTTTGAAAATCATTTTACTTAACATCGAGGACGATGTTCCTTTTGTTTGGGGGTGGGGAATTTTATCAAAATCGTGCCTCTTTTGAAAAAAATTGATTTTTAAAATTTCGTTCAGTTTCTTTCATCTCAATTATTGATGTGAATTTTCAATCATCCATCTTTCAAAGTCTAGGAATCAAACTAGATGATTTATTTTTTCTAAATAGCCTATGTAATACGTATCAAGGAATTTTGCACTATGAATTTCTAAACTCAACAAAATTTGTGCACTTATCACGTCACTACAGTTTAGAGTTGAAGAGTACTATAATTCTGAAGAGAACCTTTAGGATCACTAGTAGATACTTTAGCTTGTGAGATTTGTGCCTTTCACCTTTCAAAGAGTTTTACGCAATCTCCGAGTCACAAGCTGATTCAACTTCCTTTGTGTCCGCACTTAAATCGTTGTATAATCTGATTATTTTTCATTAAAATTTTTGGTTTGATCACTGAGAACGACATCACTTTCGAGTTGTAACAAATACGTGTCATGAGTTTGTCCCTATCACCAGACTTTCAACCATACACCAACCAAATTCCATTTATCATTCATCCATACTAGGGGTGGACAAAAAAAAGACCGACCCGAATGGACCGATTCGACCGAACCGGGCCGAACCGAAAATTAAGGCTATTTTGAAACCGGTCTGAAAATCGGTTCACATAACCTAAAAACCGATTAAACCGGCCCGGTCCGCGGTCCACTATATTAAAAGACCGATTTGGACCGAACCGGACCGGACCGATTCTAATATATATATAATAAAAATAATGTTATTGTGTTTCTTATGTATAGTATTTGAATTAATGTATATAACTTATGAATTTAATCTGGAACATTTTATATATGTATAAACATTTTTTTTATTTGGGTTAAAAAAAACCATGTAAATATCACATGGAGTTTCGAGTATTATTTTTTTGTATATATATTTGTGAGAAAAATAGATAAAAAAATTCATAAAATGTACTTATATATAAAATAGGGTCAGGAGCGAATTTTACCCCGGGCCGGACCGAAAAAAGCCTGGACCGAATTAGTAGGTTAACCGAATTAATCGGTCCGGTCTCGGTCCAAAAAAATTGAGGACCGAATATTCGGTCCTATCCAAAAAATAGGCAAAACCCGGACCGGACCAGACCGTGCCCACCCCTAATCCATACACCTTCCATTTTCCATATCATCACCATATACCAAACCACCCATTTCCATATCCACTTCCATTTTCCACCCACCATGTTGAAAAAGCGAAGAGTGTTGAAAGTAAAAGGAGAAGATCCGTCAAAGAGAGTGTTTGCATTTTTAGCAAATATCTCTCCCAAAGCCGATTCAGATGGAGCAAAATTAAATACAAGTCTATGTTGGGGTTATTTGTATTTTTAGAAGATTTATCTCAGACATTGATGCGTGTTTGGAAAATGAAAAAAAAAAAGAAAAAAAAAGTAAGTAAAAGGAGAAGATCCGTTAAAGAGAGCGTTTGCATTTTTAGTGAATATCTCTCAAGTCTATTCAGATGGAGAAAAATTAAATACAAATCTATGTTGGTGTTATTTTTATTTTTAGCAGATTTATCTCATACATTTTTGCGTATTTCGAAAAGAAGAAAAAGAGAAAGTTGTAGTCAAGAAATAAAGACATTTTTCATCTATGTGTGATACACTCTTCTCAAATATCCACCATCCATCCATCATATCATCATCCCATCCTATCCTACCTCACCTCATCCCACATGTCCCATTTCATTTCCTCCTCACCCATAAACACCATTATTTCCCCTAAGTGTTCGGGCAAATGATATTCAATGTGGTGAATAACTCAATGCTCTCACTATAGTGATTAACATTCTTTCATGAGATTACTTTTCTTTCTAAATGTACGTTCTTTCTCATATGTGTGTGAGACGTTTGAACTTGCTTACATTTACTCACCTCCTCACACACAAGAGCGATACACTAACCCATATCTCGAGAGTTCGTTTGAGAGAGATATATCGCATGAGATTTTGAAGTTGAAGCGTTTATTCCAAAAAGGCAATCTAGGAATTAATCTTATGATGCTCGACCCGTTTTTACTGATTCACACACACGCGTTGAGTTCTAGGAAGGATGTGGTTGTGTATTTACTTATCTAAACCTTTTATTCACTTTTAGCTTGTATTTTTGAAATTATTTCTCTCATGATGGATTGTGATATCATTCTATGTCTAATAAGAGATTGACTTCCTTTCAATGAATCATTTTAAATAAAGAATGTTGTGGGTATATTCCCTGCAAACCCTCACAAGACAGAACACATTTTGTAGGGCAACCTATAGGCTTAAAGGCTTGTTTCACATACAAAGTGCAATCGCAAATGCCCGCTAAAGTGGTACACTTTTTGTTTATTATCTTACTCTATATTTTGCTCGAGGACTAGCAGCGATTTATTTGGGGTGGTGTGATAAGCACCCAAAAGTGTACATTTTATACCCCGAATAGACCTATTTTAGTTGTTGATTCTCGATAATTTGGGTCTTATGCGCGTAAATGTTTAATTATCAAGCTTGGTTGCATTTGCGGAGTTCAAAAGCTTAATTTAAGGTAAATGCACACGAAAGGAGCTAATTTCCCTTGTCCCATAGCCTAAACCGAGCCCAAACCTTCCCCGAAGCCCGTGTGTGTTTAGTTTCTGCCTTTTTAATTTTTTAGATTTTTATTTTGTGTCGTTTTATTTTTAGATTTTATTTAGAATTTCTAGGTTTTGTTTTCAATTTTTCTGTTTCTTTTTTATTAGTGTGATTTTATTTTTTTTATTTTTATTAGTTTTTAGTTTTTAGTATCTTTATTTTTTATAAGGATTAGTTTTTCTAGGATTTCATTTTTTTTAGTTTTATTATATTTTACTTTTTAGGATTTTAGTTTTAGTTTAATAGATTTTTATTTATATTTATTTTTAGTCCTATTTTTTATTTGTGTCTTTATTTTATTTTTAGATTAGGATCTTAGCTTTATATTTTTAATTTCATTAATTTTATTTTTTTAGTTAGTTAGTGTTATTTTTAGGTGTCCAAATTAAACACACACACACAAGCTTACCTACACAATATTCCACAACCAACTCATCCTAGCCGACGCACACACCATAACCCATACACCCTCACACACTCTATCCATCCCCACTTCATCTTCCCCACTCAACCAACAACTACCATCTCTCACTCTCTCTCATCTCTCCAAACTCCATGAACACACACCACAACTTATACCTCCCATTCAACAACCATTAAATCACCACATCCAACAAAAACTAAATCACACTCAACCACCTTACCCACTCACCCAACACGTCAAGCCAGCCCTTGCTCCAGTGATCTGACCAAACCGATGTCACACCTCCCTCTAGACACCCACGACCACCTAGATCAGTCCTAAAACACTGAACCTTGCTCGGACCTTACTCCGACGATCTGACACAGCAACTCCGTCGTCGTCGGAACCCCCCATACCCATCGTCAGCGAGCCTTAACCCAACCGAACTCGCCCACGAACCTACCTGGCAATAAACCCCCATATCGATACCCGATAAACCCATGCCCAAGTCCGACCATATACCTATTTCCTATGTTAACCCATTTGACCCACTTCTCCAAACCATTTTTACCTACGAATTCTTCACCTGCCAAATACAAAGTCAAAAATCAATTCTCACATTTAACCCACATGTCTTTTATGTCTCTTAACCCCCTTTTCCAAAACTACCCCAACACCTTTTTTACCCAACTTACCCCTCTAAACCAATCTGATTTTAATCCCAATTCCCCCACTTCTCACATGTCCACACACATCTCAAACCACATGCACACCTTTTCCATGATCATGTGCTATCATCCTCACTCAATTTTACCAATACCCAATTTACCCATAGCCTCCATGTGCACCATATAAATTGAAGACTTGGGCCATTTTGAAGAATAATATCAAATTTAGTTTTTAAGCTTTTGTGTGATAAAATTCTCTCCACCCCTCTATGTTTAGTATTTACATTTTTAGAAAATATCTCAATATAGAGGTGTGTAGTGAAATTTATCTCTAGGATGCATTCCACCCCACCCTTCTATAATGAATTTTTGCATT
This sequence comes from Sambucus nigra, assembly GCA_949130495.1. Taxonomy (NCBI): domain Eukaryota; kingdom Viridiplantae; phylum Streptophyta; class Magnoliopsida; order Dipsacales; family Adoxaceae; genus Sambucus; species Sambucus nigra. Next base: position 558,195,619 of record OX422215.1, on the reverse strand, counting down.
TTTAGCAATTATTTCAAAATAGATTGATGTAGTTGAATTCATTCCTTATGGGAGGTAAATTCTAATCCATTACTTTATGTTGATATTTTGCATTTTTAGCAATTATCTCAATATAAAGTAATGATCTAGAATTTATTTCTTTGGATGAGTTCTAATGTACTATTTTATAATGATAGGATTAGCATTTTTAGCAAATATCTTTTTTTATTTAATTGTCCATTATGAATTCATCCATTATCTTTTTTTTGTAGTTTTTATTTTAGATTCAATAAATACATTGGTGAGGGATTGTTATTGAGAGATTTTTTATTGTAATTGAAAGAATGTTGATGTAATTGAAGATTCCATTCCAATTCAAGGCTTAAATGGGTTTGATCTATTCCTCTTTAATTTCTCTTGATTAGTCCTCACATGTTTTCATTTGTTTATCTTGTATTTTTGGATGATGATTATTGAGGGATAATCTCCCATCCATGGGATGCATTTTGAAGTCTTCATGAGTCCAATTTAGTTAGTTTACTTTTTAGCACAATTTTATTTATCTCACTTTTCTTAAATTAGCTTTTACTTCTTAATTAGTAGTTATAAAAATTAGTATATAGTTAGTTAATTAATAATTCTTTGAAAAATCCATAAAAAATATAAAAATCAAAAATAGAAAAATATAATAAAATGCAAATGATTTCACACTTTGGTCTTCTCGAATTTTGTGTTTCACCCTTAGATTTGGATTGACTCCCTTACTTATCCTTTACACTAGTTTTGTTATATTTTTGTAGGTTCAAGGGAATTTTGATGGAAAAGGAATTGCACAACAACGACAAAATACATTAGAAATGCCATTTTTTATCTATCATCTGGTCTGCACAAGAGCAGAACTATATATATATATATATATATATATATATATATATATATATATATATAATTTTGCTTGGTTTTTTGAAAATGTGCACATTTGAACGGTATAGATCGAAGCCACCTACTTACATATTTTTAGAAAATGGATTGTTAAGATTAAAAGAATCATCCTTTCCTTTTTTGTCCTTCTATTATTTGATTTCTCCCCCTTTTACCTCAATCACTTTCATTTCCCCCTTTTGTTCAAAATTCAAACACAAGGATAAAGTAGTAAATTTCAAACTTCCATCATCCTTTAGGTCCCAAGTTCCCAAAACTACACCCGATTTTCTCTCGGATCGATTACTCAACTCCATCTCTTCTCTATCTCTCATATCCACAAGTAACTCCCTCTCTTCTCTCTCTCTCTCTCTCTCTCTCTCTCTCTCTCTCTCTCTCTCTTCATGATCGCTACCTATTGTTCTTAATCATTTAGGGCTTTTCCCCATTTTTGGTTCTTTGTTTCCCATTTTTAGTTTCATATGGACATGATTTGAGTTGTACTTTTATAGGTGTTAATTTTTGGTCCTTTGTTGCATTTAAAGATATATATAAATCGAAGATTTGTTTCATTTGGGTTCTTTGTTGGTAGAACCGACCCATTTTATGTGTGAGTTATGAATTCAAATTTAAAATTTGTGATTTCTTCTGATTATATTTTTTATTACTACCAATTACTACCATAACTTCTCCACCTACATCCTCACCGGTTCACTACCTCCGTCCTTTCAACCCACCCTCTCACTCTTAATCCACTACTTTGGTTTTTTATTTTACAATAATTTTGTCTAATTTATATATATCTCTTATTTTGCTAACATGATTTGTGTGTTCACAGATTTGTGTTGGACCTTCTTGGTTGATTGTATGGTGGATTTCTCGATTCAAGAATGGTGGGTTCTAACTTTTATGTTAATAATCTTACATCTTAGTTTTGGTGTATTTCTTCATTTGACACTCTCTTTCTTCCCCTTTTAATCTTTTTCTTTTATTTATTCTTTCTGTAGATAATTCTGCATGGTATATGTTTGGATAAATGTCTGTATGAAAGTTTTAACTTTATTTTTTGAATTTGTTGGTTTGGAGGCTATTGCAGCACAGAAATGACCACGTTTTTTTTATTGAATTTGTTTCTAAACCCAAAATTTAATTATATTTAGTGTGGGTGAATTCATTAAATTTTTCCCAGTTCAAAGGAAGGTTTTTCGCAGGCCAATGATTTCGGCGTTCTTGCCCAAAACCTCCGCCCAGTGCCGCCATAAGATGGAAAGTCACTGAATTTATTTACCCTTGCAATGGATCAAGATCGTGTTCCGTTGTGGCTATAATAACCAAATTGTGATGAGTTTGGGTTTGGTAATTAATTCCCTTTCCATAGTATCCATGCTATCTAAAAAGAACCAAGAGGAGAAAAAATGGTCTGGGTAAATAAATTCAGTGCCTTTTGAGTTTAAAGTAAACACTGGAAAATCTACCCCAAATGTTACTCATACCCAATGAAGTTATTGCATCCATCATGTTTGAGAAAATTCCCAAAAGGTATTAGATTATTTCTCCCTGTAGAAAATTTATGCAATCTTTCGTCTGTGTGGATTTTTTATTATAGTATACTGGACATAGTAGTCCAAGTGGTTTTTATTGCTACATGTTTCCTCATCTGTGAATAGTGTTTAATTTCTCTATTTCTTGGAGTTTTCTATACTTCTTGAAGGTCTGAGAATTCATAATTTTAGTATTTAGAATTTTGAGCTTTATTTATGCAATATGGTTAAATGTTTTACAAATAATTGTTTTTTCCACTTTTGAAGTTTTCAAGTTATTAATCCATGGTTATGGAATTAAAGACTTGAGAAATGATTTGGAAAATTGGATCATTTTTATAATACCCATGTAATAATTTTTCATCCATGTGTGTGATTTTTGTTCAACGAAAATATATGGCCCAAATGTTCTTTACACCGAAGAGAGTTTATCATACATGCTCCTTATTTCTTCATGGCAAAATGGCATATCTTAGAAAAATAAACTTAACATGTTGTGTTTATGTCCATGTACTTTTTAATAATTGTATTATGATCATTCTTATAATAGTCAAACTCCATTATTATGATTGTGGGTATAAAATGGCATATCTTCCTTTTTCATAGATACATTGTTGTTTGTAAGCCATTGCGAGAATATTCTTCTACTAGCACCACATATCCCATTCTCACATCAAGATAAGGAGTGTAACGCCTTCAACCTCCTATACATGATTAAATAATGACATGTTTATTAGATTTCAAGCAATTGGTGATGTGTTTCGGATCCATTTCATAGGTACTACGCGACTTTTATTACTTCGTGCACCACCCAATTGGTGAATTGGTGTGTAAGTTGGCATGAATTTAGTTAGTATTGCGCTACTTTTTCCATTGTAAATTTGGAATATTATATTATTTATGGCGTAGAGTGCATATATGATTATTAATTTTGAGACATTGATAGTGTGCAACTCTTTTTTCTCAAGTTGTGGTTTGGATTTATTTATTTTGGTGTTTAATATGTGTGTTGCTTTTACTATTTTTTAATTTATTTGTTCTGTTGCATCTGTAGAATTTAAAATAATCTTTTGGGAGTTTTTGCAGGCTTCTAATGTTTTGGGGTGACACTAAAATGCAGGGTTAATGATTTTTTGAATATTGGAGTTCATGTTTTTGGTTTTTTGATTAACATATGGTGAGTTTTTTGTGGTTACCCAACATATAGTTGTGTATTTGTCCATTAGATTAGAATAGATTTGTTGAAGATATGTCTAAAATTTACACCCAACTATCTGAAAATTGCGTTACTAAAGCCGTTTATTGAAAATACACTATTTAAGTAACTCCGAGTTGTTTTTTGAAGAAACTTTTTTCTTAAATCAAAAAGCTTGAACACAAGATGTGTTTAACAAAACAGTATGTACGAGATCTATTCAAAATTTATGCAACAAGTTTAAAAAAAAATTTAAACAAGTTTTTAAACTCAGCACAACCAAGAATGATGTGAGAAAATGTAGAAAGACTCTATTCACAATTTTTTACGTGGTAAAACCTCACCAATTGAGGAAACGTCCACGACTCCCTCTACGGAGTAAAAAAAAAAATCCACTAAAACAAATTTATGAGTTACAAGCTATTTAACTAACATGCAAACAATCCAGACCTATATAAGTTTAGGAATGTACCCTCTGGCATCCTTATAACTTTTCTGCAGTTCTGATTGTAGATGTAGTTCTCTCAGTTTGTCAACTCCTTATTTGTTCTAGCACTTTACGTCGACTTATGTTCACAAGATCTTATTACCAACACTTTATGTGTTGTAGGGTGAAAGTGTTTGTGGAGGTGCTCTCTAACACATGCATGCACACATGCACACTTATTAAGTACAAACAGTCCTAACAAATTACAATTACACTATATGCTGTGATATTTTCTTTCCTTTCTTTCTTACAAAACTTGGAACCTTTTTGACCTTTTAATCTATCCCAGAATCCACGGATATCTTGCTTCAAAATCAGTCAAGATCTTAATCAATCTCAGTTTTGAAAAGATTCTCGAGATTGAAAACCTCCAAGTGATATTCCAACTAGGTCAAGGTTCAGTTTTACAAGAACAAGCAACAAAAAACATTTATTGTTGATCTTAAAGTAAGAAAACGTTTTAAGTAAAAAGAAATCAAAAATATATTTCTCAAGATGAGAAATAAAACGAAACTAAGTGTAATGTAACATGAAAAACTCTAGATCTGAGATTTCTATGGAAACAGAAACCAGATCTGAGCAGAAGTCTAAGTTGGAAACAAAATCTCAAGAACACAAGGTTACAGCAACCAAAATAACTCAACTTAAACTCTCAAACACTCGAGAAAACACTCAGGATGGTGTTTCTGGGTATAGTGTTTGGGTTAGGGTTTGAAGAGGATTTGGACGAAGTTAGGGTTTCTAACTTTTTCTCTCTCTGGTTTCTCTCTCTGGTTTCTCTCTCTTCTCTCTCTACTCTCTCTAAACTCAGAAGAATGCAAAAATGGCAAAAGTCTTCGAAGTCTGAGGGAAGGCCTCTTTTTATAGTGGGAGGAGAAGGTTCGAGATAACTGATCAAAACCAAAGGTCAGGATTAAGTCAATTCAAATTGACTTCAATCTAAGGGCTCATATATGGAGGTGATTAAACATGCGTTGATTGGTTTAAAAAATTACACAAGGATTCACCAAGGTGACATGCAGGCCATTGATAAGAAGTGATCCAAGGGCTGATAACACACGCGAGTTATGTCTCTGTAAAGAAGCAAACTTGCAGCCAATCAGAGGGCAACAGGTGTTGGCTAATGAAAGGAGGTAAAACGCGCGTCAAAACTAATTACATAGTAAACCCTGAAGTCTCTGCCGCTTTTGGATTCTACCCAGAGTAACATTAGGCCATAAATCACAATAATGAATATTTACAGAATGACCCCAAAAACTTTTAAATCAAGTTTTAATTATTAAAAAAATTATTTTTAAAATGTTTAAAAAATCCCAAAAAATTATTAAAAATCAAACTTAGGGATTTAAACACACTCAACACATTTTCACACATAATAAAGAAATATGACATGTATGCAATGAATTCTCAGTGTGTGAGTGTTGGCAATAGTCACTTGATCATTACAAGATGGAGAGATGAAGAGGCAAACCATTCTCTGAGGCTCTTTGGTTTCTAGGTTGGACTCAATTTTGTCACAATTTCCAAACTAGATGATCACTTATACAATATAGACTCAAGTGAGTCAAAGGTATAAGGGCTTCACTATCTAACTTTAATTTATGTTTAAGGTTCTTAGCATGTGCAAAGACACATGACATGCAGGTTGATAAACAGAGCACCACGAATTTGGTTAGTATATTGGTTGTGTATTCCTTATTTGTGTATTCCTCATTTGTGTTATTAAGTATGTTGGTTGCTATTGTGTTTTATGGGACAATATCTATTATATATGATAACTGATTTAATAGATATCTGTTACAAATCATTGATAACAGTTATCATTTGTGTTATTCAGTTATCATGCTTTAACATGCATTGTTGTAACAGATAACAATTATCATTTGTGTTATTCACTGTTAAATATGATAATTGATTTAACAAATATCTGTTACATATCATTTTAAAAAGATAACAATTATCATTTGTGTTATTCACTATTGAATGAGGAACATACGTCTATTGTTGTTGCTGTTGGTGGAACATAGTTAACGTATACAAATCAGTATTTTGGTTGCTATTGTGTTATTCAGTATGTTGGTTGTTGTTTTGTTTGGTGGAATAATAAATGTTATCATGTTAGTCAGTATGTTGCTAACTGTAGTTTTTTTTAACCGAACACATGTGATGTGCTATCCACATAATCGAATACACGTTCTTTGTTCTTTAATCTTTTCACTTGGTTTGTTTTCATGAGGAGTTGCACATGTGATTGAATTGCATTTTAATCATTCCCATTGCTCCATTTTGTGTTTAGTTATTGAGTGTACTACATAGAGTACAAGTCATTGCATGTACTACATACATAATTACTTGGATGACTAAGGAAAATGATGCATACTTTACGGGACTATTTCCAGACATCAAGTCTAAATCGTTAATAGAATATGGTGCCTTTTCTTCCCAACGTATAGGCATGTTCACCAAATATGCTGAATAACTTCATTGATGTTTGGGTAAAATCTAGGTGAAATTCTTCTCTTGCTAGACATTTGAGAGATTTAAGTCGACCCTTTTAAATATTATCGCAGGCCAACGATCAGTAAACTTGATTTGATTATAAAACATGACAACTTCTCTTTATATAACCGGTGTTGATAAAAAGGATTAATAGAAATACGAGATAAAGATAATTGATATGTCATTTAAATTTTACACATCTTCAATCATAGTTTTTTATATGCTCAATAATTGATATATTTATATGATTGAATGCAAAACTGAATTGCCTATCTTCATTCTTATAAGGTGAATGACAGTACCATACAACACCTGATCGTTGTTAATGTATCCGTTATTAATGTTTATATACTTCCTTTCAATTGTATTCTGAAATGCCCAACATGTATCCATTGTTAATGTTTATATACTTCCTTATAATTGTATTTGATATAAAAGATACTATGTTAGTTTTCTTATTTTCGGTTTATTTACGAAGTCGTATGCATTTGTGTTTGGGGTGCGCTATGTTTTTTGTTTTAGATATGAAGTGAATAAAGACAAATAACTCCATGTTAAGCCAACCTTCCTCGGGGCTAAAATCAGGTGCTGTGAAGGCAGACCGAATTTTTTTTTTCTTGAGATCACAGAGCTGGGTTGGTGTTCATGCGCTTTGGGTAATTTTCACCTCTGTGATCTTTATTTCATCTACATGATCTATTCAAAAAAAGTTGGCTTAGCAGTTATTTCCAACTCTTAGCTTTTGATTCTGTTATAAACGAACATGTTGGAGAAGAAAAATGATAGTTCTCTGTTATTTTGTTTTTAAATTTCTATCTTGATCAGACAAGTAGTTCTATGTCATAAATCGGAATTTGTTCCATTTGTTTTGAAAAACGTTGTCATTAGTTTGGCAATGATGTTTTTTTTTTTCTTTTGGCAATGTGTAAGTGAAAAAGGCAACATAGGTCCTTCTACTATAAGAGCAGGCCAAGACTAAAATTATGGTTGCTACATAGGGGCTGCTACTATCAGGAGTAGATCAATAAAGATAATACCTTAAATTAATGGTTTCCTTAGATCAATATAGTATACATTAAAACTCCAAAACTATAAATGATACACCCTTAAATATAGTATACATTAAAACTCCAAAATATAGTATACATTAATTTCGGCCTTAGATGTACCCCATTATACATTAATTTCGGCCTTAGATGTACCCCATTATTTATAGACTTTTAAGGGTGTATCATTTATAGTTTTGGAGTTTTAATGTATACTATATTTAGTATTGGATTCTCTTTGATTATCTACTTTCATTATGTTGAACTATTTCATATTTATAGCACACTAACCTATAGTTCTTTTTAACTTAATCACTATAGTTTTGGAGCTTTAATGTATACTATGTTTAACTTTGTTTACTTTCATGCTCACACTTAGAGTTATGCCCAAGTTTTATGCAGATTATGTCTATACGAACATATATAGAAGATAAACGAGCATTCGATCATATGAACATTTATACAAGCAGATATAGCAGATGTATCACTCTCTGGGTGGCGTGTATATGAGCATTCTCGATCTCTGGGTGGCGTGTAGTTTATCAAAACTTAGTTGCAAATAGCAGATATATGAGAAGATATACAAGACATAGTTGTAAATAGCAGATATACTACCTAGAATCATTCTTATCGTTGAAGTAATGCCCGCACTCTCATTAGTATCCCTCTACCCCAATGCGCCACAGTATAAAAAGGGATTGTTTGAATGGCAAGGTGAGGAGAATGATTTTTTACCTCTGTGTTTGTTTTAAAGCTAGTTTAGTGAGCCCCCAAGTGCTTCTCATAAGAAAGTCAGACGAGTCGCCGGGGAGAAGGATAAGGAATTATGTTACCATGAACATGTACTATGTTTGGGTGCAAGAGAAGGGTTAAAACTTTCCTATTCATTTGGGTGCAAGAGAAGGATTAAATTAGTTTGGAAATTTTATATATACAATCTCTCAAGATAAGACACTCTCTTATATTAGGTTGTCTTTAATAGTAATGCAATATTTTGCGATCGTATTTTAGAAAATGATTACGTAAATTGTAAATATATTGACATTGTTTTCTCCTTTTTCACGATTAGGTGATATTATATTGGTAAAGAGGTCAATGCCGAGGAGTATCTTCGGAAGCAAGGTATGCAGCGTCTAACATTTAAAGTCGGATTCAGATGGGATCCAAATTATGTAGTGTTGTGAAGAGCAATGAGGCTGCACTTGGATTGTTTGAACTGTACAAAGATAAAGGTTACATCCTCACCGAGCATGAGGGAAGATTTTATGTTATACTAAAAGAGACCTCACTCTATCATGTGAATTATCTCTACTGGCTTGAGAGGAATGAGGTTATACAGTCAAGAGGTGATATAATTGTTCATATAATTGTGCATCCAAGTGGTAATTATAGATACAAAAGTTTTTTTTTAGTTTGGTTAGGTTGTGTTTGGATAGGAGTATTCTAATGCATATAATTTTTTTGCAGATTTCAGCATAAACCTCAGGTGTGAAGTATGGACTCACTCTCTATCCCTAGGTATATATTTTTGAATCCATACACTACAGTTGTAAATTGATGATGCATACTTGCATTTTTTTTAATGTTAAAGTATATATGTAGTTAGGGATATTATTCTACAAACGAACACGTATTGAACAAACTAAAAAAGTCAGTTCAAATAATGGTATCTAAATAATGGACACGTAAAAAGAATTATTGAATAGTTATGCGAGAGTATTCATGGGGTATCAGTATCCTCCACATTGCCTTCATAGTGGTATCAGTGCGTCTTAGCCCAAAACATATTCATACATTAATTGGAAGCCTTTAATATGCAGCTATCCATTTCTACAACCTTATTCGAGTGTATAAATCTTTTGTGATCATAGCCTCCTTGATTAATTATGTTTATTATTTGTCAAATCGTACAGAAAACTGAGAGGGAGAGAGTGATAATGACGAGCGGTGGGAAGAAGGATGTGAATACATCAGTAGTAGCACCTAATCCAGAAGCAGATGAGTGCAAAAGACATAAAAGAATTGCAATTTATAAAAACATGCTCTTTGATACTCCCGTAAAGGACTGCTCAGTTTCCTTCACCCCATCCAAGATGGTGGTCAAGCAGCACGACGCAGACATTTTGAGGAAGTCCGACAGAAAGAATAAATTCATATTCTCCTTTCCCGGCCTTCTAGCTCCCATCTTCGATTTTGAGATTTTTTTTTATTGTTGGATTTGTTGTTACCCATTAAATAGGGTGGATAGTCCGATAAACAAAGGAGACTATGCCCAATTTTTTTAAAAAATTGACACTTGGTTTTTTTGAGGCAAAGTGAATTTGATTGATGAATATTGTATATTTAATGTTATATGTGAATTTGTTTGATGAATTTAGACAATTTGGATGTTGGACTATTTTTCATTTGTTAAGCAGGGTGAATAGTTTCATAAACAAAGGAGACTATGCCAAGTTTTTTTAAAAATTTCACACTTTGTTTTTTTGAGACACAATGGGAATTCGATGGATGAATATTGTATATTTCGTATTATATGTGAATTTATTTGATGAATTTAGACTATTTAAATGTTATTGGACTATTTTTGTTTGTTAAACATGGTGAATAGTCCTATAAATAAATGATATTATGGCCAATTGTTTTAAAATTACACTTCGAAATTTTTGCAATTCGCCATTACGTACTTTGAAAAATTGTCGCCGTTTTGCGATTACATACTTTGGAAAATTTCGTCGTGCCTTCATGCACGGGCATACGCTAGTGTGTGTGTGTGTGTGTGAGTGTATATATATATATATAATTTTATTTTAAAGTTTCATGAATTTCACTATTTTCTTTGGACATGTTTACATAACTTTTGCCCTGAATTTGTACATAATATTGGTAGAATATAGCGAAGTAAATTTGATCGGTTGATTATTATTCCTCATCCTGTATCTGTGAGGGAGTTTGTAACTTCTAGTGCATGTGTCCATATATTTAATCCAGTTGGGTTTATAACATGCTTTCTATCCAAGAATAATTGTGTCCGTCTTTTGAAATTCTATGGCTAAACCCAATCTTTGATTATGAATTTCATTTTATTTCATTTTAATCCTCAACTATTCTATTTTATTTCATTATAACCAATATATCAAGATAATTTTACCAACTCCTTGAAGTGTATCTCTTATTTTTAGTTCAAGTGTATCACTTTTTTATGTTGTCACAATATATTATAAATAGGGGTCATTTGCACAAGGTACGCGATCAAAAATCATGAAGTTGTAAAATTTGTACCAAGTTTACAGAATAGGGTTAGAAAAGTGTGAAATGAAGTATGTGTATCAATTTCTATTATGTTAATTGGCTGATATCAAGCTTTCAGATCGAAGAAAATGGTTATGTTCTAGGTTTTTCGTGCGGAAACTAGACCTATCAGTGTCAAAAAACTAGGCACTTCTGAGGAAGAATGTGAATATATAATTTACTTAAAATTGATCGTTTCATTTCATTTCATTGCACTTTGTTTGATCTGGTCTATTTTGTTCATACATCAGTTAATTTTTTCTATTTGATCGATCAAATTAGTTTCACACTAGAGCTTTGTTCATTTTTCTTATTGTTATTGATCGATCTGATTATTTATATGATATTATTGATTGAAGAGGGTTCATTTACATTTTTCTTATTTATTGTATCCCATCATCATTTTGGAACGTCCCTCTCAGTCTTTTAGGGTTTTTTTCATCTACAAATCCTTAAATCGATGAGGCGTGGTGCGAAAAGTACTTTATATATTGAAACCCAATTAAGATTGGTTGTCAAAGGGATGTGTTGAGCTTCAATGTTCAAGGTTTATATACATTTTTTTTTTATTATTGAATGAATGTTAAATTAGTGTCAGATTTTGATTTCAATCTCGGGGTTATAGTTTGATTTTTTTAGTATTGTATACAACACTCCCTCACTGTATTAAGACTATTACAACTCTTTTATAAGTTAAAATAGAATTTATGCGTGATGTGTTTTGTGATTGTAGTGACGAGTAAGACATTTGTATAAGGATTCTTTAGAAGATAATTTTTTACCTTGCATTCTTAGTTGCTCAAGAGGTGTTTGTATTTTGGTGGAAAAGAATCTTATATAAATTGATTTCCTTTTTCTATTAATTTTATGGTTTCCTAATATCTAGTGTGATTAGGCATAAATTCATCGAAATTATGCCTATAATTTAGAGGCTTTTATTACACCGTGCAGTGTAATTTGAGTTCATTTATGTCATATCATTACTACTGACATCTTGTATGTAGTCCATCTAGTTTCATGTATTTGTCTTACGTTTTGTAGGAAATTTATGCATGTGAAGAAAAGAGATAACTCAAAGTCAAGAAAGATAGAAAAAAAAGAAAAATCAAGGGAAAAAGCATAATCTTACATTCGGAAATTGGTTGCAAAATCCAAAAGAAGTTTAAGACCTTGAGTACACAAGGGTATAGAAAGAAACGACATCCCAATCCGAGTCCCGATTACAAAGTTATGAAGCTTCAAAATAGAGAAGAAATCAAATGAATAGTGAAGGAAAGGTCCACAGAGAACCGAACCGATAACAGTATAGAAGAATTGGTTCCCCTCACTACAAAGGCAAACTGAACCTATGAAAAAATAAGGGGATCAATTCGGTAAACTGTAAATACCAGAATGAACCAATGATCAAGACTTATAAATGATTTGGCACACTGTAATAAGCGAAATAGTTCGCCCAGTAAAGAAGGAAAAAATAGAGCCAGCTCGGTGGGACGAAATTTGCATTTTTTATTCTTTAAAATTAGAGTTGTGCATGGTGAAAACACTTAATAAAATGTGAGAGTTATATTCTATTGTAATACTAGACATTAGGGAGTTAGTGTTTACGTAATTTTGAGAGATTATTGAAGGCAAGAGCCCTAGGATTCATTTTCTTCATCAATTGCTCATCATTTACATTAAACCTAAGGTTTTTTCTGCAATACAAGTATAGTTTCCTTCTTTCTTTCAAGTCCTCTGATCTTTTTGTCTTATGATTCATTATTTTTTAGTTAGAATTGTCTTTTACATGTTTGATTGCATTTTTTTATGTAAAAATGATTTCATGCAACGTAGATTTCATGTTTGGTCGTATTTACACCATGTTCGGCTATGTTTTTAGCGGGTTGGGGTACATGAGCCCAACCTAGGTAACACATATGGACTTAAAAGTGGATAAAAATTAATCCCTCATTCAACGGTTTAAACTTTATCTATATAAAGATTTGTAGGCCTTTTAATTTCGTTTGCCCCATGTAACAAGAATGTTTAAGGGTGAAATTGGCTTCTTGATAATTTATCATCCTCGTCAAATATAACTTTTGATTTAATATTGTGAGGTATTTAGTCCTCATATCTCGAATGCTTAGAGAGTATTTAAATTATTTTTTTAAACCTTTTATGTTCTATATAAACACTGGCGGCTCGGGGGAGTGTACCCTAACTCTATTTACTCGCATATAGTTAAAGTTTAATTTAGTTCTCTTTGAATGTGTCGTTAGTTATTAATCTAATTTATGTTGCATTAGTTGATAGTTGCGATCACAAAATCATCATATTTTCCCTTCTTTCTCTGGGTCATTCTAGGGTAAAATGTTCTTCATATTTGTCATTATGAGTTGTCGTCCTATTTCCTGAGTTTGGCACTCGGTTTACCTGATTTATACTTGACCAACCGACTTACACTTGAGTTAATAGAAGCACGCACTAGAAACACTTTTAAATTTGCTAATTCGTATCGAATATTGCATATTTCCGCAATATATGTTTATGCATTCTATCACTTCTACGGTCCTAAATGCCTATATTTATGCTCATTAACCAGACAATCTCGTATTTAGATATATACATGTTGTGCAGGGGTTAATTGTGTTTTTGTAAGTATTGGAATGCTAAAAGTGAGGATACGTTGCATTTCGGAGAAGTTCCATCATTGGATGCTACTTCAAGGGAATTTTAGTCAATTCACATTTCATCTCCAACTCATTGGAATTCCATGGATGTGTAGTTCGTTGAATTAGTTTCGTGTGGCCGTAAACGGTGCATTGATTGGAGTCTGAATGGTGGAGTTATGGCCATTTCCATTTGCACACCTTACCCCCCTCTTCGTGGACCAAGAAGGCCAAGAAATAGAGTGTCAGTCGACCATCCTTGGGAGCCCGATAGACCTATTGAGACTTTACCTTGCTAAGGAGATAAAAGGTTTTGCCCTGATCGATCGATCGATCGACATTTTTTGTCGATCAATCGATCCTGCAAGATATTTGGCAATTCGGTCCTTCTCATTTCTTTTTCCTTTATTTATTTTATAACTTACTATATGAACCAATTTTGGTTTCTATTTTCATTATCTAAATTTTTGCCTTAGATTCTAGGGTTTGTAGAGAGGGATTTTACCTACTCTCCATTTTAAGGTGTTTTGCCCATTGTTTGTAAGTTATTATACTATTCATTCATCTTCTTTGTTGTAGTTTACTTGTTTTAGCTTAATTTCCATTAATTCCATTAATTTCCCTTGCGTATATTAACTTGTATTTCATTTATCTATTTCTTTCATAATTAGGTTTACTTTCTTTCTTTCATTACATGTTATTTACCATGCTTTCCACCTAATTTAATCTAGGTTGTGTCGTTTTGAACTCACTTTGGGTTAACGGGTTGCTTTACTTTGGTGATAGAGTTTATGGGTTCATTTCCAGTGTGTTGTCCTAGTTATTACGCCTTAGAGATATGACAGGGTATATCATGTATACTCCGTGCTTACGACCTTGCGTGCGTAATTCCTGGGGTACTTGTTAACGCCAAAATCTTAAAGAAATTTCTGGGGTACTTGTTAAAGTATTTTGGTCCAATTTTTATGGAAAATTTTACTTTGGGGGTGGGGTAGGTAAAATTTTCCAATAGCTTTTAAAATTTCGCCGCCCCATGCTATCAAACATGCCCTAAAGATTCAAGTCCTTGAGAAAGAGAAGATGTGTGCTACAAGTTATGGGCTTGTATATTTCATTAAAACAATTCAACCATTCGATGGGTGAATTGGAAATCAAATGTTTCAATGGTAGAAACTAAACATACATATATTGATTTTACATATAGTTGAGTTTTTTCACCAAATTTGGAAGAGGTTATTTCCACGGTGAGGAAATCATCTCCACCAAATTTGGTGAAAATTTTCAATCATTTACCTCGCGTAAGTTTTTCCCTTGAAGAGGGTTGCTGTTTTGGGATTTTTTTGGGTAATCACCCCTTTCTTTTGTAACATATTACTCAAACTTGAATTATTCTCAGTTTATTTCCAAATATCTGGCCATGTTCATACTTATTGCTAACTTCGAGAGGTCCTTATTGAGTACTTGTTATGATCTTTGTGTATATTTGGTGCAGGATGTTATTAACTTTGGGGAGTTTGCCAGTCGTATGACACATGATGAACAACAAAATTTGCCCAAGTATTTATCTCCTGTCAACAATTCTAGACTTCTAGATAGGTTTGTATATTCATCCTCTTTCTAATAGTGGCTCATTGTATGCTACAAGTTATGGGTTTGATCTTTTGTTATGCTTTGTACATTTTCTGTAGATTTATCATATGTATGTGTAGGAAAATAGGCACATTTTCATGTTACATGGAAGATGGGTCATTTACATTTTTCTGGTTTCCATATTGAAGGGCCTAAGTTAAGGTAATAACTTGTAATAACTTACCTTATTTGCAAACATGTGTTTTGGGTGACTAATTTGTTCTTAAATATATGAATGGATAGATACATCTGCTTTAGATATGAGTATTATTTAGTCTTAAACACATATTTTGATATATACACCTAGCTACTGTAGATTTAAAGTTATGCTCACTAATTAAAAGATAGTTGTGTAATAAACACTCTGTTATTATGCCTAACGCCATTTATTACATGTTGGGTTAGAGTTGGTGTACCTTTCACAGTTTAAGGACCGTATCCTTTTTAGTTTAAAAAAGTTTTAATTCATTATATGATTTGGTTTAATCTGAACTTAATATATGAAATTGTGGGTTTTATGTTCTATGAAATAAAAAGGTGACAATTTCATTAAGACAAATTTGAGTTTTATATTTGAGCAATTGTGTTATTCTAACTTTTATCTTTTGCATTCTCAGATAAATATGAAACTCTGAAATATGTTTTTTTTTTTATAAATACAAATCTGAAATACGTTGCCCTTCTCATTTTCAACAATTAAAAAGTGTATCTGAAGTTCGGAGAGACTTCAATCTCAACATAAATTCCAAGTCAGTAAAATTTAGATTAGAATCCAAAATTTTCTATTCTTGTCTTCTCAAATAAAATCGGGCTCGTAGCAATCACTCAAAACTATAAAATTTTCAAATGGTTTCAAAATAACAATTTCAAGAAGTAAAACTATCAGTTGAGTATAGTTAAATGAAAAAGTTAAACTTAAAACGGGTTAAGTTGTTTTTTTCGAATTATGTAGTTTTTTCCAGAAACTTGTCTGAACTATTATTAATGCAAAAAAACATTCCTAAACTATGCATTAGGTTACAAAGACCCCCTAGGTAAAAAAATCTTTACAACACAGTGCATAATATTAGGGAAATTCTCACATTGAAATTAGTTTGTTGTGTTTGGTGCATAATTTGTGTAGCGGTGGGGATTTTTTTCCCAGTCAAAAATTCTGAATATGGAAAAAATACTAAGAAAGCAATAAGATAGTGTATAATGATGGGCATAAAGTGTTATGTTCCTTGGCTTACATAAGACAGGTAGGTCAATTTCAAGCCCCACAAGTTCAAGCAGCTTAAGCCCATCCATATCTGGCATATTGACATCACCATCACTAATAACCAAATCAAATTTCTTTTAGCTGTCTCGCAACATCTCCAGTGCTTTGTGTTCTAGATTCATTGTCTCAACTTCTCCAACTATATGCATATGAAATTTAAATAAAACATGGGAGATTTGTGGATGTGGACTACCAAGAAAAAGGTTGTGTCATCCTTCCTGAGTGAACATCTATTAAATAGAATGCATAATAAGTCTTTTGGTATTTTTTTAGTTTCGTCGTTTTAATGAAATTTCAATCGTTTGCTGAAGAATAAATATCTTTCTTTAGGCGTGCCATGATATAATTATGTTTAATTTCTTTAGATCCATCTGTACCAACACGTTTATCTATAAAGGTTATGGACTATCGGCATGATAAGCTAGAAGTTACTGTTGTTTATGAACCCAAATTTTGTTGATCTAAACGAAGACTTCCTCGTAGTTATTCCAGACGAAGCGGATCTTCTTGAAGAGGTATGTATTCAATGGTGAAAGCTATGATAATTATACGATCTTTATGATTTTAATAGCAATCCGATACGAGAATTATACCATCTTTATGCTTTTAATGGAAACCCAATACGATCTTTATATATTTACATAGTTGACATCATATTTATTTTTGTTTCAATAATATAAAGCACGGTAGCAATGTGATATTATTTGTGTTATCTTGATCCATGAAAACTATAGTTTTGTATATGATATAATAGAGCTTGGACTGTGTTTAAGACCTCTCTCTCATAGAGTTATATTTGCGTTATTTTGATCCATGAAAACATTAGTCAATTACTTTATAATTAATTTTCCTCGTTGTTGAATATGTCTTATGACTTTGATTTGATTTAATTCAATTTCACTTATACAAGTGATCAATAATCAACAAAAGTAAATAAATACATTATAACATAAATATTTTATCTTCTGTAAGATTATGAAACTACTCATAAGCTAAACGTTCCATCTTTCTTTTTGCATGAGAAAAAGGAAGAAATTATCCATTACACGCCTATTAAGTACATAACTATGATTGCAAATAAATTTTTTGAACTGTTACATTACATGCCATCATACAGCATCCTTAAGACATTGATTAATACCCTAATAACTTTTTTATATCAGAAGCATAACTTTATTAGTTTTTTTCCATATTATGTTTATGGGTTAGTGTTTCTAAAGATTCATGAAAATGGACTTTTGGAAAATTTGAAAGGTCATGTAACACGTGTAAAATCTCTTTTCGTGACCTTTCAAATTTCCCAAATGTCATGTTTGAGAGCTCAATATTATCTTTCGTATTAGGTACTTTATGATCTTTAATTAACTGCCATGAAATATAATCTTTGGTTGCATAAGTATTTGATTAAGACATCGAGAAAATGGAACATCGTTATTGCAGATATCAACTATTCCACGTATTTTACCATCCACATAGTAAGCAAAGGGGAAAATGAAGAGAATGATCCCGATCCATATTAACCTCATTGTTACTTTACTTCAGGAGTTACCTAAAGAAAGTTGGTATTGTTCACACTTCACACTGCACTTATCAAATTTGCAAAGATATAATATATGTGATACCGTGACTAATTAAATACCGGGTAGCTGCTCCTTTATTAAAATTAATACAAAATGTCAAGTTGGTTCAGTTAATAGCATCACTGTCGAAAACATTTTAATGATTACTAACCACCTAGTATTTAAAAAGCGAGTTGCCAATTTTAAATTAAATCTGATTAACATTAAGTAAGTGAAGAATAAAAGAATAACATAACCATACACAATAAAGTCCCAATAGTGTAATCAACAAGTAATAAAGAGTCTGGAGGAAATACTCCTCACAACAATCCCACAACTGAAATAATAAAACAAGTCTGAATCCTGAATTAATTACAATCCACAATCTGAATAACTGAAATATAAAATGTCTCTGAAAGAAATGGGCGACATGCCCTACAAATGATGAAACTGAATATGGAGTCAAGACTAGAAAAGAGGCGTCTATTGTCAAGGCCCTGTAACTTCCACAACAACTACAGCTCGTCACCTGAATAGAATTCCTATGCATGGTGTCCTTGTGGCTGGGCACCTAAAAAGGTTTTTACAAAAATAGATTTGAAAGCAAACGGGTCAGAGCCCGAAAGTCGAGAGTATTTTAAAAATAGCAAGTGCTTTAATGACAAATAAACAGTGAATATTAAATACATGTTAGTGACGTGCACTCACATGAGCTCCTCACCTCTCAACTAATGTGCACTCCTAACGCATCCATAGCTCGTACTAGTTATGCTACTAACTAACTGGTCTAATACAAAACCTAGCTTCACTTTATAGGTTTAAGGGTTTATTCATGTCATTAAAGTATACCATATATGTGCCTTAATTCCCTATTAACAACCTTTTATTATGTAAAGTTCTCATTTTAATCTCTATTAAAATAGCACAAGTATACTCATCGTTACTTTACTAAGTATATCATTGAATATTATTTGTATATTATTCACATCATAAATATACATTATAGGCACCCCTAGTCTAGTCTACGGTGCACATACTCTGCTATCTCATCCCGGTACATCACGTACATAAGGATTACAAATTCCGAATCTCTCACGAATTGTTAGAATAAGCACAACACACAAAAATGGAGGCGAACATAATTCAAAATATCCATGGGTCACGTACATACCTACGCTCCATAGTCAGCTGACTTATTAACTCACAAATAAGTCATTCTAGTATTATGTTCTCAAGCTACCAATCTAAATCCCCCCGTAGGCACACAAAGATTAGTTGGCCCAACACGAACGACGACCTCCGTGATAGCAAGTATGGTAGGTATGTCATACACATAAGTCATATACTAATATTCACACGTCTTTTCTATCTTAATATTAATAAAGGTATATTCTACATCCCTATACCTTTATTCCAATTTTATGCATTTTAAGTCTTCCGATAATATATAATGTAGACTTTTGACACATCTCACATCCTAGTTTCTTATACTTGAAACCTATCTCAAAGAGGTTACTAAGTCTCCTCTTATTTCCATATTTAATTTCATTAATCTTAAGTTCATTATTTCTGCCACAAACCTCATTTCATCAAATCATTCTAATTTACTCTTTAAACCCTAATATTATCTCACTCATCGAGCTTTATTGGATTTTAGGCAACTATCCCAAATTAAATTCTAATTAAGGTCCGATTTCACAACCATACCTACTGGTCTTCCTTAAGTTTAAGAATACTCATAAAGCCTCCATCAATAATTTTCTAGGGTTAACATCCTTAAAATTTAAATGGGAAGATTTTACTCATTCTGGGAAGGTCGATCGATCGACCTTGTATGTTCGATCGATCGATCGATCTATGAATGTCGATCGATCGAGCGCACTAGTTAGGCTACGGACTGCTTCGTTTTGCAGTCCAAGTTTCGATCCAAAACTCCATTATAATGCATCAAACTCTAATATAACTTTATAATATCATCATACAACCATCCTACAACATTGTTAACGTTCTAAAACCAATAAATCATCAACCAAGGGCTTTATTTGGATCAAAACTTCATCAAGAACCCTAGTTTTCTATTTCTTTCAAGAACAATAATAATTCTCTTCTTAAATCCGCTTTTAGATCATCAAGGGTTAAATTTTGAATTCATAATTCATCCAGAATATGTCCATATGTAATTCCTAACATGGTTTATAGTTTTAATCCTCAAATTCATGGGTTCATATCAATCTTTCAAGACAAAATTCTATATTTACACTACACATGGGGAACATATTCATTGAATAATTTGTAACTAAATCAATTGCCTTTTGTTCTTCAGATTTGTTTTTGGTTGGAGATGGTTGAATTCCTCTCTCTCTCTGCAGAATTCTCCTCTCTCTCTCTCTCTCTACAAGTTCTTCTCACAAGATGACAATGGAGGTGGGGGGTTGGTTTTTGGCAAGTTATAATATTTTCTTAACTTCTCCCATAGCCCACTACTTAGATTATGGTTGAAAATGGGTTAGTGGGTTTAATGATAAGTTATAATTAAATTCTAATATTTGTTAGTTTTAATTACCAAATTTCTGAAATTACCAAACTACCCTTTTAAGTTGTCGGTATGACCTAAAAATGCCCCGGGACCCAAACTAAACCCTCGGCTAGTGTTTTCTGACTATTTCGACTATTCCGGACGCGTTGGCGCACTCAAAATGACCATACGATTGATAAAAATAAAATTCACTTTTTAATTTAAATAATTACATTCCTGACGCGACTGTCACGCGCGTCCCAACAAAATTTCCCAAATTGCCGTATTTCTATCTCACGACAAATTCAATATTTTCAATATTCATATACTGCCATATATACACATTATAATCAAATAGCAACTCACATCTCGTTATTATTTTATCCGGATTAATTCTCTATTAATTTACTTTTAATTTAATTTAAACCCCATAAATAAATATCCATAAAAGTACGGGGTATTACATACTTCCCCCTAATAACAGAATTTCGTCCCCAAAATTCGGATAAGTAAGGCACACCTGGAAAAATTAGGTATCCTCCAGTATTCAAAACAATTATAAGGAAAAGCCCAAATCACTAAAACCCTCACTTCACAATAAGCTTGTTTAACATACTTGATACCTTATCAGAATAATCTTCGATAAATGCACCTCACGTTGTGCTCTCATTAAACAAGATTCGAATAAAAATAGCCTATACATCATTAGCCGCATTTTTTTTAGTATTGTGAGTCCGCACCTCACTACTAACTCCTGCATTTATCAAAACACCAAACTCCCATCCTGGGATGAATCAATAACACATCTGACTACGCTTGTCCATTCCTTGAAATATCCCGATGTTATGACACATAAGGGAAAACCACTTCAGCCTGTTGGTGTCACACAAACCTTTGTAAGCACCTTGTCCACCATAAATAGATACGGGTGCTTTTCCCCTAACTCTACCATTAGGTAATATCTCCTCCTCATGACTACAATATACCTCACTAGTTATACCCGATTTGGAATTGAAAATATCGCAATGAATCCAAAATTTCTTTCATACAATCCATCAGTCGTTAGTCACCTTGCGCCTGCACCTCGGATTATAGGTGATACAACCCTCAGTTTGAATCGTTATGTCCCACTATTTATACACCCCACCTGAATGTGGATTTCGGGGATTTCATCCCAGTTCTAAATAGTACTACATCGAACCACGTACCGTCGTGTTCACTATCTAATAGTGTAAATCACCCCAAGTATATTACAATTTTTCTTCTTCTGGACAACATGTCCCACATAATCGAAGGAACTCATTACTTATCAATAAGTTGGCTACCTCTCAAGAAAATTCTCCAACTTGACCCTCCCATTCTTGGAATCGTCGGTTGGATACAAAATTAATTCGTTAATCATCTAACACCCAACCGTTCTACTACTTACTACACCCCTTTAAATACTGACTTTCTTGTAAATGTTCCTTCCCGTTAAGTGATACTTAACGATCCTCTGCTTCTCTTGGCGTATGCCAAAGTTTCGACCCTTACACTTTCTCACCTCTTTGTGAAAATCCGGACTCCTTATACCTGATTGACATCCTCATTCTATTTACTCTTGAGTCACCCTCAACATTCAATTGATCGGAACTCTACTCCAAATTTCTCATAATAATTTATTCGCCTTCTCAAGAGATATCCCTTTATTAAATGGCTTTCTACTGCCCCCTTTTTTTTTCCAAGTTTGAACGTGCTACACTTACGACGCATGATATTCACTTAAACCTTTTCTTATTACGTTTAATCTCATAAGTAATAATCTCACCCGCCTATGTTCCCTCTTCCTTTGATTTACACTTTAGCAAATCAAGATGTCTATGCCCCTTATAACCCAACCATAGGTTTTTAAACATTATATTCGCTTCATACAAATCCCAAACTCTTTATTGTCACTGTAAATATAATGGTGCTATACCACTTGGGAGTTCTCAATCGCTTCGAAATTAGAAATCCTAAATCCTCCTTATCCTCAATGCATCCTTGAACGCGCCGTGACAAAACTAACATTATTAGTACTTAAATTTTAATTTACTAACAACTGGCACTAATGGCCTGACATCATAATTTACTCTTTGTAACTTCCCGTTATAACTACGTACTCCCATAACGATAGAGGTATCCAAATGATGAACGAAGGGCCACACATCTCCTTACTACCAACCTTACACTAAGTTTCATGCGTGGGGTGTCTCGCAAAGCGAAATCCAAACAAGGAACCCCCCCCCCCTGATACACTACTACTTAACATTGTCGGTCATCAGAATCCGTTAAGCCCTGTTCATAATATGTACCCCTACACTCTGGTCTTTTAACAACACAGTTTCATCTCAGTTTGCAATTATACATAAACAAAGAACTCCTTCTGAAAGACACTTTTCTCTTTACAGTGATGGAAATCACATTTCAGATACAACATGCGAGACATTTTGAGACCCTCAAATTACCGTCCCCAAACACACAACTATGAGTATAAACTTCCAAATCTCTAACGGGTGATAAAATAATACACTCTTTTTGTTACGACCTCTCTATCGTTAATTATAAAAACCAACTAACTCCTTGTTGACTAGTAAATCTATTACATACGACTCATAACAATGAAATCCCTACGCATACTGGGATTAAATATCCGAGATCATTATACCCTTTGAAATCACAACTTATATGCACGGAAGTACAATTGCGAGCCCGGCCCTCGAACAGATGGGGCCTCGCTAGAACAAAACATGCTACCCCGATGTAGTAATCCCAACAAACTTGCAATACCAGCACACTATCGGTATAATCATATATATAAAGCAATAATTAAGATCATATCATACTCGTATAACACAGCACTAAAACGAGTAATTTCGATAAAGCATAAACCGCTATTAATATACCCATTCATCCTCCGCGGATGACAATAAAAGTAACCCCCACACTATCAGGGAAAATGTTCTTATATATAATAAACTTACTAATATACTCACTAAACTCGACTCTCAAGTGAAAATACAATTGTAACAAATGTAGTAACTCATTCATGCCACAAATAACATGCATCCTCATCTGAGGATATAACTCATACTTCTATCCTAATAATCATCCCGGCTGCTCAAATGGTTCCTGGACTTACCACACATGTCCGTCCCAAACCGGATATTTCAATAACTGTTGCCCTCGCCAGACACAATACCTTGATCCCTACTCTTGTATCAGGAAAATTTTTGTAACGCACGGGTTTCACTCCCCACAGAATTACCTCTACACATATTCCACTTATCTTTTATCTCACAAATCATGTTAAGGTGGTCCATCTCTCGGACGTTGGTAGTCTCGACTCAGACGACTATCTTCGTTGTTCCTTTAGTTTTGATGGCCCTAAGGAACACGCTACTAATTTCTACATCTCTCACTGAAATCACCTTTGCCCGGTAGTAATTCAGCTATCCGAATAATTTTTAATGGTTCTCCGTTGGGTCTTCCCATTGTGGTGCTTCACCAACACTATTTTCCTGAGTCTTACTTTATATAAAGCCTTCGATTCTTGTATCTCCCCACTCGGGGATGTTTATCTCCAAATTAACACTATGCGACAATACCATTTTCTTTAACCGTCCAAGAAGAATTCTGCCAGAAGGACTAGCAATTCTTCTATGTAAATTCTCCCTTTAATATCCCCTTCTCCGTTTCACCTACTGCACCCGGTGTAGGGTTCACTAAATAATTATATTTCTTCTCACAAAGTGACCTCTGTCCGGACCTCTAGTGTGAGTTCAGAACGACATTCGGTTTTCATCCTAAACTTCTGATCAAGGAACTTATGGTCAAACCATTCGTGTACGCCTTCTCTCGACGTCACATTCCACTTATAAGTGTGGTGATTGTTTCTCCCCATTGAAACTCCGCTCTCACGAGACAAGAAAAATTTTCCTCAAATTTTCACTCTCGATTTACCATACTACTACACAAGTCCAAGCCTTTGGATACATTGTGTTCGTTTGGCTAGCACATGCCGTCTTCGCCTTTCGAATATTGCTACTGCTGGTTCTCTTCAATGTCACACCTAACTCTTTCTCTCCCATTCCAACCTTGTTGGATGTGCCTAATTTGACCCCATTCCTACTATAGCTGTTCCCGAAAGTCTCAAGTCGCGCCTTAGCCTTCTATATCATCCGGGACTTCCGTGCCATAATATCGGTGACTTCAACTACGGTCATCCTTCTTTAAATAAATCAAATAACCTCAATATATATTTTCCTCCTGCTGTTCACCCAACTGTCTTCGCCTGACGTCCTACATTGTTCGGCACACGAATACACCCGATCGCAATACGATTCGCTATCATATACATCATAGCAGAAAAACGAGATTTTACTAAAGGAATCAACAATCTTAAACATAGGGCTCTATATCAAAGAAAGTTACGCTGGAAGCATAATAGGCCATACAGATCCTAAAGGACACTAGAACCTGATGCTCTGATACCACCTGTGACATCCCGACTAATTAAATACCGGGTAGCTACTCTTTTATTAAAATTAATACAAAATTCCAAGTTGGTTCAGTTAATAGCATCACTGTCGAAAACATTTTAATGATTACTAATCACCTAGTATTTAAAAAGTGAGTTGCCAATTTTAAATTAAATCTGATTAACATGAAGTAAGTAAAGAATAAAAGAATAACATAACCATACACAATAAAGTCCCAATAGTGTAATCAACAAGTAATAAAGAGTCTGGAGGAAATACTCCTCACAACAATCCCACAACTGAAATAATAAAACAAGTCTGAATCTTGAATTAATTACAATCCACAATCTGAATAACTGAAATATAAAATGTCTCTAAAAGAAATGGGCGACATGCCCTACAAATGATGAAACTGAATATGGAGTTAAGTCTAGAAAAGAGGCGTATATTTTCAAGGCCCTGTAACTTCCATAACAGCTACAGCTCGCCACCTGAATAGAATTCCTATGCATGGTGTCCTTGTGGCTGGGCACCTAAAAAGGTTTTTACAAAAATAGATTTGAAAGCAAACGGGTCAGAGCCCGAAAGTGGAGAGTATTTTAAAAACAACAAGTGCTTTAATGACAAATAAACAGTGAATATCAAATACATGTTAGTGACGTGCACTCACATGAGCTCCTCACCTCTCAACTAATGTGCACTCCTAACGCATCCATAGCTCGTACTAGTTATGCTACTAACTAACTAGTCTAATACAAAACCTGGCTTCACTTTTGAGGTTTAAGGGTTTATTCATGTCATTAAAGTATACCATGTATGTGCCTTAATTCCCTATTAACAACCTTTTATTATGTGGAGTTCTCATTTTAATCTCTATTAAAATAGCACAAGTATACACATCATTACTTTACTAAGTATATCATTGAACATTATTTGTATATTATTCACATCATAAATATACATTATAGGCACCCCTAATCTAGGCTACGGTGCACATACTCTGCTATCTCACCCCAGTACATCACGTACATAAGGATTACAAATTCTGAATCTCTCAGGAATTGTTAGAATAAGCACAACACACAAAAATGGAGGCGAACATAATTCAACATATCCATGGGTTACGTGCATACCTACGCTCCATAGTCAGCTGACTTATTAACTCACAAATAAGTCATTCTAGTATTATGTTCTCAAGGTACCAATCTAAATCCCCCCGTAGGCATATAAATATTAGTTGGCCCAACACGAACCATGACCTCCGTGATAGCAAGTATGGTAGGTATGTCATATACATAAGTCATATACTAAGCATTCACACGTCTTAGATATCTTAATATTAATAAATTTATATTCTACATCCCTATACCATTATTCCAATTTTATGCATTTTAAGACTTCCGATAATATATAATGTAGACTGTCGACACATCTCACATCCTAGTTTCTTATACTTAAAACCTATCTCAAAGAGGTTACTAAGTCTCCTATTATTTCCACATTTAATTTCATTATTCTTAAGGTCATTATTTCTTCCACAAACCTCATTTCATCAAATCATTCAAATTTACTCTTTTAACCCTAATATTATCTCACTCGTCGAGCTTTATTGGATTTTAGGCAACTATCCCAAATTAAATTCTAATTAAGGTCTGATTTCACAACCATACCTACTGGTCTTCCTTAAGTTTAAGAATACTCATAAAGCCTCCATCAATAATTTTCTAGGGTTAACATCCTTAAAATGTTAAATGGGAAGATTTTACTCATTCCGGGAAGGTCGATTGATCGACCTTGTATGTTCGATCGATCGATGGTGATCGATCGATCGGCCTATGAATGTCGATCGATCGAGCGCACCAGTTAGGCTACGGACTGCTTTGTTTTGCAGTCCAAGTTTCACCCCAAAACTCCATTATAATGCATGAAACTCTAATCCAACGTTATAATATCATCATACAACCATCCTACAACATTGTTAACGTTCTAAAACCAATAAATCATCAACCAAAGGCTTTATTTGGATCAAAACTTCATCAAGAACCCTAGTTTTCTATTTCTTCCAAGAACAATAATAATTCTCTTCTTAAATCCATTATTAGATCATGAAGGGTTATATTTTGAATTCACAATTCGTCCAGAATATGTCTACATGCAATTCCTAACATGGTTTATAGTTTTAATCCTCAAATTCATGGCTTCATATCAATCTTTCAAGACAAAATTCTATATTTACACTACACATGGGGAACATATTCATTGAATAATTTGTAACTAAATCACTTGCCTTATGTTCTTCAGATTTGTTGTTGGTTGGAGATGGTTGAATTCCTTTCTCTCTCTCTCTGCAGAATTCTCCTCTCTCTCTCTCTCTACAAGTTCTTCTCACAAGATGACAATGGAGGTGGGGGGTTGGTTTTTGGCAAGTTATAATATTTTCTTAACTTCTCCCGTAGCCCACTACTTAGATTAGGGTTGAAAATGGGTTAGTGGGTTTAATGATAAGTTATAATTAAAGTCTAATTTTCGTGGGTTTTAATTACCAAATTTCCGAAATTACCAAACTACCCTTTTAAGTTGTCGGTATGGCCTAAAAATGCCCCGGGACCCAAACTAAACCCCCGACTAGTGTTTTCTGACTATTTCAACTATTCCGAACGCGTTGGCGCTCTCAAAATGACCATACAGTTGATAAAAATAAAATTCACATTTTAATTTAAATAATTACATTCCTGACGCGACTGTCACGCGCGTCCCAACAAAATTTTCCAAATTGCCGTATTTCTAACTCACGACAAATTCAATATTTTCAATATTCATATACTGCCATGTATACACATTATAATCAAATACCAACTCACATCTCGTTAGTATTTTATCCGGATTAATTCTCAATTAATTTACATTTAATTTAATTTAAACCCCATAAATAAATATCCATAAAAGTACGGGGTATTACATATATTCATTGATTATAATTTTTAAACATCTCATTTTTTGGGTAATTGTATTCAGATGTTATATTCGATGCGTTTTATGAAATCACACTATTCAGAGTGGAGGCTTAAATAAAATGTAAATGTTGAATATAGTATCCTTATTTTTGTGGAATAGTTTTTATATGCTCTTACGATTTGAATAGTGCGATAAGAATAATTGAATTTGTTTAAATTCCGGACATGAGACCTATATATATATAGTACTACTCTTGTGCGGAATGATCCGTATTTTAAAAATGCGGACCGGACATGTATCACCTGACGGTGAGCCCGAAAAAGAGAGAGAGTGTGCCTATAATTTAGCCAATAATTTTTAGGCTCACCAACAGGTGACACATATTCGGTCCGCACTCTTAAAATGCTGAATGGTCCGCACAATAGCAGTACTGAATATATATATATATATATATATATATATATATATATATATATATATATATATATATATATATATATATATATATATAAATTAATATTACGAACGGACCTTTGTCCTTACAAAATCAGATAGCTAAAATATACCTAGGGGATGAATTTTTTGGAGTTTTGTTATGGAGAGAACGAAATATTTAAATTAATTTCTGCAAGGCACGTTCTGGAAATGCTGCATTTTAGGCAAAATTTCTCCCAATTTTGTTGAGACAAAAACGCGAGTACACTATGGGTTTTATAAAATATGCCTTCAGGATACAATGCATTGTATAGACAGTTGATTGCTTCAAACTATGTACTATTTGATCAAATCGGGAACACTCTGAATTTGTAATCTGATAATACCAAAATGTAAAGGATGAAGAGAGGAGAAATTAGTAATTTTTGGTGTCTAAAACAGAGGCCTGGAACTCTTTTTATAGCCATTTATGTGATTATTCTTCAATAGTCATAGCTCTTCATGTAGCGACTCGGCAGCCATTGGATCATACCTTTTTGGAACAACTTTGATCTAACAGTTTAGATTAGGCATCCCATCGTAAGCGAATGGTCATACCCTAGACGAAACACTACGAGTTCATCTAATGGCTCAGATCAAGTCGTTTCGTATTTTAAACCCTTTGATTAGATCGTTAAATCACAGCCTTTGATCTATTTTACTTCGTCAAAACTTTAGGCTCCCACGCTCAAAGAGACAGTGTGCACGTACGAAGCGCCAACTACACGTCAAAGCGTGAAATGCGCCCTAAGTCCCCCAATCGCCCATTCGCACGCCGCGTGTCGCTTTTACGTGTGTCGTATGTCGCGATTGGTGGTGCATAAGCACCCCCATAGCCTCTTGTTTGACTTGTTAACCAACAATCTAGTTATCCTTTAGTTGATATACCACTACTTTTTGTAGTAATATTCCAATGTGGGACAATGTGGGACTTTAAGCACTCCCATATCTTACACACCCATTTTCTCATTTTTCTTCCATTTAAAAATAAAACCCAAACTAAAAAATTAGAACACCAATTAATATAATAAAAATAACAACTCAATATTATATAATATTATATTAATGTTGAAATTTATCCATCATTCCCCCACCAATTTCAATATACACAAGAGAGGATACAAAGGATCGATTACAAAACAATAATAGAAAACTTTTGGCACCATCATTGAAATCTAGTACATAAATGAGAAGTGTCTTCCGGACTTGAACTTCCATATAGTGTAAATAATTCAAAGCTCCATCAAGGTGCTGTGGTGAACTTCTCTTGAACCAAGGACACTTTGAGACGAGCCTGAACTATCACTCATACTGATTTCGGAGTTTTAGAAGTGTTCTTCTAACATGCACATTTATGGCCTTGTGCTAATCGTGATTTCACGAGCGCTTTAGGAACGATCTTGATTCCATAGAAAGCGACCACACTTTCGGCACTGATATAGGTAAATCAACTTTAGTGATTCTACGAGTCAGACTTATATGATTTATTAAGAAGTAACCTTCATCCTCTAACATGCAGAAAACCAACACTTGGCACATAGGAATGGAACTTTTGTATAAAATTCCTAGTGTTCCATAACTACAATTTAACTTGTTTGTACCACATTGAACTCTATATATATTTTCAAGTTATGGATTGGGTTCACATTAAATATAGTTGTGTTATTTAATAGACCTTAGTGAGAACGTGTGATAATTGATTAACTTCGCAACTTTCTAATATAGCACACTTATTTAATTTCAACCCCTAATCATTCATCTAAGCTGCGTGTGTCAACCGATAAATAAATAAAGCATGTGACACAAAAAATATGCTGAGACACAAAATTCAGGAAAAAAAACCCTTTCGGGTAAAACCTTTATTTCACTATGAATATACAAGCCGCAACTTACAATTACATAGAGAAATCTGCAATGGATCAACACGCAGCCAACCCACAAAGACACGCAGTCTTGAACTCAGCAAGAGAATACAAGCAGCACCCTCTAAGGACTCGTAGCCCAAACAACGAAGGAAGAACCGCAGTTCTCCTCAATGACACGCAGTCATAACACTTTGTAGAGACTCCCTCAGCAATGACACGCAGCCCTCGGTTGCAAAGATCTCCCCACAAAGATTGAACAATAGCAAAGCTTGTGTTCTAGGGTTCCAAAAGATTCACAAAAGTAATTGGGATTTTTTGTGTGAATCAAAAAGATGTTTTGCACATCAAAAAGGTGAAGACTTAGAGTATTTAGGACTCTGAAAATCGTCTTGAAAAGTCTTAAAAAATAACTCCCCGAAGTTGGCTTTAAATAGGAAAACTTTGAGCCTAAAAAATCTCAAGCGAATCTGGCCGAATTTATCTCAGTCGGACCGGTCCGATTCTGAGGCGGATCGGTCCGGTCAAGCGGATCTGTTCTTTTATTTTGGCCTTCATTGGTTCGCTTGCGGTCCAGGGTATACTGGATCTGCATCAAGCGGATCGGTCCATTTGAGGGGAGGATTGGTCCGGTGGCGGATCGGTCCGGCTGAGGGGCGGATCGGTCCGGTTGTTATAAAAAACTTTTAAAAGCCTTATTTTTCTTGCGGTCCAGGGTATACTTCTTATTTTTATAAAAAACATTTTATAAAAATTTCCCGATACTAAATATGAACTTTTAGGAACGTAAAAACAAAATTTTACCAAGTTCATTCTCGTAGAGGCTATGATGTTGAAGACACTTTGATATTCGGATCCGTTGTTGTAGATGCAATCTTGAGTTTCTTCAATGGTGTAACGGCGTATGACATATAAATTGATATTGGACAAAAATGTCCTTACACTTAGTCCCATTCCTTTTGAGGTGATAAATATCATCTCTCTAACAAGACCTTTAGTCAGAGGATCTGCTAAATTCTTGTTCCTTTTAACATAGTCGACTGTAATTACTCCTTCCTTGGGTAATTTTCTTATAATTCGATGCCTTAGACTAATGTGCCTAGATTTTTCGTTCTAAGTTTTTTCGAAACTTTATAAATTATGTCTTGGTTATCACAACCTATCATAATACAAAGAGATGCATTTTCTATAAAGGAATATCATACAACACATTTCTAAGCCATTATACTTCTTTACATGCATCTGCTAGGGCTATAAATTCAGATTGTGTGTTGAATCTGACACACATGTTTGCTTCTTGGATCCCCAAGAGATAGCTGCTCCTCCTAGCATAAAAATCCAACAAGTACTTAACTTGGATTTTTATTCAAGATTATTCCTACTTGAATCACTATATCCTTCTAAAACAAATGGATATCCTACATAATTAAAGACATAATCCAAAGTCCTCTTCAGGTATTTAAGCACCCTAGAAATTGCATTCCAGTGCTTTTGTCCTGGATTACTTGTAAATCTACACAAGACACTCACTTGATAAGTAATGTCTGGTCTACTACAATGCATGGCATATATTATACTTCTAATAATACTAGCATATTTAAGTTGGTCCATAGCACGGCCAGTATTTTTCATTAATTTGATACTAGGATCCACTGGTGTAGCAACTGGCTTAAGTTCAAAATGATTATATCTTTTAAGAACTTTTTCTATATAATGAGATTGAGATAATGCTAAAGAATTATTCTTCCTCACAATTTTTATTCCTCAAATCACATCCGCTTCTCCAAGATCTTTCATATCAAATTTTGATGATAGAAACCTTTTAGTTTCTTCAACATATTTGAGACTAGACCCAAATATTAACATGTCATCCACATACAAGAAAATAATAACACCAATACCGTTTTTGAATTTACTATATATACATTTGTCGGCATCATTAACTTTATATTAATGGGATATTACAATATTATCAAACTTCTCATGCCATTGCATAGGAGCTTGTTTAAGGCCATAAAGAGATTTAACCAATTTACATACTTTCTTTTATTGTCTAGGTAAAACAAACCTTTCGGGTTTTTCCATATAAATCTCTTATTCTAAATCATCATTTAGAAAAGTAGTTTTGACATCCATTTGATGAATTACTAAATTATGAATAGAAATAAGATATATTAATATTCTAATGGAAATGATTCGAGCAACACGGGCATATATATCAAAGTAATCAATTCCATGTTTTTCCTTATAGCCTTTAGCAACTAATCTTGCCTTAAATTTATTTATAGAACTGTCAGGATTTAATTTCCTTTTAAATATCCATTTGCACCCAATAGGTTTAACTCCGGGGGGAAGCTCGAAAAGAACCTGAGTTTTATTTGAATATATTGAGTTCGTTTCATCATTGATTGCTTCTTTCCTAAAAATAGCATCGCTAGATGTTACCGCTTCAAGAAATGTTGTCGGTTCATCTTCTATATTAAGAACACATTTTGTTTTATTCTTAGTTTCATTTAAATCCCCTTCAACCAAATAGATAACAAAGTCGAGCCCATATGTTTTTTCTGTTCTTTATCTTTTACTCCTTTGCGGTTTCAACGTCATTCGTTGTTTCTGAAGAAGATATTAGTTGTAGAGTTTCTTCTGAATGTGAGGAGTCAACACTCGAATTATTATTTTCTAAACCTTGATTCAAAGTACTAAACTTTGTTAGATGTTCAAAGAATTGCACATCTACCGACTCAATGATTTCTTGAGTTTCAAGATTTAAAAATCTATAAGTCGTACTGTTACTAGAGTAGCCATTAAGAACAAATTTTTTAGTCATATTTCCTAGTTTAGGTCTTTTGGGTTCGGGTTTTCTTACATAAGAAAGAAATCCCCAAACTTTAAGGCGTCCAAGATTAGGCTTACTATTAAACCATAGTTCGTATGGTGTAATATACTTTTTTTTTCAATGGAACTCTACTTAAAATATAACATGCTGATAAAATCGCTTCTCCCCACATCGAAAAAGGTAAACTAGAACTGATTAACATTGCATTTATCATTTCAACTAAAGTCTTATTTTTTTCTTTTCGTCGTTCCGTTTTGTTGTGGGATATAGGGCACCGTAACTTAATGGGTTATCCCATGAGTATTACAAAATTGTATAAACTCACTCGGGTAATATTCACCACATCTATTGGATCGTAGGACTTTAATTTTACGATTTTATTAAGTTTCAACTTCGGCATTAAAAATCAGAAATTTCTCCAAAACTTCATATTTACTTTTAAGCAAATATGTATATGCATAGTTAGAGTAATCATCAATAAAACTTAAGAAATATTTACTTCCACCATGAGTCATATTACTCTTCACATCACATACATCACAATGAATAAGATCTAGCATTTCGAATGTTCTCTCAACAGATTTAAACGACTTTCTAGTTATCTTCGATTGAGCACAAATTTGACGTTTAGAAAATTTATCAAATTTACAATTCGAGATGAATCCTAGATTAGTCATATTTTTAATACTTTTATAATTCACATGACCTAATCTACTATGCCATAAAGAAATAGACTCAACCATATAAGCAGAAC
The DNA here is from genome assembly GCA_949130495.1 of Sambucus nigra. Taxonomy (NCBI): domain Eukaryota; kingdom Viridiplantae; phylum Streptophyta; class Magnoliopsida; order Dipsacales; family Adoxaceae; genus Sambucus; species Sambucus nigra. Next base: position 558,161,671 of record OX422215.1, on the reverse strand, counting down.
TAATATCATTGATTACATTAATTTTGATCATGTCGTTACAAGAGTACCATTTGCCAATAAATTGGTCATTCTTAGATAAGACAAACTTATCACACTCATAAACAAGTTTGAAACCTCTCTTATTGAGAAGTTTCCTAGACACAAGATTTTTACACATATCATGTACATGAAGTACATCAATAATATTTTTACACATATCAAATCTTTCCAGAACTTAATTTCAATTCTATTGTGCCTTTCCCAACTACATTAGTGCGAAAGATTATTTTCCATTAATTTCTTGATATGTTTTGAATGAAGAGCGGTATTTGCTTATGTTAACCATTGCGTCGGATTACAGCCACCATCCACTTTCATTTTCAATTGAATTTGCTTCGCATAGAGTAGCAATAAGATCTTCAACTTTGTTGCTTTCCTTCTACCCTTATTTTTCCTTAAATGCCTTCTTTTTAAGATGACATTCTCGAGAAGAATGTCCCGGGTTGTCACAGAAGAAACATTTTCCCTTCTTTTTCTTATTTGCACCTTGGTTCTTGAATTTTGAATCATTCTTCGCTTTAAATTTTGAGTCTTTAGTAATCTTGCATTTTTTATCCTCACCCATATTGGCTTTTGAATGACCCTCACCTTGTTCATCCTTTTTTTCTTAAATACGAGTATTATCTTCAATACGAAGGTAATAAAGAAGGGATTCCACGGTATAAATCTTCTCATTATGATTGATTTTCTTCTTAAAGACATTCCCAGAGGATGGGTGTTTTGAAACAATCACCCCTAATTAAAATTCATCTTGAAGATTAATTCAAGCGACTTTAAGGTCACCAACAATCTGTTGGACATGTACTTGTGCAACGACAAATTTATCATTACTCATTCTAAAATTGATATAGATTGAAATCGTAAACTTATGTTTGCTCGCTTCCTCGTTTTGATACTTTATCTCCAAAGCTTTCCATAATTCCTTTGTCGTCGAAATCATTCGATGAGCGCTATAAATAGTTTGAGACAGAGCATTGAGGATGTGTCCTCAACACATAAATTCGTCTTCTTTCCGTTTCACACGTTTTTTCTTTATTTCTTCAGTGTCTTTGAGTGTAGGCTCGGGAATTTGCTCAAAATTTTCATCTAGAATGTATGCTAGTTTTAGTGATGTGAGGAAGAACATAACTTTCTCTTGCCAACGGGTGAAATTTCTTCCATCAAAACAGTCGAGTTGGATTAAGTCTTGACTTATGACTTGGATAGATTGTGCCACTGTTTCTTCCATTTGAGTGGGGTAATTAGTAAGAATTTTTGCCTAAAACTTTTGGAGTTTTGTTAGGGAAAGAACGAAATATTTAAATTAATATATGTAAGGCACGTTCTGGGAATGTTGTCTTTTAGTCAAAATTTCTCCCAATCCGGTTGAGATAGAACCGCGAGTACAATATGGGTTTTATAGAATCTTCCTTCAGGATACAATGCAATGTATGGACAGTTGTTTGATTCAGACTGTGTATTGTTTGATCAAATCGAGAACAATCCAAATTTGTAATCTGATAATGGCAAAATGTAGAGGATGAATAGAGGAGAAATTAGAAATTTTTTGTGTCCAAAACAGAGTCCTGGAAATATTTTCATAGCTATTTATGTGGATGTAAGTGCCAAGTGCGCGTCAAAGCACGTATCGCGTTTCATAATTGGTGGTGCTTAAGCACCACCGCAATGTGTAGGATCATAGCCTCTTGTTTGACTTGTCAACTAATAATCTTAGTTGTCCTTTAAGTGATATACCACTACTTTTTATATTAATCTTCCAATGTGGGACTTTAAGCACCCCCATATCTTTCATACCCATTTGCTCATGTTTCTTCCTTCAAAAAATAAAACCCAAACTAAAAAACTAAAACACCAATTAATATAATAAAAATAGCAACTAAATATTCTATAATATTATATTAATGTTGAAATTTATCCAACATTCCCCCACCATGTTCAATATACACAAGAGAGGATACAAAGGATTGATTACAAAATAATAATAAAAAACTTTTGGCACTATTAGTGAAATCTAGTACATAAATGAGATGTGTCTTCCGGACTTGAACTTCTATGTAGTGTAAACAATTCAAAGCTCGATCAAGGTGCTGTGGTGAACTTCTCTTGAACCAAGGACACTTTTAGACGAGCTAGAACTATCACGCATACTGAATTCAGAGTTTTAGAAGTTTTCTTCTAACATGCACATTTATGGCCTTGTGCTAATCCTGATTTCATGAGCGCTTTAGGAACGATCTTGATTCCATAGAAAGCGACCACACTTTCGACACTGATATAGGTAAATCAACTTTAGTGATTTTGCGAGTCAGACTTATATGATTTATTAAGAAGTAACCTTCATCCTCTAACATGCACAAAACCAACACTTGGCATATAGGAATGGAACTATTGTATAAAATTCCTAGTGTTCCATAACTACAATTTAACTTGTTTGTACCACATTGAACTCTATATATATTTTCAAGATATGAGTTGGGTTCCCATTAAATATAGTTGTGTTATTTAATAGACATTAGTCCCATTCCTTTTGAGGTGATAAATATCATCTCCCTAACAAGACCTTTAGTCAGAGGATCTGCTCAATTCTTGTTTGTTTTAACATGGTCAACTGTAATCACTCCTTCCTTGAGTAATTTTGTTATAATTTGATGCCTTAGACTAATGTGTGTAGATTTTTCGTTGTAAGTTTTGTTCGAAACTTTAAAATTTTTGGCTTGGTTATCACAACTTAACATAATAGAAGGAGATAGATTTTTCCATAAAGGAATATCATACAACACATTTCTAAGCCATTCTGCTTCTTTACATGCATCTTCTAGGGCTATAATTTCAGATTCCATCATTGAATCTACCACCTATGGTCAGCCCAGTACATTTCCATGGCACCTAGATTCATCAGCAAAACTCCCAGCAAAACTATGCTTTGGGTACCACAAACAACTCACACAAAAATTCTTGTATTTGCGAATTGTAAAAACAGATTTTTAAACCCTCAAAAAGATGGAGAATAAACCAAAAAACACTCAAAATGTATTCCGTTAAAACCAGTGTTTTCTCCACTCAATATACAGTAGCCTCACAGCCTTTATATAATGAAAATCAAGGCGGTGGCGTGTCAAGTCAAAATTCTTGTTTGAATGAGAAGCGACGTCGCTCAAGCGAGATCTGATCTCATTTGAATGAGAAATGATGTCGTTCGAACGACATCGTACACGTGTCACTTTTTGTACAGTCTTTTATGAAACTTGGAAACCTAAAAACTAATACTATTTACGAGATCGTAAAAGTTTATTTAAACCTTTTATGAATAAAATCATTTAAGATCTTTTCAAAAATTATTTTTCATAAGTAGAAAAATATTTTACCTTTCACAAAAATATCCCAACACTTTTTATGCAAAACGTAAATGGAACTAAATCACATTTACCAAATTTGTCCTTGTTGGGCATGATTGTTGAAGTTTTCTTTAAATTCAGATCGTCTTTGAAGATGACATCTTCTCAATTCTTGATGACTTGTATCGGTATACGACATACTAAATTTTATAACGAACAATAATGTCCTTACAAATCTCCCCCTATGTCTATGCTGGTACAAAATAAAAATAACGGAATTATCAAACAATGACCTATACAAATCTACCCTCCCAAAAACTCAAATATGGAAAGATAAACTGAACGCGTCTTCAAACTTGGTTTTAACAATCAACTTTTCAAATCTCCAAGATTTTCTCATTAGGGTGTGCAATCCAAACATCTTCAACTATACCTACATATATGAGACAGAGCAAAAACCATGTGACGTATCGAATTTGAAATGATATAAACATAAAGCATGTAAGCATAATCAAAATTCCCCCATTAAATCATAATTTGTTCTCCCCCTTTTTATTTGTTCGAAAAAGACAAGGAAAAGAATAAACCAAATAAATCAAATCTGGGTGTCACGGTAAGCAAGCAAACAAATTATTTTTCAATTTTTTAATTTTTTATACAAAAAATCACACACCATGAATTTATACTCAGACAACCAAATCACGAAAACAGAATGAATGGGTGTGAACAAATTCGATAGGAAAATTAACTCAATCATATCATATGTGCACGATGCATAAGTGTACTCCTAACGAATGAACATAAAAAATAGTCCTTAGGTGTAGAATTTGTTGAATTTAGATGACATCGCCTTAATCATATCAACAAATCAAAGAATAAATGATTTCCACCCCAATAACGTCCAAAACTATGTAATTTCTTTTTGAGGTGATCTAAATTATCAAGGATGTGCAAACCGTATTGAATTTTCCCACCAAACTCCCTCGTATATAATTTCTTTTTGAGGTGATCTGAATTCTCAATCATTGGATAATTGGTGAATAAACCTAATGGCCCATTTTTGGAATATATATCTTTTTATTGCCTTTTAATATTTTTGGGATCTTTTAAATCTCATTGGACCCCGAATAATTTTCAATTCCTCACTGTTTTAGGTCCATTTAAATTGTTGCTTAATCGCAAAGGATAAATGAGTACCATTCGTAGCCCTTAACCGTTTTTCAAAATAAAACACACAAATCTCACAAACGGTTTATAACATGCACTACTTTTTATCACGGTTTATCGCATTTGGTTTGTTGTATTGATAGAATTGAAGCGGAAACACTCAACCAACATGTGATAGACAAGCACAAACATCAAACAAATCCGTTCATGTGAGAAATAAAGGACAAACAGAGTCAATCATGTAGGTAGTAACACTATATCATCTAAAAGACTCTAAATTTTGTAAAGCACATGAATGACACAACATATTGTCTCAAAACACTATCAAACAGTCATATGGATATGGCATGAAGTTGTTACTTCGTCATCCTAAGTGTGCATTCATATAAGGTTAAAACAAACTACAAATCTCTTTAATTTTTTTAATTTTTTTCTAAAAGGAGAAAATCTATTTGTATTTTTCAAACACTGTTAAGAAACAACCCAGCAGAACCATTAACATATAGCAGGAAGAAACAGGGACTGCAAACATAATATTATTCCATGGGTCGTTCGAAGGAGATGCCATGTCGTTCGAACAACAAGCTATCTCGTTAGAACGAGTAAGTCAAATTTTCCTAGATTACACAGAAAGACATGAAGTTTTGTCCAATGAGAAAAATCCTAAAAATAGTTCTTAGAATGGGCAAACAGTTCCAAAACAGTGCTAAAATAGTACCAAAAATAACAAAAATCAAATAGTACATACTAGCAATAAGCAAAAGTGTCATCATGTAAATCACCCTATGCTAGCAAACATGTCTAGACCTCAATCGGGAAGTGCGGTGGAGTTCTCCAAAGATGGTGACATCTTTTGAAACAACTTCGTTAAATCATGTGAATTCTTGCCAAAAACTTTACTTGCTCGCGAATATGTGAAAACTCTCTATAATTGTGTTTAAGCAAAATGTCAAAAGTGGGTGCATGTGCGTGAACATGTGTAGTGGCATAACTTGGCACGAAACTCAACTTAAAACAAAATTCCCTAAGGTGTCCTCGCTTTATGCAATGAGAGCACACATAAACCGGCTTAGTAGTTAATTTTTCAAAATTTCTAGGATGTGTTCTCCTAACGGGAATAGGAATCCAAGGTGGGTTGGGATGACAAACACGTGAATCAATCACAAAAGGGGGAACCAGCTCGGGTGCAACAAAAGACGTGGACGCACTGTCATAACCTTATCCTAAACTCTCATTACCACCCAAAACGGTATTAAGAACCATATTTTCAAACTTCTTAGATGCATTCCCTAAAGGGACTTTGACCTCTTGGGCACATTCAAGATCACTCTCGAGTTGGAATACACGTGTCGTCAGACTAGACACCGTGTTGGTCAAGTTATACATTTCCCTTTTCAACACTTACTTATCTCTCTCCAAATCTAAAACTCGATGACTTAAATCACTATTGTACCTTTTTTGTTTTCAAGGTCTCGGTGTACAAATCCCTAAAGAAATTTTGGATCTCGCTTTCTTCTCCACTCTCAAACTCGTTCTCATTTCAACTATAAACACTTGACTCATCGTCGTCGCTCTCGTTGACACTATCATCATGGGACAAAGTTGGTGCGCTCACACGACTCGAAAAAGCTACACACCTCCCATGAGCTAAAACTTTTTCGGACTCGTCTTTCTCATCATCTCCCTTACTATCACTAAGAGTGGTAGGCATGGATACATTCTTCCCTTTTCTCTTAAGCCTAGTAGCACACTCAAAAGCCCTATGCCCTTTCCCTTGACATTCAAAACAAATCATCTCATCTAAATCTTCCCCACTCTCTTCCTCTTTTTCTCTCTCATTCTCTTTTTCATTGCCCTCTGTGGCCTTTTCTTTCTTTCTTTTTTTTCAAATTACTTTTTAGTGAAAGAATTATTTTTGTTCATTTTGAGAAACTTTTTAAAAAAATTCGCAAACAAGGCCATATCATCAATGCTAAACTCTTCCTCAAAATAAGACTCATATAATCTCTTTCTTTTTCTTCTTAACTCGAGTCTTTAAAGCAACGCCTCTATCCTTAGCCTTAATAGTTGGGGAAAACATGTAAATCTCATAAGTTTGTAGGTCTCCTACAAGCTCTTCTAACTTAAGTGAATTTAATGTTTCCAATGAATTCAAAACAGTGACTTTAGGAATGAAACATTTTGTAAGAGATCTCAAAATCTTTTTAACAACGCACGTGTTATCAATAGGCTCACCTAAATTAAAAATCGTGTTAACAATGTTCGATAAACGTGCATAAAACTCATCAAAACATTCAGACTCAGACATGTTAATGGTCTTAAATTGGGTGGCCAGATTTTGTAACTTTGATTCTTTAACCACGTTCGTCCCCTCATGTGTCAATTAGATGACACCCCATGCCTCTTTAGACGTGGTTCATGTCATAATTCAGCGAAACCCATCAGGGGTAAAAGCTCCCGAAATTTCACTCAAACCACGAGAATTAAAATTAGACATTTTCAAATCATCTTTGGTCCAATCCAACACAGGTTTCAAAGAAGTGATGTTATTAGCAGTGATAATGGCAGGAGACCACCCTTTTTTATAAAGAAACCAGACTCGTTTGTCAATGGCTTTTAGTTGGGATTTCATATGAGTTTTCAATAGGCATAATTGGACCCATAAAAAATAGGCATTCGATTATATAAGTTCTCGTTTGGAAACATTGCGACAAACTTTCAAAAATCATCTTTTTTTCAAACAAAAATCAATATCCCACAAGTTTGCGGAAAATATGAATGCGCGATAAATTAGCGTAACCTGTTCTGATACCAATTTGAAAATGTGTGATGTGTGCGATACTGATTCAAATAGATTCGTAATTTCAAATACAGACTTATTTAATTGGATGTCTAAATTTACACAAACCAAATACCAATTAAATTAGCCCTTAAACATGCATCTACGTGTCAATTCAAATCTCAAATTTAATCAAGTGATGAACAAGATGAGAAAGACAGATTTCAGGAAAAAATCCCCGTTGGGTAAAAACCTTTTATTTCCACTATAGTTTGTCAAGGAACGGTTTACAATCGAATTACAGCGAAAATATAATTTGACTTATTAAATACCCGCAAGTGTTGGTTCATAGTCGTCAACCCAGGAACACCGCAGCACTCCCTATGACACGCAATCAATCAACCCAGTACCTCCCGCAACTGGCACCTATGGTCAGACCAGTACCTTTCTAAGGCACCTAGATTCAGTAGCAAAACTCCCAACAAAACTATGCTTTGTGTTCCACAAACAACTCACATAAAAAATCTGGGATTTTTGAATTGTAAAAATATAATTTTGAACCTTCAAAAAGATGGAGAATAAACCAAAAAACACTCAAAATGTATTCTGCTAAAACCAATGTTTTCTCCCATCAAAATGCAGTAGCATGACACCCTTTATATAATGAAAATCAAGAAAGTGATGTGTCAAGTCAAAACATCTCGTTTGAACGAGAAGCTTCGTTGTTCGAGCGAGATCTAATCTTTTTTGAATAAGAAACAATGTCGTTTCAACGACATCGTACACGTGTCACTTTTTGTATAGTATTTTATAAAACTTGGAAACCTCAAAACTAAGACTGTTTACGAAATCAGAAAAGTTTATCCAAACCTTTTATGAATAAAATCATATAAAATCTTTTCAAAAATTATTTTTCATAAATAGAAAAATATTTTACCTTTCAAAAAAATATCCCAACACTTTTTATGCAAAATGTAAATGGAAATAAAACACATTTACTAAATTCGTCCTTGTTAGGCATGATTGTTGAAGTTGTCTTGAAATTTGGATCATCTTTACAGATGAGATCTTATCAATTCTTCAACGACTTATATCGGTATATGATATATAAAATTGATAACAGATAATAGTTTCCTTACATAGGAAGTCCACCAGGAGTCTCTCACTAGGCTGAAGAAGCTGCTCGTTTCACCACATACCATGATTCCTCCAAGGGAAGGAATACTTCTACAGTTCTACCTCACATCCACCAAGATGTCCGTTGGAGCTCTGTTAGCACAGGAGATTGACGGGTAGGAACGATAAGTCTACTACCTTAGTAGAATCATACATGGGACAAAGGTTATAGTAGCTTGTAAAGGCATTCTTTAGCCTTAGTCTTTGTAGCACAAAAACTCAGACACTATATGTTGTCTTTTACAATTCATATTGTAACGTGATGTGATCCTATTAAGTTTTTATGAGCAAGAACTATATTGATTGGTAGGGCAGCTAGGTGGTTCCTCATTGTCTCATAATATGACTTGAAATTCGTGGTCCTTTGTGTAATCAAAAGCAATCACATGTAGACCTGTTGGAAATCTTTTCATCAGGGATATATGAGCCACCACGAGAGAGCATTCCAGGAAATGGTTTATAGGCCAATCACTTTAACGCAAGCGAAGAGGAATAGACGATGCATTTTGATGGATCTTCAGCATAGAAGAGAGGAGGAGCAGGGGTTATTCTTTAAAGAGGTATGAAAGAAATTTTTCTTTCAGATAAGTTAGATTTCCCTTGTTCCAATAATAAAGCAGAATATGAGGCATTGGTGCTGGGGTTGCTGGAGGCCATTCGAAGGGGAATTTTGCATCAAGGGTGATTCAAACTTAGTGATTCAGAAAGTAAGTGGAGAATATACATTTAAACACCTCAGTCTGGCATCTTATAGAACAATCATTTAGAGGCTTCTCAACCAGTTCCAAATCACCAAGATTAAGATGTATCCCTCAACAATGAACCTCCATCCAGACGTCTATGCCACCATCACTCAGACCATGATCATGGGAAGTAATACGACCACAGTCATGATTCAACTAAGAACAACTCCCTTGATGATAAAGTCAATTCTGCCAATGGAGGATGACTCTGACTGGAGGGGAGAGATTAGAAAGCAATTAAAGTCTGGGGAAGGAGCAATGGAGCTGAGAGGGTTAGCCCAATACCTTATAAATCAGGGAAACCTTTACTTCAAAAATATAGGATGATGGCTATCAAGATGCATTGGTCCAAAAGAAGAAGAGCGGAGATTAAAGAAAACACATTAAGAGTACAGTGAAATAACTGATATCCCTCTTTATAGGAGAATTTAAAGGGACGAATACTTCTGGACTAGAATGAATAAGGATGCACTAGAGTAACAACGAAAGTGTGACAAGTGCCAACTATTCTTTGAAGTATTTGAATGCCATTTCGTTGAAGCTCAATAAAATTGGAGGCAGCCCTATATTAACTTCATTAATGATGGAGTTTTCCCAATAGAGAAGATTAATGCGATGACACTCAAACGAAGGGCCCCAAGGTTCTACGTTCAAGAAAGTGAACTTTATCGAAGAGGGTACTTCAAGAGGCCATTTCATTGCATCACAAAGGAGGAAGCAGCCGATGTTCTAAAATAAGTTCATGACCCCGCTCAGATAGGAGGAGAAAAGTTATATGACCAGCTGATGACGTTGGGGTACTATTGGAAAACAATGGAAAGAGACTCTACTAGGTTTATTCGAAAATATAAAGCTTTCCAACTGCAAGGAAATATGATCTATGCTCTATAGATGGATCTACACTCTCTGGCAATAACTTACCCTTTTCACAGTTGGGCATTCAACCTGGTAGGGGAAATACATCCTTCTTCGAGGTGAATATCTGGATACTAGTGGCAACAGAGTGCTTTATTAAGTGGACTAAAGCGATACCACTAAGAAGGGAAATTGCAGGGGTGGTGAGAAACTTCATCAGAGAATACATCGTTTGCCAGTTTGGAATTCCAAAGGTTCTCCTCTATGATAAGGTCTTCTTAGATGTCTCATTGTGAGGACTTAGTAGGAGGAGAGTTCAATAACTTATTCTTCTTAAAAGCTCAAGCCTCATGATGTACATTACCCCACCCACGACTTGGAGTTAGCATCCGTGTGGAAATGAGAGAGTATTTCCATAGATTTCATCACTGGGTTACCTATGTCACAAAGGGCACAATTTAATTTGGGTGGTTATTGACAGATTGACGAATGTGGCTCATTTTTTATCGATTCGGACAAACTACACATCAGAGTAGTATGCTAGACTATTCCTTGTTGAGATTGTGAAATTTCATGGGGTACCTCTCAACATCGTGTTGGATAATGACAAGAATTTGTGTCCCACGTTTAGAGGAGCTTCCATCAGGTCTTAGGGCCAGAGTTGAGGTTAAGTACCCCGTACCACCCACATATCGATGGATACACAAAGAGGATGAACTTGATGCTAGAAAACATGCTATGGATGTGCCTCCTAGATTTCAAGGGTAGTGGGAGCAGTATTTTCCCTTGGTGGAGTTTGCGTACAATAATAGCTATCAGTTCACTATTGGGATGTCACCATTTGAGTCGTTATATGGGAGACCTTTCCATTCATCCTCATGTTGGTTGGAGGTGGGGGAGAACAAATTACTTGAGCTAGAGTTCATTCAAGACACCTCCGAGAAGGTGGAGATGATTTAGGCTAGGATTCGAATTGTCGAGGATAGGTGAAAGAGTTATGTGGATGTGGGTTAGAGAATCCTGTATTTTAGTGTCAGGGACCAGGTGTTGATTAAAGTTTCTCCCATGAAGGGAGTGGTGATATTTGGAAATAAAGGAAAGTTATCTCACTAGTATGTGAGGTCATTCCCTATCATTGAGAGTATTGGGCTCGTAGCATATCAGTTGGAACTATCGGACCCCATGTAGAAGATGCACACTGTCTTTAACATATTGTCATTGCGGAGGTTCCTTAGAGATGAGATAGCTTACTAGTATATCAATATTTATGAGATAGAGCTCTGGCCTAATGCTACCTATGAGGAAAGACTCACAACCATTCTGGACCACAAGGAGCACCAGTTATGATATAAGGTTGTTCAGTTGGTACGTGTATAGTGGGGATATTAAAAGCAGGATGAGTCGACTTGTGAGAGGGAGGACGATATGTGAGCAAAATATCTGAAACTCTTCCAGCCAGGTAAGTTTCAAATTCCAATCTTGGAATTTCGTTATTAGGGGAAGAAGAATGTAATACCCTGTATTTTTAGAATAAACATAAAATTTGAAGGAAATAAACTGAATCGGTCAATTTAATTAATTATGTTGTGATGAAATTAATTAATTATTATTTCATGTTATGTGAAGTTGACTTTGAATTTTATATTGTTTTGCTAGATAATAATTGCATATGTATTGAATAATTGGTATATGATTTGTGACATAATTGAAAAATGTACTTGTTGAATAAAAAAATAATTGAGATATGTTCTGGAATGTTTTATATACTCCTTTTAGGTGTTTTAGACCTCTAGAAGAGATCCCCGGGTATATGTATATGAGCTAAGAGTTTATTACACTAGTTGAGTTATGTATTTGGGTCCATTTAGGGGTCCAAAATTAAGGCCCAAGGTCCAACTCGATAATTGAGTTTAGAATATATTAACTAGGGGATTAAGGAAACATCCCATCATTAACTAAGAACCCTAGCAGACACTTTGGGAAAATAGATGTGGTGAAAGGGTTAAGGCGAAGAGGATAAAGAACTTACCAATAAAACATGAAGAAATCAAGCAAGAATTTTCTTGCTAACTTTATTTGTCCAAAATATTTCTTAGTTCATCGTGATTTATCCCCCATGTAGAATTTTGGAATATGTAGGGATTTGTGGTGATATAATGATAAATTAAATTATTTTTGTAGAGGATATGAATCTAAAAATATGATAGAACATCCAAAAATTAAGATGGGTATTAATTTTAGGTTGGATGATAGGAAATTCATGCTTTAGAACCTTTTGTAGTTAATATGATTATTCACATGTAGAGGACTATTGGATATGTTCCAGATTTGAAACTTATCTTGATTATAACCTTTGCATCATGTTATAATCATAAATGATTTATAGGTATAAATTTGATTTGGTATGAACTCCCCAATATCATGAAATTATGAGAATTTATACTTGAATCCGACCATGAAATACGTAATAAATTATCCTAAGTGGGTGAACTAAGTCATGGGGACTTGTTTTAAGGTTTACATAAATGTTTGAGCCTTTGGGATTAAGTTGAAGAGGGAGATTTTAATTCCTATACTTAGAAACTTTTAATAGGTCTAGACTGTTTCCTATGGGGCGAACGGATTCGGCCACTAGGGAAAGATCAGTGGGGACCGGGATTTAATCCGAGGTATTTTTAGGATTCCATGCGAATTGGTGGGATGATATTTTGACAAGCGAATAATTTGTTAAAAATATTTTAGTGACACAAAAATTAAATGGAGAGCTTGTTTAACTAGATGGTTAAGCTTTTATAGAAATGGAGGAAATTAGTGGATAACTAGATGGTTCATTATTATACGAAATTCTCTTATGGGAAATCACACGAGGCAGTTAGGGGGTAATTATAAAGTAATTACCTATACATATTGTTTGACAATAATATGTAATTATTTATGTGTGTAAGCATACCTATTCTTGTCGGCACATGTGGGCTAGGCATTGTTTAGGTCATAATTTAGGTACTACGTAGCAGTGCCACTTATGAGAGATAGGTGTAGATGTTGAGTTCCATGATCACCGCTAGGTATGGGCCGTGCAATGGTGTACTGCGTAAGGACTGACCTAATTGTGTGTGTTTTATGACGTCTGACTCGGATAGGAGACTCCAGCAGACTTACTGATAGAGCACGAATGAAACGCTATTGGTATAGGCTTTAGTATCGCATATGTATAAGGACATATATAATTTAATAAAACGAATATTTTAAATGTTTTAGTCTGATAATGTAGAGTAAAAATCACGGACCCAATACTGTGTAGTATGTATGATGATTGATTACGTCACTTTATGGGTAGTATGACTAGGATGACTTGGGAAGTAGGAATTCGAATGTAGATAATTTTATTCAAGCACGTTAATTATGCTAGATTCATTCTCATACTTTCACTAGCACATTTATCCATCATCTGTAATGGGACTTGGGTAGTTATACGCATAACATTGCTCTTATATGAGGGGTAAGATATATTATGTATGTGAGTGACAATCGATGGGAGACATTCACATTTAATTACTTGTTATTTTCACTCCAAATTTAGTAAGTTAATTCTTGAACACTCTAGAGCGCTAACCCAAAATTATAAATATTTTCTCCCCCCAGATGCTACTAGACAGGGATAGCAGGATTGTGGACTCATTAGCTGTGCAGTCTCACATCGCGCATCAGACTTCATATCATTGATTCTAGACTAGATTACTTCTCTATTCTAGTTGATTATCGACTTCAGATCATTGACTCTGGACTAGATTGCTTCTCCATTTTAGTTGATTACCTTTGCGATTATTGTATGGGCATAAGCCCGAAGTCTATTTTATTTCTTTATGGTTTGAGGCACTTTTGAGTATGTTGGGATTTATTCATACTACGTGGATGTTGAATTTTATTATTCTCTTGAATATTAATTTAAATTCCATTTTAAACTCAATTGTGTTTTACAAATATATGTTTCATATGGTTTTGTGTTGAGAATGATATAGATTGTATAGCAGACACCATTTTCAGCGTATTGCGTGTGACCAACCTTTACATGAAAAAATGGGGGTTGTTATATTACAAATGTTACCTTTTGTTAAAAAATGTTTAGAAGGGAAAAATGATACTTTTATATCATCAAACCTTCTATTAAACATTTTGTACAGCTGATTCCAATAGTTGTCATTAGAAATGGCACACAATCGTTAATATAAGAAATAATAGAACCCAACCAAGAATAAAGAAGAACAAATGCACCCGAAACTACAAATAACCCTTAAAAAAGAGTGGTTGTAGGAGTCAATGATGTTAAATGGTCCATTTTGACATTTCTTATGGTGAATTATATTTGAAGTAATTTTATAAATAGTGCCAATGAATTATAATCACCAAATAAAAATTGATAAAAATATAAAATTAACTTTGAATTTTTTGGTAAATTTTAATACAACACCCAATCCTTTTAAAAGTTATAATATTAACCTTAAACTTTAAAAATTGTTTCAATTAAACAAACAATTATATTGTTGTTAGGAAATGTAAACCTGATTCAATTTTGTTATGTTTTTATTGTGAAGGGGACAAATTTTTAAGTTTATTTCATAATAAATTATGTTTCAAGTTGATTGTAAAATTATTTAATTAAAAGTCTAAATGGTGTGCCTATATATATTAAAGAAACCTTAAATCTATAAACAAACGCATATACACACTCTACAACAAATATAGCTTTTAGCGACGAAATATATTCATCTACACCAAATAGAGCTTTTAGCGATGAAATATATTCATCGCTTCATTAGTCGCGATAGGGTGGCCGCAGTAGATTATTTGCGAAGAATATGATTTTGTCAATAGAAGTTTAAATTTAATGACAAAAATATTCGTCGCCAAAGATCATTTCGATTGTCGCGGAAAAAATTCTTAAAATAGTTAAAATCGTCCCTATTGAATAAAAACTTGTCACTACTGAATAAAAAATTGTCGCTACAGAATAAAATTTTAGCGCGGTAAAATGACACATGATTATAATGGATATTTTGCTATAGGAAGTACTGGTTTGTCTTGGGTTATGTTGTGTTCCTTAGGTATGATCTCTATTTCAACCTTTCTTCAATTAATTCATTCTTCTTTTTGCTAGATTGGTTGAGAGTGTGGTTAGAACCATCGTAATCACTCGAGACTTGAATTAATTTTTTTCCTAACACATAATCCCATATGTTTATTTGTGACTCACTGTGTTGGGTTTGAAGTTAAACTCCATGCTTTATTCTATCTGTAGTCTTTGTTCAATCATGATAATATTGCTCCACCGCAGTAGCAGAGCTGAATACATAGCTTTCGAGTTACTCCTTTAAAACTGTCCTTCTCATTTGTTTTAATCATTCATGACTATCCCAAATTTAATGATTTTTTTATTTTCATTTAAAGTTCTATGCAGTCTAAAGAATTTGTGTTTGCAGGTACCCGAGTAGGCTAAAAATGTTGTGAGGCAATGAACTGTGACAAACGCACTACATCTGTATGTGAAGATATTTTTCTTATTTTTTTTCAGAATACAACTATTTTTGTAGATGTTTAGTAAAGGAAAATCGATTATTAAGTCTTATTGTTATTGTTTCTTTTCTATATTTTGGTGAGTTTAATTTTAGTTGCGCAATCGGAGTTGAGGATGCCGAGTCTGTTTAAGGACTATATCCGTGACATTGCGTATTCGTAATGGGTTTTTTCTATTATTTATCTACTCATGTTTCCAAGTAGCCATATTTGTAATTGGGCCTCAATACAAGATCATATCCAAGATCATCTCCAGACATATTTTTTTTGGTCTATGCTCCACTAAGATGACTCTAAATTTTAATAAAAGTGTATTAAATTTTCTATATTATTTTAGTGTTGGAGCCTCTCCAATACTGTTCTTGAAATTCATTATTATGTATATTATGTGGAGTATTTATATTTATTGATTTACTTATGTTACTCATTTTTTAGTTCAAGAAGGATCTATCTCAAGTGGATTCTATTTATGGTGATTTAATTTATGGTGTTTGCCCATAGAGACTGATTGTGCAGATTGTGACACTCTTACTAATGAACATGAATCATAAGTGGAGTCTTCACAAATCAATAGTCCAATTGAAGTTACAGAAATCAACCATTATATAACATGTACTTATAAAACAAGTTTTTAAACTCCTTCAGTTTTTGCTGTTTCTCCCTTTCAATAATCTAATAGTGGCTCTATTTTCATATATCTAGGCATGTAATCTTCATATATCTATGTATATATATAATATTAGTCCAGAATAGTTTGGAGCTGCCACGTGGGTAATGACTTAATTATCAGTATCGCATAATCATGTTTGAAGTGGCAACAAATTGCTTTGAAAGTAGACTCAAAACATCTCTAAATCGCCTTGAGAAATGAATATTCAAAAGCCACCTCAATTATGAGAACTATTCATCTCTCGATTTGTTAAAACCAAAGAGTTCTGGCTCTCATGTGGTAATTTAGAGATGAATCCGTGGAGCAAGGTCAATTCCTTACTTTAAACTACACTCACATGAACCATCCATTTGTTTAAACATATTCCTTCAGATGTAAACATAAAATGGGGGAAATATCAAAAGTTAGTAAAGTAAGTCAAGTGCTCAAGTGGTGTACTTAGAAACTCACCTGATGGAATTGTGCAGTATAAGTGTCCATCCATGCACAATTGTCACTGTTTTGTAGGTTCCGATAATACTCTTAGAAATATGTGCCCTTTTTGAAAATTTGGCCCAATGTAAGTTTGTTATGTGTTTTGAATTTCTAGAACTATTGTAAATGGTAGATTTGCATTGAATAATATTTTTTTGCACCAACTAAATATGTTTTTATTTTTGTTTTTCTTACCGTGGTTAATCGATTGAATAATTTTTTGGGTGTTTGGTTTATTTTTTTAGTTTTTTATCAATTACTCCCGTTTACTAAGTATATCGTTTAGTAGGCCTATCATCTTTTTTACTACAATAGGTCCCATGAAAAAAGAGTTATTGTCCAGTAGGTCCTATTTGTAAACATATGGTGAATATTCACTATACGTATAAATAAGACCTATTGGGAAAAAAATGTTATGGTTGGACCTATTACGAAATATTTTATGTAAATAGAACTTATTTGTCAAGCTCCCTTATTTTTTCGTGTTTCATTATTATTGAATAAGTTTCCGTATGCTATGCACCCAGTGTTTTTCATAATATATCCATTTATTGAAAGATAATTTATTTCTTCTAATATATCAATTTGTTGTCCTACACCCTTTTAAATTTAAAAGATCGTAATTTTTATTTTTAGCTTTATGTGAAGTTGAATAGAAAAAATAAATTAACTTCCATATTTTTTGAATAAAATGTTTGGCATACATTAACATATAATTTCTTAAAATATTTAGGAAATAATTTAACTATTTTTACATGACTATATTTTTAATCATTTCATTCTTCAAATATATTGTGTGACAACATAGTAAAATAATAACGAACAATTTATAAATTATTGACCATGCATCGTGTGGCCTGCACGCTAATCTATATAGACTATATAAAAATTGTAGACCCAAATCCTCTGAAGATGACACGTGGCATCAACATAAATGAAAAATTCTTTAAAGATGACACGTGGCATCAAAATAATTGTTTTGGAATTTGTAAAGTTGATAAACTGAAGAGACATTTACAGTTGATTAATTGAGAAGCATTTTGTATTAAATCGAAACATCAACAGATGCATCCCCTTTCATCCCTGCCTTCAAATCTATAAAACATCCGAACCTCTTTAGTAATTTCAACGTTTCCCAAAAAAATGATTCTTTCCTCCTCCATTAATTTATTTGGTTTTCATTATTTTTTATGGTATTATTTAATATATATACACACGTTAAGAGAAATAGGGGAGAGACGAGAGGGTGAGTTTAAGAACTGAGGGTATATTCATGGTTTTGTTTTGCCATGGATTCACATGGAGAGGTGAGGAATGCGTGGGTGTGGGGTTTAAAAGATAGAGCAGGTTAATGGAAGCACGTTTAATTGGTACTTATTTGTAGATATGGGTGAGTGAGGTACAAATGCATACATGAAAAATGAGTACACATGGAGTCGATGTAAGAATGTTTTTATTTGTAACAAAAAAAAATGCATTGCTTTTGTTTTAATGGGACGAGAGAAGGGTTACTATTAAAAGCCATTTATCATTGTATCATGGTTTGTTCTCCAAAAATTGATAACACGCATTTTTTTAAAGATTTAGTTTTCAAAATGTTTATTTGATTAGTGAAGCTATTCAAGGTAAAGAACGTCACAATCCTGTGTTTTTTATTTTTTATGTTTCGAGACCTTCAAAATAAAGTAGCCATTGTACTCAACAACACCCGAAAGAGTCATCATGGTGAGTTTAAGTTAAGTTTTGATTTTAATTGTTACATTATGTTTTTTCATTTCAAATTCGGTGTTATGGATTGTTGACTAGATATGATTTAATAGTTTAACCGCAAGACCCATTTGATTACACTTGTGGCGGATCTGATAATGGTTGGGGACATGAGTAAGTTTTACATCCAACAAATCAATCATTTGCTAGAATTTCCAAACAAGGTCTAAATGAGAATTGGGACTTATCATCTTCTTCGGCTATGTAAAATCTCCTGTAACATCTTTTTTACTGCAATTTTCAATTAAATTCGGCCACGCATCGCGTGGCCTTTATGCTAGTAATATCATAAAATGCTTTACAACAATTAAGTTTTCTTCTTATTTAGAACGCCACGTGGCACACCACTAAAATCTTTCAAATAGATGAAACACAAATTTTCCTCTCCCATACCAAGCTCTCAATTATTTATCCTAGGTTCTTCCACTCCCATTCCACCCCACTCTCCCTTTGAATCATCTAATAGTAGCCTTTCGTTTATTCATGTACTCTATTTTAATGTTAATTCGAGTGGATTATTTATGAATCGTGTTACTCATATGGGATCGTGTTTCAAATGAGTTGTGATCATGTTGTACATGAGTTATTATCGTGTTGTATCATGTCGTAGATACGTATTAGCATGTTATGTCAAGCCAACATGATTTGACACACCTACGTATAGCGTATGTCTTTGGACCGAATAGTTTGGCAAAGAAAACTAAATGGATTGTTAAATTATTTGCATTCAGTTTTCACATTATATCTGTTTTCGAACATTCATGTGTTCTCCTTGCACTCTTTTGATTACGATCAAATATATATATACACACACATATATAATGCTCTTATGCGGACTAGTCCGCATTTTTAGAGTGCGGACCGGACATATGTCACCTAACGGTGCGCCTAGAAATTATCGCCTAAATTATAGGCACACTTTCTCTCTTTTTTGGGCTTACGGTCAGGTGACACATGTTTGGTCCGCACTCTTAAAATGCGGACTGGTGATAAGCACTCAAAAGTGCACATTTTATACCCCGAATAGACCTATTTTAGTTGCTACTTATTGGCAAATTGGGTCTTATGCGTGTAAATGTTTAATTTGCATGCTTGATTGCGTTTGCAGAGTTGAAAAGCTTAATTTAAGGCAAATGTGCATCAAAATGAGCTAATTTCCCTTGTCCCATAGCCTAAACCGAGCGCAAACCTTCCCCGAAGCCCGTGTGTGTTTAGTTTCTGCCTTATTAATTTTTTAGATTTTTATTTTGTGTTTTTTTATTTTTAAGTTTTATTTTTAGAATTTATTTAGAAAATCTAGGTTTTATTTCCAATTTTTCTGTTTCTTTTTTATTAGTGTGATTTTAATTTGAATTTGATTTTTATTAGTTTTTAATTTTTAGTTATCTTTATTTTTATTAGGATTAGGTTTTTTAGGATTTCATATATTTTTAGTTTTATTATATTTTATGTTCTAGGATTTTAGATTTAGTTTAAGAGATTTTTATTTTAATTTCTTTTTAATCTTATTTTTTATTTGTGTCTTTATTTTATTTTTAGATTAGGATTTTATTTTTAGATTTTTAATTTTATTAATTTTATTTTTTAATTAGTTAGTGTTATTTTTAGGTGTTCAAATTAAACACACACACACAAACATACCTACACACAATTTCACAACCAACTCATCCTAAACCACACACACACCATAACCCATACACCCTCACACACTCTATCTATCCCCACTTCATCTTCCCCACTCAACCAGCACCAACAATCTCTCACTCTCTCTCCTCTATCCAAACTCCATTAGCACACACCACACCTTATACCTCCCATTCAACAACCATTAAACCACCACATCCAACAAAACCCAAATCACACTCAGCCACCTTACCCACTCACCCAACACCTCCGACCAGCCCTTGTTCCGGCTGTCTGACCAACCCACTGCCACACATCCCTCTAGACACCCACAACCACCTAGCTCGATCCCAAAACTCTGAACCTGGCTCGGACCTTACTCCCATGAGCTGACCCAGCAACCCCGTCGCCGTCGGAACCCCCCATACCCATACCTATCATCGACGACCCATCTTCGGCCAGCTTTAACCCAACCGAACTCGCCCACGAATCTACCTGGCAGCAAACCCCCATATCCATACCCTGCAACCCCATACCCAAATCCGATCATAGACCCATTTCCCATGTTAACCCATTTAACCCACTTCTCCAAACCATTTTTACCTAAGAATTCTTCACCTGACAAATACAAAGTAAAAAATCAATTCCCACATTTAACCCACATGTCTTTTATGCCTCTTAACACCTTTTTCCAAAACTACCCCAACACCTTTTACCCAACTTACCCGTCTAAACCAATCTGTTTTTTATCACAATTCCCCCACTTCTCACATGTCCTCACACCTCTCAAACCACAGGGACACCTTTTCCATGCTCATGTGCTATCATCCTCACTCAATTTTACAAATACCCAATTTACGCCACTACTCTATGTTGAGTATTTCCATTTCTAGCAAATATCTCAATACAGAGGTGTGTAGTGAAATTTATCTCTAGGATGAATTCCACCCCAACCTTCAATAATGAATTTTTGCATTTTTAGCAATTATTTCAAAATAGATTGATGTAGTTGAATTCATCCCTTATGGGAGGTAAATTCTAATCCAATCCTTTATGTTGATATTTTGCATTTTTAGCAATTATCTCAATATAATGTAAAGATCTAGAATTTATTTCTTTAGATGAGTTCTAATGTACAATTTTATAATGTTAGGATTTGCATTTTTAGAAAATCTCTTTTATTATTTAATTGTCCATTATGAATTCATCCATCATCCTTTTTTTTGAAGTTTTTATTTTAGATTCAATAAATACATGGGTGAGGGATTGTTATTGAGAGGATTTTGATTGTAATTGAGAGAGTGTTGATGTAATTGAAGATTCCATTCCACTTCAAGGCTAAAATGGGTTTGATCTATTCCTCTTTAATTTCTCTTGATTTAATCCTCACATGCTTTCATTTGTTTATCTTATATTTTTGGATGATGATTATTGAGGGATAATCTCCCATCTATGGGATGTATTTTGAAGCCCTCGTGAGTCCAATTTAGTTACTTTACTTTTTAGCACAATTTTGTTTATCTCAATTTTCTTAAATTAGCTTTTACTTCTTAATTAGTAGTTATAAAAATTAGTATATAGTTAGGTAATTAATAATCCCTTGAAAAATCAATAAAAAATATAAAAAGCAAAATAGAAAAATATAGTAAAATGCAAATGATTTCACACTTTTGTTTTCTCAATTTTTTTGTTTCACCCCTAGATTTGGATTGACTCCCTTACTTACCATTTACACTAGTTTTGCTATATTTTTTTAGGTTCAAGGGAATTTTGATGGAAAGGGAATTGCACAATAACGACAAAATACCTTAGAAATGCAATTTTTTATCTATCAACTGGTCCGCACAAGAGAAGGACTATATATATATATATGTGTGTGTGTAATTTTATTATAAAGTTTCATGAATTTCACTATTTTCTTAGGACATGTTTACATAACTTTTTCCCTAAATTTGTACATAATATTAGTAGAATATAGCGAAGTAAATTTGATCGGTTGATTCTTATTCCGCATCCTGTATCTGTGAGGGCGTTTGTAACTCCTAGTGCATGTGTTCATATATTCAATCCAGTTGGGTTTATAAGATGATTTATATCGAAGAATAATTGTGTCCGTCTTTTGAAATTCTATGGCTAAACCAAATCTTTGATTATGAATTTCAATTTATTTCATTTTAATCCTCAACTGTTCTATTTTATTTCACTATAACCAGTATATCAAGATAATTTTCCCAACTCCTTGGAGTGTATCTCTTATTTTTAGTTAAAGTGTATCACTTTTTTATGTTGTCACAATATATTATAAATAGGGGTCATTTGCACAAGTTACGCGATCACAAATCATGAAGTTGTTAAAATTTGTACCAAGTTTGTAGAACATGGTTAGAAAAGTGTGAAATAAAGTATGTGTATCAATTATTATTATGTTAATTGGCTGATATCAAGCTTTCGGATTGAATAAAATGGTTATATTCCAGGTTTTTCGTGCGAAAACTAGACCTATCGGTGGCAAAAAACTAGGCACTTCTGAGGAAGAATGTAAATTTATAATTTACGTACAATTGATCGTTCCATTTCATTTCATTACACTTTGTTTGATTTGGTCTATTGTTTTCCATACATCAGTTAATTTTTTCTATTTGATCGATCAAATTAGTTTCACGTTGGAGCTTTGTGCATTTTGCTTATTGTTATTGATCGATCTGATTATTTGTATCATATTAATCATTGAAGAGGGGTCATTTACATTTTTGTTATTTATTGTATCCCATCATCATTTTGGAATGTCCCTCTCAGTCTCTTAGAGTTTTCTTCACCTACAAATCCTTAAATCGATGAGGCGTGGTGCGAATAGTATTTTTTATATTGAAACCCAAATAAGGTTTGTTGCCCATGGGATGTGTTGAGCTTCAATTTTCAAGGTTTATATACATTCTTTTTTTTAATTATTGAATGAATGTTAAATTAGTGTGAGATTTTGATTTCAATCTCGGGGTTATAGTTTGATTTTTTGAGTATTGCATACAACACTCCCTCACTATATTAAGACTATTGTAACTCTTTTATAAGTTAAAATAAAATTTTATGCGTGATGTGTTTTGTGATTGTAGTGACGAGTAAGACATTTTTACAAGGATTCTTTAGAAGCTAATTTTTTACCCTGCATTCTTAGTTGCTCAAGAGGTGTTTGTATTTTGGTGGAAAATAATCTTATGTAAATTGATTTCCTTTTTCTATTAATTTTACGGTTTCTTAATATCTAGTGTGATTAGGCATAAATTCTTCGAATTTATGCCCGTAATTTAGAGGTTTTTATTACCCCATGCAGTGTAATTTAAGTTGATTTATCTCATATCCTTACTACTTACATCTTCTATCTAGTGCATCGAGTTTTATGTATTTTTCTTACATTTTGTAGGAAATTAATGCAAGTGAAGAAAAGAGATAACTCAAAATCAAGAAAGAAGGAAAAGAAGAAAAATTAAGGGCAAAAGCATAATTTTACATTCGGAATTTGGATGCAAAATTCAAAAGAAGTTGAAGACCTTGAGTCCACAAGCGTATAAAAGAAACGGCATCCCAATCCATGTCCCGATTGCAAAGTTATGAAGCTTCAAAGTTGAGAAGAAATCAACTAAAGAGTGAAGGAAGGATCGAGAGAGGACTGAACTGATAACAGTCTAGCATAATTGGTTCCCCTCACTATAAAGGGCAAACCGAACCTATAGAAAAATAAGGGGATCGATTCGGTAAACTGTAAAGACCAGAACGAACCGATGATCAAGACTTATAAATGATTTGGCACACTGTAATAAGTGAACTAGTTCACCTCGTAAAGAAGGAAAAAATAAAACCAGTTATCTGATCTTTTTGTCTTATGATTTATTATTTTTTAATTAGAATTGTCTTTTACATATTTTATTGCATTTTTTACGTAAAAATGATTTCATGCAACGTAGATTTCATGTTTAGTAGTATTTACACCATGTTCGGCTATGTCTTTAGCGGGTTGGGGTACATGAACCCAACCTAGGTAACACATATGGACTTAAAAGTGGATACAAAGTAATCCATCATTCAACGGTTTAAACTCTATCAAGATAAAGAATTGTAGGCCTTTTAATTTCGTTTGCCCCATGTAACCAGAATGTTTAAGGGTGAAATTGGCTTCTTGATAATTTATCATCCTCGTCAAATACATTTTTTTATTTAATATTGTGCAGTATTTAGTCCTCATATCTCGAATGCTTAGAGAGTATTTAAATTATTTTTTTGAAGCTTTTATATTCTATATAAACACTAACGGCTCGGGGGAGTGTACCTAAACTCCATTTACTCGCATATAGTTAAAGTTTAATTTAGTTCTCTTTGAATGCGTCGTTAGTTATTAATCTAATTTATATTGCATTAGTTGATAGGTGCGATCACAAAATCATCATCTTTTCCCTTCTTTCTTTGAGTCATTCTAGGGTAAAACATTCTTCCTATTTGTCACCACGAGTTGTCGTCCTATTTCCTAAGTTTGGCACCCGATTTACCGTATTTATACTTGAGCAACCGACTTACACTTGAGTCGATAGAATCACTCACTAGAAACACTTTGAAATTCACTAATTTCTATCGAATATTGCACATTTTCGCAATATATCTTTATGCATTCTAGCACTTTTATGGTCCTAAATGCTTATATTTATGATCATTAACCAGACAATCTCTTGTTTGGATATATACATGCTTTGCAGGGGTTAATTGTTCTTTTTTAGGTATTTGAATGCTAAAAGTGAGGATCCGTTGTATTTCGGAGAAGTTCCATCATTGGACGCTACTTCAAGGGCATTTTAGTCAATTCACACAAATGACACGTCGTTTGGAGTCCGAATGGTGGAGTTGTGTCCATTTTTGTTTCCACATCTTTCCCCCCTCTTCGTGGACCAAGAAGTCCAAGAAACAGAGTGTCGATCGACCAGCCTTGGGACCCCGATCGACTGCGGTTTGAGATTTTGCCTTGCGAAGGTGACAGAAGGTTTTGCCCTACTCGATCGATCGATCGACATTTTGGGTCGATCGATGGATCCTGCTAGATATTTTGTAATTCGTTCCTTTTCATTTCTTGTTCCTTTATTTATTTTATAACTTACTATATGAACCAATTTTGGTTTCTATTTTTATTATCTACATTTTTGTCTTAGATTCTAGGGTTTGTAGAGAGAGCTTTGCCCTACTCTCCATTTTGGGTGTTTTTCCCATTGTTTGTAAGTTAATATACTATTCATTCATCTTCTTTGTTGTAGTTTACTTGTTTTAGCTTAATTTCCATTATTTCCATTAATTTCCCTTTCCTAGATTAACTTGTATTTCATTTATCTATAGCTTTCACAATTAGGTTTACTTTCTTTCTTTCATTACTTGTCATTTACCATGCGTTATTGATAATTTCATCTAGGTTGTGTCGTATTGAACTCACTTTGGGTTGACGAGTTGCTTTACTTTGGTGATGGAGTTTACGTGTTTATTTCGAGTGTGTTGTCCTAGTTATTACGCCTAGGAGATTTGACGGGTTATATCATGTATACTCCGTGCTTACAACCTTGCGTGCGTAATTTTTGGGGCATTTGTTGATGCCAAAATTTTATTAAACTTTTATGCAAATTCAAGAGTGTGACAACTCTTGATTTAACTAACTATCGAAACAAGACAGAATCTTAATAACTCGTGAACCCATGTAACCACTTTATACTAATTAATTCGGACAAGGGATATTCGACGCAACCTATAGTTTTTATTCTCTTTGCTAATCTAGTTTAAATACACTCTCCAAGTTTAATCGTTTCTCCTTTTTATCTTTTCCTTTTTGTTAAAATTATCTTTTACAGTTTTTTAGAAGTATTAAACCAATTAATATTCTAGCTACTCGTCTATGTGGATTTTCGATACCCGGACTTGGCCGCTATACTCCCTTTTTGAGTGTAGTCATAAGTTTAGGTTTTTGTATTAAGGCGGTGAATAGAAAACAACGATCGACGTTTTAATACGCGTCACTTTTCACCCTTGATCAGTCGCGTCATAGAACATTTGTGAAATTTCCTTAAATATATTTGTCATTATCTTTTATGATTACTGAAATGGGTATATACTTACGTTTTCGGTGTTACAAATGTTACCAGGTAAATTTCTATGGTGAAAGATTTGTTTGTCCAAAATGTTTATGAACGTTATCAATGCTTCTCAATCCCCCATCAAGAAATATTTTTATATAAATTTTTAGTCTCAACTATTTTTATCGATTTTCGTCAATCCCATTAAACATTGCTTCCATCCAAACCAAACCGCATTGGCGTCACTAATATTACTGTTTACGGTGCAACATTACAATTTCACTCATGTATGTCACTTAAGAAATATTAAATTAAGAGATTATGAAGGTAGAGAAATATGTCCCAACATAACCACATACAAACAAATTAAGGATCAGTGGTCTTATTCTTTGCTTTATAGAGTTCAATGCATAGTTGTTGTTTAAGTAATAATATCAAACCTATAAACATTTTGTGGATACTTCCCTCTTGTGCGCATATTAGGAGAAGTGGGTTTTTTTCTGTGCAAGGTTGCGGTCAGTGGGTGATTGAATTTTATTAGATGTATCCAGTACAGAGTGTTACGGTGTCGTCGGTATGTCACCGAACAAGTGTAAAACATAAATTGACACAAAATTTAAAGTATTTTGGTCCAATTTTTATGGAAAATTTTTCTTTGGGGGTGGGGTAGGTAAAATTTTCCAATAGCTTTTAAAATTTTGCCGCCCCATGCTATCAAACATGCCCTAAAGATTCAAGTCCTTGAGAAAGAGAAGATGTGTGCTACAAGTTATGGGCTTGTATATTTCATCAAAACAATTCAACCAATCGATGGGTGAATTGGAAATCAAAAGTTTCAATGGTAGAAACTAAACATACATATATTGATTTTACATATAGTTGAGTTTTTTCACCAAATTTGGAAGAGATTATCTCCACGGTGAGGAAATCATCTCCACAAAATTTGGTGAAAATTTTCAGTCATTTACCTCGCGTAAGTTTTTCCCTTGAAGAGGGTTGCTGTTTTTGGATTTTTTGGGTAATCACTCCTTTCTTTTGTAACATATTACTCAAACTTGAATTATTCTCAGTTTATTTCCAAATATCTGGCCATGTTCATACTTATTGCTAACTTCAAGAGGTCCTTATTGAGTACTTTTCATGATCTTTGTGTATATTTGGTGCAAGATATTATTAACTTTGAGGAGTTTGCCAGTCGTATGACACATGATGAACAACAGAATTTGCCCAAGTATTTATCTCCTGTCAACAATTCTAGACTTCTAGATAGGTTTGTATATTCATCCTCTTTCTAATAGTGGCTCATTGTATGCCACAAGTTATGGGTTTGATCTTTTGTTATGCTTTGTACATTTTCTGTAGATTTATCATATGTATGTGTAGGAAAATAGGCAAATTTTCATGTTACATGGAAGATGGGTCATTTACATTTTTCTGGTTTCCATATTGAAGGGCCTAAGTTAAGGTAATAACTTGTAATAACTTACCTTATTTGCAAACATGTGTTTTGGGTGACTAATTTGTTCTTAAATATATGAATGGATAGCTACAGCTGCTTTAGATATGAATATTATTTAGTCTTAAACACATATTTTGATATCTACACCTAGATACTGTAGATTTA
This sequence comes from Sambucus nigra, assembly GCA_949130495.1. Lineage (NCBI taxonomy): Eukaryota > Viridiplantae > Streptophyta > Magnoliopsida > Dipsacales > Adoxaceae > Sambucus > Sambucus nigra. The sequence goes on along the minus strand of OX422215.1, from coordinate 558,133,753 downwards.
AAGTTATGCTCACTAATTAAAAGATAATTGTGTAATAAACACTCTGTTATTATGGCTAACGCCATTTATTACATGTTGGGTTAGAGTTGGTGTACCTTTCACAGTTTAAGGACCGTATCCTTTTTAGCTTAAAAAAGTTGTAATTCATTATATGATTTGGTTTAATTTAAACTTAATGTATGAAATTGTGGGTTTTATGTTCTATGCAATAAAAAGGTGCCAATTACATTATGACAAATTTGAGTTTTATATTTGAGCAATTGTTGTATCATGTTGGACAACAGGGTTATTCTAACTTTTATCTTTTGCATTCTCAGATTAATATGAAACTCTGAAATATGTTTTTTTACAAATACAAATCTGAAATACGTTGCCCTTCGTATCTTCAATAATTAAAAAGTGTATCTGAAGTTCGAAGAGACTTCAATCTCAACATAAATTCCAAGTCAGCAAAATGGGTTAAGTTGTTTTTTTCGAATTATGTAGTTTTTTTCTAGAAACTTGTTTGAACTATTATTAATTCAAAAAAACACTCCTAAACTATGCATTAGGTTACAATGACCCCCTAGGGAAAAAAATCTTCGCAACACAGTGCATAATATTAGGGAAATTTCACATTGAAACTAGTTTGTTGTGTTTGTTGCATAATTTGCGTAGCAGTGGGGATTTTTTCCCTAGTTAAAAATTCAATGAATATGGAAAAATTACAACGAAAGAAATAAGATAGTGTATAATGATGGGCATAAAGTGTTTTGTTCCTTGGCTTACTTAAGACATTTAGGTCAATATCAAGACCCATAAGTCCAAGCAGCTTAAGCCGATCCATATCTGGGATATGGACAACACCATCACTAATAACCAAATCAAATTTCTTTTAGCTGGCTCGCAACATCTCCAGTGCCTTGTCTTCTCGATTCATTGTCTCAACTTCTCCAACTATATGGGTATGAAATTTATATAAAACATGGGAGATTTGTGGATGTGGTCTATCAAGAAAAAGCTTGTGCCATCCTTCCTGAGTGAACATCTATCGAATAGAATGCATAATAAGTCTTTTGGTATTTTTTAGTTTCGTCGTTTTAATGAAATTTCAGTTTTTTGCTGAAGAATAAATATCTTTCTTTAGGCGTGCCATGATATAATTATGTTTAATTTCTCTAGGTTCATTTGTAACAACACATCTACTTATATAGGATATGGACTATGGGCATGATAAGCTAGAAGTTACTGTTGTTTATGAACCCAAATTTTGTTGATCTAAACGAAGACTTCCTCTTAGTTGTTCCAGAAGAAAAGAAGGCGAAGGGGATCTTCTTGAAGAGGGATGTATTAAATTGTAAAAGCTATGATAATTATACAACATGTATGATTTTAATAGCAACCTGATACGAGAAATATACCAACTCAATACGATCTTTCTATATTTACATAGCTGACATCATATTTATTTTTGGTTCAATAATATAAAGCACAGTAGCAATGTGGGATATTATTTATGTTATCTTGATCCATGAAAACTATAGTTTTCTATATGATATAATAGAGACTGGACTGTGTTTAAGGCCTCTCTCTCATAGAGTTATATTTGCGTTATTTTGATCCATGAAAACATTAGTCAATTACTTTAGAATTAATTTTCCTCGTTGTTGTATATGTCTTATGCATTTGATTTGATTTAATTCAATTTCACTTGTATAAGTGATCAATAATCAAGAAAAGTAAATAAATACATTATAATATAACTATTTTATCTTCTGTAGTATTATGAAACTACTCATAAGCTAAACTTTTCATCTTTCTTTTTGCATGAGAAAAGGGAAGAAATCATTATCCATTACACACCTATTAAGTACATAACTCTGCTTACAAATAAATTTTTTGAACTGTTACATTACATGCCATCATACAGAGTCCTTAAGACATTGATTAATACCCTGCTAACTTTTTTATATCAGAAGCATAACTTTATTAGTTTATTTTTTCGTATTATGTTTATGGGTTAGTGTCTCTAAAGATTCATGAAAATGGACTTTTGGGAAATTTAAGAGGTCATGTAACACGTGTAAACTCTCTCTTCTTGACCTTTCGAATTTCCCAAAATTCAAGTTTGAAAGGTTAATATTATCTTTCGTATTTGGTACTTTATGATCTTTAATTAACTACCATGAAATATAATATTGAGTTGCGTAAGTATTTGATTAAGACATCGAGCAAATGGAACATCATTATTACAGATATCAACTTCCCACGCATTTTACCGTCCACATAGTAAGCAAAGGGGAAAATGAAGAGAGTGAATCCGATCCATATTAACCTCGTATTGTTACTTTTCTTCAGGAGCTACCTGAAGGCAGTTGGTATTGTTCGCACTACTGCACTTATGAGATTCGCAAAGATATAATATATTCATTGATTATAATTTTAAAACATATTTTTTTGGGGGTAATTGTATTCAGATGTTATATTCGATGCATTTTGTAAAATCACTCTATTTAGAGTGGAAGCTTAAATCAAAATGTTAATGTTGAATATAGTGTCCTTATTTTTGTGGACTATTTTTTTATATGTTCTTAGGATTTGAATAGTGCGATAAGAATAATTGAATATGTTTAAATTCCGGACATGATATATATATATAGTACTGCTCTTGTGCGGACCGATCCGTATTTTAAGAATGCGGACCGGACATGTGTCACCTGGGGGTGAGCCAAGAAAAGAGAGAGAGTATGCCTATAATTTCTAGGCTCACCGCGAGGTGACCATATCCGGTCCGCACTCTTAAAATATTGACTGGTCCGCACAAGAGCAGTACTATATATATATATATATATATATATATATTACTAACGGACCTTTGTCGTTACAAAATCAGACAAATACAAAACATGTGCAATAAGGTAATCGAGGGATTATAACATGTTAGCCTGAAAATATACCTAGGGGATGAATATTTTGGAGTTTTTCTATGAAGAGAAATGAATATTTAAATTAATTTCTGCAAGGCACGTTCTGGGAACGCTGTCTTTTAGGCAAAATTTCTCCTAATTTGGTTCAGACAAAACTGGGAGTACACTATGGGTTTTATACAATATGCCTTCAGGATACAATGTATTGTATGGACAGTTGTTTAATACAAACTATGTACTATTTGATCAAATTGAGAACACTCTGAATTTATAATCTGATAATACCAAAATTTAGAGGACGAAGAGAGGAGAAATTAGCAATTTTCGGTGTCCAAAACAGAGGCCTGAAACTCTTTTTATAGCCATTTATGTGACTGTTCTTCAATAGTCACAGCTCTTCATGTAACGACTCAGCAGCAACCATTGGATTGTGCCTGTTTGGAATAGCTTCGATCTAATGGTTCAGATTAGGCGTCCCATCATAAGCGAATGGACATCCCCTATACGAAACACTACGAGTTCATCTAACGGCTTTGATCAAGCTGTTTCGGATATTAAACACTTTTATTAGATCATTTAATCACAGCCTTTGGTCCGTTTTACTTCGTCAAAACTTTAGGCTCCCACTACGAAGCGCCAACTACGTGTCAAAGCACGCAATGCACTATAAGTCGCCCAATCGGCCTTTCGCATGTTGCGTGTCGCGTTTACACGTGTCATGTGTCGCGTGTCGCGATTGGTGGTGCTTAAACACCATCGCAATGCGTAGGATCATAGCCTCTTGTTGACTTGTAAACTAAGAATCTTAGTTGTCCTTTAGTTGATATAGCACTAATTTTGTAGTAATATTCCAATGTGTGACTTTAAGCACTCCCATATCGTTCACATGCATTTGCTTATGTTTCTACCTTCTAAAAATAAAACCCAGACTAAAAAATTAAAACACCAATTCCACTGTGCCTTTTCCAATATTTTTACACATATCAGGTACATGAAGTACATCAATAAGAGTAAAAGTCTTTCCAGAAGTTAATTTCAATTCCAGTGTGCCTTTTCCAACTACATTAGTGCAAAATATTATTTGCCATCTTCACTTCTTTTCCATCAATTTCTTGATATATTTTTAATGAAGAGCGGTCTTTGCATATGTGGACCTTTGCGTCGATATCCATACACCATCCACTTTCATTTTCAATTGAATTTTCTATGCATACAGTAGCAATAATATCTTCAACATTGTTGGTTTCCTTTGACCCTTATTTTTCCTTAAATGCCTTCTTTTTAAGACGACATTCTCCAAAATATTGGCACGGTTTCTCACAGAAGAAACATTTTCCCTTCTTTTTCTTATTTGCACCTTGATTCTTGAATTTTGAATCATTCTTTGCTTTAAATTTTGAGTATTTGGTAAACTTGGATTTTTTATCCTCAGCTATATTGGCTTTTGAATGACCCTTACCTTGTTCATCCTTCTTTTCTCGAACACGACTATCATCTTCAATATGAAGGTGACGAAGAAGGGATTCCACGGTATAAGTATCATGATTGATTTTCTTCTTAAATCCATTCCAAGAGGATGGAAGTTTTAAAACAATCACCCCTACTTGAAATTCATCTTGAAGATTAATTCCAGTGGCTTTGAGGTCACCAATAATCTGTTGGAGTTGATGTGCTTGTGCACCGACAGATTTATCATTACTCATTCTAAAATTCATATAGATTGAAATCAGAAACTTACAGCTGCTCGCTTCCTCATTTTGATACTTTATCTCCAAAGCCTTCCATAATTCCTTTTTCGTAAGAATCATTCGATGAGCGCTATAAATAGTTTGAGACAAATCATTGAGGATGTGTCCTCGACACATAAATTCATCTTCTTTCCTCTTCACACATTTTTTCTTTACTTCTTCGGTGTCTTCGAGTGTGGGCTCGGGAATTTTCTCAACATTTTCATCTAGAATGTATGCTACTTTTAGTGATGTGAGGAAGAACATAACTTTCTCTGGCCAATGGGTGAAATTTCTTCCATCGAAATGGTCGAGTCGGATTAATTCTTGACTCATGACTTGGATAGATTGTGCCACTATTGCATCCATTTGAGTGGAGTAATTAGTAAGAATTTTGGCCTAAAACTTTTGGAGTTTTGCTATCGAAAGAACGAAATATTTAAATTAATTTATGTAAGGCACGTTCTGGGAACGCTGTCTTTTAGGAAAAAATTCTCCCAATCCAGTTGAGACAGAACTACGAGTACACTATGGGCTTCATAAAATTTGTCTTCTGGGTACAATGCAATGTATGGACAGTTGTTTCATTCAAACTATATACTGTTTGATCAAACCAAGAACACTCTAAATTTTTAATCTGATAATAGAAAAATGTAGTGGATGAAGAGAGGAGAAATTAGCAATTTTTGGTGTGCAAAACACAGTCCTGGAACTCGTTTTATAGCCATTTATGTGTCTATAAGTGCCAAGTGCGCGTCAACGCATGCAATGCTCCCTAAGTCACACAATCACCCTTTCGCGCGTCGCGTTTCACAATTGGTGTTTCTTAAGCAGCACCGCAATGCGTAGGATCATAGCCTTTTGTTTGACTTGTCAATTAAGAATCTTAGATGTCCTTTAGGTGATATACTACTACTTTTTGTAGTAATCTTCCAATGTGGGACAATGTGGGATATCACTCCCATATCTTTCACACCCATTTTCTCATGTTGCTTCCTTCTAAAAATAAAACCCAAACTAAAAAATTAAAACACCAATTAATATAATAAATATTACAACTAAATATTCTATAATATTATATTAATGTTGAAATTTATCGAACATTCCCCCACCAATTTCAATATACACAAGAGAGGATACAAATGATCGATTACAAAATAATAATAAAAAACTTTTGGCACTATCACTGAAATCTAGTACATAAATGAGAAGTGTCTTCCGGACTTGAACTGCCATATAGTGTAAACAATTCAAAGCTCCATCAAGGTATTGTGGTGAACTTGTCTTGAACCAAGGACCCTTTGAGACGAGCCGAAACTATCATGCATACTGATTTCTGAGTTTTAGAGGTGTTCTTCTAACATGCACATTTTTGGCCTTGTGTTAATCTTGATTTCACGAGCGCTTTAGGAACGGTCTTGATTCCATAGAAAGCGGCCACACTTTCGACACTCATAGAGGTAAATCTACTTTAGTGATTCTGCGAGTCAAACTTATATGATTTATTAAGAAGTAATCTCCATCCTCTAACATGTAGAAAACCAACACTTGGCACATAGGAATGGAACTTTTGTATAAAATTCCTAGTGTTCCATAACTACAATTTAACTTGTTTGTACCACATTGAACTCTATCTATATTTTCAAGATATGAGTTAGGTTCCCATTAAATATAGTTGTGTTATTTAATAGACCTTAGTCCCATTCCTTTTGAGTTGATATATATCATCTCCCTAATAAGACCTTTAGTAAGAGGATCTGCTAAATTCTTGTTCGTTTTAACATAGTCAACTGTAATTACTCCTTCCTTGAGTAATTTTCTTATAATTTGAAGCCTCAGACTAATGTGTCTAGATTTTCCATTCTAATATTTGTCCGGAGCTTTATAAATTGTGGCTTGGTTATCACAATTTATAATAATACAAAGAGGTGGCTTTTACATAAAGGAATATCATACAACACATTTCTAAGCCATTCTGCTTCTTCACTTGTATCTGCTAGGGATATAAATTCAGATTGCATCATTAAATTTGGCACCTATGGTCAGCCCAGTAGCTTTCCAAGGAACCTAGATTCATCAACAAAACTTCGAGAAAAACTATGTTTTGGGTTCCTAAAATAAGTCACACAAAAAGTCTGGGATTTGTGAATTGTAAAAACAGAGTTTTAAACCCTCAAAAAGATGGAAAATAAACCAAAAAACACTCAAAACGTATTCCATTAAAACCAGTGTTTTCTCCACTCGAAATATAGTAGCCTCACACCCTTTATATAATGAAAATCAAGGTGGTGGCGTGTCAAGGCAAAACTTCTCGTTCGAACAAGAAGCGACGCCGTTTAAGCGAGATTTGATCTCGTTTGAATGAGAAACGATGTCGTTCGAACGACATTGTGCACGTGTCACTTTTTGTACAGTCTTTTATGAAACTTGGAAACCTCAAAACTAATACTATTTACGAGATTATAAAAGTTTATCCAAACCTTTTATGAATAAAATCATTTAAAATCCATTCAAAAATTATTTTTCATAAATAAAAAAATATTTTGCCTTTCATAAAAATATCCCAACACTTTTTATGCAAAATGTAAATGGAACTAAAACACATTTACCAAATTTGTCCTTGTTGGGCATGATTGTTGAAGTTGTCTTCAAATTCGGATCGTCTTTGAAGATGAGATCTTCTCAATTCTTTGATGACTTGTATAGGTATACGACATAGTAAATTGATAACGGACAATAATTTCCTTACAAATCTCCCCCTATGTCTATGTCGGTAGAAAATAAAAATATTCGAATTATCAAACAATGACCTATACAAATCTACCCTCCCAAAAACTCAAATATGGAAAGATAAACTGAACACGTCTTTAAACTTGTCTTCAACAATCAACTTTTCAAATATCCAAGATTTTCTCATTAGGGTGCGAAATCCAAACATCTTCAATTGTACCTACACACATGAGACAGAGCAAAAACCACGTGACGTATCGAGTTTGAAATGATATAAACATAAAGCAGGTAAGCATAATCAAAACTCCCCCATGAAATCATAATTCGTTCTCCCCCTTTTTATTTGTTCTAAATAGACAAGGAAAAGAATAAACCAAATAAAATAAAATTGGGGTGTCATGGTAAACAAGTAAACAAACTATTTTTTAATTTTTCAATTTTTTATACAAAAATAAAAAATATGATGTTACAAAAAAATGACAGCCCATGAATTTATACTCAGACAACCAAATCATTGAAATGGAATGAATGGGTGTGAACAAATTCGATAAGAAAATTAACTCAATCATATCATATGTGCAAGATGGATAAGTTTACTCCTAATGAATGAACATCAAAAGTAGTCCTTAGGTGTAGAATTTCTTGAATTTAGGTGGCATTGCCTTAATCATATCAACAAATCGAAGTATAAATGATTTCCACCCCAATAACGTCCAAAACTATGTAATGCTTTTTTTATAACTTTCAAGGATGTGCAAACCGTATTGAATTTTCCAACCAAACTCCTTCATATATAATTTCTTTTTGAGGTGATCTAAATTCTCAATCACTAGAGAATTGGTGAATAAACCTAATGGCCCATTTTTGGCATATATATCTTTTTAGTGCCTTTTAATTTTTTCGGGATCTTTTAAATCTCATTGGACCCCGAATAATTTTCAATTCCTCACTTTTTTAGGTCCATTTAAATGGTGGCTTAATCGCAAAGGATAAATGAGTACCATTCGTAGCCCTTAACCGTTTTTCAAAATAAAACACACAAATCTCACAATCGGTTTATAACATGCACTACTTTTTATCACGGTTTATAGCATTTGGTTTGTTGTATTGATTGAAATTAAGCGGAAACACTCAACCAACATGTGATAGACAAGCACAAACATCAAACAAATCCGTTCATGTGAGAAATAAAGGACAAATAGAGTCAATCATGTAGGTAGTAACACTATATCATCTCAAAGACTCCAAACTTTATAAAGCACATGAATGACACAATATATTGTCTCAAAACACTATCAAATAGTCATATGGATATGGCATGAAGTTGTGACTTGGTCATCCTAAGTGTGCATTTATATAAGGTTAAAACATACTACAAATCTCTTTTTGAATTTTTCAAAATTTTTCTAAAAAGAGAAAATCTGTTTGTATTTTTCAAACACTATTAAGAAACCACCCAGCAGAACCATTAATATATAGCAAGAAGAAATAGGGACTGTGAACAGAATATTATTCCATGGATCATTCGAAGGAGATGCCGTGTCGTTCTAATGACAGGCTATCTCGTTAGAACGAGAAAGTCAAATTTTCCTAGATTACACAGAAAGACATGCAGTTTTGTCCAATGAAAAAATTCATAAAAACAGTTCCTAGAATGGGTAAACAGTTCCAAAATGGTGCTAAAATAGTACCAAAAATAAGAAAATAAAATAAAATAAAATACAAATGGTACATACTAGCAATAGGCAAACATGTCATCATGTAAATCACCCAATGCTAGCAAACATGTTTAGACCTCAACCGGGAAGTGCGGTGGAGTTCTCCAAAGATAGTGACATCTTTTGAAACAACTCCGTTAAATCATGTGAATTCTTGACCAAAAACTTTACTTGGTCTCGAATATGTGAAAAGTCTCTATAATTGTGTGCAAGCAAAGTGTTATAAGTGGGTGCATGAACATGAGCATGTGTAGTGGCATAACTTGGCACGAAAACCAACTTAAAACAAAATTCCCTAAGGTGTCCTTGCTTTTTTCAATGGGAGCAGACATAAACCGGCCTAGTAATTAATTTTTCAAAAATTTTAGGATGTGTTCTCCTAACATGAATAGGACGCCTAGGTGTGTTGGGGTGAGAAACACGTGAATCAATCACCAAAGTGGGAATCGGCTCGAGTGAAACAAAAGACGTGGACGCACTATCATAACCTTTTCCTAAACTCTCATCACCGCCTAAAACGGGATTAAGAACCATCTTTTCAACCTTCTTAGAGGCATTCTCTAAAGGGACTTTGACCTTCTAGGAACGTTCGAGATCACTTTCGAGTTAGGGTACACATATCGTCAGACTAGACACCGTGTTAGTTAAGTCACACTTATCCCTTTCCAACACTTCCTTCTCTCTTTACTAATCTAAAACCCGACGACCTAAATATCTATTTTACCTTTTTGTTTTCAACGTCTCGGTGTACAAATCCCTAAAGACTTTTTGGATCTCACTTTTATCTCCACTCTCAAACTCGTTCTCATTTCCACTAGAAACACTTGACTCATCGTCGTTTCTCTTGTGGACATTATCATCGGGGGTCAAAGTGGGTGAATTCACATGACTCGAAAAATCTACACACATCCCATGAGCTAAACCTTTTTCGAATTCGTCTTTCTCATCATCTCCCTTACTATCACTAATAGTGGCAGGCATGGCTATTTTCTTCCCCTTTCTCTTAAGCCTAGTAGCACACTCAAAATCCCTATGCCCTTTCCCTTGACATTCAAAACAAATCATATCATCTAAATATTCACCACTCACTTCCTCTTTTTCTCTCTCATTCTCTTTTTCATTGCACTCTGTGGCCTTTTCTTTCTTTTTATTTTTCTCAAATGACTTTTTAGTGAAAGAATTATTTTTGTTCATTTTGAGAAAGTTTTTAAAAAAATTCGCAAACAAGGCCACATCGTCAATGCTAAACTCTGCCTCAAAATCAGACTCATACACTCTCTCTTTCTTTTTCTTCCTAAATTGAGTCTTTAAAGAAATGCCTCTATCCTTAGCCTTAATAGTTTGGGAAAATATGTCAATCTCATAAGTTTGTAGGTCTCCTACAAGCTCTTCTAACTTAAGTGAATTTAACTTTCCCAACGAATTCAAAATAGTGACTTTAGGAATGAAATGTTTTGGAAAAGATCTCAAAATCTTTTTAACGACACACGTGTTATCAATAGGCTCACCTAAATTAAAACTCGTGTTAATAATGTCAGAAAAACGTGCATAAAACTTGTCAAAACATTCAGGCTCAGACATGGTAATGGTCTCAAATTGGGTGGCCATATTTTGTAACTTTAATTCTTTAACCGCGTGCGTACCCTCATGTGACAATTGGAGGACATCACATGCCTCTTTAGACGTGGTGCACGTCATAATTCGGCGGAAGTCGTGTGGGGTGACAACTCTCGAAATAGCACTCAAACCATGGGAATTAAAATTAGACATTTTAAAATCATCTTCGCTCCAATCCAACACAGGTTTGAAAGAGGTGATGTTATTAGCAGTGATAGTGGGAGGAGTCCACCCTCTTTCACAAAGAAACCAGACTCGTCCGTCAATGGCTTTTAACTGGGATTTCATACTTGCTTTTCAATAGGCATAATTGGACCCATCAAAAATAGGCATTCTATTATATAAGTTCTTGTTTTGAAACATTGCGACAAACTTTCAAAACTCATATTTTTTTCAAACAAAAATCAATATCACACAAGTTTGCGGAAAATAGGAATGCGCGATAAATTAGCGTAACTTGCTCTGATACCAATTTGAAAATGTGTGCAGTGTGCGATATTGAATCAAATAGATTCGAAATTTCTGATACAGACTTATTTAATTGGATGTCTAAATTTACACAAACCAAATACCAATTAAATCAACCCCTAAACATGCATCTACGTGTCAATTCAAATCTCAAATTTAATCAAGTGATGAACAAGCTGACAAAGACAAATTTCAGGAAAAAATCCCCAGAGGGCGAAAACCTTTTATTTCCACTATAATTTGTAAAGGAACGGTTTACAATCGAATTACAATGAAAATATAATTTGACTTATGAAATACCCGCAGGTGTCGGTTAGTAGTCGTCAACCCAGGAACACCGCAGCACTCCTTATGACACGCAGTCGATCAGCCCAGTACCTCTCGTAAGTGGCACCAATGGTTAGACCAATACCTTACCAAGGCACCTAGATTCAGTACCAAAACTCCCTACAAAACTATGCTTTGGGTTCCATAAAAAACTCAAACAAAATTCTGGGATTTGTGAATTGTAAAAATAGAGTTTTGAACCCTCAAAAAGATGGAGAATAAACCAAAAAATACTCAAAACGTATTCCGTTAAAACCAGTGTTTTCTCCACTCGAAATATAGTAGCCTGACACCCTTTATATAATGAAAATGAAGGCGGTGACATATCAAGGCAAAAACATCTCGTTCGAATGAAAAGAGACGTCATTCGAGCGAGATCTGATCTCATTTGAATGTGAAACGACGTCGTTCGAACGACATCGTACATGTGTCACTTTCTGTACAGTATTTTATGAAACTTGGAAACCTCAAAACAAAGATTATTTTTCATAAATAATTTATGAATAAAAAAAAATTATGAATAAAATAATTTAAAATCTTTTCAAAAATTATTTTTCATAAATAGAAAAATATTTTACCTTTCACAAAAATATCCCCACTTTTTATGCAAAATGTAAGTGGAACTAAAACACATTTACCAAATTTATCCTTGTAGGGCATGATTGTTGAAGTTGTCTTGAAATTCGGATAATCTTTGTAGATGAGATCTTCTCAATTATTTGATGACTTATATCGGTATACGACATACAAAATTGATAACGGAAAATAATTTCCTTACAGAGGAACTCCACGAGGAGTCTCTCACCAGGCTAAAGAAGATGATCGTTTCACAACATACTATAACTCCTCCAGGTGCAGGAATACTCGTGTAGTTATACCTCACATCCACCACGAGGTCCGTTGGAGCTCTGTTATCACAGGAGATTGATGGGCAGGAACGACTAGTCTACTACCTTAGTAGAATCATACATGGGACAGAGGTTATAGTAGCTTGGAAAGGAATTGTTTAGCCTTAGTCTTTGTAGCACAAAAACTTATACATTATATGCTGTCTTTTACAATTCATATTGTAACGAGATGTGATCCTATTAAGTTTTTGTTAGCAAGAACTATATTGATTGGTAGAGCAGCTAGGTGGTTCCTCATCCTCTCAGAATATGACTTGAAATGCATAGTCCCTTGTGTAATCAAAAGTCAATCATGTTCAGACCTCTTGGAAATCTTTCCATCTGGGATATTTGAGTCACCATGAAAGAGCATTCCAGGAGATGATTTACAAGCCAATAACTTAAACGCAAGCGAAGAGGAATGGACGATGCAGTTCGATGGATCTTCAGCGGAGAAGAAAGGAGGAGTAGGGATTATTCTTTCAAGAGATATGGAAAAAATTTGTCTTTCCTACAAGTTAGATTTCCCTTGTTCCAACAATGAAGCAAAATATGAGGCATTGGTGTTGGGGTTGCTAGAGGCCCTTCGAAGGGGAATTCTGTATCAAGGGTGATTCGAACTTAGTGATTCAGCATGTAAGTGGAGAACATATGTTGAAACACCTCAGTCTGGCACCTTATAGAACAATCATTCAGAAGCTTCTCAACCAGTTCCATCGAACCAATATCAAGAGACATCCCCGAATAATGAACCTCCATCCAGACGCCTATGCCACCATCGCTCAAAATATGATCATGAGAAGTTATACGACCACATTCGTGATTCAACGAAGAATAACTCCCTCAGTGATACAATCAATTCTGTCAATGGAGGATGACTCTAACTGGAGGGGAGAGATCAGAAAGCAATTAGAGTCTGGGGAATGACCAATAGTGCTTAGAGGGTTAGTCCAATACTTTACAAATCAGGGAAACCTTTACTTCAGAAATAAAGGAGGATGATTGTCCAGATGCATCGGTCCATAAAAAGAAGAGCGTAGATTAAAGAAAACACATGAAGAGCACTGCGAAATAACTGAGATCCATCTTACAAGAGAATTTAAAGGGAGGGATACTTCTGGACTAGAATGAACAAGGATGCAGTAGAGCAACAATGGAAGTGTGATAAGTGCCAACTGTTCTTCGAAGTAGCTAAATGCCATTTCATTGAAGCTTAACCCGATTGGAGGCAGCCCTATATTGACTTCATTAAAGATGGAGTTGTCCCAATAGAGAATATTGATGCGATGAGACTCAAACGAAGGGTCCCAAGATTCTACGTTCAAGAAAGGCAGCTTTATCGAAGAGGGTACTTCAATAGGCCACTGTGTTGCATCAAAAAGGAGGAAGAAGTTGAAGTATTAAAACAAGCTCATGACCCAGCTCACATAGGAGGAGCAAAGTTGTATGACCAGCTGATGATGTTGGGGTACTATTGGCCAACGATGGAAAGAGACTCTACTGAGTTTGTTCGATAATGTGAAGCTTTCCAACTTCATGGAAATATGATATATGCTCCATCAGTGAATCTACACTCTCTGGCAATAACTTACCCTTTTCACACTTTAGCGTTCGACCTGGTAGGGGAAATACATTTGACGTGACTCAGAAAGTGTCTCTAATGTGCGTTCACTCTTGGCTTAAGTGCAAGCCTATCGCATTAGTAATAATCCCGATAAGTCAGGATCGTATCCATAGGGAAGTAGGACAACAGAGTTGTGATGACGTTGGATTGATAAAGAAATCCTAACTCTAACTCTAAAAAGTAAAAGGAAAAATCATTTGATTTGTGGAATGACTACTCTATATGAAATTATGAAAATAAGAAATTATACTAAATTACCTAAAATACTGATGAAGAATGATTTAAAACTGTAACAACCCGCCTAATAAGATACCGGGCGATCACTCCAATATTAAATTAAAACAGGAGTCACAAATGGATCATCCTTAACATCACTGTCGAAAATCCATTTAATTACTAATATCCTATTAGGTGGCCGTTAAAAACTTTTATCTAACTACTCTTTTTAGCGCACAAATTAAAACATTCACAATCAAATGCGTAATGAACTGAAATAGAAAAGAAAGGAACTAAAATAACCGAACACTCGGTCCAAATAATACAACCATATCGAATGATGTACTGAAAGAATAAATAAATGCAATTGAGCCATTGGCTCGAGTGTTTATACAATAACTCCTATCTAGGGTACAAGGAATGAAACGTCTACCGATAACCTGCAAGCATCCACAGCTGCTGCAGCAGACATCTGACTCGAAAGAGTTTCCATCCAGGCGTCCTTGTGTCTGGACACCTATATATACATAGTATTGAGAAAGAAAGGAGAGTAGACAAACGGGTCAGGGCCCGAATGTTGAGAAAATATTTTGCAAGTGCATAAATGCTTTATTTTTAGAAAAATAGTTTTTATCTCATATTTAAATTGGTATCGCACTCTCGTGAGATACCCCTCACCTCTCCTCTAACAGTGCACACCTAGCGCATCCCTTTAAACCTCCTAGTCAAGCTACCCTGCTAAACTAATCTAATACCCAACCACTATCGAACCTAGATAGTCAAACAGATGTACTAAGGGCTAAACTTCACTTTAATCTCTACGCTATGCCATGTTCGTGCGTGGGGTGTCTCGCGAAGCGAAATCCAAACAAGGAACCCCCCCCGATACACTACTATGCAGCATGGTCGATCATTGAGATCCGCCAGTCCCTTAGTACAGAAAGATATATAATATATATACCATAACATTTAATAATATAAGAGCACTAAGGATTAAACTTCTCCCCAGTCTCAACACTGTGCCATATTCGTGCGTGGGGTGTCTCGCAAAGCGAAATCCAAACAAGGAACCCCCCCGATACACTACTATGCGGCACGGTCGATCGTCGGGATCCATTAGACCCTCGACACCCAGTATATACATATACATACATCTACAATATACTTCCGGATAATATAAATATCTCCCGAACTGAGGATTACTTGATACATAAAGTATTTATAAATACTTATCCTTTTTATTTCAAAAACTTCCATTTCCATTCTCATATCCAGGAAATGTATTTATAGAAGCCAATTCATTATCATGAATTTCTTTAACAAATCATATACTTTTTGAAAGCCAATTTTATTAACATAAAAATGCTTTTCCTTTATCAATTATCCCATTTCCTTTTTTTATACTCAGGAAATGTATTCAAAGACATTTTCATTATCATAAAAATGCTTTGATCATAACATATGCTTCCACATCCCTTCTTCCATCCGGGAAGTGTTACCGAAGCCAATTAATATAACCCATTTCCCTTCCTATATCCAGGAAATGTAATTAAAGCAAATCCATTATTATGAACTGCTTTAATAAACGCGTTCTAAGACCGCCCATCCGGATTTCTCCACTGTGCGCGCCCCTAAATGGCTATCATCTTCCAGGGACTCCAAGACAACCTGGGATCCTATATCGAAAGACGTCGGGAAGCGACCATGTGCCTGCGGGATAGTCGAGACCACACCCGGAATCTCCTAACCAGCGCAGAAAATATAACAACAAACGCTCACATGGCCTATAGGACTATATCCACCCTGCATCATTAGCCAGGGGGCTTCACCATACGAACGCAACTTCCCTTATGATAGCGATTTAGAGAGGTGTGTAATCCATATTTTATTATTTATGAAAAACATTTCTCTATCCATTTTGAAAATATTCATTTATATATTTCCAAAATCATTTCCATCAACATATATATATATATATATATACCTAAAACACACAGTATATACATATCCTATATATTCTTCCTAGAATATATATATAAATGGCCTTAGTGGCCTATAGCATCTAATGATGATAATAATCCCAAAGATTCCCTCCGGGAATCATAATCATGCATTTATATTAGCATGATTCTAAATCCAAAGTATTTTTTACTTTAATAATCACTATATACTTTAATCCTATTCTAAGGATTTATTAGATATCTCCAATGATACTATTCTTCTCTAAGTGAAGTATATATATATATACCCCCAAATTATCCTAATTATCTCTTAGGATATACTTAACGATAATCGATATACTTATGCCTTTTATTAGCATAATTGTATAGGCTTATTTGCCTGCGAGAATTATCCTCAGGATTTATCTCACCCGAACAACCTTAAACTTAATGGGTTAAGGATTTCATTTCCTTAAACCCCAAGACTACACCTTAGTCCAATTAATCGCTTAGAAGTCCCCAATTAAAGTTAGGAACCCTAATCCATCAATTTCTACAATTACTCTATTTTCCTCAAAAATATAGATTAAGGGTTATATACTTAAAACCCTTACTTTACCCTCCTAACTTACCTTAGTTTATGGACCATAAAGTCCTAAAAGGTCCCTTAGGTTATCACCTAATTATACTCAAAGCAAAATGGAATGGTATCTATCCCATCCAAATCACACTAAGGAAATTGTTCCTCTTCAGCAGAGGTCGATCGATCGACCCATGACCGTCGATCGATCGAAGGCTTCGATCGATCGATCCCCGAGGCTCGATCGATCGATCAAGTCGGGCAGCTTCTTCTCCGAGAAGTTGTTCGGCCATGGAAGCTTCCCCCAAGCTTCCATCTCTTCACCCAACGGCCTACAACTTCTACCAACAATAAATACACCTATAATACGGGTCCTAAACATCCCAGGACCCGGAATCACCCAATATAATTAGTTAATTACTAAAATCTCCAATTTACCAATTTTAGGGGTTTATTCGTTTTATCTCCCGAAAACCTGTTTTATTCACGAATACCCAACCCAAAATCATTAGGGTATGTTATACCATGAATGATATGAGATATTTATGCTCAAAAATAAATTAAGCAAGTAAACACTTGCCTCGTGGATACAATCCGACGTCCTCGAGCCGAATCCCACGGAGGCCGGCCGGAATCTCCCCCTTTTTCTTCTTTTCTTCCCTCTCTCTCTCTCTTCCGTCTTTTCTTTCTTCTTTCTTTCCTCTCTTCCTCTATATATAGAGAGAAAAAGGGTTTTAACCCTAAAAGCCCAAAAACGACTCGTTTACCCAATTACGAGCCTATTTAACTCCAAAATTACCCGGAACTTAATTTCGACAATCGGACATTCCGAGACTCGTGGCGCAGTCGAAATTTCCATTCGAGGTACTTGACCACAAATCACTATTATAATCCAAGATAATTAAATGCGGTGTTCTACTCAAAATCTCACCTCTTTTATCGCTATACTCCACGGCGACACATAAATAAAATATTTTGACCTATATGGTCCCAAAATAATTGATAACACCGTTCCAAAATCATTAAATCCTCGAGAATCCCAAAGATCACTATTTCGAGAAATTCTCCAAATTCCCAAATTATACTTAATTATGGGATTTAATCGTCTCTAAAAGGGCGGGTTATTACATACTCCCCCCCTTACAACATAATTTCGTCCTCGAAATTCAGATGTAACTTACACCCTCTAACTAGGATTACTACAAATCCTAAAAACCTCAAGGAAAAAATACTGACCTAATGGTTCCTGATCGTACACTCTGCGGCTACCGCAATCATAAAGTGACTCTAATACGTTACTTAATACCCATCCTCCAAAATGCCTATTGCCATGGATTTCAATCTTGTATACTACTCCCATCTTAACTAGGCGGTACATCAAACTACCTTACCTAGGTGCCCATACACCTTTCTAACTTGTGCATATCAGCACAAACGTTACGAACGTCTGACACGCATCACTCTCTCCCAATAAGGATCTCCTTTCCTCGGTGTAATACTCACCTATGGTTCCTCCGAACCCACTCATTTCAATACTCCTAACCTCGGCGCTGCTAATACTAGCGAACCTATATCCTAGAAATGCTATGATCTATGCTCTACCCTATCTACACGAAACTAATATAATCCTAAGTATGTCCCTAGTGCCCAAGGCCTCTTTCAACTCCCGACAAGTGCTTGGTTTCATGCATGGGACGTCTCGCCGAGGCGAAATCCTAACAAGCAACCCTCCCATTACACTACTCCCTCGTGTAGTCGGTCATCGAGATATAACGACCCAAGGCACAGAAGCGGGACATCCTAAATCCTGTTAGGCTAGCCTACGAACGCATTCCTACTATCTTATCCTTCCGCACATACAGAAGGAAACCTAACTAATCAAGTACCCACTTTCTGTAGAAAGTGTCACGAACATAATACCCAAAATGTACCTCCTCAAAACTTGCCTTTTTTTTTTTTTTATTAAGGCCTGACTATTGTCCTCAAATAAATTTCTCTAAGTCCAACCTCACCCACCCATTTGTGGCGAAGGGACCACTTTAGTGCTTCTCCATAGCACAAATTTCCATAAGTATATTGACATTATGTGGCTCATAGCCTATAGTGGTTCATCCACACTATAAGACCGTTCCACATGATCAACATCCTTGCATCTCATAACAGCTCCCCACTCCCGACGCCGTTAAGAGTCATGTGTGGAGTGTCTCGCAAAGCGAAATCCAAACAAGGAACCCCTCCACACATTAACTCTTGACTTCGTTGGTTGTGGAGTTCAGTCATTTCAACATGCAACCGGGGTAACCCGATCCCCTAATCCAACAAAAGGTGATTTGAACTCCTACCTCTAACTAAGAGTCATACCACCCTGCGCTCGCACTCATTCATAAGCCCTTGCGCAAACTAATACTGAGCTAAATCTTATCGCTCAACAACGATTCTGTGGGCCTTAAATTATATTTATAAGGTTGCCACATATACTATCCAAAATAAGGAAGCCTCTGCCCATCCAGGTTCCATAAATCCATAATAGCAAAGGTGTACTCAACCTGTATCAAGGTGAGACACCACAATAACAACATGTTCCCTCCAGGAACTACGAACACGATAGACTTGCCATCATTAGCCAGCTATCGCTCCGTTACACCATATACCGTATACATATATATACAAAGTATAATCACCCGCCTCTATGGCGAATGAAGAGAAATAAAATTCCGCTATTGCGGAAAACACATAGTCATACATTATAATGTTATCGAGACTGCCACAACTCAAAATACACACACGAGTTTAGGGCCAACTAATACCGCGACTTTATCTAGTCATGCCAAATATACCTCCTCAATTGAGGTAAAACTCATAACAACATCTTCACCCTTATTCACCATCGGCCTCTGGATGGACCTTAGGCGAATAATTCCCAAAACTGCATTCTTCTCATCCTACTGATTCATGGGGACTCACGGTTAGAACTATCCGTAAGATCCCTTTCTACTCCTTATCTCCACGGGAGATCCAACTTTAGTACCACACCCTACTACGGCGGCACTATGGTACTCGAACTACTATGCTTTAGTAGTCATTGAGATAGTCCTTAACAATTACCACAGAGAGAGTAACCTCTACTAAGGTACTCACCCCAACCTTCTATCAGCTGCACCAGTTAAGCCTCATCTCCTGCTGCCATCCAAGATCCGCACACGATTCTCAACCAAGCGCGCAAAAGATTTCTATAATTTCATAATATGGAAGGAGAACGAAATCTCACAAGAGATATCAACAATCCTAATCCTGGGGCTCTATACAAATTGAGAGCAACGCTGAAAGCGTAGTACGTCCGAACAGATTCCTAAAGACACTAGAACCTGATGCTCTGATACCATCTGTAACAACCCGCCTAATAAGATACCGGGCGATCATTCCAATATTAAATTAAAACAGGAGTCACAAATGGATCATCCTTAACATCACTGTCGAAAATCCATTTAATTACTATTATCCTATTAGGTGGCCGTTAAAAATATTTATCAAATTACTCTTTTTAGCGCACAAATTAAAACATTCACAATCCAATGCGTAATGAACTGAAATAGAAAAGAAAGGAACTAAAATAACCGAACACTCGGTCCAAATAATACAACCATATCGAATGATGTACTGAAAGAATAAATAAATGCAATTGAGCCATTTGCTCGAGTGTTTATACAATAACTCCTATCTAGAGTACAAGGAAAGAAACGTCTACCGATAACCTGCAAGCATCCACAGCTGCTGCAGCAGACGTCTGACTCGAAAGAGTTTCCATCCAGGTGTCCCTGTGTCTTGACACCTATATATACATAGTATAGAGAAAGAAAGGAGAGTAGATAAACGGGTCAGGGCCCGAATGTTTACAAAATATTTTGCAAGTGCATAAATGCTTTATTTTTAGAAAAATAGTTTTTAACTCATATTTAAATTGGTATCGCACTCTCGTGAGATACCCCTCACCTCTCCTCAAACAGTGCACACCTAGCCAATCCCTTTAAACCTCCTAGTCAAGCTACCCTGCTAAACTAATCTAATACCCAACCATTATCTAACCTAGATAGTCAAACAGATGTACTAAGGGCTAAACTTCACTTTAATCTCGACGCTATGCCATGTTCGTGCGTGGGGTGTCTCGCGAAGCGAAATCCAAACAAGGAACCCCCCCGATACACTACTATGCAGCAAGGTCGATCTTTGAGATCCGCCAGTCCCTTAGTACAGAAAGATATATAATATATATACCATAACATTTAATAATATAAGAGCACTAAGGATTAAACTTCTCCCCAGTCTCAACACTGTGCCATATTCGTGCGTGGGGTGTCTCGCAAAGCGAAATCCAAACAAGGAACCCCCCGATACACTACTATGCGGCACGGTCGATCGTCGGGATTCATTAGACCATCGGCACCCAGTTTATACATATACATACATCTACCATATACTTCTGGATAATATAAATATCTCCCGGACTAAGGATTACTTGATACATAAAGTATTTATAAATACTTATCCTTTTTATTTCAAAAACTTCCATTTCCCTTCTCATATCCAGGAAATGTATTTATAGAAGCCAATTCATTATCATGAATTTCTTTAACAAATCATATACTTTTTGAAAGCCAATTTTATTAACATAAAAATGCTTTTCCTTTATCAATTATCCCATTTCCTTTTTTTATACTCAGGAAATGTATTCAAAGACATTTTCATTATCATAAAAATGCTTTGATCATAACATATGCTTCCACATCCCTTCTTCCATCCGGGAAGTGTTACCGAAGCCAATTAATATAACCCATTTCCCTTCCTATATCCACGAAATGTAATTAAAGCAAATCCATTATTATGAACTGCTTTAATAAACGCGTTCTAAGACCGCCCATCCGGATTTCTCCACTGTGCGCTCCCCTAAATGGCTATCATCTTCCAGGGCCTCCAAGACAACCTGGGATCCTATATCGAAAGACGTCGGGAAGCGACCATGTGCCTGCGGGATAGTCAAGACCACATCCAGAATCTCCTAACCAGCGCAGAAAATATAACAACAAACGCTCACATGGCCTATAGGACTATATCCACCGTGCATCATTAGCCAGGGGGCTTCACCATACGAACGCAACTTCCCTTATGATAGCGATTTAGAGAGGTGTGTAATCCATATTTTATTATTTATGAAAAACATTTCTCTATCCATTTTGAAAATATTCATTTATATATTTCCAAAATCATTTCCATCAACATATATATATATACCTAAAACACACAGTATATACATATCCTATATATTCTTCCTAGAATATATATATATATAAACGGCCTTAGTGGCCTATAGCATCTAACGATGATAATAATCCCAAAGATTCCCTCCGGGAATCATAATCATGCATTTATATTAGCATGATTCTAAATCCAAAGTATTTCTTACTTTAATAATCACTATATACTTTAATCCTATTCTAAGGATTTATTGGATATCTCCAATGATACTATTCTTCTCTAAGTGAAGTATATATATATACCCCCAAATTATCCTAATTATCTTTTAGGATATACTTAACGATAATCAATATAATTATGCCTTCGATTAGCATAATTGTGTAGGCTTATTTGCCTGCGAGAATTATCCTCAGGATTTATCTCACCCAAACAACCTTAAACTTAATGGGTTAAGGATTTCATTTCCTTAAACCCCAAGACTACACCCTAGTCCAATTAATTGCTTAGAAGTCCCCAATTAAAGTTAGGAACCCTAATCCATCAATTTCTACAATTACTCTATTTTCCTCGAAAATATAGATTAAGGGTTATATACTTAAAACCCTTACTTTACCCTCCTAACTTACCTTAGTTTATGGACCATAAAGTCCTAAAAGGTCCCTTAGGTTATCACCTAATTATCCTCAAAGCAAAATGGAATGGAATCTATCCCATCCAAATCACCCTAAGGAAATTGTTCCTTTTCAGCAGAGGTCGATCGATCGACCCATGACCGTCGATCGATAGAAGGCTTCGATCGATCGATCCCCGAGGCTCGATTGATCGATCAAGTCGGGCAGCTTCTTCTCCGAGAAGCTGTTCGGCCATGGAAGCTTTCCCCAAGCTTCCATATCTTCACCCAACGACCTACAACTTCTACCAACAATAAATACACCTATAATACGGGTCCTAAACATCCCAGGACCCGGAATCACCCAATATAATTAGTTAATTACTAAAATCTCCAATTTACCAATTTTAGGGGTTTATTCGTTTTATCTCCCGAAAACCCGTTTTATTCACGAATACCCAACCCAAAATCATTAGGGTATGTTATACCAACAATGATATGAGATATTTATGCTAAAAAATAAATAAAGCAAGTAAACACTTGCCTCGTGGATACAATCCGACGTCCTCGAGCCGAATCCCGCGGAGGCCGGCCGGAATCTCCCCCTTTTTCTTCTTTTCTTCCCTCTCTCTCTCTTCCTTCTTTTCTTTATTCTTTGTTTCCTCTCTTCCTCTATATATAGAGAGAAAAAGGGTTTTAACCCTAAAAGCCCAAAAATGACTCGTTTACCCAATTACGAGCCTATTTAACTCCAAAATTACCCGGAACTTAATTTCGACAATCGGACACTCTTTTCCGACTATCTCGGACATTCCGAGAATCGTGGCGCAGTCGAAATTTCCATTCGAGGTACTTAACCACAAATCACTATTCTAATCCAAGATAATTAAATGCGGTGTTCTACTCAAAATCTTACCTCTTTTGTCGCTATACTCCACGGCGACACATAAATAAAATATTTCGACCGATATGGTCCCAAAATAATTGATAACACCGTTCCAAAATCATTAAATCCTCGAGAATCCCAAAGATCACTAATTCGATAAATTCTCCAAATTCCTAAATTATACTTAATTATGGGATTTAATCGTCTCCAAAAGGGCGGGTTATTACATACTCCCCCCCTTACAACATAATTTCGTCCTCGAAATTCAGATGTAACTTACAGCCTCTAACTAGGATTACTACAAATCCTAAAAACCTCAAGGAAAAAATACTGACCTAATGGTTCCTGATCATACACTCTGCGGCTACCGCAATCATAAAGTGACTCTAATACGTTACTTAATACCCATCCTCTAAAATGCCTATTGGCATGGATTTCAATCTTGTATACTACTCCCATCTTAACTAGGCGGTACATCAAACTACCTTACCAAGGTGCCCATACACCTTTCTAACTTGTGCATATCAGCACAAACGTTACGAACGTCTGACACGCATCACTCTCTCCCAATAAGGATCTCCTTTCCTCGGTGTAATACTCACCTATGGGTCCTCCGAACCCACTCATTTCAATACTCCTAACCTCGGCGCTGCTCATACTAGCGAACCTATATCCTAGAAATGCTATGATCTATGCGCTACCCTATCTACACGAAACTAATATAATCCTAAGTATGTCCCTAGTGCCCAAGGCCTCTCTCAACTCCCAACAAGTGCTTGGTTTCATGCATGGGACGTCTCGCCGAGGCAAAATCCAAACAAGGAACCCTCCCGTTACGCTACTCCCTCGCGTAGTCGGTCATCGAGATATAACGACCCAAGGCACAGAAGCGGGACGTCCTAAATCCTGTTAGGCTAGCCTACGAACGCATTCCTACTATCTTATCCTTCTGCCCATACAGAAGGAAACCTAACTAATCAAGTACCCACTTTCTGTAGAAAGTGTCACGAACATAATACCCAAAATGTACCTCCTCAAAACTTGCCTTTGTTTTTATTAAGGCCTGACTATTGTCCTCAAATAAATTTCTCTAAGTCCAACCTCACCCACCCATTTGTGGCGAAGGGACCACTTTAGTGCTTCTCCATAGCACAAATTTCCATAAGTATATTGACATTATGTGGCTCATAGCCTATAGTGGTTCATCCACACTATAAGACCGTTCCACATGATCAACATCCTTGCATCTCATAACAGCTCCCCACTCCCGACGCCGTTAAGAGTCATGTGTGGAGTGTCTCGCAAAGCGAAATCCAAACAAGTAACCCCTCCACACATTAACCCTTGACTTCATTGGTTGTGGAGTTCAGTCATTTCAACATGCAACCGGGGTAACCCTATCCCCTAATCCAACAAAAGGTGATTTGAACTCCTACATCTAACTAAGAGTCATACCACCCCGCGCTCGCACTCATTCCTAAGTCCTTGCGCAAACTAATACTGAGCTAAATCTTATCTCTCAACAACGATTATGTGGGCCTTAAATTATATTTATAAGGTTGCCACATATACCATCCAAAATAAGGAAGCCTCTGCTCATCGAGGTTCCATAAATCCATAATAGCAAAGGTGTACTCAACCTGTATCAAGGTGAGACACCATAATAACAACCTGTTCCCTCCAGGAACTGCGGACACGATAGACTTGCCATCATTAGCCAGCTATCGCTCCGTTACACCATATACCGTATACATATATATACAAAGTATAATCACCCGCCTCTATGGCGAATGAAGAGAAATAAAATTCCGCTATTGCGGAAAACACATAGTCATATATTATAATGTTATCGAGACCGCCACAACTCAAAATACACACACGAGTTTAGGGCTAACTAATACCGCGACTTTATCTAGTCATGCCAAATATACCTCCTCAATTGAGGTAAAACTCATAACAACATCTTCACCCTTATTCACCGTCGGCCTCTGGCTGGAGCTTAGGCGAATAATTCCCAAAACTGCATTCTTCTCATCCTACTGATTCATGGGGACTCACGGTTAGAACTATCCGTAAGATCCCTTTCTACTCCTTATCTCCACGGGAGATCCAACTTTAGTACCACACCCTACTACGGCAGCACTATGGTACTCGAACTACTATGCTTTAGTAGTCATTGAGATAGTCCTTAACAATTACCATAGAGAGAGTAACCTCTACTAAGGTACTCACCCCAACCTTCTACCAGCTGCACCAGCTAAGCCTCATCTCCTGCTGCCATCCAAGCTCCGCACACGATTCTCAACCAAGCGCGCAAAAGATTTCTATAATCTCATAATATGGCAGGAGAACGAAATCTCACAAGAGATATCAACAATCCTAATCCTGGGGCTCTATACAAATCGAGAGCAACGCTGAAAGCGTAGTACGTCCGCACAGATTCCTAAAGACACTAGAACCTGATGCTCTGATACCATCTGTAACAACCCGCCTAATAAGATACCGGGCGATCACTCCAATATTAAATTAAAACAGGAGTCACAAATGGATCATCCTTAACATCACTGTCGAAAATCCATTTAATTACTAATATCCTATTAGGTGGCCGTTAAAAACTTTTATCTAACTACTCTTTTTAGCGCACAAATTAAAACATTCACAATCAAATGCGTAATGAACTGAAATAGAAAAGAAAGGAACTAAAATAACCGAACACTCGGTCCAAATAATACAACCATATCGAATGATGTACTGAAAGAATAAATAAATGCAATTGAGCCATTGGCTCGAGTGTTTATACAATAACTCCTATCTAGAGTACAAGGAAAGAAACGTCTACCGATAACCTGCAAGCATCCATAGCTGCTGCAGCAGACGTTTGACTTGAAAGAGTTTCCATCCAGGCGTCCCTGTGTCTGGACACCTATATATACATAGTATAGAGAAAGAAAGGAGAGTAGACAAACGGGTCAGGGCCCGAATGTTTAGAAAATATTTTGCAAGTGCATAAATGCTTTATTTTTAGAAAAATAGTTTTTATCTCATATTTAAATTGGTATCGCACTCTCGTGAGATACCCCTCACCTCTCCTCTAACAGTGCACACCTAGCGCATCCCTTTAAACCTCCTAGTCAAACTACCCTGCTAAACTAATCTAATACCCAACCACTATCTAACCTAGATAGTCAAACAGATGTACTAAGGTCTAAATTTCACTTTAATCTCGACGCTATGCCATGTTCGTGCGTGGGGTGTCTCGCGAAGCAAAATCCAAACAAGGAACCCCCCCGATACACTACTATGCAGCAAGGTCGATCTTTGAGATCCGCCAGTCCCTTAGTACAGAAAGATATATAATATATATACCATAACATTTAATAATATAAGAGCACTAAGGATTAAACTTCTCCCCAGTCTCAACACTGTGCCATATTCGTGCGTGGGGTGTCTCGCAAAGCGAAATCCAAACAAGGAACCCCCCGATACACTACTATGCGGCACGGTCGATCGTCGGGATTCATTAGACCCTCGGCACCCAGTTTATACATATACATACATCTACAATATACTTCCGGATAATTTAAATATCTCCCGAACTGAGGATTACTTGATACATAAAGTATTTATAATTACATATCCTTTTTATTTCAAAAACTTCCATTTCCCTTCTCATATCCAGGAAATGTATTTATAGAAGCCAATTCATTATCATGAATTGCTTTAACAAATCATATACTTTTTGAAAGCGAATTTTATTAACATAAAAATGCTTTTCCTTTATCAATTATCCCATTTCCTTTTTTATACTCAGGAAATGTATTCAAAGACATTTTCATTATCATAAAAATGCTTTGATCATAACATATGCTTCCACATCCCTTCTTCCATCCGGGAAGTGTTACCGAATCCAATTAATATAACCCATTTCCCTTCCTATATCCAGGAAATGTAATTAAAGCAAATCCATTATTATGAACTGCTTTAATAAATGCGTTCTAAGATCGCCCATCCGGATTTCTCCACTGTGCGCGCCCCTAAATGGCTATCATCTTCCAGGGCCTCCAAGACAACCTGGGATCCTATATCGAAAGACGTCGGGAAGCGACCATGTGCCTGCGGGATTGTCGAGACCACACCCGGAATCTCCTAACCAGCGCAGAAAATATAACAACAAACGCTCACATGGCCTATAGGATTATATCCACCCTGCATCATTAGCCAGGGGGCTTCACCATACGAACGCAACTTCCCTTATGATAGCGATTTAGAGAGGTGTGTAATCCATATTTTATTATTTATGAAAAACATTTCTCTATCCATTTTGAAAATATTCATTTATATATTTCCAAAATCATTTCCATCAACATATATATATATATACCTAAAACACACGGTATATACATATCCTATATATTCTTCCTAGAATATATATATAAACGGCCTTAGTGGCCTATAGCATCTAACGATGATAATAATCCCAAAGATTCCCTCCGGGAATCATAATCATGCATTTATATTAGCATGATTCTAAATCCAAAGTATTTCTTACTTTAATAATCACTATATACTTTAATCCTATTCTAAGGATTTATTGGATATCTCCAATGATACTATTCTTCTCTAAGTGAAGTATATATATATACCCCCAAATTATCCTAATTATCTCTTAGGATATACTTAACGATAATCGATATAATTATGCCTTCTATTAGCATAATTGTATAGGCTTATTTGCCTGCGAGAATTATCCTCAGGATTTATCTCACCCGAACAACCTTAAACTTAATGGGTTAAGGATTTCATTTCCTTAAACTCCAAGACTACACCTTAGTCCAATTAATCGCTTAGAAGTCCCCAATTAAAGTTAGGAACCCTAATCCATCAATTTCTACAATTACTCTATTTTCCTCGAAAATATTGATTAAGGGTTATATACTTAAAACCCTTACTTTACCCTCCTAACTTACCTTAGTTTATGGACCATAAAGTCCTAAAAGGTCCCTTAGGTTATCACCTAATCATCCTCAAAGCAAAATGGAATGGTATCTATCCAATCCAAATCACACAAAGGAAATTGTTCCTTTTCAGCAGAGGTCGATCGATCGACCCATGACCGTCGATCGATCGAAGGCTTCGATCGATCGATCCCCGAGGCTCGATCGATCGATCAAGTCGGGCAGCTTCTTCTCCGAGAAGCTGTTCAGCCATGGAAGCTTCCCCCAAGCTTCCATCTCTTCACCCAACGGCCTACAACTTCTACCAACAATAAATACACCTATAATACGGGTCCTAAACATCCCAGGACCCGGAATCACCCAATATATTTAGTTAATTACTAAAGTCTCCAATTTACCAATTTTAGGGGTTTATTCGTTTTATCTCCCGAAAACCCGTTTTATTCACGAATACCCAACCCAAAATCATTAGGGTATGTTATACCAACAATGATATGAGATATTGATGCTCAAAAATAAATAAAGCAAGTAAACACTTGCCTCGTGGATACAATCCGACGTCCTCGAGCCGAATCCCGCGGAGGCCGGCCGGAATCTCCCCCTTTTTCTTCTTTTCTTCCCTCTCTCTCTCTCTTCCTTCTTTTCTTTCTTCTTTCTTTCCTCTATTCCTCTATATATAGAGAGAAAAAGGGTTTTAACCCTAAAAGCCCAAAAACGACTCGTTTACCCAATTACGAGCCTATTTAACTCCAAAATTACCCAGATCTTAATTTCGACAATCGGACACTCTTTTCCGACTATCTCTGACATTCCGAGACTCGTGGCGCAGTTGAAATTTCCATTCGAGGCACTTGACCGTAAATCACTATTCTAATCCAAGATAATTAAATGCGGTGTTCTACTCAAAATCTCACCTCTTTTGTCGCCATACTCCACGGCGACAGATAAATAAAATATTTTGACCTATATGGTCCCAAAATAATTGATAACACCGTTCCAAAATCATTAAATCCTCGAGAATCCCAAAGATCACTATTTTGAGAAATTCTCAAAATTCCCAAATTATACTTTATTATGGGATTTAATCGTCTCCAAAAGGGCGGGTTATTACAAAAACAGTAAACTTTATGATAAGTAAAATAGGACAGGAATACAATCCCCTAACCCTAGTGTATTATAGGTAAAATACTAATCGTAAATTTAACTGATTAATTAGACCCAGAATTTAGTACTCCCAAGCATTACGGTACGAGGTTCAAACCCACGTGATACTTAATCTTAGGATGAGTAAATCGGTATCGTGATAGTAATGCTCGAATTGCATTCTAAAGCATTCAGGTTACCCCGAGGCAAACGAGATCTAATTATCTACAATTGTCGTGTTCCTATGTGATACGGTCGTAATCAATCACTAAATTCAGAGGATTAATGTTATACACATGCAATTATCACATCAGGCTGGGTTCATGTATCCCGACCTTAGAAAATCTATCCTAGCATGCTTAATCTAATGAAAACAATTTTGGAATTGCAGAAAACTGTGATTAAACTAATGAAAATTTGTAGAATGATGTAGAAAGGAATTGCACTGAAGAAAAGTAACTCCTAATCTTACCAAAGCAGTAAAAGCAGTAATTAAGAACACTTGGAATCATAGCAATCTGATTAATCTTCAATCTTCAAATTAAATGAATAAAGTATAACAGCAATCTGATTAATCTTCAATCTTCAAATTAAAAGAATAAAGTATCTCTGAACTAGGGTTTTCTGGAAAGAAGGGAAAATTATACTAATTCTTTGTGCTAAAAATGATAATAACTTGGGTTTATATACCCTACAGAATTTCAAGAGTTTTAGTTACACTAGGACTCTCCATTAGAGGAAGATTAGAAAATTAAAATTGCGATAGCCGGACCGGTCCTCTCCTCCTCCGGACCGTTTTGCCTTTGATCCGGACCGATTCTTTTAATTTCTCGATGGATCAGTCCTGTGTGGACCGGTTCTTTGATTTTTCTTCAGTTTCGATCCGTTTTCGGTCCAGAGTTCTCTGGAATGTGGCAGTGCGGACCGATTCTTTTAATTTATGGGTGGAACGGTCTTGTGCGGTCCGATTATTTTAATTTATGGGCGGACCGGTCTTGTGCGGTCTGATTATTTTAATTTCTGGGCGGACCGGTCCTCTATTTATTTGACTTTTTCTTCTATGTTTGACTGCTCATAACATTCACACCGGGACTCTGATGAGGTGCCATTTTTTCCAGTGTTCTTGTATTGAAAGCTCTTCAACTTTCCAGTTGGCCCCACCTCCGGAATAAGGCTACAAATTATGAAAATGCCCTTTACTCCCCGTTTCTTGGTTTTCTTTCACTGTTTTGAGTTCTCTTTGGCACTAACTTACATGAAATACCTGTAAAACACATATGAGAAATAGAAAATACGAAATACTTGCCAAAAAGGGTTAGTAGAATAAATATAAGCCAAATCCAATCTATTTACACCGCACGAGATCATAAAAATACTGAAATTAAGGGGATAAATGTGAAGAATTTATGCCTAATCAAATCCCCCTAACTTAGAACTTTGCGAGTCCCGAGCAATGTAAAAGAATCCTAGCAAGTCTTAACTCTTGAAAATCACATTTTATTGGGATAGAATACCTTTTTCGCAGGCAAGCGATTGCATTTAGCGTATGCAACAAGCCTTTAAACCCCTAGGTCACCCTAGTAGGACGAGTGGTGTCTCGTGAGGGTTTGCAGAGAATGTACCCACAAAATTCGACTCAAAGAAGATTCAAAATATGCAAAAATTGTGTAATTCAAACTTTCCCAGAAAATAGTCATCATCAAGTCATATTTACAAGTCTCAAACCGTAGAGTGTGTGTGTGTGTGTGTGCAAAGCCAGAGAGATAAACACCAATTTGCACCGATTTATCATCACGTTAGTTACCCGAAAATTTGTTTCGATTTAAACTTCTCACGGAATGCTCTCACAAATGAATCTCTCGGATTATGGCTATTCTCTCGATATGCGTGATATAAAGAGTAAATATAATGGACGCAAAGTCACGCATACAAGTAGAAAGACGAAAATTTTATAGTGATAGGATCTCATTGACGGATTACGGTTTTAAAAATGGGAATGTTGCCTCTTTTTTGCGCATTCAACCTCTTTTATTATCTTTTGGTGTATTAGCTCTCCACGAGATAACCAATTTCGCAATTTGGACTCGGTTAGGACTTTTTCAGGTTTTAAGGTATATTGGGTAAAATGAAAATACTAGGGAAAGTTGGAATTGGAAAAGTCATTTATGATGTCCATTTGTGCTTTTTTCGGGCTATTGCTCATTTTTTCTTTTTTTTCACTATTTTTTCTGTTTTTCACTTCTTTTTTTGCTATTTTTGTTGAGCATATCTATTTTTTTCTTGCCCCCTTTTATGCACTTTTCGGACTTAATTCTGAATTTTTTTTCTTTTTCACAATTTCGGGCTATTTAGGTTATTTGGGTTGTCAAATGAAAGGGAAAATCTATTAGCTCAATTTGGGTTGCAAATTTTTCGCATCTTTTTTTGGCCAATATTTTTGGGTGACATACGATGGCCTACTTCATAGTCCAAAATACCAATTGCATTACCATATGCGTTTCAAGATGAATTTAAGTTTAGAGATCAATTTTGGCACGTTTTTCAAAGCAATATCACACATGTTTTTCATAACCGATCAAAATAAAAGGGTTGAGATCCTCGACAACTTTTTAGGTGCTGAAAAGAACTTTAAGTTAACAATTAACTCGAATTGATTTAAAAACTTGCAAAAAGTGATAGGCTCGAATCTCACTGGGTTTTGTTAATCTCCACACTTCTTCATTAAGTCGTCAATTTTGCTCAATTTCCATCTTTAGTCAATTTCGGCTTTGTGTATGTTGAATTTTACAACTTGAGACTTCAATTCGAATTTTAATGATATTTTTGAGAAATTTGAATTCCAATTTTTATTTATTTTGAACTAAAATATTTTTGGGTTTTTCAAAATTTTATGATTTTTTTGAAAATTTCTGAGCATTTTTGAAAATTAGTGAAGTTTTAGAAATATGCACTTGTGACCCCCCTAACTTAGACTTTGGCATTGTCCTCAAGTAAAAAGGACTAAAATCTAACTCAAAGCGAATGAAAAGTGCGGAAAAATAAAACAAACAAATATTAAAATGCAACAAGACATTATATGACACTCATGCATGACTCAAAAATACAATAAAAATCACCCCATATGCGTCGGTGGTGCGACGACCTCTCATCTCTCCACAAACTCACCCGACCCCACTCACGAGGTTTGATGCTCTCCTTATCACTCCCGTATTCCTGTCATATACCAACGACGGGAATAAGTTGGGCCCTTACCCATAAATAAAGGAAAGACCAAGAAACTCATCATGACTACTCAGAAAGGGATCCCTTGGATGCTTACTCAAAGCATAGCTTGCGTGCACCGACTCAGAGGGAACTCCTAATTTTTGTTCAATTTTTGGAATGCATGGGTCGGGCTCTAAGTCGAACGAGACACAACATTTCTCCTCTATCGCCTTCGGGCCATCAAATGGTATGGGTGGATGGTCATTGCGAAGAAACTCATCAGATTTATCTTTCCACTTGCCCTCTCCTAAATGACTACATGAGTCCAATAGAGGTTGGACTTTGTTGTGAAGGCTCTCATCCACCTGCTCGAATTCTCTCTCAACTCCCGTTAGGCTCAACTCCTCTATCTCTCCCTCTTGCTTTATTTTCACATTCCTTCTTCCTCGCTCCATCTCACAATTATTAAGTGGTGTGGGTGGGTAGTACTAGAGGAGAAAAATATCTATCGTGTCTTACCATTTGCTCTCCTATAAGAACTTATACGAACTTCTCCCAATGCCCTCTAAATTGTCACTCTCACTTGATGTAACAAGGCATACCCCTATCAGCTCTCGCATGTGGGTCCTTCCATGCTCGTGTGCTGCTCCTAAAATATCCATCTCTCCCTCGTTCTTGATATTATTAAAAATATTTGTATCGAGGGTCATGTTCCCAAATATTAATTGCATTCGCCCACTCCGAGTATTGATGAGAGCATTAGCCATAACTAAGAATGGGCGACCGAGGATAATGGGAACATGATTTCTCGGGAGAATGGAGGGATCCTCATCCCAAATGACAAAGTCCATCGGGAAGTAAAAAGTGTCTATTTGGACAATCAGATCCTCAATGATTCCCCGAGGCATCTTCACAGAGCGATCCGCGAGCTGGAGAGTCATATTTGTGGGCTTGAGTGCTCCCAAATCGAGTTTCTTATAGACTGAATAGGGTAGAATGTTAACACTCGCTCCTAAATCTATTAGCGCCCTTTCGATTCGGTTCTTCCCCATGATGAACGAAATGGTAGGTGCACCCGGATCTTTATACTTTAACGGAAGGTCACTCGATAAAACTGAACTGACATTTTGGGCCAAAAAGACATTCTTATTTACCTTTAGCTTGCGTTTCACCTTGAGTAAGTCCTTAATGAACTTAGCGTACGCGAGAATTTGCTGTATGGCATGGTCTCGATAAAAGGTAAATTGATCTTTACTTGCTTAAGTACATCCAAAACATCGTCCCCAGAAGTGACTTTGGAGTGCAGGACCAACTGTTGAGGGTATGGGGAAGCGATGGGGGGTTTCACTACTACCTCGAGCTCATTAGTTCCTTCTTTATCACTCTCATTCAAAGGGACATCTTCGACTCTTTCGTTCCGAGTGAAATCTCCTTATCTTTGGTTGCATAATGTGAGGGAGGTGACAAGTCAAGTACTCTCCCACTATGTAGAGTGGTAATTGATGATGCTAAGATTTAGCACCACCGGATAAGTGATAGTGAGCTCAAACAGTAGCATCCATGGCAGCCATAGAGATGTATAAGTGTATAAGTATGTAGAAGGGGATCAGTATAAGAGGAAATAAGACAATGATGTATAGTGGTTCAGCCAATTTGGCCTACATCCACTGTGTGTGTGATCCACTAAGTATGGGCACTAATGGCCTTGGATACAATGGACATAACCATCCTCTCTCTCTACTGTGTGTACAAGCAGAGTTTTAGCTAGGGCTACAGTTAAATGGATCGATCCCCTGTAGGGTTGTAGGTGACAAGTATATATAGGTCTTGGGGGGTGTAGTGTACCCCCCAAGTATGCATGGTGCATGTGAATCATGATCTAGCCAGTCCCCTGTGGACACCTGTAGATGCCAAATGATGACATAATATTCCCTCACGTGAGGGTGTGATTTTGTTATAACGGTCTCCCCTATGCCATGTCAGCCTCACGCGCACTGTTCCACGCGTCTCCCAAACCACGCGCTGTGATGATGTCACCCTCGGCCTATGAGCCGAGGCCGAGGGCAAAGTTTCTTCCAGTAGTGAGCCTGGCCCAATTCTGGCCTCGTACTGTCGGCCCCTCGTAGGGTCGTCTAGAGAGTGGTGAAGGGTCGGCCCCTCATAGGGTCAGCTGGAGTCTGGCGAATGGTCGGCCCCTCTGAGGGGTCGTATGGAGCCCGTTGGAGGGGTCGGCCCCTCGTAGGGTCGTCTGCAGCCTGATGAAGGGTCGGCTCCTCTGAGGGGTCGTCTTGAGACTGATGAAGGGTCGGCCCCTGAGGGATCGTCCGTTTGGAAGTAATCCTCAGTCAGGCCGAGGATATAATATCAATCACCCCCAACCCTTAGCCATAGGTGTTATTGAGATGGCTGAGGGATAGTGTTTTAAACGAGATGCATGTATGATAAGTTAGGTGAGTGACACCTGGGCAGATAGTCATTGATATTCCAGTTTCCAAGGCATGGCGGCTACACACTTTTCTTGGGGCTTTGTGCCCTAATGATGCCTTCCTCATGGGTTGTGTCTTGCCTTGGTCAATGGGCCCACTCATTACTAAGGTATTTATGAGATTTTTGAACTCTCTCTCTTCTTCTTCTCTTTCGTGCCCAAGCCTTCTCTCTCTAGCCTTTTACCAGCTTTCATCGCCATTTCTGCAGCCTTCAATCCTTCAAGCTTATCGATTTGGGCAGTTATTGCTCTCTCTTTATCAGGTAATCCTTCAGCGCTCTCTTTCACCTTCATTTCTGTTTGCTTTTTAGGCTCGTAGGGCTGCATTTTCCTTGGGTTATCTCATAGCTTTTTTCGGTGTCTTCTCCGACAACTGTTTCTTGAATGTTCTTGATTGTTCTTGAGTGTTCTTGAGTGAAAATCATCAATTCCCTTTTTAATCCAAAAGTCTAATTTGGTCAACTGCAAACTTGTTTGTAGTTAAGTTCCTCAAATTTCTCCAAGTGTAGGGTCTTCCCTTTTAATGCTTAGGAAGCTTTACAGTTTAGCGTCTGAATTCCCATCCTTGAGAGAAAAGCTCCTTGCAGAGATCAGATGAGTAGAGGAAGAGGAAGAGAGGAGACGAGGGGCCGACCCTAATTGGGTACGACCCATCTTTCCCATTCCTCTTGTCACCATAAAACCATTTGAACCATCTGAGTCCTGTGGGTCATCCCATCGTCCAGCCGAGTGTCATTCAAGCGAGATGGATGAGAGAGCATCCTCGCCAACTGGCACTGGACCTTTCGGTAGGCGAGAGACATCTGACCTAAGCCTAGGCCTAGAGGCCGAGGGTATGGTCCCCTCCAAGGCTGTCCCTGTGACAACCCTATCTCCCCATGCCTTTCAGATGGCCTTCCCCCAGGGTCCTCTGGAAGAAGATGAGGCCGAGGGACAGAGGAGTGAGGTCGAGGGCGATGATACTGATGATGAGATTGATACCTCCCATGCCTCGTCCTATATCTCCTCTGTTAGGGATAGCGACCTCTTGATATGGAGGCATGCCTATGGAGTGCCCCTCAGCGTAACTATGAGGGTTCCCTCTGAGTCTGAGAGGGTTTTTGATTGTCAAGAGGGAGAGGTTGTAGTCTATGAACAAATGTTTAAGGTTGCAGTCAGATTCCCTCTGCATCCTGCCATCGTAGATATCCTGTCTGCCCTTGGTGTTTCCCCCTCTCAACTTCCTCCCAACTCTTGGAGGATGATCCTGGGCTACATCTCCTTGTGGAAGAATGCTTTCACCTATGAGCTCTCTTCCGACCTATTCTTGGGCTGCTACAACATCACCTCCTCATCCAAACATCCTGGATACTATCATCTGGGGGTGAGGAGGTTTGAGAAGAAACTCCTCCATGTGGCACAAACTTCCAACCACGATTGGAAAAAGAGGTTCTTCTTCATCTCTGGGGAGTGGGAGTCCACCGCCGATGGTCCGGGGGTCCCCAGAAGATGGGCTAACCCTTCCATGAAGGCCAGGTCAGACCCTGGACTTAGTCTGGAGGAGAAAGACATCGTTGACTATCTGAGAGGACGAGGGAGAGAGGGTGAACTTCCAAATTTTGAAGACCTGATGACCCCCCGGTACCTCAAAGAAGCTGGTCTGAGGGTCGGCCCTCTGACTGAACTATGTGAGTTATACTGAACATTTCCCATTCTTTATTTATTTTTGAAGTGTTTCCTCTTTTTCTCTGCATTTTTTTGACGTGTCGTCCTCTTATCAGGTCGCCCCGCAGGTATATCAGACCAACTTTGGGAAATGACTGCTCCGAGCCTGCTGTCTGGTCTGAGCAAGAAGAAAGGGAAGGAGCCTCAACAGGCTCCGAGGAAGACGAGGGCCGCTAGGCCGACAGTGGTGGAGCTGACCGCTGACAACCATAAAAAAAAGGAGCCTAAGGCCCCTGTTGACCCTCGGCCAGATGCTCGGACGAGGGCCAGGGTTGAAGCCTCTGAGGGGACGACCTCTTCATCCAGCATGGGGGCCTTCTGGTCTCAAAACCTAGCACATCTGAGGGTCGAGCCCTCATCGCTCATAGCAAACTTGAGGGCAGCCAAGGCCTCAATGTTCTCTGCACCCTCGGCCTCTGACTACGAGTTCCTGTCAAAGATGCCTCCTGCCAAAGTGTACGACTATGGTCTGCATGCCCTTGCACAGGTAATGGTCTTGACCCACTTCTTTTAATTTCATTCTTTCACCAACTGTTTCCTTGGCCTCTTGACATGTGTTTATTTTTCTTGTGCAGTATGTGTGTGCCTTTACCTCGGCAACAAAATGGATGGTTGAGAACCAAGCAAAGTTCCATGAAGCCGAGAAGGCTATCCAACATGAGGCAGATCTTCAGTCGGAGCTTGACACTGTAAGGGCCGAGTTGGAAAGTACCAGGACTGAGCATGCAAGGACCCTGGACGAGCTGACAAGGCAGCACGATGAGGACATTAAGGCCAGGGATGAGGACATTAAGGCCAGGGACTTAATTCTCAAGGAAAAGGACGAGGCCTTGACCAACATGGAGGCCAAGTACAAGATTGATCTTGAAGCAGCCACCAAAAAAGCCGAGGCTGATGCTGTTGAGGCTTATAATATTTCTGACGAGTTTCATGGCTTCTGCCTCGAATACTTGGAGAGAGGAATCAGGACTGCCTACCGGTGGGTCGTCCTCTGATATTGTCCCATAGGGTGGCTGTCTGTATCCCATACCCTCTTAGTGTAATCAACATTTTTGTACTTTTACTTGCATAACACTTTTTGTACATTTTTGTATAACTGGCATTTCGTTAATACTATCGTCTTCTTTACTGTCTTCCATATTTGCTTCATGTATGGTTTACTGTCTTCCATATTTGCTTCTTGTATGGTTTGATGTCTTTGTTAATGACACTAACCTCTCCCCCGTCTTTCTTGAGGGTGAACAAGGGGTGATCCCCTGCGTTGGCCCTCATTATAGCCGAGGAGTCAAATTACCAAACTGGTTTTTAATGAAGTTTTCCCTCGTCTTTCTTGAGGACAGTGGTGGGGTCGTCCCCTCCACTGTCCCTCATTATAGCCGAGGGATCGGGTTACCAAATTAATGGTTTTTATCAAAGTCTTACCTTGTCTTTCTTGAGGATAGTGGTGGGGTCGTCCCCTCCATTGGTCCCCATTATAGCCGAGGGATCAACTTACCAATTTAATGGTTTTTAACAATTTTCCCTCGTCGTTCTTGAGGACAGTGGTGGGGTCGTCCCCTCCACTGGTCCCCATTATAGCCGAGGGATCAACTTACCAATTTAATGGTTTTTAACAGTCTTCCCTCGTCTTTCTTAAGTACAGTGATGGGGTCGTCCCCTCCACTAGTCCCCATTATAGCCGAGGGATCAACTTACCAATTTAATGGTTTTTAACGAAGTCTTCCCTCGTCTTTATTGAGGATAGTGGTGGGGTCATTCCCTCCACTGGTCCTCATTATAGCCGAGGGATCAACTTACCAATTTAATGGTTTTTATGTCTCCCCTCGTCTTTCTTGAGGACAGTGGTGGGGTCGTCCCCTCCACTGGTCCCCATTATAGCCGAGAGATCAACTTACCAATTTAATGGTTTTTAACAGTCTTCCCTCGTCTTTCTTGAGGACAGTGGTGGGGTCGTCCCCTCCACTGGCCCTCATTATAGCCAAGGGTGGTTCTCTGTAGATGTTTCAATGCGTGCTAGAGCTGATAACCACAGGATGAGGGGAAACACTAATATTTCTCATTAATTTTCAAAGTGTTATGTTGGAGCAACTCTTATTACAATTATTGTCTATCAAGACCTTACAACACTATTGATAGTATTTCTTCAAATGATATGCATTCCAGGGGTTGGAAAAAGGTTCCCTCTCTAGGTTTTCTAGTCTGTAGGTCCCAGGGACGACTTCATCGATGACCCTATATGGGCCATGCCAATTAGGATGAAGCTTGTTGGGCTTTTGCCAAGTCTTCTTGAGGACCAAGTCCCCCACTGCGATAGGACTCTGTTTCACCCTCTGATTGTAGAACCTTGCGGTCCTCTGCTGGTAGGCGGCTTGCCTTATCTCAGCGTCCTCCCTTCTTTCCTCAATCAGGTCCAAGTCGAGTCTCCTCTCCTTCGCATTTTTCTGGGGGTCATACACCTGGACTCTATGCGTAGGAAACTCAATCTCGGTGGGGATGACGGCTTCTGATCCATAAGCTAGCATGAATGGGGTATCTCCGGTAGAGGTCCTCACTGTCGTCTGTATGCCCATAGCACGGCATGTAACTCCTCGACCCATCTTCCTTTTGCCTCCTCAAGCCTCTTCTTGATTCCATCTAGGATTGTCCTGTTTGTAACTTCTGTTTGCCCATTGGCCTGAGTTCGTCCAGGGGTGGAGAAAAATTGTTTGATACTCACCCTTTCACAGTACTTCTGTAGAGAGGCATTCTTGAACTGAGTCCCGTTATCCGAGATGAGGGTGTTGGGGAGACCATATCCGCATATAATATTTTTCCAGATGAACTGGAAGGTCTTCTACTCGGTGATCGTCACCATCGACTCTGCTTCCACCCATTTTGAAAAATAGTCAATGTCTACGATGAGGAATCGATAGTTATTGATGGCCCAAGGCAAGGGTCCTACTAGGTCGATCCCCCACACTGCAAATGGCCATGGGGATGTAATGGATGTAAGAGGCTAATGGGGCTTGTGAGGGATGGTGGAAAATCTTTGACATTTGTCGCACTTTTTTACATATGTCGCTGCATCTTTCCCCAAGGTCGGCCACCAGTACCCCTGGGTGATCACCCTATTCGCTAAGGATCTGCCCCCGATATGGCTTGAGCACGATCCTTGGTGCACATCTTGCAAAATGGAGGGGACTTCTGAGGGATGCACACACCTAAGTAAGGGGAACAAAAACCCCTTTTTGTATAAGGTGTCTCCTATGACAGTGAATTTTGCAGCCCTGTACCTCAGCTTCTTCCTTTCTTGCCTTACTTCTGGCATCTCGCCCTCTTTAATGTATCTGATCAGGGTGTCCATCCACGAGGCTTCTTGAGAAACATTTAGGAAATTGCTAAGTGTTCCCTCTGCGTCTTAAATAGTTGGCCGAAGAAAAATTTCTACTGGGACCGTCCTCCTGATATTTGTTCTTGTTGCCGAGGCCAACCTAGCAAGGGCATCAACACGGCCATTATCGAGCCTAGGTACCCTCCTTAATTTCACTTCTCTAAAGCCCTTCAGTCATGACCTCACCTTCTCAAGGTACCTAGCCATCCTCTCGTCCTTAGCCTCGTATGCTCCTAGTATCTGATTCACTACTAGCCTTGAATCACTATGGACCAAAATCTAGCCGACACTAAGAGACTTAGCCAAGGAGAGGCCTACTACTAAGGCCTTATATTCAGCCGCGTTGTTGGAGGCTTTGAAGTTGAACCTCAGGGCGTATTCAACGTCTGTGCCATCGGGTGCTGATAGTATCAGTCCAGCTCCACTTCCGTTGTCACCGGAGGACCCGTCAACGAAGAGGCTCCACAGAGTCTTTCCCTCTGAAAAATATCCCTCAGAGAGGGACCCCTGTCTAAAGATGTATCTTCCCTCTTCATTTTCAGTCATTTTCCTTCTAGCGGTGCTTGTCTCAGCCCTATCTGCGGGTGTGTCAGCGGGTCTGTCTTCTGTATTCGTCTTCCCGAGGGTCTCACCGTCGGCCTCATCATCTTCCCAAGTGAACTCAGCCATGAAGTCTGCCAATGCCTGCCCCTTAATGGTCGTCCTAGGCTGATACACAATGTCAAACTCCCCCATCTCTATAGTCCAGGCCATCAACCTACCTGATTTTTTTAGCTTGTGCAGGACCTGCCTAAGAGGAGAGTTGGTGAGGATGACCATTATATGGGACTGAAAGTACGGCTTCATCTTTCTTGAGGCATGGATCAAGGCGTAGGCCAACTTCTCCGTCCTCGGGTATCTTTGCTCTGCCCCCTGGAGTGCCTTGCTATTAAAATACACAGGCTTCTATATCCCGTCTTCGTCTCTCACAATGGCTGCACTGATGGCCGACTCAGAGACGGAGAGGTACACATAAAGTCGTTCACCCTGCACGGGTCGTGACAGCATCAAGGGAGACCCTAAGTATGACTTTAGGTCCCTGAAAGCCTCATCACACTCTTCACTCAATTTGAAGGCCTTCCTAAGGATCTTGAAAAATGGAAAGCACTTGTCTGTGGCCCTAGACACGAACCTGTTCAAGGCAGCAACTCTCCCTGTGAGCCTCTGAACGTCTTTAATGGACTTGGGGGTTTTCATTTCAACAAGGGCCTTTATCTTTTCAGGATTGGCCTCGATGCCTCTTTGATTGACAATGAACCCCAAGAACTTCCCTGCTCCGACACCGAAGACATACTTGGCCGGATTAAGCTTCATCTTGTATTTGTCCATCGTATTAAAGGTCCTCTCTAGGTCTGCCACATAATCCTCGGCCTTTAGACTCTTAGTCAGCATGTCATCTACGTAGACCTCCATAGACTTCCCAATTTGGTCTTCAAACATTTTATTTATGAGGCGCTGGTACGTTGGCCCCGCATTTTTGAGGCCAAAGGGCATGACCCTGTAACAGTATGTCCCCATGTCGGTGATGAAGGCTGTCCTCTCTGAGTCTTCAGGGTTCATGAAGATCTGGTTATACCCTGAATAGGTATCCATGAAGCTCATGAGCTCATGGCCTGAAGTAGCGTCTACCATCTGGTCAATGCGGGGGAGAGGGAAGCTGTCTTTGGGACAGTGCTTGTTGAGGTCTGTGAAGTCCACGCACATTCTCCACTTCCCGTTGGCCTTTGGGACAATGACTACATTGAACATCCATTCAGGGTAGATGACCTCTCTGATAAATTCAGCGTCTTCTAATTTTTTGACCTCGTCCCTAATGACCTCATATTTTTCCCTGGAGTAAATTCTCCTCTTCCGCTTCACCGGCTTCGCTCCCTCTACCACATTAAGCTTGTGGCACATGATTTCAGGGTCAATCCCCGGCATATCTACATGACTCCAT
Source organism: Sambucus nigra (assembly GCA_949130495.1). Lineage (NCBI taxonomy): Eukaryota > Viridiplantae > Streptophyta > Magnoliopsida > Dipsacales > Adoxaceae > Sambucus > Sambucus nigra. Next base: position 558,091,428 of record OX422215.1, on the reverse strand, counting down.
GCGAAGATGCTTCGCCTTCTCCCAAACAGTTTAACGAGGTCTTCCTTGATATGGGGCTTCAGAGACTTGCCGACTTGGATGGTTTTTTCCGTGTCATCCTCGTCGAGGATGATAGATTCTACCTCTTCCGCGACCTCTCCTTTCTTCATCTTCGTCTCATCCCTGGGGTCTAGGGTATTAATATTGTAAGTGGTCGTAGCCCTCTTGAGTGTCTCCTTTTCTTCAGCGGAGTTGTAGTAACATTCTCTCACTATCGTCTGGTCTCCTTGAACTTACCCCACCCCGTAAGGGGTAGGAAATTTGATCATCTGATGGACCGTAGATGGCACAGCTTCAAACCCCTTTAGAGCCACACGCCCCAGTATGATGTTGTAGGCCGAAAACACCTGCCCATCCATCACAAAGAAACTGACCTTCTTGGTGATCCATCTCGTCCACTCGTCCCCCATCCTCACATCGGCCTCATATACCCCAAGGGGATGAACCTTTTCCCCACTGAACCCAACCAATGGATGATGGTAGGGGGGGAGTCTAGCACTGCTGAGACCCAAGACTTTGAAGCATGGCCAAAACATCACATCTGCAGAGCTTCCCCCATCTACCAAGATCCTCGGCACCTCGCATCCGTGCACCCTGGTAGTGATGATGAGAGGGTCATCATGTGGGGATAAGAGGCCTTTGAAGTCCATTCTTGAAAATCCCACTATCAGTGTGTCCATATAAACCTTCTTCCTCTTTTCTGACTTGACCTACAGGGAGGTTGCGTGTACCGTCTTCGTCACTGCCTTCGCCTCAGCCACATGGGCCTTCCTGTCGGTGACCTCAGACCCTCCTCCTGCAAGACCCCCGGAGATCATTCCCACTCCGAGAGAGATCATATTAAGCCTCTTGACAGGGCCGTGGTCATCCCTCGATGGGAGGTCAGGGTCGTCCTCACCATCAGAATGGTGGTCCCCTCTTTTTTGAGGACCTTCTCTGCATGCATCGCCTCTCTTCTTTCTGGGGTCGTCCCCTCGGACCCTCTTGAAGGCACCTTTGTCGATGTACTTTCTGAGCTTCCCTTCCTTCAGCATCTTCTCAATCTCATCTTTCAGAGCAAAGAATTTATCCGTTACGTGGCCTTGGTCTTGGTGAAATTCACACCACAGGTTCTTATTCCTCTTGTCGGGGGCTGCCCTCAGCTTGTCAGGCCACTTCAGGGACCGGTCACTCTTTATCTCATTGAGAATCTGTTCACAGCTGACCGTCAGAGGGGTGTACCCAGCGAACTTGTCATCCGTGGACCTTTTCTTCCCCTCTTTGTTCTTCTTAGGGTATTTACTCCCACTAGCACCTCCTCTTTCGTCTTCATATTTTGCAGTCATCGCCTCTTCGGCGTTCATCACCTTTCCTGCTGTCGACAACAGTTCGTCCATCGTCCTCGGAAGGTCTTCAGCAAGCTTCCATAATAGCTTCCCCTTTTGGAGCCCTCCAATCAGGGCTGTCATAGCTATGCTCTCCTCATAGTCTTCCACCTCCAGCTTCTCCTTATTGAATCTAGCTATGTAGTCCCTCAGACTCTCACTCTTCCCCTGCTTAACATAGAGCAGGTGGGTGGTCTTCTTCTGTGGCCTCACCCCAAAGAAGAAGTTATGGATGAACAGGTTTGCCAACTGCTTGAAGTTTTCAATGGAATTTTTTGGAAGAGACGTGTACCAGTCATGCGCAGCCCCTGTCAAGGTACCAGAGAAGGCACGACACCTCATCTCATCTGAGATAGAGTATATGTATGCTGCTGACTGATACATCTCCACGTGATGGACGGGGTTGGTGCTCCCGTCATACCTTGGGGTGACCACGGGTGGCTTGAACTTGGACGACGTGGGGAAGTTGACTATCTTTGCCACAAAGGGTGAGCCTATGGTGTACCCCCTCTGAAGAGGGTCTCAGCTCTTCAGTATATCACCGATATTATCCTCTAACCGCTGGATTGAGTCATTCCAGGGACTCACAGGGTCGGCCTGGCCAATGTTATCCCCTGTTGCCTCTCCGAGGTGGACGAAGGGTTATGCTGCGGCAGGTCTGCGTCGGCTGTTCACTTCCCTTTGGTCGTCATCTCCTCCTCGGGGTTGGCCATCTGCTGCCTCCCTCCTGGATCTCACAGCACTTCTTGGCCTCGACAACTGTTCCCGCAGGTCATTTACTGGGCCTAGCCTCTCAAAGGCCGACCCCCTGCTCAAGCGATCAAAAGCAGATCCCCTCGGGCGATCATCAGGGTTTGGTCTCCCGCACTTTCCTCTACTGTCCTGGAGAGGTCGTACAGTATTGTTGGAGACCTCATAGGGTTCCCAGCACTTTATAGGGCCCTCCTCTTCCTCCGGATCGTCATACTTGTCCTCAGGGCAAGGGTTTCCTTGCCTCCCCAAGCATAGACGCCGGGGGTCAGCAACATCCCTACGCCGCTGAGGGGTTGGCAGGTCTTTGCGTGGTGCCTGGGGTGGTCCCCTGGCCTCATGCTTTCCTGGAGCTACTGCCGGAGTAATCATCTCAGGTGAAACCCCTGGTGCCCTTAGTATGTTCTGGCTTAGAGTTGTGAACTCCTCTTTCATCATCTGCTGGCTTACTGCCAGAGACTTTAGGGCTGCCGCCACATCATCCATCTCAGACTGAGGCGGCGGTTGACTAGAACTAGGTCTTCCCCCCTCATCAGGCAGGGGAAGTGGTGGTGGTGTCATCTCAGGTGCCATGTTCTTGAGCTATGAAAAGTTGAACTGAAGAAAATACTAGTGAGCTTGGGAACCTTAGTGGGTCTCTTTCAATGGTGAAACACCTCCTCTCAGGGGCAGTGTTGGTTCACCACCAGAGTGCCCAGTGAGGTCAAGCTGTACAAAGGAAGAGATGTCTTCTCGTTCCCACAGACGGCGCCAAACTGATGATGCTAAGATTTAGCACCACCGGATAAGTGATAGTGAGCTCAAACAGTAGCAGCCATGGCAACCATAGAGATGTATAAGTGTATAAGTATGTAGAAGGGGATGAGTATAAGAGGAAATAAGACAATGATGTATAGTGGTTCAGCCAATTTGGCCTACATCCACTGTGTGTGTGTGATCCACTAAGTATGGGCAGTAATGGCCTTGGATACAATGCACATAACCCTCCTCTCTCAATTGTGTGTACAAGTAGAGTTTTATCTAGGGCTATAGTTAAATGGATCGATCCCCTGTAGGGTTGTAGGTGATAAGTATATATAAGTCTTGGGGGGTGTAGTGTACCCCCCAAGTATGCATGGTGCATGTGAATCATGATCTAGCCAGTCCCCTGTGGACACCTGTAGATGCCAAATGATGACATAATATTCCCTCACGTGAGGGTGTGATTTTGTTATAACGGTCTCCCCTGTGCCATGTCAGCCTCACACGCACTGTTCCACGCGTCTCCCAAACCACGCACAGTGATGATGTCACCCTCGACCTATGAGCCGAGGCCGAGGGCAAAGTTTCTTCCAGTAGTGAGCCTGGCCCAATTCTGGCCTCGTACTGTCGGCCCCTCGTAGGGTCGTCTGGAGAGTGGTGAAGGGTCGGCCCCTTGTAGGGTCGGCTGTAGTCTGGAAAAGGGTCGGCCCCTCTGAGGGGTCGTATGGAGCCCGTTGGAGGGGTCGGCCCCTCGTACGGTCGTCTAGAGCTTGATGAAGGGTCGGCTCCTCTGAGGGGTCGTCTTGAGCCTGATGAAGGGTCGGCCCCTGAGGGGTTGTCCATTTGGAGGTAATCCTCAGCCAGGCTAAGGATATAAATGGGTATATCAGTAATTGCGCTACATTGCTCCGGATGGTCATGGGATGTGGATCTAACACTAGTTTGACCTTGGGGAGGTCTTTGTCCCTGGGCAGGAAACTTGCCCTTCTCTTGAACACTCAATGAGGACTGTATCTTTGACAGACTTGAATTTATGTCACTAATTAAACAGTCATATCTAGCATTAGTTGCACTCTCTCTAGTGATAAATTGATTCATAGTATCCTCGAGATTTCTCCGCGGTGGCGGGATATATGATCCTTGAGGTGGTGGTGCTTGCACATGTCTTTTCATGTGTGGAGCTTGTTGAAAGTGTTGTGGTGGAGGAGGGTCAACATGGGAAGTAGGGTTCATCGCAGCATGTTGTTGCCCATAGCTAAAACCGGGATGGTTTTTCCATGAAGGGTTGTAAGAATTCTCGTGCGGTGCACCGAAATTACCCTTAAATCCCCCTATACCACTTACTTGTTATTAAAGCATCACATTGTAGGCAGGTATAGTCATGAATTCCTCAGTTGAATGACCCGCCTCATAAATTGCACACACCTTCTCAACGGGGTTTGGTATGGATCCATTTGGTCCTCTTCCACATATCCCATGTAGGTCTCGCACTTCTTTCTCAAGTATATCGACTCGACTGTCCTCTATAGAACTCTTTTCTGCATGAAATAGGTCGGACGCCGATGGAGTGGTGGTCACTTGACGATTTCGATTTGGAGCATTAGGGTCAGATATATCCCCGGATTGGGTAGTCTCGGCGACATACCGCAGGTGAAGCTCAGCTTCGTGGGCGTCTAAGTCGACAAACGGACCACTACCCATGGTTTCAACGAGTTGCTTGGAGTTAAGATTCAGCCCATTATAGAGAAAATAAATTATTTGTGCTGAATCAAATCCATGATGGGGGCATGAAGTAACTAACTCATTGAAACACTCATAACATTGATGAAATGGCTCATTTTCAGATTGTCTGAACGCTTGAATTTGAGCCATTATGGAGATTGTTCGATGTGGTGGGAAGAATTTCTTGAGAAATCTAGATTGCAACTCGTTCCAAGATGGGATCGAGATTGGAGGTAAAGACCATAGCCAGGTCTTAGCTTTATCTTTTAGCGAGAAGGGGAAGAGTTTGAGGCGGATCACCTCTTGTGTGCAAGTTTGATCATTGAGAGTATCACACACATCCTCAAATTCCCTGATATGGAGATATGGTTTTTCAGAATCCATACCATGGTAATGGGGTAACATATGGATCATCCCGTTTTTAGAGCGAAATTTCCCGGCATTATATGGGAGTATAATGCATCCCAGAGTGACAGTGCGCTCGGGATATAGGAATTCTCTCAGCGGGTGGTACGGGGCCTCTTCCTCACCTACGGATGCACTACCGTGTTGCGTCATTCCTCTCTCTCTTGAAGACTCGGTATCCTCACTTGGTGTGCTCGAGGTGTGCTCAGAGGTGTGTCCTAAAAAAGGGAAACGGATTATTGTTTGAGATTGAGTGTGATGGTTTGGGAGGTGGAATCTAGAATTGTGGGGCGTTAGGAGTGTGAGGGCTATCTTGGTTGTACTCAACTATTGGACTTTCGTGAATGCTGGTTGGAGTATTATGGGGTGTGGGAGTGAGATCAGAATTTAGCATTACCGGCTTATGAGAGATGATGGTGGATCTTTTTGTGCTTTTTGAAATTTTTATATGGTTTTGGATTTTTGAAAATTTTTGGTCAAAGTTTTAGATTGACTCGATCTAATCCTAAGTCTACCTAATTCCCCAGCAACGGCGCCAAAAACTTGACGCGACTCAGAAAGTGTCTCTAATGTGCGTTCACTCTAGGCTCAAGTGCAAGCCTGTCGCGTTAGTAATAAACCCGGTAATTCGGGATCGTATCCACAGGGAAATAGGACAACAGAGTTGTGACGACGTTGGATAGATAAAGAAATTCTAACTCTGACTCTAAAAAGGAAAAGGAAAAATGATTTTATTTGTGGAATGAGGACTCTAGGTGAAATATGAAATTATGAAAAGATTCAATTATACTAAATTACCTAAAATACTGATGAAGAATGATTTAACACAGTAAACTATATGATAAGAAAAACAGGACGGGAACACAATCCCCCAACCCTAGTGTATTGCAGGTAAAATACTAATCATAAATTTAACTGATTAATTAGACCTATAATTTAGTACTCCCAATCATTACGTATACGAGGTTGAAGCCTGCGTCATACTTAATCTGAGGACGAGTATATCGGTATCGTGATAGTAATACTCGAATTGCATTCTAAAGCAAACCGGTTACCCCGAGGCAAACGAGATCTAAAGATCTACAATTGTCGTGTTCCTACGCAATACGATCGTAATCAATCACTAAATTCAGAGGATTAATGTTATACACATGCAATTATCACATCAAGCTGGGTTCATGTATCCCGACCTTAGAAAATCTAGCCTATCATTCTTAATCTAATGAAAAAAAATTGGAATTGCAGAAAACCATGATTAAACTAATGAAAATTTGTAGAATGGTATAGAAAGGAATTGGACTGAAGAAAAGTAACTCCTAATCTTACCAAAGCAGTAAAAGCAGTAATGAAGAAGACTTGGAATCACAGTAATCTGATTAATATTCAATTTTCAAATTAAAAGAATAAACTATCTCTAAACTAGGGTTTTCTGGAATGAAGTGAAAATTATACTAATTCTCCAGGCTAAAAACGATAATAACTTGGGTTTATATACCCTACAGAATTTTAGGAGTTTTAGTTACACTAGGACTCTCCATTAGAGGAAGATTAGAAAATTAAAATTGCGACAGCCGGACCGGTCCTCTCCTCCTCCGGACCGGTTTGCCTTTGATCCGGATCGGTTCTTTTAATTTCTGGGCGGACCGGTCCTGTGTGGACCGATTCTTTTATTTTTCTTCAGTTTCGATCCGTCTTCGATCCGGGGTTCTCTGGAATGTTGCAGTGCCGACCGATTCTTTTAATTTCTAAGCGGACCGGTCCTGTGCGGACCAGTTCTTTTAATTTCAGGGCGGACCGGTCCTATGCGAAACGGTTCTTTTAATTTCTGGGTGGACCGGTCCTCTCTTTATTTGACTTTTTCTTCTATTTTTGACTGCTCGTAACTTTCACACTGGGACTCCGATTGAGGTTCCATTTTTTCCTGTGTTCTTGTAGTTGAAAGCTCTTCTACTTTCTAGTTGACCCCACCTCCGTAATAAGGTTGCAAAATTATGAAAATGCCCTTTACTCCCCGTTTCTTGGTTTTCTTTCACTGTTTTGAGTTCTCTTTGGCACTAACTTGCATGAAATACCTGTAAAACACATAAGAGATACACAAAATACGAAATACTTGCCAAAAAGGGTTAGTAGCATAAATATAATCCAAATCCAATCTATTTACACCACACGAGATCATAAAAATACTGAAATTAAGGGGATAAATGTGAAGAATTTATGCCTAATCAACATCCTTATTCGAGGGGGAAGATCTGGATACTAGTGGTAACAGAGTGCTTTACAAAGTGGACTGAAGCGATACCACTAAGAAGCGCAATAGTAGGGGTGGTGAGAAACTTCATCAGAGAATACATCATTTGTGATTTTGGAATTCCAAAGGTTCTCCTCTCTGATAAGGTCTTCATAGATGTGTCCTTGTGAGGACTTAGCAGGAGGAGAGGCCGAATGTTGTGGAGGATATACTTTGAGCTGCAAACCGATATTGGAGTTAGCGGAAGTGTGGAAAGCAAAGTGGAAATCACTTTATGAGTATGATGAGTTAAATCGTGCTTTTATGGTGGTTCTGACCGTCACACCTGAGATCATTATTCTGGTCATGAAGGCACAGGTACGAGACCAGCTTTACCAGGATAGGGTTAAGAAGTTATAATATGATCACCACTTGATAGGGTCAAATGAAGAATTGAGATTCCAGTGTAGACTAGTTGTCCCGGATGACAAGGAGATGAGGTGAGGCATTATGTCTGAGGCTCACAGTTCATGCTTTATAATTCATCCTAGTGGGGACAAGATGTACCAGGATGTGCGACGTCAGTATTGGTGGATCGCCATGAACAAGGATATAATAGTCTTTATATCCAAGTGTGCCACATGCCAGTTAGTGAAGGTGGACCATCAGCGTCCCATAGGTGTACTATAGCCTATCGAGATCCCGATGTGGAAATGGGAGAGTATTTTCACAAAATTTCATCACTGGGTTACCTACGTCACAAAGGGCAGGATTTAATTTGGGTGATTATTGACAGATTGACGAATGTGGATCATTTTTTATCGATTCAGATAGATAACACATCAGGGTAGTATGCTAGACGTTTACTTGTTGATATTGTGAAATTGCATGGGGTATCTCTCAACATCGTGTTGGATAATGACAAGACATTTGTGTCCCACTTTTAAAGGAGCTTCCAGCAGGTTTTAGGGTCAGAGCTGAGGTTAACTACCTCGTACCACCCACAGATCGATGGACAGACGGAGAGGATGAACTTGATGCTAGAAGACATGCTACGGATGTCCATCTTAGATATTAAGGGTAGTTGGGAGAAGTATTTGCCCTTGGTGGAGTTTGTATACAATAATAGATATAAGTTCACTATTGGGATGTCACCATTTGAGGTGTTATATGGGAGACCTTTCCATTCATCCTCATATTGGTTGGAGGTGGGGGAGAACAAATTACTTGGGCTAGAGTTCATTCAAGATACCTCCGAAAAGGTGGAGATGATTTATGCTAGGATTCGGATTGCCCATGATACGCAAAAGAGTTATGTGGACGTGAGTTGGAGAACCCTGTATTTTAGTGTCGGGGTTCAGGTGTTGATTAAAGTGTCACCCCGTGAAGGGAGTGGTGATATTTGGGAATAAAGTAAAGTTATCTCACTAGTATGTGGAGTTATTCACTATCATTGAGATGATTGGGCTCATAGTATATCAGTTGGAACTATCGGACCACTTGGCAGAAGATGCACACCGTCTTTCACATATTTGCATTGCAGAGGTTCCTTAGAGACGAGATAGCTCACCCGCATATCAATATTGATGAGATATATCTCTAGCCTGATGCTACCTATTAGGAAAGACTCGAAACCATTCCGGACCACAGGGAGCACCAACTATGATATAAGGTTGTTCCGTTGGTACGTGTATAGTGGGGATATTATAAGGAGGATGAGTCGACTTGGGAGAGGGCAGACGATATGTGAGAAAAATATCAGATACTCTTCTAGCCAGGTAAGTTTCAAATTCCAAGGATGGAATTCCGTCATTAGGGGAAGAAGAATGTAATACCCAGTATTTTTAGAATCAGTCAATTTAATTAATTTAATTGAAGGAAATAAATTGAATCAGTCAATTTAATTAATTATGCTGTGAAAAAATTAATTTATTATTATTTCCCTTTATGTGAAGTTGACTTTGCATTTTATATAATTTTGCTAGATAATAATTGCATATGTATTGAATAATTGGTATATGATGTGTGACACAATTGAAAAATGTGGGGTGAGGTATATTATGTATGTGAGTGACAATTGATGGAAGGCATTCACTATGAATTAGTTGTACTTTAGTAAGTTAATTCTTACACACTCTAGGGCGCTAACCCAAAATTATAAATTTTTTCTTCCCACAGGTGCTTCTATACATGGATAGCATGAATGTGGCTTGATTAACTGTCCAGTCTCACATCGCGCAACAGACTTCAGATCAGTGACTCTGGACTAAATTGCTTCTCTATTCTAGTTGATTACCGACTTTTGATCATTGACTCTGGACTAGATTGCTTCTCCATTTTATTTCTTTCTGGTTTGAGACACTTATGAGTATGTTGAGATTTATTCATATTACGTGGATGTTGAATTTTATTATTGTCTTGAATCTTAATTTAAATTCCATTTTAAACTCAACTGTGTTTTACAAATATATTTTTTATATGGTTTGGTGTTGAGAATGATATAGATTATATAGCAAACACCATTTTTATCATATTGCATGTGACCAACCTTTACATGAAAAGATGGGGGTTATTATATTACAAATGTTACCTTTTGTAAAAAAAATGTTTGGAAGGGCAAAAGGGTCCTTTTATGTTATCAAACCTGCTATCAAACGTTTTGTACAACTTATTCTAATAGCTATCATTAGAAATGGCACCCAATTGTTAATAAAAGAAATAACGGCACCCATCCAAGAATAAAGGAGAACAAACGCACCCAAAACTACAAGTAACCCTTAAAAAAGTGTGGTTGTAGGAGTCAATGATGTTAAATTGCCCCTTTTGACATTTCTTATGGTGAATTACATTTTAATTAATTTTATAAATAGTGCCAGTGAATGATATTCACCCCATAATCGCTTCATTAGTTGTGATAGGGTGGCCGCGGTAGATTATTTGCAACGAATATGAAGTTTAAATTTCATGACGAAAATATTCGTCGTCAAAGGTCATTTCGATTGTCATGGAAAAAATTCTAAAAAATAGTTAAAATCGTCCCTACTAAATAAAAACTTGTTACTACTGAATAAAAAATCGTCGCTACAGAATAAAATTTTGGCGCGGTAAAATGACACATGATTATAATGGATATTTTTCCGGTACATTTCGTCGCAAAACTAACAATGAAAATTTAATATTGTCATAAATAAGCAATTTTTAATATAATCTCGTTACATTTTTCATTCATTTAACACCAATTTTTAATAAAAGTTTGACAAATAAGTCCGGTTTATACGAGACATCTCCTAAATTGTCCTATCACAATATTTTTTTTTCAATAGATCCTATTTGTACATATAGTTAATTCACTACATGTTTATAAATAAGATCTATTAGAATAAAAAAGATTTTATATTTGAGACCTATTCATTAGATATATAGTAAAGGGGACTAATTTATATTAAAAAAAAAAACTCATTTTATATTTGAGATAGTGGTCAAAGCATGCCAACAACAGATCCTCCAAAATGAAAGCACTCTCAACAAACAAAGTAATTAAAAGGAATAACGTAAAACTAGGACGATATGGAAATTTTATGAGTAGTACTAAGCTCAAACAGATGATTCAGTAACAAAGTCTTAAACCTTGAAATTGAAATTTCTTATTTATTGATATGCGAAGAAAGGGCATTCACCACCCTCTCTATTTTCAGCACGTCCTTAATCTTCAAAGAGAAAAAAAAGAGCGTGAATAACAAGATCGATCAGAGATATATAGCCCAATTGAGCAAACGCGGACCATAGCGCGTCCTTAAGCTTAAAAGTAACAAGCCTCTGTGACGATAAGGTTGGTTCTGGTGGTCAATTCCTTACTAATAAGAAGCTAAGATATCGTATTTTTGATAGCTGTTATTGCACGTGCAATCAAGATTTATATTGCAAGAAGATATAAAAGAACACAAATACCGTTGATCCTTCCCTCAGCTATAAGTTCATTAATCCCAATCTGTTAATCATAAAAATAGGAAAGAGATTCTTCGATTGGAGAAAAAAACAGTTGATATTACCGGGCTGTTATTAATAAACTGTTTCAAGTGAATCGGAAAGAGAAACAGTGGAGATTCCCCGGTCAGAGAATAATAAAGAAGTGGAATGAACCATTTCCTACCAACTTAATTGAGTTGAAGAAGGACCTTGCTCGAACTGTTCGGGGCCTGCTATTTGTCTTTTGAAAGGAGCTGCTGTGCTTTTCCTGGATCCCGGGAGAGTTGTCCCTAGATTCAGATCAAAGTCTAGTCTAGGGCGGATTCTAAAATACAGTGACCTTCAAGCTTGGCTTGTAAACAAAAAGGAAATAAGACAAGCGAAGAACAGGGTTGAATGAGTACAAGAAGGCGGACACTGGCAGATGAATAAGGCCGGACGACGATCTGGAACTGCTACCTGCCGTAGAAAAGGGAAGTGGTGACCCCTTTTCTACATGCCAAAAACTGTGAAGATGGCTCCATACGGGTAGAACGAAATAGAGATAACAGTGTAGTATTGTTGGATGGCTAAATTGTAGTCAAAAACTACAGTTTAGGAGTGTTGGGATTGCTACAGTGTAGTCTTTGACTACACTGTAGGCATGTTGGCTTTCTGGGTCTAGTTGTGTTGTCTTTATTGTTTTTATTATAGACTTTATCCACTCTTAATTCTATAATTGAAAACAACAATAACAACAACTGCTGAGATAAGGAAGAAGAACAAGACAAACAAGAAGAAAGATACAAGAAGATCGGGAAGGCTCTGACGCTATCGCTGATCCTTCCCTTGCCTTGGTTCTATTCTTGTTCTCTTTCTTATCTAAAATTAGTAACTCAAAAAGACACTCAGAGATGTTTTTGCCCAGAACTCACTCTCGTCGTAAGCATCCGGGTAGAGATATCCGGATCAACAATAAGAAAATACTGTTATCTCTACCCGGATGTGAGTTAGAGCTGGAAGGCCCTCGTCCCTCGGATTAGGAAACTGTGCAGGGGCCCCAACGGGTTATCGATATGCTATGTCGAGTTCAAAGACCCTTTTCAAAGACAAAGGAAACTTAAAGAGGTTATAACGCATCTTAGCAATGGTTAATCTATACCCCCTTATCAGATATTTTATGAATCGTTATCGAGAGATAAAAATAGGCATATAAATCATTTAGCTCATAAAACAGCAAGAGATCAGATATAGTACTGTCTTGACTGTTGACAGTTGTTACTGATATGAGTACTGTTATAAGGTAGTCCCTTATTCCATTCTTTCCTCAAGTCAGGAATGGCGGGACGAAAAACAAGAAAAACAGACAGATAGTAAGGAAGATAATGAAGGGTGGTGGCGGAGATGGAGATGGTGGTGGTGGCGGAGGTGGGGATGGTGGTGGCAGAGATGGTGATGGTGGTGGCGGAGATGGTATATGTGTGCATGGGTTTTCACAAGCCTCATACATTGTGCATTGGATTTGGTTCTTTGAGGCCACTACTGACAGGTTGGTTGATATTAGTATCATCAGAAATATGAGAGAATAGAGTTTCATTTTCTGGGTCATCTCTGTTTTTGTTTTCTCTCCCAAGACAAAATAAGGGTGCGTTGATAATACTGTGTTGTGGTGTTGTGGTGTCGCTTAAAACGAAACATTTTTCTCTCTTTGCCCCTGCCGTTTCATTCCTCAATTACTGAAAACGAAACATTTTTCTCTCTTAGACCACCCAAATATAAACGCCAAGAGTCCTCTCTCTCTCTCTCTCTCCATTTAAATATTAAACATCAGGAGTCGATATTAATTGTACAATTTTCTTCTCTCTATACAGCCCAAATTCTGCCCAGTTGTCCTAGCTTTCGGCGTCTCTGTCTCTTCTTCTTCTCCCATTTCTAATCACTATATATCTATCTCTATATACTATAAAATGTTATACAGACATTTATTTACTGAAGAAAAAACCTATTCACGTGGCACATCTCATATTTACTTTTCTTTTTCTCTCTTCCTTTTGACCAACATTTCACATCCTTCTATTCTAAATCCTTCTATTCTAAAATGCTATACAGGGTATTAATTAATTTTTATCACATCGTGCCATTTTTCATCCAATTCATCGATTCTTTCCCATTCTCACTGTAATAGCATTTATTATTTGTCTTTTAATTTTTTGAACCATTGAGTTTTTAAGAAGGTTAGCATTTATTATTTGTCTTTCAATTTTCCCAACCATTGAGTTTTCAAGAAGGTTTTAGTTTCCCAACCATTGAATTTTCTGTAATAACATTTATTATTTGTCTTTCAGTTTTCCCACCGATTGGGTTTCTAAATTTGACTCGCATCTCTTATACCTATAAAAATTGACATTTCCCCAAAACAACCGTCTCCTCCGTTCTCAAGAAATCTCCGCCACCGACAAAAACTTGACCGAAATACATACACATTCATTTATTAACTAGGAATACATTCATTCATTATTTTCCCTTGCCTAGATTAACTTGTATTTCATTTATCTATTGCTTTCATCATTAGGTTTACTTGCTTTCTTTCATTTCATGTCATTTACCATACTTTCAATCTAATTTAATCTAGGTTGTGGTGGATTGTACTCAATTCGGGTTGACGGGTTTCTTTGCTTTGGTGATGGAGTTTACAGGATTATTTCAAGTGTGTTGTCCTAGTAATTACGCTTAGGAGATTTTACGGGGTATATCATGTATACTCCGTGATTACGACCTTGCATGCGTAATTTTTGGGGTATTTGTTGACGCCAAAATCTTATTAGACTTTTATGCGAATTCAGGGGTGTGACAACTCTTGATTTAATTAACTGTCGAAATGAGACACAATCATAATAACTCGTTAACCCATGTAACCATTTTATACTAATTAACTCGGGTGAGGGATATTCAACACAATCTATAGTTTTTATTCGCTTTGCTAATCATGTTTAAATACACTCGCCTAGTTTAATCTTTTCTCTTTTTTCTCTTTTCCTTTTTGTTAAAATTATCTTTTACACTTTTAATTTAGAAGTATTAAACCAATTAATGTTCTAGCAACACGTCTCTGTGGATTTTCGATACCCGGACTTGTCCATTATACTCCCTTTTTGAGTGTAGTCATAAGTTTAGGTTTTTGTATTAAGGCGGTGAACAGAAAAAACGATCAGCGTTTTGACACGCGCCACTTTTCGACCTTGATCAGTCACGTCATAGGACATTTGTGAAATTTCCTTAAATATATTTGTCATTATGTTTTATGATTACTGGAGTGGGTATCTCCTTATGTTTTTTGTGTTATAAATGCTACCAGGTAAAAAACTAAGGTGAAAGATTTGTTAGTCCAAACTGTTTATGAATGTTATCAGTGCTTCTCAATGCTCCATCAAAAAATATTTTTATATAGATTGTTAGTCTCAACTATTGTTATGGATTATTGTCAATCCCATTAAACATTGCTTTCATCCAAATCAACTCGCATTGACGTCACTAATATTACTATTTAGGGTGCCACGTTACAATTGCACTCATGTATGTCACATAAGAAATATTAAATTAAGAGATTATGAAGGTAGAGAAATATGTCCCAACACAACCACATACAAACAAATTAAGGATCAGTGGTCTTATTCTTTGCTTCATAGAGTTTAATGCATAGTTATTTAAGTAATAATATCATACCTATAAACATTTTTTGGATACTTCCCTCTTGTGCGCATATTAGGGGAAGTGGGTTTTGTTCTGTGCAAGGTTGTGGTCGGTGGATGATTGAATTTTATTAGACGTATCCAGTACAGATTGTCACAGTGTCATCGGTATGTCACCGAGCAAGTATAACACATGAATTGACACAAAATTTAAAGTATTTTGGTCCAATTTTTATGAAAAAAATTTCTTTGGGGGTGAGGTAGGTAAAATTTTCCAATAGATTTTAAAATTTCGCCGCCCCATGCTATCAAACATACCCCAAAGATTCAAGTCCTTGAGAAAGACAAGATTTTTGCTACAAGTTATGGGCTTGTATATTTCATCAAAACAATTCAACAATTCGATGGGTGAATTGTAAATCAAAAGTTTCAATGGTTGAAACTAAACATACATATATTTATTTTACATATAGCTGAGTTTTTGCACCAAATTTGGCAGAGATTGTCTCCAGGGTGAGGAAATCATCTCCACTAAATTTGGTGAAAATTTTCAATGATATACCTTGCGTAAGTTTTTCCCTTGAAGAGGGTTGCTGTTTTTGTATTTTTTCGGTAATCACTCCTTTCTTTTGTAACATATTACTCAAACTTGAATTATTCTCAGTTTATTTCCAAATAGCTGGTCATGTTCATACTTATTACTAACTTGGAGAGGTCCTTATTGATTACTTGTCATGATCTTTGGGTATATTTAGTGCAGGATGTTATTAACTTTGAGGAGTTTGCCAGTCGTATGACACATGATGAACAACATAATTTTCTCATTTATTTATCTCCTATCAACATTTCTAGACTTCTAGACAGGTTTGTATATTCATCCTCTGTCTCATAATGTATTAGTATATGCTACAAGTTATGGGTTTGGTCTTTTGTTATGCTTTGTACATTTTCTGTAGATTTATTATATGTATGTGTAGAAAATAGGCACATTTTCATGTTACATGGAAGATGGGTCATTTACATTTTTCGAGTTTCTATATTGAAGGGCCTAAGTTAAGGTAATAACTAATAATTACTTACCTTATTTGCAAACATAGGTTTTGTGTGACTAATTTGTTCTTAAATATATGCATTGATAGCTACAACTTCTTTAGATATGATTATGATTGAGTCTTAAACACATGTTTGGATATCTAAACCTAGCTACTGTAGCTTTAAAGTTATGCTCACAAATTAAAAGATAATTATGTAATAAACACTCTGTTATTATGCCTAACGCCATTTGCTACATGTTGTGTTAGAGTTGATGTACCTTTCACAGTTTAAGGGCCGTATCCTTTTTAGTTTAAAAAAGTTGTAATTCATTATATAATTTGGTTTAATTTGAACATAATGTATGAAGTTGTGGGTTTTATGTTCTATGAAATAAAAGGATGCCAATTTCATTATGACAAATTTGAGTTTTATATTTGAGCACTTCTTGTATCATGTTGGACAATAGGGTTATTCTAACTTTTATCTTTTGTGTTCTCAGATTAATATGAAACTCTGAAATATGTTTTTTTTACAAATACAAATCTGAAATACGTTGCCCTTCGCATCTTCAACAATTAAAAAGTGTATTTGAAGTTCGGAGAGACATCAGTCTTATCATAAAGTCCAAGTCAACAAAATTTATATTGGAATCCAACATTTTCAATTTTTGTCTTCTCAAATAACATAGGATTCCTAGCAATCACTCAAAACTATAAAATTTTCAAATGGTTTCAAAATAACAATTTCAAGCAGTAAAACTAGCAGTTGAGTATAGATAATTGAAAAGGTAACACTTAAAACAGGTTAAGTTATTTTTTTCGAATTATGTAGTTTTTTCCAGAAACGTGTCTGAACTATTATTAATGCAAAAAAACACTCCTAAACTATGCATTAGGTTACGAAGACCCCCTAGGGAAAAAAAATCTTTGCAACGCAGTGCATAATACTGGGGGAATTTTCACATTGAAACTAGTTTGTTGTGTTTGTTGCATAATTTGCATAGCAGTTGGGATTTTTTCCACAGTAAAAAATTCAATGAATATGAAAAAAAAAAATTACTAAGAAAGCAATAAGATAGTGTATAATGATGGGCATAAAGTGTTTTGCTCCTTGGATTACTTAAGACAGGTAGGTCAATCTCGAGCCCCATAAGTTCAAGCAGCTTAAACCCATCCATATCTAGCATATGGACATCACCATCACTAATAACCCATCTCTAGTGCCTTGTCTTCTCGATTCATTGTCTCAACTTCTCCAACTATATGCATATGAAATTTAAAGAAAACATGGGAAATTTGTGGATGTGCTCTATCAAGAAAAAGTTTGTGTCATCCTTCATGAGTGAACATCTATCGAATAGAATGCATAATAAGTCTTTTGGTATTTTTTTTAGTTTCCTTGTTTTAATGAAATTTCAATTTGTTTCTGATGAATAAATTTCTTTCTTTTGGCATACCGTGATATAATTATGTTTAATTTCTCTAGATTCAGCTGCACCAACACATCTATCTATACAGGTTATGGACTATCGACATGATAAGCTAGAAGTTACTGTTGTTTATGAACCCAAATTTTGTTGATCTAAACGAAGACTTCCTCTTTGTTGGTCCAGACATAGGGGATCTTTTGAAGAGGTATGTATGCAATGGTGAAAGCTATGAGAATTATACGATCTGTATGCTTTTAATGTCCATCTGATACGAGAATTATACCATATTTATGCTTTTAATGGCAACCCAATACGATCTTTATATATTTATATAGATGACATCATATTTATTTTTGGTTCAGTAATCTAAAGCACGGTAGCAATGTAGGATATTATTTGTGTTATCTTGACCCATGAAAACTATAGTTTTGTATATGATATAATAGAGCATGGACTGTGTTTAAGGCCTCTCTCTAATAGAGTTATATTTACGTTATTTTGATCCATGAAAACATTAGTCAATTACTTTAGAATTAATTTTCCTCGTTACTGTATATGTCTTACGCCTTTGATTTGATTTAATTCAATTTCACTTGTACACGTGATCAATAATCAAGAAAAGTAAATAAATACATTATAACATAACTATTTTATCTTCTGTAGTATTATGAAACAACTCATAAGCTAAACTTTTCATCTATCTTTTTTTAGGAGAAAATGGAAGAAATCAGTATCCATTACACACCTATTAACTACATAACTCTGCTTGCAAATAAATTTTTTGAACTGTTACATTACATGCCATCATATAGAGTCCTTAAGACATTGATTAATACCCTGCTAACTTTTTTATTTCATAAGCATAACTTTATTAGTTTATTTTTTCGTATTATGTTTATGGGTTATTGTCTCTAAAGATTCATGAAAATGGACTTTGGGGAAATTTGAAAGGTCATGTAACACGTGTAAAATCTCGGTTCGTGACCTTTCAGATTTCCCAAAAGTCAAGTTCGAAAGGTCAATATTATATTTCATATTAGGTTCTTTACGATCTTTAATTATCTATTGTGAAAGATAATATTGAGTTGCGTAAGTGTTTGATTAAGACATCGAGGAAATGGAACATCGTTATTGCAGATATCAACTATTCCACGTATTTTACCGTCCACATAGTAAGCAAAGGGGAAAATGAAGATAATGATGTCGATCCTTATTAACCTCGTATTGTTAGTTTTCTTCAGGAGCTACCTGAAGGCAATTGGTATTGTTCGCACGTCGCACTGCACTTATCAGATTTGCAAAGATATAATATATTCAATGATTATAATTTTAAAACATCTCATTTTTGGGGTAATTGTATTCGGATGTTATGTTCGATGCGTTTTATGAAATAACTCTATTCAGAGTGGAGGCTTAAATAAAATTTAAATGTTGAATATAGTGTCCTTATTTTTGTGGACTATCTTTTTAAATGTTCTTATGATTTGAATAGTGCGATAAGCATAATTGAATTTGTTTAAATTCTGGACATGATACCTATATATATATATATATATATATATATATATATATATATATATATATATATATATATATATTACTAACAGACCTTTGTCATTACAAAATCAGACAAATACAAAACATGTGCAATAAGGTAATCGAGGTATTATAACTTGTTGTCCTGAAAATATACCTAGGGGATGAATTTTTTGACATTTTGTTATGGAAAGAATGAAATATTTAAATTAATTTCTGTAATGCACATTCTGGGAACACTGTCGTTTAGGCAAAATTTCTCCCAATTCGGTTGAGACAAACCCACGAGTACACTATGGGTTTTACACAATCTGCCTTCAGGATACAATGCAGTGTATGTACAGTTGTTTGATTCAAACTATGTATTGTTTGATCAAATTGGGAGCACTCTGAATTTGTAATCTGATAATACAAAAATGTAGACGTTGAAGAGAGGAGAAATTAGCAATTTTCGGTGTCCAAAATAGAGGCTTGGAACTCTTTCTATAGCGATTTATGTGACTGTTCTTCAATAGTCACAACACTTCATGTAGTGACTCACCAGTCGTTAGATCATGCTTGTTTGGAACAACTTCGATCTAACGGTTCAGATTAGGCATCCCATCATAAGCGAATGGACATCCCCTATGCGAAACACTACGAGTTCATCTAACGGCTCAGATCACGTCGTTTCGGATTTTAAACCCTTTGATTAGATCGTTTAATCACAATCGTTGTTCTGTTTTACTTTGTCAAAACTTTAGGCTCCCACACTCCAAGCGACGATGCGCACGTACGAAGCGCCAAGTGCGCATCAAAGAGCGTAATGGGCCCTAAGTTGCCTAATCGCCCTTTTGTGCGCCGCGTGTCGCATTTACGCGTGTCGTGTGTGGCAATTGGTGGTCCTTAAGCAGCATCGCAATGCGTACGATCATAGCGTCTTGTTTGACTTGTCAAGTAAGAATCTTAGTTGTCCTTTAGTTGATATACCAATAATTTTTGTAGTAATCTTCCAATGTGGGACAATGTAGGACTTTAAGCACTCCCACATCTTTCACACCCATTTGCTCATGTTTCTTCCTTCTAAAAATAAAACCCAAACTAAAAAATTAAAACACCAATTAATATAATAACAATAACAACTAAATATTATATAATATTATATTAATGTTTAAATTTATCCAATATTCCCCCACCAATTTCAATATACACAAGAGAGGATACAAAAGATCGATTACAAAACAATAATAGAAAACTTTTGGCATTATCGCTGAAATCTAGTACATAAATGAGAAGTGTCTTTTGGACTTGAACTTCCATATAGTGTAAACAATTCAAAGCTCCATCAAGGTGCTGTGGGGAACTTATCTTGAACCAAGGACCCTTTTAGACGAGCCGAAACTATCACACATACTGATTTATGAGTTTTAGAAGTGTTCTTTTAACATGCACATTTATGGCCTTATGCTAATCTTGATTTCACGAGCGCTTTAGGAACGGTCTTGATTCCATAGAAAGTGGCCACACTTTCGACACTCATATAGGTAAATCAACTTTTGTGATTCTGTGAGTCACACTTATATGATTTATTAAGAAGTAACCTTCATCCTCTAACAAGCAGAAAACCAACACTAGGCACATAGGAATGGAACTTTTGTATAAAATTCTTAGTGTTCCATAACTATAATTTAACTTATTTGTTCCACATTGAACTCTATCTATATTTTCAAGATATGAGTTGAGTTCCCATTAAATATAGTTGTGTTATTTAATAGACCTTAGTCCCATTCCTTTTTAGGTGATATATATCATCTCCGTAACAAGACCTTTAGTCAGAGGATCTGCTAAATTCTTGTTTGTTTTAACATAGTCGACTATAATTACTCCTTCCTTAAGTAATTTTCTTATAATTTGATGCCTTAAACTAATGTTTCTAGATTTTTCATTGTAAGTTTTGTTCGAAACTTTATAAATTGTGGCTTGGTTATCACAACTTATCATAATAGACGGAGATAGATTTTTCCATAAAGGAATATCATACAACACATTTCTATGCTATTCTGCCTCTTTACATTCATCTGCTAAGGCTATAAATTCAGATTGCATCATTGAATCCGGCACACATGTTTGTTTCTTGGATCCCCAAGAGATAGCTGCTCCTCCTAGCGTAAAAATCTAACCAGTAGTTGACTTGGATTTTGATTCAAGATTATGCCAACTTGAATCGCTATATCCTTCTAAAATAGATGGATATCCTACATAATGTAAGCTATAATCCAAAGTTTTCTTCAGGTATCTAAGCACCCTAGAAATTGCATTCCAGTGCTCTTGTCCTGGATTACTTGTAAATCTACACAAGACACTCACTGCATAAGCAATGTCTCGTATAGTGCAACGCATGGCATACATTAGACTTCCAATAATACTAGCATATTTAAGTTGGTCCGTAGCACGCCTATTCGTTTTCATTAATTTGATACTAGGATCCACTGGTGTTGCAACTGGCTTAAGTTCAAAATGATTATATCTTTTAAGAACTTTTTCTATATAATGAGATTGAGATAATGCTCAAGAATTATTCTTTTTCACAATTTTGATTCCTAAAATCACATCACCTTCTCCAAGATCTTTCATATCAAATTTTTATGATGGAAACCTTTTTGTTTCTTCAACATATTTGAGACTAAACCTAAATATTAACATGTCATCGACATACAAGAAAATAATAACACCAACACCATTTTCGAATTTACTATATATACATTTATCGGCATCATTAACTTTATATCCATGGGATATTACAATATTATCAAACTTCTCATGTCATTGCATAGGAGTTGGTTTAAGGCCATAAAGTGATTTAACCAATTTACATGCTTTCTTTTCTTACTCGGGTAAAACAAACCCTTGGGATTGTTCCATCTAAATCTCTTATTCTAAATCACAATTTAGAAAAGCAGTTTTGACATCCATTTGACGAATTACTAAATTATGAATAGACAACAGGAGCATATGTATAAAAGTAATCAATTCCATGTTTTTTCTTATAGCTTTTAGCAACTAATCTTGCCTTAAATTTATTTATAGAATCATCCGGATTTAACTTCCTTTTAAATATCCATTTGCACCCAATAGGTTTAGCTCCGCAGGGAAGATCGAAAAGAACCCAATTTTGAATTGATAAAATTGAGTTCATTTCATCATTGATTGCTTCTTTCCAAAAAACAGCATCCTTAAATGTTACTGCTTCATGAAATATTATCGGTTCATCTTTTATATTAAGAACAAATTTTGTTTTATTCTTAGTTTCATTTAAATCCCCTTCAACCAAATAGATAACAATGTTGGGCCCAACGTCATTCCTTGTTTTTGAAGAAGATATTAGTTGTAAAATTTCTTCTGAATGTAAGGAGTCAACACTCAGATTATTATTTCTAAACCTAGATTCAAAGTACTAAACTTTGTAACATTTTCAAAGAATTGCACATCTACCGACTAAATGATTTCTTGAGTTTCAAGATTTAAAAATCTATAAGTCGTACTGTAACTAGAGTATTCAATAAAAACACACTTGTAAGTCCTATTTCCTAGTTTAGGTCTTTTGGGTTCGGGTTTTCTTACATAAGAAAGATGTGACACCCCGCCTAATTACATACCGGGTGATCAATCCTTTATTAAATTAAAAATCAAGATGAACGGTTGGTTCATTCTCATCATCACTTTCGCAAAATAAAATTTTCAATTTAAACACCCTAAATAATTAAACTAAGTGTCAAAATAATTTAAAACCCTATTTCCAATTTATTAAATCCAAACTTGAAATCCTTTTTAATAACCCACAGTTTAAGAATCTCGAAATACTAAGGATGAATAATAGCACAGAAGAATTTGAATCATCCAGATAAACCAAACCAATGTAAGACTATAAATAAAACCATCCTGACAATAATTAACTCCCAAAGAGTACCAAATATACTGGAAATATAGAAGAACATAAATCTCTGAAAAAAATCCAAACTGAATAGAGAAATGGGAGACACATGCCCTAACTAATAAGAACTAAAAATAAGAGTGGAGTCAACAATGAGGTAGTCTAAGAAATAGCCTGCAACTCCCACATAAGCTGCAGTGCATCTGATCTAAGAAATCTAAGCATGACGCCCCTGTGGCTGGGCACCTTTAATATATACATATATATACAAGAGAGAGGAAATAATAGGAAACAGGTCAGAGCCCGAGTGTAAAATAGTTTAAAATTTTAGTTTAGCAAGTATTTAAAATGTTTACCGGCTAATGTAACAACCATGTTAGTATGTGTCACTCTCTTGAGGATTTCTCACCTCTCACCTAGTGTGCACGCCTACCGTACTATTAACCTCAAAAGTTTATTTTAACTGAACTTTCCCATAAAGTTTCATACCGCTAACTACGATGGCTAAGATAATTAATTTCTGAAATTTAAGCTCTCACATATATCTTATTTTATATTAAAAATAGCCGTGTGTTGTCACAAAATTCTCAAACACTTATAATAAAGTCGGAGTATCTATTCATTACATAACTACTTTTATTCACAGTAGAAATTTCCCATACTTAAATATAAATACATATATTAGCCACTCATATATTATATATACTATCGGCACCCCGCATAAAATCTATGGTGCTGGAATAGTCTGCTATCAAGTCCCCGTATCACACATATTAAGGGAAATACTAGTTCAGAATCACTCTCGAACTGCATTAACATAAAACACATACAAATGGAGGCGAAGCATAGTTTCAAGTCACTAAGAGGTCAACACATACCCTCACGTCTCTTAGGACCATTTGACTATCAATCAGATAGCTTGTACCAAGGAATCCTATGTTCTAGGGTACGAGTCAATGTCCCCTATAAAGGCCCAATCGAGATAAGACCGTCCTGACGCGGAAACCCCCGTGATAGCAAGTACCCCGAGTATGATCTTTATACATATTTATAATATATGCACAATCACACAGTCATAAATATATAAATATCCATATTTTTAAATTAGGTGCGCTCATGACCATAATTATAATTATCTGTTATTAACACATTTTACTCGATTATTTTGCATAACGAACTCGTCATTTATATTCTCATTTATAATTCAATTCATACTCACTTCTCCTCTCTCGAAGTATTCTAAGTGTAATTTTAGTAGGCATACACTCACTTACCTTCTGGCCTTACTCCCTTACGAGTCTCAATGTTTTTATTAAATGTTTACATGATTTCTTATACACATGAATAATTCCTCAGTAACCCAAAATCTCATCCTACACTAAATTTCACTCAACGGGGTCTACCTAGGCCCTACTGCTCTTCCCTATATCTCATTATACTCCAACAATAAGAATCAAAGGTTCCCACGCATTTTAACCGGATTAAACCAACGGACGAGAAATATGCAGTGTTCTAGGAGGGGTTGATCAATCGAGGAAAGGGGGTCGATCGATCGATCGTCGATCGATCGATGTTATTGGTTGATCGATCGATCAAGCAGTTCTTGCCCAAAAACATCCATTAAAACCTACGGGTTTCATCTTCCAATTTCTCCAAAAACATCATTAACAACTCTCAAATTCTCAAATAACATTACCACAAGTTCTATATACATATATGAAAGATTTCCTACGTGAAACATGTATAAATTTAACAACGAAATTGAATTAATGGGCCAATTTATTTTAATTATCAAGAACCCTAACTTTCCTCTAAACTTCCATTATTCTGTGTCTTTTTCTAGATTTGTCACTTCTAAATTAATCAAACTTCGTGGGTAATCCTCTACATATGATCGGGATGTCCAGAGTTTATTTATTTTCCCTACCACATTTGATTGGGTCCTCTAAATTCTTGAGTTCATCCGTGAAACATAGGTTCAATCATCCCAATCTAACATGGTGTGACAAGTAACTAAAAGGGAAGCAAGATAGATACTTGCCTGGAATTTGGGTTTCTGATTTGTGGACAAAAGAGGTATGGTCGCGTTCTTTGTCGCGCGATCTACGCTTTGGTGGTGGTGGCGGTGTAAACGGTCGAGTCCTTAGCCTTGAGTTACTTGAAAAACTCTCCAACTCCTTCTCTAATGGTCGTTCTTTGATTTTCTATTTGCTAACCCTGGAAGGCAACTCCAAAAGGTTGATTTATTCTTAAGAAAATTCGTGGGTTTAATTACCAAAAAATGTAAAATGTCTATAATACCCTCCCGGGATGCCAGTTGGGCTTAAAACGCCCCGAGACCCAAACTAAATCTCCGGGTACATTATTTTGACTATCTGTACCCTTTCAGACACATTAGAGCACTCCAAATGACCATACGGACAACTTATAATTTATTCACTTTTAATAATAAGAATAATATAGTCCTGACATGACACATGTGCATTTCGATGTAAATTTCCACAATTATCAAATTACACACTCATGATAATTTTAATAAATTCGATTTCACATATTACTTTATTCATTAACAAATATTAAAAAAAATCCCAATAATTACTAACTCTCATCACGCTAGTAAATATTTAAAATAATTTTTGGATTAATATTAAATTAATATCTCAATTTAAATTTAATAAATCCCCAAATCTAAAAGTCATAAAAATAAGGGGTATTACATACTTCCCCCCTAATAATGAAATTTCATCCCAAAATTAAGAAAATAAGGCATACCTGGTAAAAATAAATCTGGATATTTTTCGTGCATATCTGCCTCACGCTCCCAAGTGGATTCCTCCACATTGTGATGCTCCTACTAGACCCGTACAAGTGGGACTACCTTCAACCTCAATTTCCTCTCGCTGTGGTCTAGGATAGCCACTGGTCTCTCCTCGTTAGAGCTGTCTGGCTATAAATAAATCTCCTCTATCGCGACGTGAGTATGGGCCATGTCATCGCGAAGATATCATTTCAACGATGAGATGTGGAACACATCGTGAATACGGTGCAAGTGCTCTAGTAGCTCCAATCTATATTCCACCATCCCAATCTTCTCAATAATGGAAAATGGTCCCACGTACCTCGAAGCCAACTTACCCTTCTTTCCAAACCTCATTACTCCTCTGATAGGAGACACACGCAGTAATACTTTGTCCCCGACACTAAACTATCCAAAAAAGCCACTTTGCATCAGCGTAGCTCTTCTGTTTGTCCTTTGCTACCTGGATGCGACTCCTGATGAGCTTAATCCTAGATGAAGTTTCCTGAATCACCACAGGTTCGAGCAATTTGTTATACCCCACCTCTAGCCAATAAGTGGGAGAACGAAAATGCCTTCCATACAATGCCTCAAATAGGTCCATGTCGATCGTGAACTCATAGGAGTTATTGTAAGCAAACTCCACTAGTGGAAGATAAAACTCCCATCCTCCAAAATCGAGGGCACACATGCGTAGCATATCCTATAACATATGATTGGTACATTTTGTTTTTCCATCCGTCTGTGGCTGATAAGATGAACTCAATCTCAACTCTGTACCCATGGCATCCTGAAAGCTCTCCTAGAAGCGTGACACAAAAATCTTGTCTCTATAATACACGATATCCAGGGGCACCCCATATATCCTAACAACCTTAGCAATGAACAACTGTGCATACTGGCCCGTGGTATAGTCTATCCGTACTGGCAGAAAATGAGCCACCTTGGTCAATCGATTCACTATAACCCATATGGATTCGTGACGTCGTTGTGATGTAGGCAGTCTAGTAATGAAGTCCATGGAAATACTCTCCCACTTCCATGTAGGTATCTCCAATGGCTAAAGTAACCCCAACGGTTTCTGGTGGTCTAACTTTGCCATTTTGCAAGTAGAACACTTGGATACGAACTCGACAATGTCCTTCTTTATCCCACTCCACCAGTACTGCCGCCTCTTATCCTGGTACATTTTATCCCCTCCGAGAAGCATCGCAAATCTGGACCCGTGACGCTGTGTCATCACTGCATGACGTAAGTCTTCTTCTCCTTTTGGGACCACCAATCTCTCATATTACCTCAAACCTCCATCAAAACTTACTGAGTAGGACTCAACACCCTTAGCTAAAAGCCGTACAATTTGTTCCTGACAAAATGAATTCGCTGACTATGTATGTATCATACTCATAACAATCGCTGGTGTGACTGTCATGGAAGATACAAAGGAATGGGCTACCGCGTCTTGGTATCATAACTCCTTCCGTTTCTCTTTCCAAACGTCCGCTACATCATCCACCGGTCTATGGCTTAACGCATCAACAACCACGTTAGCCTTTCCCGGATGGTATTGTATTTCGAACTGGTAGTCTTTTACAAACTCCAACCATCTGCGTTGATGTATATTCAGCTCTTGCTGAGTGAACAAGTACTGAAGTGACTTGTGGTCTGTGAGTAAGCGAAACTTCTCCCCCAATAAGTAATGTCTCCAAATCCTTAATGCAAAAACGACTGCTGCTAGCTCTAGGTCGTGGGTGGGGTAATTCCTTTCGTGAGGCTTTTGCTTTCGGGAGGCAAAAGCAATGGCCTTCTCCTCCTCCTGATGCACTCCCCCGAGTCCCCATAAAGAAGCGTCATTGTACACCAGATAATCTACTCCGGCCTTGGGCAAAGCAAGAACTGGCGCCAAAGTCAACTTATGTTTCAGCTCATCAAAAGCCAATTGACAAACATCATCCCAAACATACGGAATTACCTTACGAGTCAGATTCGTCAATGGACCCGCTATCTTTGAAAAGCCTAGGATGAATCTCCTGTAGTACCCGGATAACCCCAAGAAACTATGCGCTTTATTGGTGTCATGGGTTGTCCCCACTCCCTCACCGCGAACACTTTGCTTAGGTTAATCGATATTCCCAATTTGGACACAACATGCCCCCAAAAATATACCTCTCGTAGAAAGAATCCTCACTTCTCATACTTAGGATACAACTGATGCTCTCGTAGAGTCTGAAGAACCTGCCTCAAGTGCTCGGCATGCTCCTCCTTAGTGTGTGAGTATATCAGGATGTCATCTATGAAAATGATGTCAAACTGATCCAAGAATTCTATGAACACTCGGTTCATCAAGTCCATGAATACGGTTGGACCATTTTTTAGCCCAAACGGAATGACTCTGAGCTCATAGGACCCATATCTCATTAAGAAATTAGTCTTTGACACATCCTGCTCTCTAATCCATAGCTGATGGTATCCCGGTCTCAAATCTATCTTCGAAAAGAAGGTTTCTCCTCTCAGCTGGTCAAACCGGACATCGATTCGAGGCAATGGATATTGATTTCGTATCGTAACCTTATTTAAATCTCGGTAATCCATGTATAAACTCAGTGTACCATCTCTCTTCTTCACAAACAACAATAGAGTGCCCTAAGGTGAGGTGCTTCTACGAATGAAGCCCTGACCTAACAGCTACTCTATCTGATCCTGTAACTCCCTTATTTATTCTAGAACCATATGGTATGGTGAACGTGATATCGATCGAGTACCTGGCATCAAGTTTATGATGAAATCTATCTCTCGATTGGGGGGTAGGCCCAGTATCTCCTGAAATACATCGAAATACTCACGAACGACTGGGATCGAATATAAGGGAATCACGACCTCCTTAGGGGTATCCTCCTCTATGTAGTACAAATGAGCTAAAGGGACTCCCTCTGGGCCAGGCATCACCACCAAAAACATCTCCTACCCCGAAATGGCAAAGATGATACTCCCACCGAAACAATCTATCATGGCTCTATACCCAGCGAGCCAATCCAAGCCAATAATAACATCATGCTCATGCATCTCTAAGACTAGCATATCTGCTGGTACAACCAAGCTACCAATCTCTACTCCCACACCCCGACATATAAAGAAAATCAAATACCTATTCCCCAGTTGTGAGTCTACGCAAGTCATAGTGCTCTCTACTATGTCTAATAACCCTAAGGCCTTTACAAAATGAGTAGCTATAAAACAGTGCGACGCCCCAGTATTAAATAAAACTCGACCCATAGTGCCATGGATAGGAAACATACCCTCAATCGTGAGTGGTTCCTGAGGTGCTGGTGCCTGCTGGACGTTGTAAATACGTCCATACTGCATTTGGCCTGCTGAACTTGAGCTGCTGGGATGGCGAGTAAGGCTGGAACCTGAGCTGGCACTGGGAGGGTGGATTGAAAGAGTGGCCTCTTCTGCTTGTTATGGGCACCCTGCTATTGTGGGGTCCTATCTCCCTCTGGTCAATCCTGGCGCCTATGGCCATTATTGCCACATTCGAAACATCTGCCCCTGAAGTTACCTCCCATTTGCCCCTGCTGACCACATCCCTGTTGGACATTACCACTCCACCACTGGCCCTCCTGGAATAACTGTTGACCCTAATGGCCCTGCTGCTGACGGTGTTGGCCCTGTTGGCCATGCTAATTAGACTGACCCTGTTGGCCCTGCCTAAATCCCCCAAATCCCTATCTGGAGTCACCTGATCGGAACCACTTGGCAGGGTCCCCTGATGGGAACTCTGCCCACTGTGATGGGTCTGCCCCTAGGATACTGGTGCCCCACCAGTACTACTGCCCCTATCCTTCCCTGCTGGCTAGACTCCCCTGCTCGTTTTCCCCCCTGTAGATGAAAGTGGTGATCCTGACAGTGTAACAAAGCAGTGTTGAGTACATTAGTGTGTGACACCCTGATTAATTAAATACCGGGTAGCTACTCCTTTATTAAATTAATACAAAATCCCAAGTTGGTTTAGTTCATAGCATCACTATCGAAAAACGTTTTAACAATTACTAGCCACCTAATATTTAAAAGGTGAGTTGTTAATTTTTAATTAAATCTGATTAACATGCAATGAGAAGATTATGAACTCCTAACATAACCACCACAACATAATGAGAATAGAATAACCATGAAATAGTAATGAGTCCGGAGGGATACTCCTCCCAACAATCCAAATACAGGAATAAACAAATACTAAGTTTGCATCACTAAATTAATTACAACCCAAAATCTGATATAACTAGATAAATAAAGTGTCTAAGAGAAATGGGGCGACATGCCCAACATATGAGAAAAATCTGATAACATAGAGTCAAGATCGAAAGTGGAGGCGTCTACTGTCAAGGTCCTGTAACTTCCATAGCAACTACAGTACGTCACCTGAATGGAACTCCAATGCATGGTGTCCTTGTGGCTGGACACCTAAAAGGTTTTATAAAAAAGTAGATTTGGAAGCAAACGGGTCAGAGCCCGATGGTGAAAACAGTTTAAAATATAGCAAGTGTTTTAATGACATAAATCAATGAATGCAAAATATATGTTAGGACATGCTCTCACATGAGATACTCACCTCTCGACTATCTGTGCACTCCTAACGTATCCGAAATCGTATCTAGTTATCTCCGTATCTAACTGGTCCAATATAAAATCTAACATTACTGTACGATTCGCGATTTAATTCCCGACATCTTATTTTAACCAGAGTGTTTTACTCTTCTACACAGTTTCCCATTGTAGTACTACTAATCACTAGAGATATTCCATTTTATCTTTTACAAAACGTTGATACATTTATACATGACAGTTCATTTCAATTAATAGTATATTATTCTCATCATAAATATACAATACTATCACCCCGAGACTAAGCTGCCGTGCACACATACTCTGCTATCCAATCCCGGTACCTCAAGTACATAAGGACCACGCATTCGGAATCTCTCAGGAATCGTTCTCAAATAACAACAATCACACAAAATGGAGGCGAACATAGTTCACATCACATGGGTCATGCACATACCTATGCTCACATGATCAGCAGACTTATTAACTTCTCAATAAGTCCTTCTCTGCCCGATGTCCTCGAGGTACCAATCTAAATCCCGCCGTAGGCACACAAAAGATTAGATGGCCCTAATCGAACACAGACCTCCCGTGATAGCAAGTATGGTAGGTATGTTTTACACATAAAACCACATATACTAAGCATTGGTACATCTTAGATATCTCGAATTATTAATATAGGTATGCTTCTCGTTCTTATACCATCATTTAATGTTATATGTTTACAAGTCCCCGATTTGTATATTAACGTTATCAACCCTTCTCACGTCATAATTAGGTATTCGTTTCCTATTCCACAAATATCATCCGGATTACTATAAGGTTCTAAGTTCTAATCCTCAACGTACCCCAATTCTCACAATTAAACTTACTAGTCAATAAGGGAAGGTTAATTCTCAATTATTAAGTCTACGGGACATTCGAAATAAAATCAGGCCAAAAAGGCCATTATGTCAACTCGTTAGAAGTCTCGTTCGAACGAGTGTCATTCAAAAGAAAGGCTTCGAATGAACTACCAACTCGTTAGAAGGGATACTGTCATCTCGTTAGAAGCTCGTTCGAACGACGTGGGTAGGTCTTCTAAAGAGATGGGAGACTGCGCCCAGAAATTCCCCAATTCATTTTTCTTCAGATTTCTCTCCTCTAAATCCCCACTAAGATTCCCAATTAAGTTTTAACATTTTTAAACTACACTTAGTCCTCCTAAGTCACCCTCTAACATATATTTGGGGTCAATGCTTCCTAAATTAACATGTAATCATCATAATTCCCAAACATTATCCCAAACCCTATAAACATGAAGCCAGAATTTTAACGTCTACAATTTCTCCTTATAAATCCGTTTTTAAATCATCAAAAGATACGTTTTGAATATGGAATTCATTCATTACCACTCTACATGCAATCCCTATACAAGATTATGAGTTCTATCTCCAATTTCATGGGTTTTTCATCAAACTTTTAATATAAGACCTATATTCGATCCTAAGCATGGAGGAAACATTCGCTTGAAATTATGTAATTAAACCACTTGCCTTAGATGTTCTGATTTGATTTTTAAGGGTGAAAGTTGATTCTCCTCTTTCTTACTTCAGATTCTCCCAAAGATGGTGATGGTGGCTAGGGTTTCTTTTGGAACCTCTTAAGACTCTCCCTATAACTCCCGTAGCCCACTTCTTGTTAAATGTTGAATTATGGACTTAGTGGGTTTATTTCTAATATAAAATTAACCTCTAAAATTCGTGGGTTTTAATTCCCCTATTTTTAAAATTACTAAAATACACTTCTAGGTTGCCGGTATGGCCCAAAAATGCCTCGGGACCCAAACTAAACCTCCGGCTAGTGTTTTCTGACTATTTCGACCCTTCCGGACATGTTGGGGCACTCAAAATGAAAATTCGGTTGATAAAAATATAATCCACTTTTTAATTCAAATAATTTCATTCCTGACGTTACTGAAACACTTGTCCCAACTAAATTTCCAACTTGTCGTATTTGTGCCTCGTGATAATTTTAACATTTTCAATACTCATGAAATTTTCAATTTTGACATCATAATCAAATACCAACTCACGTCTCGTTAGTATTTATACCTGGATTAATTTCTAATTAATTCTCATTTAATTTAATTAATCCCTTAAATAAAAATCAATAAAATTACGGGGTATTACATACTTCCCCCCTAATAATAGAATTTCATCCCGAAATTCGGAACTAAAGAGTACCTGGTAAAAATAACTCCGGCTAGCATTCGCGCATCTCATCCTCGCGCTCTCATGTGGACTCCTCGTCATTATGATGCCGCCACTGAAGACGTACTAATGGTACTATCTTCGACCTCAGTTTCCACTCGCTTAGGTCTAAAATAGTAATCGGCCCCTCCTCGTAGGAACTATCGGGCTGGAGATCGATGTCCTCCAAAGCAATGTGAGTATGGGCCAAATCCTCCCTAAGATATTTCCTTAGCGAGGAAATATGTAACACATCATGAATCCTATGCAAGTGCTCTGGTAACCCCAGTCTATACGCAACTGGCCCAACACGCTCGATGATAGGAAATGGCCCCACATACCTTGGTGCCAGTTTCCCCTTCTTCCCAAAACGCATGATCCTCTTCATTGGAGATACTCTGAGTAACACCTGGTCCCCCACCTTGAATTCTTTGAAGAACCTCTTGGCATCAGCATAGCTCTTTTGTCGATTCTGAGCTACCCGAATGCGGCTCCGTATCATATATATCCTTGCTGAAGTGTCCTGGATCACTTTTGGACCAAGGAGTTTGTTATCCCCCACCTCTAACCAACATGCTGGGGAACGGCAAGGTCTACCGTACAATGCCTCAAATGGATCCATGCCAATGGTGAACTGGTAGGAGTTGTTATAAGCAAACTCCACAAGTGGAAGGTACTTCTCCCAACCACCTCCAAAGTTTAGGATGCACATACGCAACATGTCCTCTAACATCTGATTTGTCCGCTCTATTTGGCCATCAGTCTGCGGGTGATATGCCGTACTCAGCCGCAACTCTGTACCCATGGACTCCTGGAAACTCTCCCAAAATCGTGAAATAAATATTTTGTCTCGATCAGACACGATATTTAGAGGCATCCCGTGAAGTCTCTCTATCTCTGCAATGAAAATCTGGGCATACTGTCCCGTAGTGTAATCTGTCCTTACGGGTAGAAAATGAGCAACTTTGGTCGATCGGTCCATAATTACTCATATGGAGTCGTGATCCCTCAGTGACGTTGGTAACCCCGTGATAAAATCCATGGGTATTATCTCCCATATCCACATAGGAACCTCTAATGGTTGTAGAAGTCATGCGGGTTTCTGATGGTCCACCTTTACTAGATGATAAGTGGCACATTTAGAAATAAACACAGCAATATCTCTCTTCATCCTGCTCCACCAGTACTATCGTCTCATGTCTTGGTACATTTTACCCCCACTAGGGTGTACCGCGAACCGTGAGCCGTGCGACTCTTCCATTACCTCGCGTCGTAAGTCTTCCCCTTCCGGAACGACCAGTCTCCCATTGAAGCGTAATCTCCCCTCTGAGCCAACGGTATAGGACTCGTCTCCCTCTGCTAGTAATCAAACTATCTGCTCCTGACAAAACGAGTCATTTTCTTGGGCCCATACCACTCTCGTAACAATCTGAGGTGTAATAGTCATCACAAACATGAACGATTGGGCCACTGCATCCTGCTGTCCAACTCCTTCCACTTAGGTTTCCACAACTCAGCTACCTCATCTACCGGCCTATGGCTCAACGCGTCTGCTACCACGTTATCCTTCCCTTGGTGATATTGGATATCGAACTGATACTCCTTCACAAACTCAAGCCACCGACGTTGACGCAAATTCAGCTCCTTCTGCGTGAAGAGGTATTGTAAAGACTTGTGGTCTGTGAATAACCGAAATTTTCCCTCCAAAAGATAGTGTCTCCAAATCCGAAGAGCGAATACGACTGTCACTAACTCCAAGTCGTGGGTGGGGTAATTCCTCTCGTGAGGCTTAAACTTACGGGAAGCATAAGCTATGGCCTGAATCTCCTATTGTAGCACACCTCCAAGTCCTTGTAAGGAAGCATCGGTGTAAACTAAATACTCAACTCCCGGCCTGGGCAATGCTAACACACGCATTGAGGTCAACTTGTCCTTCAACTCATCGAATGCCAACTGACAGGCATCGCTCCAGATGAATGGCACACCCTTTTCGAGTCAGATGTGTCAAAGGACCCGTTATCTTTGAGAATCCCTGAATAAACCTCTTGTAGTATCCTGCTAAGCCCAAGAAACTACGGATCTCAGTCGGTGTCATGGGTTATCCCCACTGCCTCACCGCGGATACCTTCCCCGAATCAATGGATATCCCCCGGTCTGAAATGATATGCCCCAAAAACTGAACCTCCTTCAGCCAAAATCCACATTTCTCATACTGTGCATAAATCTCGCTTTGACGAAGCGTCTGTAAAACCTGCCTCAAATGTTCGGCGTGCTCCTCTTCTGTCTGGGAGTAAACCAGGATGTCATCAATAAAGATGATGAAGAACTGGTCTAGGAACTCTCTGAACACCCTATTCATCAAGTCCATAAACACGGCTGGAGTGTTGGTCAAGCCAAAAGGCATAACCCGAAATTCGTAGGAACCATATCTTGTCAAGAAAGCAGTCTTTGAGATGTCTTGTTCCCTGATACGCAACTGATGGTATACCGATCACAAATCAATCTTTGAGAAGAAGCAGGCTCCTCTCAACTGGTCAAATAAGTCATCGATTTGGGGCAACTGATACTTAATTTCTATCGTGACTTTATTCAACTCCCGATAATCTATACACAACCTCAACGATCCATCCATCTTCTTTACGAACAACACAGTGGCACCCCATAGTGAAGTACTCCTCCTGATAAATCCCTGACCCAACAACTGCTCTATCTGATCCCTTAGCTCTCTCATCTCCGCTGGAGCCATACGGTACGGTGCGCGGGTAATGGGCCGAGTGCCCGACGTCAAATTAATAACAAAATCTATCTCTCTACTAGGAGGTAATCCAGGTATATCCTGGAATACATCAGCGAACTCTCTCACGACTGGAATCGAATCAAGTTGTATCACCACTTCCTTAGAGGTCTCCTCCTCTATATAGTACAAATGAGTGGAAGATCCTCCCTCAAGGCGAGGCATCGCCACTAGAAACATCTCTTGCTCGGGAATGGCAAAAATAATACTCCTACTGATACAGTCAATCATGGCTCGATACGCAACTAGCCAATCCATACCAACTATCGCATCATACTCAGTCATCTCTAATACTAGCATATCAGCGGGTAAAGTAAATCTCCCTATTTCTATACCCACACCTCTACAAATAAGGGAAATCACGGAACCCCTACTCAACGGTGAATCTACACACGTAACCGTGCTCTCTGCAGTGTCTAATAACCCCAAAGTGCGTGCAAATCTTGTGGCAATCAAATAATGTGTGGCCCCATATCAAATAAAATAGACCCCATAGTCCCCTGAATAGAGAACATACCCTCAATGATAGGTGGATCCTGTGGGACTGCAGCCTGTTGGAGCTGATACACTCTCCAATACTGAAGCTGTCCCTACTAGACTGGGACCTCTGGGATGGGTGGTAATGCTGCCATCTGTGGTGGTGCTGGGAGGGAGGCGGGAAACATAGGCCTCTGTGGCTCGTGTCAAGCACCCTGCTGCTGCTGCTGTGGGGCCCTGCCCTTATCAGGACAATCCTGGCATTTGTGACCAATCTTGCCACAAATGAAACACTTCCCCAAGAAGTTTCCCCCTCGCTGTCCCTGCTGCCCTCGGCCCTGATGGCCGTTACCATTCCTACCTTGACCATGCTGGCCCTAATGGCCGTTCTGACCCTGATGGCCATGTCTGAAACCTCCCTGACCATTCCAGAACCCCCCAGATCTAAATCTCTTAGGATCCCCCTGTTGGGAACCCTGATCACCCTGCCTGTCCTGACCCTGAGCAGATTGTGCCCCGTTGGCACCATTTCCCCTGTCCTGCCCTGATGGCTGGACTCTTATGATCTCTTAGTCTCAGACATGTGAAAGCGGTGATCCTGGCAGTGAAGCAGTGCTGTGTTAACCACATCAGAGTAAGTGGCCAACGAGAGATTTCCCAATAAGTGCTGTCGGATCCTCCAAGTCAATCTATCCATAAACTTCTGAATCTTCTTCTCCTCAGTCAAAATCTCATCGGGAACAATGTTCAAGAGATTAGGGAATTCGTCCTCGTACTCGGCCACAGTCTTTCCCTCCTGCTTGAGGTTCATTAACATCCTCCTTATTTCGGTGTGAACAACTGATGGAAAATATTTGCGATCGAACCGCACCCAGAACTCCTGAATTGAAAGGGCATCTCTCTCATCCGGGATGGTAATGGACTCCCACCACTGCAATGTTGACCTTACTAGCTTAAAAGAGGCTAGTATCTTCTTCTGAACATCCGTGCACTCGTACATCCTTAAGTGCCTTTGAATGTCCTTCCTCCACTGACTGGACACAACAACGTCGGAGCTACCTGCAAACTCTGGAGGGTGTGCTTTCTGAAAAGCATCACAAACGCGTTCCCAAGAAGACAGAAATGCATGAGCCTGAACTGGCGCGGCTATCAGCGCCTGAGGTGGTGCCTGCTGCATAACTGCGACGGCGGCATTTACCGCTTGGGCTACAATGGCTGCAACCTCTGTGGCATTCATGGTGCCCTGAACTGGTGCAGGCTGTGGTTCGGGCTGAGCATCCCTATGAGCTCGCTGTGCACGTCGTGGAGGCATCTAAAATGAGAGTAAAGTCTTATGAGTTCGCAGTTATTATCTCAAAATAGCTAAAGAGTGAAACGTACATAAAAGAATATAACAGTCCTAAAATATAGGGCTCTACATCAAAGAAAGCTCAGCGGAAATATAACAAGCCGTACAGATCCTAAGGACACTAGAACTTGATGCTCTGATACCACCTGTGACACCTCGACTAATTAAATACCGGGTAGCTACTCCTTTATTAAATTAATAAAAAATTCCAAGATGGTTTAGTTCATAGCATCACTGTCGAAAAACGTTTTAACAATTACTAGCCACCTAATATTTAAAAGGTGAGTTGTCAATTTTTAATTAAATCTGATTAACATGCAATGAGAAGATTATGAGATGCTAACATAACCACCACAACATAATGACAATAGAATAACCTTGAAACGGTAATGAGTCTGGAGGGATACTCCTCCTAACAATCCAAATACAGGAATAAACAAATACTAAGTCTGCATCACTAAATTAATTACAACCCAAAATCTAATATAACTGGATAAATAAAGTGTCTAAGAGAAATGGGGCGACATGCCCAACAGATGAGAAAAATCTGATAACATAGAGTCAAGATCGAAAGTGGAGGCGTCTACTATCAAGGTCCTGTAACTTCCACAGCAGCTACAGTACGTCACCTGAATGGAACTCTTATGCATGGTGTCCTTGTGGCTGGGCACCTAAAAGGTTTTACAAAAAAGTAGATTTGGAAGCAAACAGGTCAGAGCCCGATGGTGAAAACATTTTAAAATATAGCAAATGTTTTAATGACATAAAACAATGAATGCAAAATACATGTTAGGACGTGCTCTCACATGAGATACTTGTGACACCCCGACTAATTAAATACCGGGTAGCTACTCCTTTATTAAATTAATTCAAAATGGCAAGTTGGTCCAGTTAATAGCATCACTGTCGAAAACATTTTTATTATTACTAACCACCTAGTATTTAAAAAGTAAGTGCCAAATTTTATTTAAAGTCTGATTAACATGCAACAGGTGTAATAAAGAATAATAACACCATTCACCATAATGAAGTAAATAGAATAACCATCACATAACGTAAATAAGGTCTGGAGGAAAACTCCTCACTACAATCCCACAACTGAAATAAATAAACCGAATACTAAAACAATACATGCCAAAGTCTGAAAACTGTGATGGAAAGATGTCTCTAATAGAAATGGGCAACATGCCAAACAACTGATAGATAAAGACTCTGTAATCCAAGTGATAGAAGCGTCTACAAGAAAATCTCTGTAGCTTCCACAAACAGCTACATCTCGTCACCTGAATGAGTATCCTATCAATGGTGTCCTTGTGGCTGGGCACCTAAAATGGTTTTACAAAGAAAAATAGATTTGAAAAGCAAACGGGTCAGAGCCCGAATGTGGCGTTATATTTAAAAAAAAACTGCAAGTGCTTTAAAAACATTTAAAACATTAAATGCAAAGTAAATGTTAGGACGTGCACTCACATGATATTCTCACCTCTCGTCTAACTGTGCACTCCTAACGTAAGTACCCGTCTACAACGACACAAACCACTAGCTAAGTGCCATCATATCTAGCTAGACTGTCATAGTTCCTACCCTTAATACCCGGTTCTATTAACATTATAACGCTCGTAATTAAGTAGGGGTTTAACGTAAACTCAGATGCTCAATATGCAATATATATAACTATCAGTTAACTCGTTATGTTTCTCGAAACAATACCGTAATTATATTCACAACATAAACATGAAGATTCCCATTAATATTAAGTGTATATTACTCACAACAAAAATATACAATACAAGTACCCCGAGAACTAAGCTGTGATGCACACATACTCTGCTATCCATCCCGGTACATCACGTACATAAGGATTACATATTTCGAATCTCTCAGGA
The DNA here is from genome assembly GCA_949130495.1 of Sambucus nigra. Classification (NCBI taxonomy): domain Eukaryota; kingdom Viridiplantae; phylum Streptophyta; class Magnoliopsida; order Dipsacales; family Adoxaceae; genus Sambucus; species Sambucus nigra. Next base: position 558,052,504 of record OX422215.1, on the reverse strand, counting down.
ATAGTTCACAGATAACAACATCACAAATAATGGAGGCGAACACAGTCACATCACATGGGTCACGCACATACCTACCCTCCCACGATCAGCGGACTTATTAATATCCCAATAAGTCTTTCTATGACCTATGTTCATCAAGGTAACCAGTCTAAATCCGGGAAACACAAGGATTAGAGGGCCCTAAACGAACGCAAACCTCCCGTGATATCAAGTATGGTAGGTATGTCATACACACAATTCATATACCATTACTAAGTAAACACACGTCTTAGTAATCCCGTAGTTTAATCGTAGTACATATCGCATTCTCGTACCAACTTATAATTATCACAATTTATACTATTCCGGTTTATAATCATACGCGCCATAATTTATTCTCTCATCGTAGTAGACACTCACGTCTCAACCCAAACCGTCCATTTAATTTAACTCTCGTATATAATTTCCTTCTCATAATTACCCAAAAGTCCCAATTCGATCATTATATCATCATCGGAATGTTATCTATATCCTCGAACCAGTTTACGGGACTCCAAAAATCAAAACAGTCCAAAAAGGCCTAGACTGCCAGCTCGTTAGAAGTCTCGTTCGAACGAGACTGTTCGAACGAGATTCCATCGTCGACTAGTTAGAAGTCTCGTTCGAACGAGACTGTTCGAACGAGATTCCAGTTCATTTGAACGAACTGTACCTTCTAATGATATCTCGTTCGAACGAGATTATCGAAGGAAGTTCCCTTTCGTTAGAATCGACTGGTCAATTCGTTAGAAGCTCGTTCGAAGGAGTTCGTTCGAACGACCTGGGCAGGGGCTTCTAACGACCTACCAGTTTCCTCCCAGATTTTCCAAATCTCGTTTTTCACCATTAATACTCCTCAAATCTCTTCTAAACTAAGTCCCAACAATCATTTTAAGGTCTCTAAACAATCCTAAACATATTATAATCACATCCTAACACGTTTTGAAGGATTAACTTACCCTAACATCGATTAATATACTAATCTCTACACTTTTTCCCCAATTTTCTCAAGAACATGAACCCTAAAACTTGTAATCATCAATAGCCCATTCTAAATTCGTCTTTGTTTCATTCAACATACATTAATACCAAAATAATCATCTCTATGTGATTCTACATGCAATTTGTCCTCAATATTCAAATCCTAAGTCCAATTAACATGGGTTTTCCTTCATCTTCCAAGAACAATTTAATTCTTCAATTTTCTAACATGGAAAGAACATTCTCTGAATTGAAATATAATTAAATCACTTGCCTTGATTGTCTCTGAGTTTGGTGTAGGTTTGATGAAGCTTTTCTGCAGAATTTCTTCTCTCTCCAAGCTTCTTCTCCAATGGTGGCTATGGTGGCTAGGGTTTGCTTTGGGAAAGTTGGAAACCTAAATGATAACCTCCGTAGCTTAATGGGTTAATATGGGTTGGTTAGTGGGTTTAGTGGGTTAAATCCACATCAGATTAAGACTCCTAATTTTCGTCATTATTAATTCCTCAAAATACGAAATTACCAAAATACCCTTTAAGTTGCTGGTATGGCCTAAAAATATCCCGGAATCCAACCTACACCCACGGCTAGTGTTTTTTGACTATCTCGACCCTTACGGACGCGTTGGCGCACTCAAAATGACCATACGGTTTATAGAATTTAATTTCACTTTTATAATCAAAATATTATACCGTGACGCGGCGGTCACACGCGTCTCAACAAAATTTCCAAAATGCCGTATACAAATCTCACGACAAATTTTTCATAATTCAATATTCATATAAAACATGTATGCACATAATCAAATACCAACTTGCATCTCGTTAGTATTTTTAACTCGGATTAATTTCCAATTAATACGCATTTAATTAATTAATCCCCAAAAAATAAATATAGCCAAAAGTACGGGGTATTACATACTTCCCCCCTAATAACTGAATTTCATCCTGAAATTCGAAACTAGAAACTACCTGGTATGAACAACTCTGGATAACGTTCGTGCATCTCATCCTCGCGCTCCCATGTGGACTCCTCGACATTGTGATGTCGCCACTGAACACGCACTAACGGGACTATCTTTGACCGCAGTTTCCTCTCGCTTCGGTCCAAAATAGCAATTGTCCCCTCCTCGTAGGAGCTATCTGGCTGGAGATCGATGTCCTCCACAGCAATGTGAGAATGATACAAATTATCTCTAAGGTATTTCCTCAGCGAGGAAATATGGAACACATCGTGAATCCGATGCAAATGCTCCGATAACCCAAGTCTATACGCAATCGGTCCGATCCGCTCAATAATGGGAAACGACCCCACATACCTCGGTGCGAACTTCCCCTTCTTCCCGAAACACATAATCCCCTTCATAGGAGATACCCTGAGCAAAACCTGGTCCCCTACTTGGAACTCCCTGAAAAATCTCTTTGCATCAGCATAACTCTTCTGTCTGTCTTGAGCTACCCGAATGCGACTCCGAATCAACTCAATCCTTGCCGAAGTATCCTGAATCACTTCCGGCCCAAGTAGTTTGTTGTCCCCCACCTCTAACCAACATGCTGGGGAACGACAAGGCCTACCGTACAATGCCTCAAACGGAGCCATGCCAATAGTGAACTGATAGGAGTTGTTGTAAGCAAACTCCACCAGTGGAAGGTACTGCTCCCATCCACCCCCAAAGTCAATAATGCACATGCGTAGCATGTCCTCCAACATCTGATTTGTGTGCTCGGTCTGCCCATCAGTCTGTGGATGATAAGCCGTACTCAACTGCAATTCCGCGCCCATGGCCTCCTGGAAACTCTCCCAAAACCTCGAAACAAATATCTTGTCTCTGTCAGACACGATATTTAGGGGTACACCGTGAAGTCTCACAATCTCTGAAATGAAGAGCTGGGCATACTATCCCGTAGTGTAGTCAGTCCTTACGGGTAAAAAGTGAGCGACCTTGGACAACCTATCCACAATTACCCAAACGGAGTCATGACCTCTCTGCGACGTAGGCAACCCCGTGATAAATTCCATGGATATGCTCTCCCACATCCACACCGGGACCTCCAATGGATGTAGCAATCCTGCCGGTCTCTGATGATCCACTTTTACAAGCTGACAAGTGGCGCATTTCGAAACAAACTCAGCGATATCTCTCTTCATACCGCTCCACCAATACTGGCGTCTCATGTCTTGGTACATTTTGTCCCCTCAGGGATGTACCGCGAACCGTGCGACTCTGCCATCACATCGTGTCACAATTCCTCCCCTTCCGGAACTACCAATCTCCCATTGAAGCGTAATCCCCCGTCTGAGATGACGGTATAGGACTCGGCTCCCTCTGCTAGTAATCGAACGATCTGCTCCTGACAGAACGAGTCATTAGCCTGTGCCCGTACTACCTTCGTGATAATCTGCGGTGTAACGGTCATCACAGACATGAAAGATCGGGCCACTGCATCCTGGTGTCCCAATTCCTTCCACTTAGCCTTCCACACCTCTGCCACCTCATCTGCTGGCCTACGGCTCAACGCGTCTGCTACCACGTTAGCCTTTCTCGGGTGATACTGGATGTTGAACTGGTAGTCCTTCACAAACTCAAGCCACCTACGCTGTCGCATATTCAATTCCTTCTGCGTGAACAGATACTGTAGGGACTTGTGGTCCTTGAACAGTTGGAACTTTTCCCCCAAAAGATAGTGCCTCCAAATCCGTAGGGCAAATACCACTGCCGCCAATTCCAAATCGTGCGTGGGGTAATTCTTCTCATGAGGCTTAAGCTTACGGGAAGCATAAGCTATGGCCTGTCTCTCCTGCTGCAATACACCTCCCAGTCCTTGCAAAGACGCATCGGTATAAACCAAATACTCAACTCCCGGTCTCGGCAATGCTAACACAGGTGCTGAGGTCAATTTGTCCTTAAATTCATCGAATGCCAACTGACAGGCATCGCTCCAGATGTATGGCACACCCTTACGAGTCAGATGTGTCAAAGGACCTGCTATCTCCGAGAAACCCCGAATAAACCTCCTGTAGTATCCTGCTAGACCCAAGAAACTACGAATCTCCGTTGGTGTCGTGGGCTGTCCCCACTCCCTCACCGCTGATACCTTCCCCGGATCAACAGATATTCCCTGGTCGGAAATAATGTGTCCCAAAAACTGGACCTCCTTCAACCAAAACCCGTACTTCTCACATTTTGCATACAACTCGTTCTGACGAAGTGTCTGCAAAACCTGCCTCAAATGCTCAGCGTGCTCCTCCTCTGTCTTGGAGTAAACCAGAATATCATCAATGAAGACAATGACAAACTGGTCTAGGAAATCCCTGAACACTCTGTTCATCAAGTCCATAAACACTGCTGGAGCGTTGGTCAAACCGAAAGACATAACCCGAAACTCGTAAGAACCATATCTCGACAAGAACGCAGTCTTCGAGACATCCTCCTCCCAGATACGTAACTGATGGTATCCCGATCTCAAATCAATCTTTGAGAAGAAAGAAGCTCCTCTCAACTGGTCGAATAAGTCATCGATTCGAGGCAACGGATACTTATTCCGTATCGTGACCTTATTCAACTCCCGGTAGTCCACACACAATCTCAGTGAACCGTCCCTCTTCTTCACAAACAAAACTGGAGCGCCCCAAGGTGAGGTACTTCTGCGAATAAAGCCCTGACCTAACAGCTGCTCTATCTGATCCCGTAACTCCCTCATCTCAGCTGGAGCCATACGGTACGGTGCGCGTGCTATAGGTCTCGTACCCGATAGCAAATCTATAACAAAGTCTATCTCTCGACTGGGGGGTAAGCCTGGTATCTCCTGAAACACATCTGAATACTCCCTGACAACTGGGATAGAATCTAAAGGAATCACTACCTCCTTAGAGGTATCCTCCTCAATGTAATACAGATGAGCGGTCGATCCTCCCTCTGGGCGAGGCATCGCCACTACAAACATCTCTTGCCCCAGAATGGCAAAAACAATGCTTCCGCTGAAGCAATCAATCATGGCCCTATAAGCTACGAGCCAATCCATACCGATAATCACATCGTGAACATGCATATCTAATACCAACATGTCTGCAGGTAATACCAAACAACCAATCTCTACCCCCACTCCTCGGCATATAAAGAAAATAAGTGACCCACTCCCCAATGGTGAGTCGAAACACGTCACTGTGCTCTCTGCCGTAGCTAACAATCCTAAAGCTTTCACGAAGTGTGTAGCTATAAAACAGTGTGTAGCACCCGTATCAAATAATACCCGACCCATAGTGCCATGGATAGGAAACGTACCCTCAATCGCGGGCGGTGCCTGTGGAACTGCAGCCTGGTGGACATTGTAGACACGTCCATACTGTAGCTGCCCCTGCTGAGCTGGGACTGCTGGAATGGGTGGAAATGATGCCATCTGTGGTGGTGCGGGGAGAACGGCAGGAAACATAGGTCTCTGTGGCTCCTAGTGAGCACCCTGCTGCTGCTGCTGTGGGGCCCTGCCCCTATCAGGACAATCCTGTCACTTATGGCCAGTCTTTCCACAAACAAAACACTTACCTGGGAAGTTCCCACCTCTCTGCCCCTGCTGTTCCCGGCCCTGATGGCCGTTATCGTTCCTCCCTTGGCCCTGCTGGCCCTGGTGAAACTGCTGCCCATTCTGCCCCTGTTGGCCCTGATGGCCGTTTGGACCCTGATGGCCCTGACGGAAACCTCCTTGTCCCTTCCTGTAGTTCCCTGACCAGAACCTCTTATTATCCCCCTGCTGGGAGCCCTACTCATTCTGTCTTTGCCCCTGACCAGATTGTGCCCCGCTGGCACCATGTCCTCCAGTCCTTCCCTGATGGCTAGACTCCCCCGACCTCTTGCCCTCGGCCATATGAAAATGGTGGTCCTGGCAGTGTAACAATGCAGCGTTAACCACATCAGAATAGGTGGCCAACGATAGGTTCCCTAGCAGATGCTGACGTATCCTCCATGTCAACCCGTCTGTGAACTTCTCAATCTTCTTCTTCTCTCTTGGTATCTCATCTGGAACGATATTCAACAGATTTGTGAAATCGGCCTCATACTCGGCCACAGTCTTACCTTCCTTCTTCAGACTCATTAATTTCCTCCTCATTTCCGTGTGAACAGGCGACGGAAAGTACTTGCCGTCAAACCGCACCCAGAAGTCCTGAATAGTGAGAGTATCCCTCTCCTCCATGGTGGTAATAGACTCCCACCAATGTAGCGCAGATCCAACTAGCTTGAAAGTAGCTAGTACTTGCTTATGGACATCCGTGCACTCATACATCCTTAAGTGCCTCTGCATATCCTTCCTCCACTGGCTCGAGACTACTACATCCGAGCTACCTGCAAACTCTGGCGGATGCGCTTTCTGAAAAAGCGTCACGTACACGCTCCCAAGCAGACGGGAATGCATTTGCCTGTACTGGCGCGGCAACCGGCGCCTGTGGTGGTGCCTGCTGAACAACGGCAATTGCGGCATTTACTGCTTGGGCTACTATAGCTGCAACCTCAGCGGCATTCATCATGCCCTGAACTGGAGCGGGCTGGGGTTCGGGCGTTGCATCCCTCGGAACTTGTCGTGCACGTCGTGGAGGCATCTGAATTAAGAACAAAGTTTATAAGTTCGCTGTTTATAATCTTAAAATAGCTGAAGAACGAAGCATACACAAAAAGAGTACAACAGTCCTAAAATATAGGGCTCTATATCAAAGAAACTTAGCGGAAACATAATAAGCCGTCAGATCCTAAAGGACACTAGAACCTGATGCTCTGATACCACCTGTGACACCCCGACTAATTAAATACCGGGTAGCTACTCCTTTATTAAATTAATTCAAAATGGCAAGTTGGTCCAGTTAATAGCATCACTGTCGAAAACATTTTTATTATTACTAACCACCTAGTATTTAAAAAGTAAGTGCCAAATTTTATTTAAAGTCTGATTAACATGCAACAGGTGTAATAAAGAATAATAACACCATTCACCATAATGAAGTAAATAGAATAACCATCACATAACGTAAATAAGGTATGGAGGAAAACTCCTCACTACAATCCCACAACTGAAATAAATAAACCGAATACTAAAACAATACATGCCAAAGTCTGAAAACTGTAATGGAAAGATGTCTCTAATAGAAATGGGAAACATGCCCTACAACTGATAGATAAAGACTCTGGAATCCAAGTGATAGAAGCGTCTACAAGGAAATCCCTGTAGCTTCCACAAACAGCTACAGCTCGTCACCTGAATGAGTATCCTATGCATGGTGTCCTTGTGGCTGGGCACCTAAAATGGTTTTACAAAGAAAAATAGGTTTGAAAAGCAAACAGGTCAGAGCCCGAATGTGGAGTTATATTTAAAAAAAACCTGCAAGTGCTTTAAAAATATTTAAAACATTAAATGCAAAGTACATGTAAGGACGTGCACTCACATGATATTCTCACCTCTCGTCTAACTGTGCACTCCTAACGTAAGTACCCATCTACAACGACACAAACCACTAGCTAAGGGCCATCATATCTAGCTAGACTGTCATAGGTCCTACCCTTAATACTCGGTTTTATTAACATTATAACGCTCGTAATTAAGTAGGGGTTTAACGTAAACTCAGATGATCAATATGCAATATATATAACTATCAGTTAACTCGTTATGTTTCTCGAAACAATACCGTAATTATATTCACAACATTAACATGAAGATTCCCATTAATATTAAGTGTATATTACTCACAACAAAAATATACAATACAAGCACCCCGAGAACTAAGCTGTGGTGCACACATACTCTGCTATCCATCCCGGTACATCACGTACATAAGGATTACAAATTCCGAATCTCTCACGAATAGTTCACAGGTAACAACATCACAAATAATGGAGGCGAACACAGTCACATCACATGGGTCACGCACATACCTACCCTCCCACGATCAGCGGACTTATTAATATCCCAATAAGTCTTTCTATGACCTATGTTCATCAAGGTAACCAGTCTAAATCCGGGCAACACAAGGATTAGAGGGCCCTAAGCGAACGCAAACCTCCCGTGATAGCAAGTATGGTAGGTATGTCATACACACAATTCATATACCATTACTAAGTAAACACACGTCTTAGTAATCCCGTAGTTTAATCGTAGTACATATCGCATTCTCGTACCAACTTATAATTATCACAATTTATACTATTCCGGTTTATAATCATACGCGCCATAATTTATTCTCTCATCATAGTAGACACTCACGTCTCAACCCAAACCGTCCATTTAATTTAACTCTCGTATATAATTTCCTTCTCATAATTACCCAAAAGTCCCAATTCGATCATTATATCATCATCGGAATGTTATCTATATCCTCGAACCAGTTTACGGGACTCCAAAAATCAAAACAGTCCAAAAAGGCCTAGACTGCCAGCTCGTTAGAAGTCTCGTTCGAACGAGACTGTTTGAACGAGATTCCACCGTCGACTCGTTAGAAGTCTCGTTCGAACGAGACTGTTCGAACGAGATTCCAGTTCATTCGAACGAACTGTACCTTCTAATGATATCTCGTTCGAACGAGATTATCGAAGGAAGTTACCTTTCGTTAGAAGCGACTGGTCAATTCGTTAGAAGCTCGTTCGAACGAGTTCGTTCGAACGACCTGGGCAGGGGCTTCTAACGACCTACCAGTTTCCTCCCAGATTTTCCAAATCTCGTTTTTCACCATTAATACTCCTCAAATCTCTTCTAAACTAAGTCCCAACAATCGTTTTAAGGTCTCTAAACAATCCTAAACATATTATAATCACATCCTAACACGTTTTGAAGGATTAACTTACCCTAACATCGATTAATATACTAATCTCTACACTTTTTCCCCAATTTTCTCAAGAACATGAACCCTAAAACTTGTAATCATCAATAGCCCATTCTAAATTCGTCTTTGTTTCATTCAACATACATTAATACCAAAATAATCATCTCTATGTGATTCTACATGCAATTTGTCCTCAATATTCAAATCCTAAGTCCAATTAACATGGGTTTTCCTTCATCTTCCAAGAACAATTTAATTCTTCAATTTTCTAACATGGAAAGAACATTCTCTGAATTGAAATATAATTAAATCACTTGCCTTGATTGTCTCTGAGTTTGGTGTAGGTCTCATGAAGCTTTTCTGCAGAATTTCTTCTCTCTCCAAGCTTCTTCTCCAATGGTGGCTATGGTGGCTAGGGTTTGCTTTGGGAAAGTTGGAAACCTAAATGATAACCTCCGTAGCTTAATGGGTTAATATGGGTTGGTTAGTGGGTTTAGTGGGTTAAATCCACATCAGATTAAGACTCCTAGTTTTTGTCATTATTAATTCCTCAAAATACGAAATTACCAAAATACCCTTTAAGTTGCCGGTATGGCCTAAAAATACCCCGGAATCCAACCTACACCCCCGACTAGTGTTTTCTGACTATCTCGACCCTTCCGGACGTGTTCGCGCACTCAAAATGACCATAAGGTTTATAGAATTTAATTTCACTTTTATAATCAAAATATTATACCGTGACGCGGCGGTCACACGCGTCTCAACAAAATTTCCAAAATGCCGTATATAAATCTCACAAATTTTTTTTCATAATTCAATATTCATATAAAACATATATGCACATAATCAAATACCAACTCGCATCTCGTTAGTATTTTTAACCCGGATTAATTTCCAATTAATGCGCATTTAATTAATTAATCCCAAAAAAATAAATATAGCCAAAAGTACGGGGTATTACAATACTCACCTCTCGACTATCTATGCACTCCTAACGTATCCGAAAGCGAATCTAGTTATGCCCGTATCTAACTAGTCCAATATAAAATCTAACATTACTATACGATTGACGATTTAATTCCCGACATCTTATTTTTAACCAGAGTGTTTTACTCTTCTACATAGTTTCCCATTTTAGTACCACTAATCACTAGAGAACTTCCATTTTATCTTTTACAAAACGTTGATATTATAGATACTCACATTTATACATCACAGTTCATTTCAATTAACAGTATATTATTCTCATCATAAATATACAATACTAGCACCCCGAGACTAAGCTGCGGTGCACACATACTCTGCTATCCAATCTCGGTACATCACATACATAACGACCATGCATTCCGAATCTCTTAGGAATCGTTCTCAAATAACCACAATCACACAAAATGGAGGCAAACATAGTTCACATCACATGGGTCACGCACATACCTACGCTCCCATGATCAGTAGACTTATTAACTTCTCAATAATTCCTTCTCTGACCTATGTCCTCGAGGTACCAATCTAAATCCCCTCGTAGGCACGCAAAGATTAGATGGACCTAATCGAACGCAGACCTCCCGTGATAGCAAGTATGGTAGGTATGTTTTACACATAAAACCACATATACTAAGAATTCACACATCTTAGATATCTTGAATTATTATTATAGGTATGCTTCTCGTTCTTATACCGTCATTTAATGTTATATGTTTACAAGTCCCCAATTTGTATATTAACGTTGTCAACCCTTCTCACGTCGTAATTAGGTATTCATTTCCCATTCCACAAATGTCATCCCAATTACTATAAGGTTCTAAGTTATACTCCTCAACGTACCCCAATTCTCACAATTATACTCACTAGTCAATAAGGGAAGGTTAATTCTCAATTATTTAAGTCTACGGGACATTTGAAATAAAATCAGGCCAAAAAAGCCATTTTGTCAACTCGTTAGAAGTCTCATTCGAACGAGTGTCGTTCGAAAGAAAGGCTTCGAAGGAACTACCAACTCGTAAGAAGGGATACTGTCATCTCGTTAGAAGCTCGTTCGAACGAGGTCGTTCGAACGACCTGGGTAGGTCTTCTAACGAGATGGCAGACTGCGCCCAGAAATTCTCCCAATTCGTTTTTCTTCAGATTTCTCTCCTCTATATCCCCACTAAGATTCCCAATTAATTTTTTACCTTTTTAAACTACTCTTAGTCCTCCTAAGTCACCCTCTAACATATATTTGGGGTCAATGCTTCCTAAATTAACATGTAATCATCATAATTCCCAAACATTATCCCCAACCCTATAAACATGAAGCTAGAATTTTAACGTCTACAATTTCTCCTTATAAATCCGTTTTTAAATCATCAAATGATACATTTTGAATATGGAATTCATTCATTACCATTCTACATTCAATCCCTATACAAGATTATGAGTTCTATCTCCAATTTCATGAGTTTTTCATCAAAATTTTAATATAAGGCCTATATTCAATCCTAAGCATGGAGGAAACATTCGCTTGAAATTATGTAATTAAACCACTTGCCTTAGATGTTCTGATTTGATGTTGAAGGGTGAAAGTTGACTCTTCTCTTTCTCTCTTCAGATTCTCCCCAAGATGATGATGGTGGCTAGGGTTTCTTTTGGAACCTCTTAAGACTCTCCCTATAACTCCCATAGCCCACTTCTTGTTAAATGCTGAATTATGGACTTAGTGGGTTTATTTCTAATATAAAATTAACCTCTAAAATTCGTGGGTTTTAATTCCCCTATTTTTAAAATTACCAAAATACCCTTCTAGGTTGTCGATATGGCCCAAAAATTCCCCGGGACCCAAACTAAACCCCCGGCTAGTGTTTTCTGACTATTTCGACCCTTACGGACATGTTGGCGCACTCAAAATGACCATTCGGTTGATAAAAATATAATTCACTTTTTAATTTAAATAATTTCATTCCTGACGTGACTGACACGCGCGTCCCATATAAATTTCCAAATTATCGTATCTGTGCCTCGCGACAATTTTAACATTTTCAATACTCATGAAATTTTCAATTTTGACATCATAATCAAATACCAACTCACATCTCATTAGTATTTATACCCGGATTAATTTCCAATTAATTCCCATTTAATTTAATTAATCCCTTAAATAAAAATCAATAAAATTACGGGGAATTACACAGTGTAGGTACTCAATGATAGATTACCTATGAGGTGCTAACGGATCCTATAGGCCAATCTGTCTACAAATATCAGTATCTTCTTTCCCTCTGTGGGTGCCTCATCTGGCACTATAGTAAGAAGTCTGGTAAACTCCTTCTTGTACTCAATAACAGTTATATTCTCCTACTTCAGATTGAGAACTTCCGCCTCATTTCAGTCTGTACGGCGGATGGTAAGTACTTGCAGTCAACCCGTGCCCAGAATGACTGAATTGTGATGTTATCCCTCTTCTCCAAGGTGGTGGTGGACTCCCACAACTACAAAGCGGTCCCCAACAGCTTGAAGGAAGACAAAAGCTATCTCTGCACGTCAATGCACTCATACATGCATAGATTCCTCTGGATATCTTTCTTCCATTGGTTGGTGACTACTATGTCCGAACTACCTATGAACTTTGGGGGATGCGCCTTCTGAAAGGCATCCCTCAACCACTCCTATACAGATGGAAGCTGTGTTGGTACTAGTGCCACTACCTGAATCTGGGGTGGAGTCTATTGTACTGTCGCTAATGCGGCATTCATTGCATGGCAAACAATAGCAGCTACCTCAGTCGCGTTCATCATCCCCTGAGCCGGAGCTACTAGCAGCTCGACCTAGGCATTCGTGTCTCGGGGTGCGCATCTCAGAGGCATCTAAAATGAGAAGGAAAACTATTAGTCTACAATTATTATCAATTCTCAAATAGCTTTAGATGTAAGCGTAAATACATGAATACAATAGTTCTAAAAATAGGGCTCTATATCAAGGACACTAAGCTGGAAGAAAAATAAGCCCTACAGATCCTAAAGGACACTAGAACCTGATGCTCTGATATCACCTCTGATATCACTTGTGACAGCCCGCCTAATTAAATACTGGGTGATCAATCCTTTATTAAATTAAAAATCAAGATGAATGGTTGGTTCATTCTCTGTATCACTGTCACAAAATAAAATTTTCAATTTAAACATCCTAAATAATTAAACTAAGTGTCAAAATAATTTAAAATATTATTTCCAATTTATTAAATCCAAACATGAAAACCTTTTTAATAACCCACAGTTTAAGAATCTCGAAATACTATGGATTACTAATAGCACACAATAATTTGAATCATCCAGATAAACCAAACCAGTGTAAGACTATAAATAAAACCATCCTGACAGTAATTAAATCCCAAAGACTACCAAATACTGGAAATATAAAGGAACATAAATCTATGACAAAAATACAAACTGAATGGATAAATGGGCGACACATGCCCTAACTAATAAGAACTAAAAATAAGAGTGGAGTCAACAATGAGGTCATCTAAGCAATGGCCTGCAACTCCCACATAAGTTGCAGCACATCCAATCCAAGAAATCTAAGCATGACGCCCCTGTAGCTGGGGACCTGTAATATGTACATATATATACAAGAGAAAGGAAATAACAGGAAATGGGTCAGAGCCTGAGTGTAAAATAGTTTAAAATTTTAGTTTAGCAAGTATTTAAAATGCATACCAGCTAATGTAACAACCATGTTAGTACATGTCACTCTCTTGAGAAATTCTCACCTCTCACCTAGTGTGCACGCCTACCGTACTATCAACCTCAAACGTTTATTTTAACTGAACTGTCCCATAAAGTTTCATATTTCTAACTATGATGGCTAAGATAATTAATTTTTGAAATTTAAGCTCTCACATATATCTTATTTTCCATTAAAAATAGCCCAGTGTTGTCACAAAATTCTCAAACACTTATAATGAAGTTGGAGTATTTATTCATTACTTAACTATTTTTATGCACAGTAAAAAGTTCCCATACTTGAATATAAATACATATATTAGCCATCATATAATATATATACTATCGTCACCCCGCATAAAATCAAAGGTGTTGGCATACTCTGCTATCAAGTCCCCGTATCACATATATTAAGGGAAATACTAGTTTGGAATCACTCTCGAACTGTATTAACATAAAACAAATACAAATGGAGGAGAAGCATAGTTCTAAGTCACTAAGAGGTCAGCACATACCCTCACTTCTCTTAGTACCGTCTGACTATTAATCAGATGGCTTGACCAAGGAATCCTATGTTCTAGGGTACGAGTCAGTATCCCCCATAAAGGCCCAATAGAGATATGACCGTCCCGGCACGGAAACCCCCTGTAGATAGCCCATTATTTTACCCCCTAAACTCTCTTTAGGTCCCTATAGACACCCTATTCTATTACCCCCGCCCGCAATTCCGACTTAGCATGCGGACGAAATGCCCGTTTTCCCCTAAAACTCAACTTGGAGGCCACCGGGCGCTCTTGGGATCCATTTGACCTAAGTTAACTCTTCTACTCGACTGATACTGAATGAATATTTGAAGGGAACTAAAACCCCTTTGCAACTGTCTGCCCCGTTTGTGATTCTGACTTACAGTACGGACGAACGATCTGTTTTACTCCGAAAGGTCACCAAAAGCTTCTAGGGTCTGGTTCAACAAAGTCAACTTGTCGAACCAGACCAAACACTTTGGAATGTCGAATTACATATCCTAACCTTTCCAACAGTCCACCCCGTGCACGCTTCAGACTTACCATGCGAACGAAGGATCCGTTTGCGTTTGACGATTCCCCATCCAATGGATTGACAAATGCTTGCGAGCCATATTTGACCCAAAGTCAACTCCCAAACTTGGGAGAAGTCCAAGAACTTTAGAAGGTATCTAAATTACCTTTCCAACGTTCCACCCAATGAACGATTCTGATTAACTATTTGCGTTATGCGATCGATTTTCCAAAATGGACTGAAAGACACTAGCAAATGGCAGGTCCTAGACCCTGCCTATCGATAGTGCACCTAATCGCACCTGCCGATTGGCAGAAATAGGGCTATGCCGATTGGAAACTCCCTGGGCCTATAAAAAGGAGGCCTGACCTCACTTGCAAGAGGAGCCCAGATCAGAAACATACCACTCTCTGCAAATCCAGAAAACCTCTCTCGAAGTCAGCGCAATTTCCACATCCAAAACCCTTTCCAACCTTCACTTTTCATCATCGTTTTCACCAAACTTGGTGAATTAACTACCCTCCATCCTCATCCAAGTGCAAGGGCTGCTCTCCAACACTCAAGCTCAAGCTCAAGATCTTCAAGAAGGTCCAATTTTCTCAACTCTCTCCATAAATTCGCATTAACTTGTTTTATTAATTAGCACTTTTATTCTCTCATCTCACATATCCTAATATACTTTTTATTTAGTATTATTTCACATCTCTTATTTTCATACAACTAAAAAACCCAAAAAAAAAGAAAAAAAGGGTTTGCTCATAAATTCCAAACGGGAATTCCAACACTTTTCTTACACTTTTCTCATAACTAAAACACTTTTTCTACACAAATAAGAGAATCCCCCCGATTGTATTTATGGGATAAACCCCACCCCTCATTTTGCATGCAAACTACATGGACTTTGATGCCTCTATAGGCTACGTAGGCGTCTCGGGGTAAAATCCGAGATTCGAGTCCTATTTTTTCTGTTTCTATCATATCCTATTCTCTCTAAATTCAATCCTCCTAAATTACATATATATACATATATTTGTCCTTTGTGGTGTATTATTCCACATGTGTTATCGTTCCATCATAACAGTTAAAGTAAGGGTAATCGCGTAAATCCTATTTTCTAATATTTTTATACCTTCCTATGGATGGATCGCTTTACCTCTTCCATGGTACAAGTCGATGATTCCTATTTGCACTATATATACACATGCACACATATCACGGGAAAAATAAAAGGAAAATAACAAAAAATTATGAGAGACCGTAAGGGTGGAATGGGTGCCTAACACCTTCCCATTTCATAACTTAGCCTCCGGACCTTTTTCAAATCATTTTGGTTTCGTATGCATCAGTATGTCCTTGGATGCTATCCTTTAGGGTGGCTCCCTTTATTTTGTTTGTTTTGAGTAAAATAGACTGGCGACTATATCTCTCTATATTTTTCACCTCACCCAAATGATGCCGACCGAAGCACTTCCGAGAGGTATGCGCGGGACCTAGGATCCTCCCTCACGCGCCCGCCCGCCACAAGGATCGGGCATGGCCACAGTGGTGACTCTGCTGGGGTTATTCTTTTGAGGGCTAGACTTTATTTACATGGGTGTTATGTTTGTTTATATTTTCCTCCATTTTTCATGTTCTCCTCTTTCATGTATATCCCATACTTATGCTTCTACTCAGACGCTTGTAGAAAATTATCCATGTACACTTCGCACTATGTGCACCTAGGGTCACATATATCCACATGTTACATGCATAACCCATCCATACTTGGTGTTCCATTGGTACTTGTACTTTTCTCCCTGTTTGGCTTAATCGAAAAAAGACATTCTCATAAGATACTAATAAGATAATCATGAATGATTCACACGACATCACCAAAGAGCATTGTTATTTGCCAAATTTTACCCAGTAACTGGAGAGTCAGTTCGTGATGGGCGCTGGTTCGTCAGGGTGCAGTTAGCCTAAGCGATATGGCTTTTACCTTCCATTGACCAAGTACCTTCGACGTGTATCAAACGGTTCCCCCAAATCGTACTGCTTGACCAAAGTTATGACGGGACGTATATCGCAGTGAACTCGTTCACGTACGCCGAGTATATCTAATTCGCTCTCACACATCCCGTCCCCACGAGGTATATGGTGAGGAAATTCACGTACACTCAGGTATATCAAATGTCTTGGCAAAAGTTACCGATTGCCCACAAGAGCGAGATGTATATCATGGAAGTCACGCCAAATGGGGTAACCCTTTCGAATTCACCCAACCAACTGCATACCCGCATATAGGTGTAAAGCCTAGGACATATATGTTAGATTGTCGATTTCTACCCGAAACTCTGCCGAAATTTTGGGTTGGCTTGCAACCCGAATTTTCGTGCATTTTTAAAATGGGACCCTTCCCGTGAGCCAGGTCACAAGTCCAGCCATAGCTTTGCATATATTACAAACCTAATTTTTCCAGACTCGGGTCCCGTTCAGCATTTCATTTTGCATTTAGGAGAATTAATACAAGTGAAAACATAATTATAATAATCATGCTGAGACCGTCTCCAAAAAGAAAATTATCCTTTCTTTATCAAAAATCCAAAAACATTTCTCCTCTCTTTATCAAAAATCCAAAAATATTTAATCTTTTTATAAAAAAAAGTATATTTATTCCCTTTTTTTCAAAAATGAATCCCATTTTATGCCTTTTCAGGTCGATCGCAAACCCTTGGCCTGATTCCTTATTGGCTTCGGTCTTCAGTCAAGTCACCCCGGAGTTCCATCTGTTCCCCTAGTACTTCTTTTGAGTTCAGAATCGATATGCTTTCCATGGAGAACCCAGATCAAGTACCCATTGTGAAGATTGATCTGGCGACAGTCCTAGATCAACTTGTGTACAAAATTGACAACCTTCAGACTGTAGCCTTTTTACTACTCTGGACATACAACCGATGTTCTGAGCAATGAAGCAAAGCGGCATTCGTCACATCCCTAAAAGTCTGCAAGGCTGGATTATCCAAAAAATGTTGCCTTATTCTCCAGTGCAAACCTCCCATGAGCTTTGATATTTTCCTTTCTTTTGGAGTCACCTCGTCCGGTACAAAACTTGCTAACCGGGTGAACTCCCCTTCATATTCTCAATTGACCGCTCCCCTTTTACCACATCTTGAAGTTTTATTCTCATCTCCCTCTGAACTATGGGAGGGAAATACTTCTGATCAAATAGAACCCAGAAATCATTGATGGTCATGGTATCTCTCTGCTTTGGTGTAGTCATCGACTCCCACCAATGTAGCGCAGCTCCAATGAGTTTGAAAGTAGAAAGGATTTGCTTCCTCTCCTCAGTACACTCCACCATTAGTAGATGGCGCTGTATATCCTTCTTCCTCTGGTTTGCCCTAATAACATCAGAGCCTCTTTCAAATTCGAGGGGATGGCCTTTTAAAAAGGACTCTCTAACTCTCTCCCACGGAGAAGGTCCCGTAGGAGCTTGTACATCTTGAGACCTTGGTTGTTGAGGTTGTGGTAGTTGTTGAACCACGACGGTCATTGCAGCATTGACCGCTTGGGCCATAATATTTGCTACATCTGCAACATTTATAGTCCCCTGTTGTGGCGGCGGTGGAGGACCAACATCCTCTTCTACAGCTCTATTTCATTAATGTAATACCCCGTATTTTATGACTTTTAATTTTGGGGTTTTTTAAATTTAATCAGAGATATTAATTCAATATTAATCCAGAAAATCATTTAAATACTTACTAGAGTGATGAGAGTTTGTAATTATTGGAATTGTGTTGTAAAGTAAGAGGTGTAATTGTATTTAGTAAAATTATCACGAGAATCTAATTTGATAATTTTGGAAATTTATCAGGACGCGCTTGTGCCGTGTCGGGATTAAATTCGAACTATTAAAAGTGAATAAATTATAAGTCACCCGTATGGTCATTTTGAGTGCGTCATTGTATCCGGAAGGGTCGAGATAGTCAAAATAATGTACCCGGGGGTTTAGTTTGAGTCTCGGGGCATTTCTTGGCCTAAATAACACCCCGGGAGGGCATTTTAGATATTTTACATTTTTGAGCATGAAAACCCACGAAATTTCTGAGAGTATATCAGATAATAGGAGTTGTCTTTTAGGGTTAGAACAACCAAAAACCTAAGACAACCATTATAAGGGAAGAGGAGAAGCTTTCCAAGGAGTTCAAGGCCAAGAACTCCACCGTTTGCATCGCCGTCGCCGCCAAACTTTGGACCGCACAATGAGGATCGCAAACACACCAATCTTGTCCACCAATTTGGACCAAGAATTCCCAAGAAAGTATCTATCTTTCTCTAATTCAGTTAATGCTTCAATGATGTTAGTCTAGGGTTAATTAGGACTAGTTTTCTTGAAAGAAAACATGTATTGGAGACTCTAATTTGCATGTTGTAAAGGTAAAGGACATATTCTGGAAATCAAATACACATGTAGAGTTTGAACCACAAAATTGCTGTAAATTAGGAGTATGAAATCTGGGAAAAGGATGGGAAGAAACTAAACAAAGAAAATATTAGGGTTCTTGATATTTTTATGGATTGTGCCCCTTTTAATTCGTTTTACATGATGAAAATTCGCATGTCTTACGTAGAACACCACTTATTTGAGAATATAACACTTGTAGTATAAACTGTTGTGAGTTTGGAGGCCAAAAATATTAGTTTCGATGGTTTTTGAAGAAGAAACCCGTAACTGGAAATTCTACAGTTTCGCCATACCTACTTGATCGATCGATCGACCTAAGAGCGCCGATCGATCGACGCATCGATCGACCCCTCCTGGAAGACTCATACTTCCCCTTCTAAATGGTTGAATTCGATTTAAATGAGTATAAATCTTTGTACATTCTTATTAAAACATTTTGGGAGATAAAGAGTACCAGTAGGACTTGATAAAAATGGAGCATCTCATGAAAGTCTAAATTCGGGTTAACGGGGAGTAAATTACACTTAAGAAATAGTGGGAACATGTGTTTAAAGGGTGAGACTCGTAAGGAAGTTACGTCGTTTAAATGAAAGAGTACCTACTGAAATTTACACTTATGAAGATAGTATTTCACGAGTGTTACGAAATAAGTTGGAATAATCCCATAAATAAGAATAAGAGACGAACCGTTATACGGGATAATCTAGCAATGTGCAATAAGAATAAATATCATAAGTATGGGTCTTGTGTGTAGCTAAATTTGAAATGGGAATAGCAGTATACATATATGACTATGTTTGTGTATATACTATATATGTGTGGAAATCATGCCCGCGCTACTTGCTATCACTGAGGTTACTGCGCTGGGACAGTCTTATCTAGATGGGACCTTTATGGGGGATATTGAATTGTACCCTAGAACATAGGAATCCTTGGTACAGGCTATCATATCGATAGTCAGGCGGTCCAAAGAGACGTGAGGTTATGTGATGACCTCTTAGTGACTTGGAACTATGCTTCGCCTCAATTTGTATGTGTTTTGTGTTAATACAGTTCGAGAGTGATTCCGAACTAGTATTCCCTTAGTACGAGTAATATTGGGACTTGATAGCAGAGTAGGCCAGCACCATAAATTTATGTGGGGGTTCCGTTAGTATATATATATTATATGAGTGATTAATATATATACACTTAAACTTGAAATTTGGGAACTATCTACTGTGACTAAAGGTAGGTAAGTAATGTATAATTATTTCAACTTGGGTATAAGTGTTTGAAAAAGTTTGAGACAATACTGAGAAAATTTATAATTAAATGAGGTTATGTGAGAACTTTGAATTTCAAATTAATGTTCTTAACAACTAGAAATTGGTGACATGAAACCTTGTGAGTAACTTAAGATAAGCTAAACTGTTGGGATAAATAGTGCGGTAGGCATGCACATTATAAGAGAGGTGAGAATTATTCAAGAGAGTGTCGCATACTAATATGATTGTTGCATTAGCAGGTAGGAAATTTAAATACTTGCTAAATAAATTTTAAGTTGTTTTACAATTGGTGTCTGACCCGTTTCCTATTTTCTCTTCTCTTGTATATATATGTATATATTACAGGTGCCCAGCCATATGGGTATCTTGCATAGGATCCTTTGGAAGGAACGTGCTACAGCGTAGGTGGGAGTTGCAGGCCTTTTGATTAGACGACCTCATTATTGATTCCACTTCTAGTTTATTTTATCCAGTTGGGCATGTGTCGACCTATTTCCATTATTCAGTTTTTTTTTACCAGAGATTGTGACTCATTTATTTCCAGTAGTTATACTTTGGGATTGTTACTATCAGGATGTTTTTCCTTTCAAGTTTTAAATGTTGGAATTACTTAGTTGAATGCCTAAATTGCTTGAATTGTATATTCCAGTCTAATTATTGTGTGAAAATTTTTAAACATGGATTATGAAAGGTTTTAAATTAAATTGAGAAATTGATGTCTAAAAATGGTTTTGTCACTTAGCTTAAGTAATTAGGGTGTTTAATTTTAAAAAGTTATTTTGCGACAGTGATGCTAAAAATGAACCAAACGTTCACCTTGGTTATAATTTAATAAAGGACTGATCCCCCGATATTTAATTAGGCAATGTGTCATAATCTAGCAGGGCGACCTCTCTTAGGCGGCATCTGAGATGAAGAAACAATAGAATTAGAATACTATATAAAGCAATCTATTTTGCAGAAGATCGCAAACATAGGCAACAAAGCAGTCCTATCACTAAACTCTATATCAAAGAATGCTACGGTAGAACGTGACAAGTCCGCATAGATCCTAAAGACTCTAGAACCTGACGCTCTGATACCATCTGTGATAACCCACTCACCGAAATAAGGGGTGGCCATCCCGATAATCAAATAAAAACAGGAATCATAGATGGATCATCCTCAGCATCATGACAACGTACTAAGTAACGGAATAACCACCCTTAAATTTTGGAAAACGAATTGTCAAATTATGATTTATAATTTAAAAAGGAAACATTTGAACTAAATGATTTACAACAAGGTGGATACCCAAAACAACTTATATAATATCCGCATCAAATATACAATAAGGGGACCAAATATGCTGTCAGTCAAACAGTCTCATACAACATAATACAACAGTTTAATTATGTTACATAATACATTACAATCAACAAATACAAAAGCTTGGGCCACACGCCCGAGTAAATGGCCTGATCATAACTAGAGTATAAAAATGAAGGCTTCTACAAAAAATATCCTGTAATATCCACAAAGTATCACGGCTCCCTAAAAACATCGGAATAGGAAAGTCAGAACGGGCGTCCTTGCGGTGGAGCACCTAAGAGGATATTAGATTCATACACAACAAGAAATATGAACAGGTCAGAGCCCGACTTTATATGATCACCAAATGAATAAAGAGTGTGACAGTTATGATCATATAATCATGATTGATAAAGATGAGAATCTACCTACACAATTTAAAGCATAAACTAAGGCAATCTACATTATCGCAAACTTTATTCAATTATGTAAGAGGATAGGAGTGATTAACATCCATTAAAATCTCCATCAATTAATTTATCTAATTTCATCGTTCCGTTCCTTATCAGGAAACACAATCACAATTATATGCTCTTTATGGCGTTTATCATAAATCAAGTCCCACTTGTACAAGAATAGTTATATTCATATACATATAATGATTCTAAGATCGGCCGTCCGGGTTTCCCCACTGTGTGCGCCCCCTAAATGACTATCATCTTCCAGGGCCTATCAATTAAGACAACCTGAGCACCTAACGCAACGTCGGGAAGTGGTCATATGCTTGCGAGTGAGTCATAACGACACCCGAAATTACCTCAGTAGCGCAGAATAAACATATAACAAACGATCATATGGCCGAGGACTATATTCACCCTGCATTCACTAGCCAGGGGACTTCATCTCACGCGCGAACTTCCCTTATGATAGCATTTAGAGAGGTGTATTTACGTAAATTATCATTGACCATATTCGTTTTCATTTCCATTTTTCATATGTATGTTTCATTTTGTCCGAAACCATAATCATTTACGTTTTTGTAAATGCATAATATTTTATCCGGAGCCATACGTTATTCATATAATCATTACGACCTCAAAGAATGAGTAAACTCTCAATTTATTCTCCAAACAGTTTAGGGTTATATAACAAACCACCAAGACTATCGTACCTCGATTGAGCGTCTAAAGTCTCCAAATATGACCTTACAACTCCTAGACTCCTAATAATTAACTAAAGGAAATAAATGCCCTAACATCCATTTGTACACCCCCCACGTAATAAGCCACATACAATACATTTCTAAGGTAGGGTAGTTAAAAAAATCATCTAGGACTCTAGGACTCTAAGTTTACTTCATACAAGAAGGTTCCTAAGTCCCAAGCCTAAATAAAAAGTGGTGAAATTGAGTTAAAAAATAACTCAAAACAACAGGATTTTTGAATCGATTCGCCCTGGAGGAATCGATTTGGTAGGAAAGCGAATCGATTCGGACCAGCCGAATCGATTCGTACATGAGAAGATGACTTTCTTCATAACTTCCGAATCGATTTGGATAGACCGAATTGATTCGGTCCACCCAGACATGTAAACTACCCCTATAGTGAATCGATTCGCTAGGGGCAAATAGATTCACCCAGCCTAGAATTGCCTAATTCGTCTATGGATTATTGGACTCCAAATTACCACCAACTCATTTCTACCCAAACCAAGGTCATTTATTACCACCAACCAATCTTAAATGCATTTAACTACTACAATTTACCCCAATAAACATCTCAATCATTTTCCAAGGATTCAAAACCCATAAATCCATAAAACCCTAACATTGTTAAACCTTAACCAATACACAACTATCAATCCAAATTATTCATCCTAAACCATATATTAGCAAGTAGAGAACTTGCCTTGAGGTAGAAATCTCAGATTTCTCTTGTGGTAACAACAATCCAAGCTTCAATCTCCAATTTCTTCTTTTTCTCCTCTTTTCTCCACAATTTCTCTTCCTCTCTCTTTCTCACTAGGTTAGTAATTGCACACTTAAGAAATGAAATGAGGTGAAAGACTTAAATCATGGATTTAGTCTAAATTCCTAACTTAGATGGTTAACACCACATTAAAATGGCTCATAACTACACATTTAAGCTAAAACCAGTCAAAAGTGATCGAAACATAAAATTACAATATGGCACTTATTTTAACTATCTCGTACATTTTGGGACTAACTACGCCCTCTAAATTGGCATCTGGCAATTTTATAAATCATTTCAGGTTCCGGTTTCATTTAAGCCATAAATTTCATTTTAAGCATGCGACACTATGAAACGCACATGATGATATTTACATACACATACAGTAAATATGCAACAGTTTTGTTAATATGCTTAATTAACTCATTTAGTTCATATTTACTCCATCATCCATATTTTATATAATTACTTCATGCAGTAAATTAATATAAAATAAATGACTCAAAAGTGAGGGTTGTTACTAAACGTTTCCCCAAAAAAATGATTCTTTCCTCCTCCATTAATTTCTTTAGTTTTCGTTATTTTTTATGGTATTATTTAATATATATACACACGTTAAGAGAAATAGGGGAGTGGCGAGAGGGTGAGTTTAAGAACTGAGGGTATATTCATGGTTTTCTTTTTCCATGGATTCACAGGGAGAGGTGAGGAGTGCGTGGGTGTGGGGTTTGAAAGAGAGAGACGGTTAATGGAAGCACGTTTAATTGGTAATTAATTGTAGATATGAGTGAGTGAGGTACAAATGCATACATGAAAAATGAGTACACATGCAGTCGATATAAGAATGTTTTTATTTGTAACAAAAAAAATGCATTGCTTTTGTTTTCATGGGATGAGAGAAGGGTTGACATTAAAAGCCACTTATCATTGTATCATGGTTTGTTCTCCAAAAATTTAACCTCTGAGGTGGGATCCGTCGATAACACACATTTTTTTAAAGATTTAGTTTTCAAAATGTTTATTTGATTAGTAAAACGCTTTAAGGTAAAGAAGGTCACAATCCCGTGTTTTTTATTTTTAAATTTCGAGACAGTCAAAGCAAAGTAGCCATTGTACTCAACAACACCCGAAAGAGTCATCATGTTGAGTTTAAGTTATGTTTTGATTTTAATCGTATCATTATGCTTTTTCGTTTCAGATTCGGTGTGATGGATTGTTGACTAGAAATGATTTAATAGTTTAACCGCAAGACCCATTTGATTACACTTGTGGAGAATCTGATAATGGTTGGGGAGATGAGTAAGTTTTACATCCAACAAATCAATCATTTGCCAGAACTTCCAAACAAGGTCTAAATGATAATTGGGACTTATCATCTCCTTCGACTATGTAAAATCTCTGGTAACAACTTTTTGACTACAATTTTTTGTTAAATTCGGCCACACATCGCGTGGCCTTTATGATAGTAATATTATAAAATGCTTTACAGCAATTAAGTTTTCTTCTCATTTAGAGTGCCACGTGACACACCACTAAAATCTTTAAAGTGGATGAAACACATAATTTCCTCTCCCATACCAAGCACTCAATTAATTATCCTATGTTCTTCCACTCCCATTCCACCCCGCTCTCCCTTTGAATCATCGAATATTAGCCTTTTGTTTATTCATGTACTCTATTTTTATGTTAATTCGAGTGGGGTATTTATGAATTGTGTTACTCGTATGGGATCTTGTTTCAGATGAGTTGTGATCATGTTGTAGATGCATGGTGATCCTGTTTTATCATGTCGTAGATACGTATTAGCATGTTGTGTCAAGTCAACATGATTTGACACACCTACGTATAGCGTATAATATGTCTTTGGACTAAATAGTTCGGTAAAGAAAACTAAACAGATTGTTAAATGATTTGCACGTAGTTTTCACGTTATATCTGTTTTCGAACATTCTTGTGTCTGCACTCTTTCAAGTCAACATGTTCGGTCTACACTCTTAAAATGCGGACTGTTCCACACAAGAAAAGGACTATATATATATACATAATTTTATTGGGAAGTTTCATGAATTTCCTTATTTTCTTAGGACATGTTTACATGACTTTTGCCCTGAATTTGTACATAATATTAGTAGAATATAGAAAAGTAAATTTGATCGGTTGATTCTTATTCCGCATGTTGTATGTGTGAGGGAGTTTGTAACTCCTAGTGCATGTGTGCATATATTTAATCTAGTTGGGTTTATAACATGCTTTATATCGAAGAATAATGGTGTTCATCTTTTGAAATTATATGGCTAAACCAAATCTTTGATTATGAATTTTATTTTATTTCATTTTAATCCTCAACTGTTCTATTTTATTTCATTATAACCAGTATATCAAGATAATTTTACCAACTCCTTGAAATGAATCTCTTATTTATAGTTAAAGTGTATCATTTTTTTATGTTGTCACAATATATTATAAATAGGGGTCATTTGCACAAGGTACGCGATCACAAACCATGAAGTTGTTAAAATTTGTACCAAGTTTGTAGAACGGGGTTAGAAAAGTGGGAAATAAAGTATGTGTATCAATTTCTAATATGTTAATTGGCTGATACCAGGCTTTCAGATTGAAGAAAATGGTTATGTTCTAGGTTTTTCGTGCGGAGACTAGACCTATCGGTGGAAAAAAACTAGGCACTTCTTAGGAAGAATGTGACTTTATAATTTTCATACAATTTACCATTTCATTTCATTTCATTTCATTACACTTTGTTTGATCTGGTCTATTTTTTTTCATACATCACTTAATTTTTTTTATTTGATCGATCAAATTTGTTTCACGCTGGAGCTTTGTGCATTTTGCTTATTGTTATTGATCGATCTGATTCTTTGTATCATATTGTTGGTTGAAGAGGGGTCATTTACATTTTTCGTATTTATTGTATCCCATCATCATTTTGGAACGTTCCTCTCAGTCTCTTTGGGTTTTCTTCATCTACAAATCCTTAAATCGATGAGCCGTGGTGCGAAGAGTACTTTATATATTGAAACCCAAATAAGATTTGTTGTCCATGGGATGTGTTGAGCTTCAATTTTCATGGTTTATATACATTTTTTTAATTATTGAATGAATGTTAAATTTGTGTGAGATTTTGATTTCAATCCCGGGGTTATAATTTGATTTTTTGAGCATTGCTTACAATGCTCCCTCACTATATTAGCATATTGCAACTCTTTTATAAGTTAAAATATAATTTATGCATGATGGGTTTTTTGATTGTAGTGACGAGTAAGACATTTTTACAAGGATTCTTTAGAAGCTAATTTTTTACCCTTCATTCTTAGTGTCTCAAGAGATGTTTGTATTTTTTGGTGGAAAAGAATCTTATATAAATTGATTTCCTTTTTCTATTAATTTTACGGTTTCCTAATATCTAGTGTGATTAGGCATAAATTCATGGAATTTATTCCCATAATTTAGAGGCTTTTATTACCCCATGAAGTGTAATTTAAGTTGATTTATCTCATATCCTTGCTGCTGACATCTTCTATCTAGTGCATCGAGTTTCATGTATTTCTCTTACATTTTGCAGGAAATTTATGCAAGTGAAGAAAAGAGATAACTGAAAATCAAGAAATAAGGAAAAGAAGAAAACTCAAGGGCAAAAGCGTAATTTTACATTCGGAATTTGGATGTGAAATCTAAAATAAGTTAAAGACCTTGAGTCCACAAGCGTATAGAAAGAAATGACATCCCAATCCGAGTCCTGATTACAAAGTTATGAAGCTTCAAAGTTGAGAAGAAATCAAATGAAGAATGAAGGAAAGATGCCGAGACAACCGAACTGATAAGAATCTAGCAGAATTGGTTCCCTTCACTAGAAAGGGAAAATCCAACCGATGGAAAAATAAGGGGATCGATTTAGTAAACTATAAAGACCAGACCGAACAGATGATAACAAATTATAAATGATTTGGCACACTGTAATAAGAGTATTAGTTTGCATAGTAAAGAAGGAAAAAATAGAACCGCTTCGGCGGGACGAAATTCGCATATTTTATTCTTTAAAATTAGAGTTGTGCATGGTGCAAACACTTAATAAAATGTGAGAGTTATATTCTATTGTAATATCAGACATTAGGGAGTTAGTTTTTACGTGGTTTTGAGAGATTATTGAAGGTAAGAACCCTAGGATTCATCTTCATCATCAATTGTTCATCATTACATTAAATCTAAGCTTTTTTCTTTAATACAAGTACAATTTCCTTATTTCTTTCAAGTTCTCTGATCTTTTTATCTTATGATTCATTATTTTTTTACTTCGAATTGTCTTTTACATGTTTGATTGCATTTTTACGTAAAAATGATTTCATGCAACGTAGATATCGAGTTTAGTCATATTTACACCATGTCCGGCTATGTTTTTAGCGGGTTGGGGTACATGAACCCAACCTAGGTAACACATACGGACTTAAAAGTGGATAAAAATAATCCCTCATTCAACGGTTTTAACTTTATCAAGATAAAGAATTGTAGGCCTTTTAATTCCGTTTGCCCCATGTAACCAGAATATTTAAGGGTGAAATTGGATTCTTGATAATTTATCATCCTCATCAAATAAATTTTTTGATTTAATATTGTGTGGTATGTAGTCCTCATATCTCGAATGCTTAGAGAGTATTTAAATTATCTTTCTCAAGCTTTTATGTTCTATATAAACACAGATAGCTCGGGGGAGTGTACCCTAACTCCATTTTCTCTCATATAGTTAAAGTTTAATTTAGTTCTCTTTGAATGCGTAGTTAGTTATTAATCTAATTTATGTTGCATTAGTTGATAGGTGCGATAAAAAAATCATCATCTTTTCCCCTCTTTCTCTAAGTCATTCTAGAGTAAAACGTTCTTCCTATTTGTCGTCACAAGTTATCGTCCTATTTCCTGAGTTCGGCACCTGGTTTAGCGGATTTATAGATGAGAAATCGACTTATACTTGAGTCAGTAGAA
The DNA here is from genome assembly GCA_949130495.1 of Sambucus nigra. Lineage (NCBI taxonomy): Eukaryota > Viridiplantae > Streptophyta > Magnoliopsida > Dipsacales > Adoxaceae > Sambucus > Sambucus nigra. Next base: position 558,024,006 of record OX422215.1, on the reverse strand, counting down.
GCACGCACTAGAAACACTTTTAAAGTCGCTGATTCGTATCGAATATTGCATATTTTTGCCCTATATCTTTATGCATTCTAGCACTTTTAAGGTCCTAAATGCCTATATTAATGTTCATTAACCATACAACCTCGTATTTGGATATATACATGCTTTGCAGGGGTTAATTGTGATTTTTTAGGTATTGGAATGCTAAAGTGAGGATCTGTTGCATTTCGAAGAAGTTCCATCATCGAATGCTACTTCAAGGTCACTTTTGTCAATTCACATTTCATCTCCTGATCATGTTAATTCCATGGAGGCATAGTTCGTTGAGTTATCTTCGTGTGGCTGCAAACGGCGCGTCGTTTAGAGTCCGGATGGTGGAGTTATTTCCATTTTCATTTTCACACCTTTCCCCCCTCTTCATGGACCAAGAAGGCCAAGAAACAGAGTTCCGATCGACCGCGGTTTGATATTTTACCATGCGAAGGAGACAGAAGGTTTTTCCCTGCTCGATTAATCGATCGACGATTTGGGTCGATCGATCGATCCTGCCAGATATTTGGCAATTCGTTCCTTTTCATTTATTTTTCCTTTATTTCTTTTATAACTTACTATATAAACCAATTTTGGTTTGTATTTTCATTATCTACATTTCTGTCTTAAATTCTAGGTTTTGTAGAGGGATCTTTGCCCTACTCTACATTTTGGGTGTTTAGCCCATTATTTGTAAGTCAATATACTATTCATTCATCTTCTTTGTTGTAGTTTACTTATTTTAGCTTAATTTCCATTATTGCCATTAATTACCCTTACCTAGATTAACTTTTATTTCATACATCTATTGCTTTCATAATTAGGTTTACTTGCTTTCTTTCATTACATGTCATTTACCATGCTTTCAAGCTAATTTAATATAGGTTGTGGCGGATTGAACTCAGTTTGGGTTGACGGGTTTCTTTGCTTTGGTGATGGAGTTTACGGGTTTATTTCAGGTGTGTTGTCCTAGTAATTACGCTTAGGAGATTTTATGGGGTATATCATGTATACTCTGTGATTATGACCTTGCATGCGTAATTTCTAGGGTATTTGTTGACGCCAAAATCTTAGTAGACTTTTATACGAATTCAGGGGTGTGACAACTCTTGATTTAATTAAGTGTCGAAACGAGACACAATGTTAATAACTCGTGAACCCATGTAACCATTTTATACTAATTAACTTGGGTGAGGGATATTCGACGCAACCTATAGTTTTTATTCGCTTTGCTAATCTAGTTTAAATACACTCACCTAGTTTAATATTTTCTCTTTTTTCTCTTTTCCTTTTTGTTAAAATTATCTTTTACACTTTTAATTTAGAAGTATTAAACCAATTAATATTCTAGCAACACGTCTCTATCGATTTTTGATACCCGGACTTGGCCATTATACTCCCTTTTTTAGTGTAGTCATAAGTTTAGGTTTTTGTATTAAGGCGGTGAACAGAAAAAAATGATCGGCGTTTTGACAAGCACCACTTTTCACCCTTGATCAGTCGCGTCATAGAACATTTGTGAAATTTCCTTAAATATATTTTTCATTATCTTTTATGATTACTGGAGTCGGTATCTCATTACGTTTTTTGTGTTATAAATGTTACCAGGTAAAAATCTACGGTGAAAGATTTGTTAGTCCGAACTGTTTATGAATGTTATCAGTGCTTCTCAATCCTCCATCAAAAAATATTTTTATATAGATTGTTAGTCTCAACTATTGTTATGGATTATTGTCAATCCCATTAAACATTGCTTTCATGCAAACCAACCCGCATTGACATCACTAATATTATTGTTTAGGGTGCCACGTTACAATTGCACTCATGTATGTCACATAAGAAATATTAAATTAAGAGATTATGAAGGTAGAGAAATATGTCCCAACACAACCACATACAAACAAATTAAGGATCACTGGTCTTATTCTTTGCTTCATAGAGTTCAATTCATAGTTATTTAAGTAATAATATCATACCTATAAACATTTTTTGGATACTTCCCTCTTGTGAGCAGATTAGGGGAAGTGGGTTTTGTTCTGTGCAAGGTTGTGGTCGGTGGATGATTGAATTTTATTAGACGTATCCAGTACAAAGTGTCACAGTGTCATCGGTATGTCACCGAACAAGTGTAACACATAAATTGAAAAAAAATTTAAAGTATTTTGGTCCAATTTTTATGGAAAAATTTTCTTGGGGGGTGGGGTAGGTAAAATTTTCCAATAGCTTTTAAACTTTCGCCGCCCCATGCTATCAAACATACCCTAAAGATTGAAGTCCTTAAGAAAGAGAAGATGTGTGCTACAAGTTATGGGCTTGTATATTTCATCAAAACAATTCAACCATTCGATGGGTGAATTGTAAATCAAAAGTTTCAATGGTTGAAACTAAACATACATATATTTATTTTACATATAGCTGAGTTTTTGCACCAAATTTGGCAAAGATTGTCTCCACGGTGAGGAAATCATCTCCACTAAATTTGGTGAAAATTTTCAATGATTTACCTCGCATAAGTTTTTACCTTGAAGAGGGTTGTTGTTTTTGGATTTTTTGGGTAATCACTCCTTTCTTTTGTAACATATTACTCAAACTTGAATTATTCTCAGTTTATTTCCAAATAGCTAGTCATGTTCATACTTATTACTAACTTGGAGAGGTCCTTATTGATTACTTATCATGATCTTTGGGTATGTTTAGTGCAGGTTGTTGTTAACTTTGAGGAGTTTGCGAGTCGTATGACACATGATGAAAAACATAATTTTCTCAAGTATTTATCTCCTATCAACATTTCTAGACTTCTAGACAGGTTTGTATATTCATCCTCTATCTCATAAGGTCTCATTATATGCTACAAGTTATGGGTTTGATCTTTTGTTATGCTTTGTGCATTTTTCGTAGATTTATTATATGTATGTGTAGAAAATAGGCACATTTTCATGTTACATGGAAGATGGGTCATTTACATTTTTCTAATTTCTATATTGAAGGGCCTAAGTTAAGGTAATAACTTATAATAACTTACCTTATTTGCAAACATAGGTTTTGTGTGACTAATTTGTTCTTAAATATATGCATGGATAGCTACAGCTGCTTTAGATATGAGTATGATTGAGTCTTGAACACATGTTTCGATATCTAAACCGAGCTACTGTAGCTTTAAAGTTATGCTCACAAATTAAAAGATAATTATGTAATAAACACTATGTTATTATGCCTAACGCCATTTGCTACATGTTGTGTTAGAGTTGATGTACCTTTCACAGTTTAAGGGCCGTATCCTTTTTAGTTTAAAAAAGTTGTAATTCATTATATGATTTGGTTTAATTTGAACATAATGTATGAAATTCTGGGTTTATGTTCTATGAAATAAAAGGGTGCCAATTTCATTATGACAAATTTGAGTTTTATATTTGAGCACTTCTTGTATGATGTTGGATAATAGGGTTATTCTAACTTTTATCTTTTGCGTTCTCAGATTAATATGAAACTCTGAAATATGTTTTTTTTTACAAATACAAATCTGAAATACGTTGCCCTTCGCATCTTCAACAATTAAAAAGTGTATTTGAAGTTTGGAGAGACATCAGTCTTATCATAAAGTCTAAGTCAGCAAAATTTATATTGGAATCCAACATTTTCAATTTTTGTCTTCTCAAATAACATAGGACTCCTAGCAATCACTCAAAACTATAAAATTTTCAAATGGTTGCAAAATAACAATTTCAAGCAGTAAAACTATCAGTTGAGTATAGATAATTGAAAAGGTAACACTTAAAACGGGTTAAGTTATTTTTTTTGAATTATGTAGTTTTTTCCAGAAACGTGTCTGAACTATTATTAATGAAAAAAACACTCCTAAACTATGCAGTAGGTTACGACGACCCCCTAGGGAAAAAAAATCTTTGCAACACAGTGCATAATACTGGGGAAGTTTTCACATGGAAACTAGTTTGTTGTGTTTGTTGCATAATTTGCATAGCAGTGGGGATTTTTTCCAAAGTAAAAATTTCAATGAATATGGAAAAAAAATACTAAGAAAGAAATAAGATAGTGTATAATGATGGGCATATAGTGTTTTGCTCCTTGGCTTACTTAAGACAGGTAGGTCAATCTCAAGCCCCATAAGTTCAAGAAGCTTAAACCCGTCCATATCTAGCATACGGACATCACCATCACTAATAACCAAATCATATTTCTTTTAGCTGGCGCGTAACATCTCCAGTGCCTTGTCTTCTCGATTCATTGTCTCAACTTCTCCAACTATATGCATATGAAATTTAAAGAAAACATGGGAAAATTGTGGATGTGCACTATCAAAAAAAAGTTTATGTTATCCTTCATGAGTGAACATCTATCGAATATAATGCATAATAAGTCTTTTGGTATTTTTTTTAGTTTCCTCATTTTAATGAAATTTCAGTTTGTTGTCGATTAATAAATTTCTTTCTTTTGGCGTACCATGATATAATTATGTTGAATTTCTCTAGATTCAGCTGCCCCAACACATCTATCTATACAGGTTATGGACTATGGGCATGATAATCTAGAAGTTACTGTTGTTTATGAACCCAAATTTTGTTGATCTAAACGAAGACTTCCTCTTAGTTGTTCCAAATGAAAAGAAGACAAAGGGGATCTTCTTGAAGAGGTATGTATGCAATGGTGAAAGCTATGAGAATTATACGATCTGTATGCTTTTAATCTCAATTTGATACGAGAATTATACCATATTTACGCTTTTAATGGCAACCCAATACGATCTTTATATATTTACATAGATGACATCATATTTACTTTTGGTTCAATAATATAAAGCACGGTAGCAATGTAGGATATTATTCGTGTTATCTTGATCCATAAAAACAATAGTTTTCTATATGATATAATAGAGCGTGGACTGTGTTTAAGGCCTCTCTCTAATAGAGTTATATTTACGTTATTTGGATCCATTAAAACATTAGTCAATTACTTTAAAATTAATTTTCCTCGTTACTGTATATGTCTTACGCCTTTGATTTGATTTAATTCAATTTCACTTGTACATGTGATCAATAATCAAGAAAAGTAAATAAATTCATTATAACATAACTATTTTATCTTCTGCAGTATTATGAAACAACTCATAAGCTAAACTTTTCATCTTTCTTTTTATAGGAGAAAAGGGATGAAATCATTATCCATTGCACTCCTATTAAGTACATAACTCTGCTTGCAAATAAATTTTTTGAACTGTTACATTACATGCCATCTTATAGAGTCCTTAAGACATTGATTAATACCTTGTTAATGTTTTTATAGCATAAGCATACCTTTATTAGTTTATATTTTCGTATTATGTTTATGGGTTATTGTCTCTAAAGATTCATGGAAATGGACTTTGGGGAAATTTGAAAGGTCATATAACACGTGTAAAATCTCTGTTCTTGACCTTTCAAATTTCCCAAAAGTCAAGTTTGAAAGGTCAATATTATATTTCATATTAGTTTCTTTACGATCTTTAATTATCTATTTTGAAAGATAATATTGAGTTGCGTAAGTATTTGATTAAGACATCGAGCAAATGGAACATCATTATTGCAGATATCAACTGTTCCACGTATTTTACCGTCCACATAGTAAGCAAAGGGGAAAATGAAGAGAATGATCCCTATCCATATTAACCTCGTATTGTTACTTTTCTTCAGGAGCTACCTGAAGGCCGTTGGTATTGTTCGCACTTCGCACTGCACTTATCAGATTTGCAAAGATATAATATATTCATTGATTATAATTTTAAAACATCTCATCTTTGGGGTAATTGTATTCGGATGTTATATTCGATGCGTTTTATGAAATCACTCTATTCAGAGTGGAGGCTTAAATAAAATTTAAATGTTGAATATAATATCCTTATTTTTGTGGACTATTTTTTTAAATGTTCTTTGGATTTGAATAGTGCGACAAGCATAATTGAATTTGTTTAAATCCGGGACATGATACCTATATATATATAGTACTGATCTTGTGCGGACCGATTCGTATTTTAAGAATGCGGACCAGACGTGTGTCACCTGAAGATGAGCCCAGAAAAGACAGAGAATGTGACTATATTTTAGCTGATAATTTCTGGGATCACCGGTCCGCACTCTTAAAATGCTGACTGGTCCGCACAAGAGTAGTAATGTATATATATATATATACATTAATATTACTAACATACCTTTGTCGTTACAAAATCAGACAAATATAAAACATGTGCAATAAGGTAATCGAGGTATTATAACTTGTTGGCCTGAAAATATACCTAGGGGATGAATTTTTTGACGTTTTGTTATGGAAAGAACGAAATATTTAAATTAATTTCTACAATGCACGTTCTGGGAGAGGCAGAGACAAACCCACGAGTACACTATGGGTTTTACACAATCCACCTTCAGGATACAATGCAGTGTATGGACAGTTGTAAAAGACTCTGAATTTTTTTGATCAAATCGGGAATAGTCTGAATTTGTAATCTGATAATAACAAAATGTAGACGATGAAGAGAGGAGAAATTAGCAATTTTCGGTGCCCAAAAACGAGGCTCGAAACTCTTTTTATAGCCATTTATGTGACGGTTCTTCAATAGTCACAACTCTTCATACTGTATATATTTATATATATTATATGAGAGGGGGTGTTTTACTGTTCCAAAAAATCTACGGTTGGGATCAATTTTTTTGGGGCGATCTAAGGGTTCCAGATTGTGCCATGTAGGATTGTAGACATTATGATTTGGCAAATGAGATAACTTACTCTTTCAACCCCGTAAGCTACTCGACATCTCATTCTCTCCCCCATCACTCATCTCACTCATCCCTCCAAACCCTACCCCTCTCTCTCTCTCATGAACAGGCCGTCGTCCCCTCATTCTCTCATCTTCACGCTGCCCTTCCCCCACGCCCACGAGGTAATCTCTCTCCCTTTTACACACACACACACAATCGCACCTTATCTCCCTCTCTCTTACACACAAAAAATCCCACACACAGTCTAATTTCAACATACACCCACATATTCTCACCCACACCCACAATCGCATGGGTGTGATTTCAACATACACACACACAATCTGATTTCAACATACACACACAATCACACACACAATCGAACACACAATCTGATGGGTGTAATTTTCAGGGTTTGCTTTGCATTTTGGGGTTTTGCATAACACCTTACACACACAATCGTGCACACACAATCTGATGGGTGTGATTTTTAGGGTTTTCAACAAATTGATTTCTTGGGGTTTTGCATAACACCCGATTTCAACGTTAGATTAAAATTTTGGGGTTGTTTATTTTTTCTTTTTCAGATCAAGACATAGTGGATGCTCTTTATTATCTTCAAATTATGCACCTCTCGAGGGTGAGTTGTGTCCAGAATAACGTATACATTATTCAGTTAATGGCCTACATTATCCCAAATTGTGGATGCTTTATAAGTATTGCGTTCCTCCTATTTGGTTCTAAAACATCAATCATTAATTTTTTATTCATATGCATATGATATTTTCGGACTAAAAAAAATAATTGTTTATTCTTTACACTAAAGTTATTGGTAATTATTTTATATAATTTTATATAATTGGTGTTGCAAGTGGAAATAAGTTTAATAGCGGGGTTCAACTTTCGAGATGGCGGAATGCTATTGATTTTTATCTTAAAAATTAGCATAGCGCTCTGAAGTTATTGGTATTTGGTAATGATATATTTTTTTGTTGAAGGAATAGGAATCATGGATGCGGGATTTGGGATCGAATGATTGATATCGCACGGTTCGGATGCAATAGAGTGACATGGCCTAATGGTAAGATACTATTCAAACCATTTGGGTTTGATTTGCTTTAATTGGAGATTTTCGACTAAACAAAATTAATTGTTTATGCTTTACACTAAAGTTATTAGTAATTATTTTATATAATGGAGATTTTCGGCTTGCATTATTCAATATTGGTGTTGCAAGCGGAAATAAGTTTAATATGGTTTAAATATGTATACGATGTCTGTTCAATTTTGGGTGCATTTGAGTTTTTGTGTGTTTTCTTCAGATGTTGGGGAATGCATAGTTAGTTAGACATACACTATTACGGGGTTCAACTTTCGAGATGGCGGAATGCTATTGATTTTTATCTTAAAAATTAGCATAGCGCTCTGAAGTTATTGGTATTTGGTAATGATATATTTTTTTGTTGAAGGAATATGAATCATGGATGCGGGTTTGGGATCGAATGATTGATAGCGCATGGTTGCGATGTAATAGAGTGACATGGCCTAATGGTAATATACTATTGAAAAAGATATTTTGGCGACTCATATGTACTCGTTTTAGAACTTCTTTACAATTTAAAGTAGTACGTAAGTTCTTCATTTTCAATGGCCTAACGGATGATCTTTGTTCTCAGTTGCAATTTTTTGTTGGTGCGTGACTTAAATTCACAGGAACGAGGTAACCATCAAGCTCAATGTTAAGTTGAATTTTTTTTCTTTATGTTGTTGGATATAGAGTAGATTTTATTTGCAATGAATTAGCTAATGTTCTTTTATGTAGATAATGAAATCAAAACTCCCGTGTGAGGATATGTTCTGTTCGGTTCAGTTAATTTATTCTTGCGCCTCTCCAGAAATCGGGCCACTGTTGAATAATCCTGATTGTCTTTGTTCTTCTTTCATTTCAGGCTTGACCATTGATATCTCTAATATCTCTCTGATATGTTGATACACCAAGTTGCCTGCTCAACTTCTTCTGCAGATAAATTATGCAGAAATATGATTTGGAATCCTCTATATGACACTGTATATTATATAACTATCTACTATATTTCATAAATATTAAATATATACCTTTTCTGTCTAGTCTATATTATATGAGAGGGGGGTATTTTACTGTTCCAAAAAATCTACGGTTGGGATCGATTTTTTTGGGTGATCTAAGGTTTCCAGATTGTGCCATGTAGGATTGTACACATTATGACATGGCAAATGAGATAACTTACTATTTTAACCCCGTAAGCTACCCGACATCTCATTCTCTCCCCCATCACTCATCTCACTCATCCCTCCAAACCCTACCCATCTCTGCCTCTCATGAACCAGCCGTCGTCCCCTCCTTCTCTAATCTTCACGCTGCCATTCCCCCACGCACATGAGGTAATCTATCTCCCTTTTACACACACACACACACAATCGCACCTTATCTCCCTCTCTCTTACACAAAAAAAATCCCACACGCAGTCTGATTTCAACATACACCCACACATTCGCACCCACACCCACAATTGTATGGGTGTGTTTTCAACATACACACACAATCTGATTTCAACATACACACACAATCACACACACAATCGAACACACAATCTGATGGGTGCGATTTTTAAGGTTTGCTTTGCATTTTGGGGTTTTCCATAACACCTTACACACACAATCGTGCACACACAATCTGATGGGTGTGATTTTAAGGGTTTTCAACAAATTGATTTCTTGGGGTTTTGCATAACACCCGATTTCAACATAAGATTCAAATTTTGGGGTTGTTTATTTTTTCTTTTTCTGATCAAGACATAGTGGATGCCCTTTATTATCTTCAAATTATGCAGCTCTCGAGGGTGAGTTGTGTTTAGAATAACGTATACATTAGTCAATTAATTGCCTGCATTATCCCAAATCATTGATGCGTTATAAGTATTGCGTTCCTCCTATTTGGTTCTAAAACATAAATCATTTATTTTTTATTCATATGCATATGTTATTTTCGGACTAAAAAAAAATTGTATATTCTTTACACTAAAGTTATTGGTAATTATTTTATATAATTTTATATAATTGGTGTTGCACGTGGAAATAAGTTTAATTATGGGGTTCAACTTTCGATATGGCGGAATGCTATTGATTTTTATCTTAAAAATTAGCATAGCGCTCTAAAGTTATTGGTATTTGGTAATGATATATTTTTTTGTTGAAGGAATAGGAATCATGGATGCGGGTTTTGGGATCGAATGATTGATAGCGCACTGTTCAGATGCAATAGAGTGACATGGCCTAATGGTAAGATACTACTCAAACCATTTGGGTTTGATTTGCTTTAAATGGAGATTTCGACTAAACAAAATTAATTGTATATGCTTTACACTAAAGTTATTAGTAATTATTTTATATAATGGAGATTTCCGGCTTGCATTATTCAATATTGGTGTTGCAAGCGGAAATAAGTTTAATATGGTTTAAATATGTATACGATTTGTGTTAAATTTTGGGTGCATTTGAATTTTTTTATGTTTTCTTCAAATGTTGGGGAATGCATAGTTAGTTAGACATACATTATTACGGGGTTCAACTTTCGAGATGGCGAAATGCTATTGATTTTTATCTTAAAAATTAGCATAGCGCCCTGAAGTTATTGGTATTTTGTAAAGATATATTTTTTTGTTGAAGGAATATGAATCATGGATGCGGGTTTGGGATTGAATGATTGATAGCACACGGTTCCGATGTAATAGAGTGACATGGCCTAATGGTAAGATACTATTAAACAAAATATTTTGGCGACTCATATGTACTCATTTTAGAACTTCTTTACAATTTAAAGTAGTATGTAAGTTCTTCATTTTCAATGGCCTAACGGATGATCTTTGTTCTCAGTTGCAATTTTTTGTTGGTGGGTGACTTAAATTCACAGGAACGAGGTAACCATCAAGCTCAATGTTAAGTTGAATTTTTTTTCTTTATGCTGTTGGTTATAGAGTAGATTTTAGTTGCAACGAATCAGTTTATGTTCTTTTATGTTGATAATGAAAGCAAAACTCCCGTGTAAGGATATGTTATGTTCGGTTCAGTTAATTTATTCTTGCACCTCTCCAGAAATCGGGCAACTGTTGAATAATCCTGATTGTCTTTGTTCTTCTTTCATTTCAGGCTTGACCACTGATATCTCTAATATCTCTCTAATATGTTGATACACCAAGTTGCCGGCACAGCTTCTTCTGCAGATAAATTATACAGAAATCTGATTTGGAATCCTCTATGTGACACGGTATATTATATAAATATCTACTATATTTCATAAATATTAAATATATACCTTTTCTGTCTAGTCTATATTATATGAGAGGGGGGGGTTTTACTGTTCCAAAAAATCTACGGTTGGGATCGATTTTTTTTGGGAGATCTAAGGTTTCCAGATTATGCCATGTAGGATTGTACACATTATGACATGGCAAATGAGATAACTTACTATTTCAACCCCGTAAGCTACCCCACATCTCATTCTCTCCCCCATCACTCATCTCACTCATCCCTCCAAACCCTACTTATCTCTCCCTCTCATGAACCAGTCGCCGTCCTTTCCTTCTCTCATCTGAACTTCCCCCACGCCCATGAGGTAATCTCTCTCCCTTTTACACACACACACACACAATCGCACCTTATCTCCCTCTCTCTTACACACAAAAAATCCCACACACAGTCTGATTTCAACATACACCCACACATTCGCACCCACACCCACAATCGCATGGGTGTGATTTCAACATACACAAACACAATCTGATTTCAACATACACACACAATCACACACACAATCGAACACACAATCTGATGGGTGTGATTTTTAGGGTTTGCTTCGCATTTTGGGGTTTTGCATAACACCTTACACACACAATCATGCACACACAATCTGATGGGTGTGATTTTTAGGGTTTTCAACAAATTGATTTCTTGGGGTTTTGCATAACACCCGATTTCAACACTAGATTAAAATTTTGGGGTTGTTTATTTTTTCTTTTTTAGATTAAGACATAGTGGATGCTCTTTATTATCTTCAAATTATGCACCTCTCGAGGGTGAGTTGTGTCCAGAATAACATATACATTATTCAATTAATGGCTTGCATTATCCAAAATTGTGGATGCTTTATAAGTATTGCGTTCCTCCTATTTGGTTCTAAAACATAAATCATTTATTTTTTATTCATACGCATATGATATTTTTGGACTAAAAAAATAATTGTTTATTTTTTACACTAAAGTTATTGGTAATTATTTTATATAATTTTATATAATTGGTGTTGCAAGTGGAAATAAGTTTAATAGCGGGGTTCAACTTTCGAGATGGCGGAATGCTATTGATTTTTATCTTAAAAATTAGCATAGCGCTCTGAAGTTATTGGTATTTGGTAATGATATATTTTTTTGTTGAAGGAATAGGAATCATGGATAAGGGTTTTGGGATCGAATGGTTGATAGCGCGCGGTTCGGATGCAATAGGGTGAAATGCCTAATGGTAAGATACTATTCAAACCATTTGGGTTTGATTTGCTTTAATTGGAGATTTTCGACTAAACAAAATTAATTGTTTATGCTTTACACTAAAGTTATTAGTAATTATTTTATATAATGGAGATTTTCGGCTTGCATTATTCAATATTGGTGTTGCAAGCGGAAATAAGTTTAATATGGTTTAAATATGTATACGATGTCTGTTCAATTTTGGGTGCATTTGAGTTTTTGTGTGTTTTCTTCAGATGTTGGGGAATGCATAGTTAGTTAGACATACACTATTACGGGGTTCAACTTTCGAGATGGCGGAATGCTATTGATTTTTATCTTAAAAATTAGCATAGCGCTCTGAAGTTATTGGTATTTGGTAATGATATATTTTTTTGTTGAAGGAATATGAATCATGGATGCGGGTTTGGGATCGAATGATTGATAGCGCATGGTTGCGATGTAATAGAGTGACATGGCCTAATGGTAATATACTATTGAAAAAGATATTTTGGCGACTCATATGTACTCGTTTTAGAACTTCTTTACAATTTAAAGTAGTACGTAAGTTCTTCATTTTCAATGGCCTAACGGATGATCTTTGTTCTCAGTTGCAATTTTTTGTTGGTGCGTGACTTAAATTCACAGGAACGAGGTAACCATCAAGCTCAATGTTAAGTTGAATTTTTTTTCTTTATGTTGTTGGATATAGAGTAGATTTTATTTGCAATGAATTAGCTAATGTTCTTTTATGTAGATAATGAAATCAAAACTCCCGTGTGAGGATATGTTCTGTTCGGTTCAGTTAATTTATTCTTGCGCCTCTCCAGAAATCGGGCCACTGTTGAATAATCCTGATTGTCTTTGTTCTTCTTTCATTTCAGGCTTGACCATTGATATCTCTAATATCTCTCTGATATGTTGATACACCAAGTTGCCTGCTCAACTTCTTCTGCAGATAAATTATGCAGAAATATGATTTGGAATCCTCTATATGACACTGTATATTATATAACTATCTACTATATTTCATAAATATTAAATATATACCTTTTCTGTCTAGTCTATATTATATGAGAGGGGGGTATTTTACTGTTCCAAAAAATCTACGGTTGGGATCGATTTTTTTGGGTGATCTAAGGTTTCCAGATTGTGCCATGTAGGATTGTACACATTATGACATGGCAAATGAGATAACTTACTATTTTAACCCCGTAAGCTACCCGACATCTCATTCTCTCCCCCATCACTCATCTCACTCATCCCTCCAAACCCTACCCATCTCTGCCTCTCATGAACCAGCCGTCGTCCCCTCCTTCTCTAATCTTCACGCTGCCATTCCCCCACGCACATGAGGTAATCTATCTCCCTTTTACACACACACACACACAATCGCACCTTATCTCCCTCTCTCTTACACAAAAAAAATCCCACACGCAGTCTGATTTCAACATACACCCACACATTCGCACCCACACCCACAATTGTATGGGTGTGTTTTCAACATACACACACAATCTGATTTCAACATACACACACAATCACACACACAATCGAACACACAATCTGATGGGTGCGATTTTTAAGGTTTGCTTTGCATTTTGGGGTTTTCCATAACACCTTACACACACAATCGTGCACACACAATCTGATGGGTGTGATTTTAAGGGTTTTCAACAAATTGATTTCTTGGGGTTTTGCATAACACCCGATTTCAACATAAGATTCAAATTTTGGGGTTGTTTATTTTTTCTTTTTCTGATCAAGACATAGTGGATGCCCTTTATTATCTTCAAATTATGCAGCTCTCGAGGGTGAGTTGTGTTTAGAATAACGTATACATTAGTCAATTAATTGCCTGCATTATCCCAAATCATTGATGCGTTATAAGTATTGCGTTCCTCCTATTTGGTTCTAAAACATAAATCATTTATTTTTTATTCATATGCATATGTTATTTTCGGACTAAAAAAAAATTGTATATTCTTTACACTAAAGTTATTGGTAATTATTTTATATAATTTTATATAATTGGTGTTGCACGTGGAAATAAGTTTAATTATGGGGTTCAACTTTCGATATGGCGGAATGCTATTGATTTTTATCTTAAAAATTAGCATAGCGCTCTAAAGTTATTGGTATTTGGTAATGATATATTTTTTTGTTGAAGGAATAGGAATCATGGATGCGGGTTTTGGGATCGAATGATTGATAGCGCACTGTTCAGATGCAATAGAGTGACATGGCCTAATGGTAAGATACTACTCAAACCATTTGGGTTTGATTTGCTTTAAATGGAGATTTCGACTAAACAAAATTAATTGTATATGCTTTACACTAAAGTTATTAGTAATTATTTTATATAATGGAGATTTCCGGCTTGCATTATTCAATATTGGTGTTGCAAGCGGAAATAAGTTTAATATGGTTTAAATATGTATACGATTTGTGTTAAATTTTGGGTGCATTTGAATTTTTTTATGTTTTCTTCAAATGTTGGGGAATGCATAGTTAGTTAGACATACATTATTACGGGGTTCAACTTTCGAGATGGCGAAATGCTATTGATTTTTATCTTAAAAATTAGCATAGCGCCCTGAAGTTATTGGTATTTTGTAAAGATATATTTTTTTGTTGAAGGAATATGAATCATGGATGCGGGTTTGGGATTGAATGATTGATAGCACACGGTTCCGATGTAATAGAGTGACATGGCCTAATGGTAAGATACTATTAAACAAAATATTTTGGCGACTCATATGTACTCATTTTAGAACTTCTTTACAATTTAAAGTAGTATGTAAGTTCTTCATTTTCAATGGCCTAACGGATGATCTTTGTTCTCAGTTGCAATTTTTTGTTGGTGGGTGACTTAAATTCACAGGAACGAGGTAACCATCAAGCTCAATGTTAAGTTGAATTTTTTTTCTTTATGCTGTTGGTTATAGAGTAGATTTTAGTTGCAACGAATCAGTTTATGTTCTTTTATGTTGATAATGAAAGCAAAACTCCCGTGTAAGGATATGTTATGTTCGGTTCAGTTAATTTATTCTTGCACCTCTCCAGAAATCGGGCAACTGTTGAATAATCCTGATTGTCTTTGTTCTTCTTTCATTTCAGGCTTGACCACTGATATCTCTAATATCTCTCTAATATGTTGATACACCAAGTTGCCGGCACAGCTTCTTCTGCAGATAAATTATACAGAAATCTGATTTGGAATCCTCTATGTGACACGGTATATTATATAAATATCTACTATATTTCATAAATATTAAATATATACCTTTTCTGTCTAGTCTATATTATATGAGAGGGGGGGGTTTTACTGTTCCAAAAAATCTACGGTTGGGATCGATTTTTTTTGGGAGATCTAAGGTTTCCAGATTATGCCATGTAGGATTGTACACATTATGACATGGCAAATGAGATAACTTACTATTTCAACCCCGTAAGCTACCCCACATCTCATTCTCTCCCCCATCACTCATCTCACTCATCCCTCCAAACCCTACTTATCTCTCCCTCTCATGAACCAGTCGCCGTCCTTTCCTTCTCTCATCTGAACTTCCCCCACGCCCATGAGGTAATCTCTCTCCCTTTTACACACACACACACACAATCGCACCTTATCTCCCTCTCTCTTACACACAAAAAATCCCACACACAGTCTGATTTCAACATACACCCACACATTCGCACCCACACCCACAATCGCATGGGTGTGATTTCAACATACACAAACACAATCTGATTTCAACATACACACACAATCACACACACAATCGAACACACAATCTGATGGGTGTGATTTTTAGGGTTTGCTTCGCATTTTGGGGTTTTGCATAACACCTTACACACACAATCATGCACACACAATCTGATGGGTGTGATTTTTAGGGTTTTCAACAAATTGATTTCTTGGGGTTTTGCATAACACCCGATTTCAACACTAGATTAAAATTTTGGGGTTGTTTATTTTTTCTTTTTTAGATTAAGACATAGTGGATGCTCTTTATTATCTTCAAATTATGCACCTCTCGAGGGTGAGTTGTGTCCAGAATAACATATACATTATTCAATTAATGGCTTGCATTATCCAAAATTGTGGATGCTTTATAAGTATTGCGTTCCTCCTATTTGGTTCTAAAACATAAATCATTTATTTTTTATTCATACGCATATGATATTTTTGGACTAAAAAAATAATTGTTTATTTTTTACACTAAAGTTATTGGTAATTATTTTATATAATTTTATATAATTGGTGTTGCAAGTGGAAATAAGTTTAATTGCGGGGTTCAACTTTCGAGATGGCGGAATGCTATTGATTTTTATCTTAAAAATTAGCATAGCGCTCTCAAGTTATTGGTATTTGGTAATGATATATTTTTTTGTTGAAGGAATAGGAATCATGGATAAGGGTTTTGGGATCGAATGGTTGATAGCGCGCGGTTCGGATGCAATAGGGTGAAATGCCTAATGGTAAGATACTATTCAAACCATTTGGGTTTGATTTGCTTTAAATGGAGATTTCTGACTAAACAAAATTAATTGGTTATGCTTTACACTAAAGTTATCAGTAATTATTTTGTATAATGGAGATTTCCGGATTGCATTATTCAATATTGGTGTTACAAGTGGAAATAAGTTTAATATGGTTTAAATATGTATACGATGTATGTTCAATTTTGGGTGCATTTGAATTTTTGTGTGTTTTCTTTAGATGTTGGGGAATGCATAGTTAGTTAGACATACACTATTACGGGGTTCAACTTTTGAGATGGCGAAATGCTATTGATTTTTATCTTAAAAATTAGCATAGCGCTCTGAAGTTATTGGTATTTGGTAACGATATATTTTTTTGTTGAAGGAATAAGAATCATGGATGCGGGTTTGGGAACGAATGATTGATAGCGCACGGTTCCGATGTAATAGAGTGACATGGCCTAATGGTAAGATACTATTGAACAAAATATTTTGGCGACTCATATGTACTCATTTTAGAACTTCTTTACAATTTAAAGTAGTACGCAAGTTCTTCATTTTCAGTGGCCTAACGGATGATCTTTGTTCTCAGTTCCAATTTTTTGTTGGTGGGTGAATTAAATTCACAGGAACGAGGTAACCATCAAGCTCAATGTTAAGTTGAATTTTTTTTCTTTATGCTGTTGGTTATAGAGCAGATTTTAGTTGCAACGAATCAGTTTATGTTCTTTTATGTAGATAATGAAATCAAAACTCCCGTGTAAGGATATGTTCTCTTCAGTTCAGTTAATTTATTCTTGCGCCTCTCCAGAAATCGAGCCACGGTTGAATAATATTGATTGTCTTTGTTCTTCTTTCATTTCAGGCTTGACCATTGATATCTCTAATATCTCACTGATATGTTGATACACCAAGTTGCCTACTCAACTTCTTCTGCAGATAAATTATGCAGAAATCTGATTTGGAATCCTCTATATGACACGGTATATTATATAAATATCTACTATATTTCATAAATATTAAATATATACCTTTTCTGTCTAGTCTATATTATATGAGAGGGAGGTGTTTTACTATTCCAAAAAATCTACGGATGGGATCGATTTTTTTTGGGCGATCTAAGGTTTCCAGATTGTGCCATGTAGGATTGTACACATTATGACTTGGCAAATGAGATAAATTACTATTTCAACCCCGTAAGCTACCCGACATCTCATTCTCTCCCCCATCACTCATCTCACTCATCCCTCCAAACCCTACCCCTCTCTCCCTCTCTTGAACCATCCGTCGTCCCCTCCTTCTCTCATCTTCACGCTGCCCTTCCCCCACGCCCATGAGGTAATCTATCTCCCTTTTACACACACACACACACACACACACACAATCGCACCTTATCTCCCTCTCTCTTACACACAAAAAATCCCACATACAGTCTGATTTCAACATACACCCACACATTCGCACCCACACCCACAATCGCATGGGTGTGATTTCAACATACACACACACAATCTGATTTCAACATACAGAAACAATCACAGACATAATCGAACACACAATTTGATGGGTGCGATTTTTAGGGTTTGCTTTGCATTTTGGGGTTTTGCATAACACCTTACACACATAATCGTGCACACACAATCTGATGGGTGTGATTTTTAGGGATTTCAACAAATTGATTTCTTGGGGTTTTGCGTAACACCCGATTTCAACATAAGATTAAAATTTTCGGGTTTTTTTTTTCTTTTTCAGATCAAGACATAGTGGGTGCTCTTTATTATCTTCAAATTATGCGGCTCTCGAGGGTGAGTTATGTCCAGAATAACGTATACATTATTCAATTAATAGCTTGCATTATCCCAAATTGTAGATGCTTTATAAGTATTGCGTTCCTCCTATTTGGTTCAAAAACATAAATCATTTATTTTTATTCATATGCATATGATATTTTCGGACTAAAAAAATTAATTGTTTATTCTTTACACTAAAGTTATTGGTAATTATTTTATATAATTTTACATAATTGGTGTTGCAAGTGGAAATAAGTTTAATTGCGGGGTTCAACTTTCGAGATGGCGGAATGCTATTGATTTTTATCTTAAAAATTAGCATAGAGCTCTCAAGTTATTGGTATTTGGTAATGATATATTTTTTTGTTGAAGGAATAGGAATCATGGATGCGGGTTTTGGGATCGAATGATTGATAGCGCACGGTTCGGATGCAATAGAGTGACATGGCCTAATGGTAAGATACTATTCAAACCATTTGGGTTTAATTTGCTTTAAATGGAGATTTCCGACTGAACAAAATTAATTGTTTGTGCTTTACACTAAAGTTATTAGTAATTATTTTATATAATGGAGATTTTCGGCTTGCATTATTCAATATTGGTGTTGCAAATGGAAATAAGTTTAATATGGTTTAAATATGTATACGATGTTTGTTCAATTTTGGGTGCATTTGAGTTTTTGTGTGTTTTCTTCAGATGTTGGGGAATGTATAGTTAGTTAGACATACACTATTATGGGGTTCAACTTTCGAGATGGCGGAATGCTATTGATTTTTATCTTAAAAATTAGCATAGCGCTCTGAAGTTATTGGTATTTGGTAACGATATATTTTTTTGTTGAAGGAATAGGAATCATTGATGCGGGTTTGGGATCGAATGATTGATAGCGCACGGTTCCGATGTAATAGAGTGACATGGCCTAATGGTAAGATACTATTGAACAAAATATTTTGGCGACTCATATGTACTCATTTTAGAACTTCTTTACAATTTAAAGTAGTACGTAAGTTCTTCATTTTCAATGGCCTAACAGATGATCTTTGTTCTCAGTTGCAATTTTTTGTTGGTGGGTGACTTAAATTCACAGGAACGAGGTAACCATCAATCTCAAAGTTAAGTGGAATTTTTTTTCTTTATGCTGTTGGTTATAGAGTAGATTTTAGTTGCAACGAATCAGTTTATGTTCTTTTATGTAGATAATGAAATCAAAACTCCCGTGTGAGGATATGTTCTCTTCGGTTCAGTTAATTTATTCTTGCGCCTCTCCAGAAATCGAGCCATTGTTGAATAATCCTGATTGTCTTTGTTCTTCTTTCATTTCAGGCTTGACCATTGATATCTCTATATCTCTCTAATATGTTGATACACCAAGTTGCCTACACAGCTTCTTCTGCAGATACATTATGCAGAAATCTGATTTGTAATCCTCTATATGACACGGTATATTATATAAATATCTACTATATTTCATAAATATTAAATATATACCTTTTATGTCTAGTCTATATTATATGAGAGGGGGGTGTTTTACTATTCCAAAAATTATACTGTTGGGATCGATTTTTTTAGGCGATCTAAGGTTTCCAGATTGTGCCATGTAGGATTGTACATATTATGACGTGGAAAATTAGATAACTTACTATTTCGACCCAGTAAGCTACCCGACATCTCATTCTCTCCCCCATCACTCATCTCACTCATCCCTCCAAACCCTACCCATCTCTCCCGCTCATGAACCAGCCGTCGTCCCCTCCTTCTCTCATCTTCACGCTGCCCTTCCCCCACGCCCATGAGGTAATCTCTCTCAGGTTTACACACACACACACACACACACACACACACAATCGCACCTTATCTCCCTCTCTCTAACACACAAAAACTCCCACACACAGTCTGATTTCAACATACACCCACACATTCGCACCCACACCCACAAACGTATGGGTGTGATTTCAACATACACACACACAATATGATTTCAACATACACACACAATCACACACAAAATCGATCACACAATCTGATGGGTGCGATTTTTAGGGTTTGGTTTACATTTTGGGGTTTTTCATAACACCTTACACACACAATCGTGCACACACAATCTGATGGGTGTGATTTTTAGGGTTTTCAACAAATTGATTTCTTGGGGTTTTGCATAACACCCGATTTCAACATAAGATTCAAATTTTGGGGTTGTTTATTTTTTCTTTTTCAGATCAAGACATAGTGGGTGCTCTTTATTATCTTCAAATTATGCGGCTCGAGGGTGAGTTGTGTCCAGAATAACGTATACATTATTCAATTAATGGCCTTCATTATCCCAAATTGTGGATGCTTTATAAGTATTGCGTTCCTCCTATTTGGTTCAAAAACATAAATCATTTATTTTTATTCATATGCATATGATATTTTCGGAATAAAAAAATTAATTGTTTATTCTTTAAACTAAAGTTATTGGTAATTATTTTATATAATTTTATATAATTGGTGTTGCAAGTGGAAATAAGTTTAATTGCGGGGTTCAACTTTCGAGATGGAGGAATGCTATAGATTTTTATCTTAAAAATTAGCATAGCGCTCTCAAGTTATTGGTATTTGGTAATGATATATTTTCTTGTTGAAGGTATAGGAATCGTGGATGCGGGTTTTGGGATCGAATGATTGATAGCGCACGGTTCGGATGCAATAGAGTGGCATTGCCTAATGGTAAGATACTATTCAAACCATTTGGGTTTGATTTGCTTTAAATGGAGATTTCCGACTAAACAAAATTAATTGTTTGTGCTTTAAACTAAAGTTATTAGTAATTATTTTATATAATGGAGATTTCCGGCTTGCATTATTCAATATTGGTGTTGCAAGCGGAAATAAGTCTAATATGGTTTAAATATGTATACGATGTCTGTTAAATTTTGGGTGCATTTGAATTTTTTTGTGTTTTCTTCAGATGTTGGGGAATGCATAGTTAGTTAGACATACACTATTACGGGGTTCAACTTTCGAGATGGCGAAATGCTATTGATTTTTATCTTAAAAATTAGCATAGCGCCCTGAAGTTATTGGTATTTGGTAAAGATATATTTTTTTGTTGAAGGAATATGAATCATGGATGCGGGTTTGGGAAAGAATGATTGATAGCGCACGGTTCCGATGTAATAGAGTGACATGGCCTAATGGTAAGATACTATTGAACAAAATATTTTGGCGACTCATATGTACTCATTTTAGAACTTCTTTACATTTTAAAGTAGTACGTAAGTTCTTCATTTTCAATGGCCTAACGGATGATCTTTGTTCTCAGTTGCAATTTTTTGTTGGTGGGTGACTTAAATTCACAGGAACGAGGTAACCATCAAGGTCAACGTTAAGTTGAATTTTTTTCTTTATGCTGTTGGTTATAGAGTACATTTTAGTTGCAACGAATCAGTTTATGTTCTTTTATGTAGATAATGAAATCAAAACTCCCATGTGTGGATATGTTATGTTCAGTTCAGTTAATTTATTCTTACGCCTCTCTAGAAATCGGGCCACTGTTGAATAATCCTGATTGTGTTTGTTCTTCTTTCATTTCAGGCTTGGCCATTGATATCTCTAATATCTCTCTGACATGTTGATACACCAAGTTGCCTGCTCAACTTCTTCTGCAGATAAATTATGCAGAAATCTTATTTGGAATCCTCTATATGACACGGTATATTATATAACTATCTACTATATTTCATAAATATTAAATATATACCTTTTCCGTCTAGTCTATATTATATGAGAGGGGGGTGTTTTACTGTTCCAAAAAATCTACAGTTGGGATCGATTTTTTTTAGGCAATCTAAGGTTTCCAAATTGTGCCATGTAGGAATGTACACATTATGACGTGGAAAATTAGATAACTTACTATTTCGACCCAGTAAGCTACCCGACATCTCATTCTCTCCCCCATCACCCATCTCACTCATCCCTCCAAACCCTACCCATCTCTCCCGCTCATGAACCAGCCGTCGTCCCCTCCTTCTCTCATCTTCACGCTGCCCTTCCCCCACGCCCATGAGGTAATCTCTCTCAGGCTTACACACACACATACACACACACACACACACACACACACACACAGTCGCACCTTATCTCCCTCTCTCTAACACACAAAAAATCCCACACACAGGGTGATTTCAACATACACCCACACATTCGCACCCACGCCCATAATCGTATGGGTGTGATTTCAACATACACACACACAATCTGATTTCAACATACACACACAATCACACACACAATCTGATGGGTGCAATTTTTAGGGTTTGGTTTACATTTTGGGGTTTTTCATAACACCTTACACACAATCGTGCACACACAATCTGATGGGTGTGATTTTTAGGGTTTTCAACAAATTGATTTCTTGGGGTTTTTCATAACACCCGATTTCAACATAAGATTCAAATTTTGGGGTTGTTTATTTTTTCTTTTTTAGATCAAGACATAGTGGATGCTCTTTATTATCTTCAAATTTTGCAGCTCTCGAGGGTGAGTTGTGTCTAGAATAACGTATACATTATTCAATTAATTGCCTGCATTATCCCAAATCATGGATGCTTTATAAGTATTGTGTTCCTTCTATTTGGTTCTAAAACATAAATCATTTATTTTATATTCATATGCATATGATATTTTCGGACTAAAAAAAAATTGTTTATTCTTTACACTAAAGTTATTGGTAATTATTTTATATAATTTTACATAATTGGTGTTGCAAGTGGAAATAAGTTTAATTGCGGGGTTCAACTTTCGAGATGGCGGAATGCTATTGATCTTTATCTTAAAAATTAGCATAGCACCCTAAAGTCATTGGTATTTGGTAATGATATATTTTTTTGTTGAAGGAATAGGAATCATGGATGCGGGTTTTGGGATCGAATGATTGATAGCGCACGGTTTAGATGCAATAGAGTGACATGGCCTAATGGTAAGATACTATTCAAACCATTTGGGTTCGATTTGCTTTAAATGGAGATTTGTGACTAAATAAAATTAATTGTGTATTCTTTACACTAAAGTTATTAGTAAATATTTTATATAATGGAGATTTTCGGCTTGCATTATTCAATATTGGTGTTGCAAGCGGAAATAAGTTTAATATGGTTTAAATATGTATACGATGTTTGTTCAATTTTTAGGTGCATTTGAGTTTTTGTTTGTTTTCTTCAGATGTTGGGGAATGCATAGTTAGTTTGACATACACTATTACGGGGTTCAACTTTCGAGATGGAGGAATGCAATTGATTTTTATCTTAAAAATTAGCATAGCGCTCTGAAGTTATTGGTATTTGGTAACGATATATTTTTTTGTTGAAGGAATAGGAATCATGGATGCGGGTTTGGGATCGAATGATTGATAGCGCACGGTTCCGATGTAATAGAGTGACATCGCCTAATGGTAAGATGTTATTGAACAAAATATTTTGGCGACTCATACGTACTCATTTTAGAACTTCTTTACAATTTAAAGTAGTATGTAAGTTCTTCATTTTCAATGGCCTAACGGATGATCTTTGTTCTCAATTTCAATTTTTTGTTGGTGGGTGACTTAAATTCAGAGGAACGAGGTAACCATCAAGCTCAAGGTTAAGTTGAATTTTTTTTCTTTATTCTATTGGTTATACAGTAGATTTTAGTTGCAACGAATCAGTTTATGTTCTTTTATATAGATAATGAAATCAAAACTCCCGTGTGAGGATATGTTCTGTTCGGTTCAGTTAATTTATTCTTGCGCCTCTCCAGAAATCAGGCCACTGTTGAATAATCCTGATTGTCTTTGTTCTTCTTTCATTTCAGGCTTGGCCATTGATATCTCTAATATCTCTCTGATATGTTGATACACCAAGTTGCCTGCTCAACTTCTTCTGCAGATAAATTATGCAGAAATCTGATTTAGAATCCTCTATATGACACAGTATATTATATAACTATCTACTATATTTAATAAATATTAAATATATACCTTTTCTGTCTTGTCTATATTATATGAGAGGCGGATGTTTTACTGTTCCAAAAAATCTACGCTTGGGATCAATTTTTTTTGGGCGATCTAAGGTTTCCAGATTGTGCCATGTAGGATTGTACACATTTTGACGTGGCAAATGAGATAACTTACTATTTCAACCCCGTAAGCTACCCGACATCTCATTCTCTCCCCCATCACTCATCTCACTCATCCCTCCATACCCTACCCATCTCACCCTCTCATGAACCAGCCGTCGTCCCCTCCTTCTCTCATCTTCACGCTGCCCTTCCCCCACGCCCATGAGGTAATCTCTCTCATATTTACACACACACACACACAATCACACCTTATCTCCCTCTCTCTAACACACAAAAAATCCCACACACAGTCTAATTTCAACATACACCCACACATTCGCACCCACACCCACAATCATATGGGTGTGATTTCAACATACACACACACAATCTGATTTCAACATACACACACAATCACACACACAATCGAACACACAATCTGATGGGTGCGATTTTTAGGGTTTGGTTTACATTTTGGGTCTTTTCATAACACCTTCCACACATAATCGTGCACACACAATCTGATGGGTGTGATTTTTAGGGTTTTCAACAAATTGATTTCTTGGGGTTTTACATAACACGCGATTTCAACATAAGATTAAAATTTTGGGGTTGTTTATTTTTTCTTTTTCAGATCAAGACATAGTGGGTGCTCTTTATTATCTTCAGATTATGCGGCTCTCGAGGGTGAGTTGTGTCCAGAATAACGTATACATTATTCAATTAATGGCCTTCATTATCCCAAATTGTGGATGCTTTATAAGTATTGCGTTCCTCCTATTTGGTTCTAAAACATAAATCATTTATTTTGTATTCATATGCATATGATATTTTCGGACTAAAAAAAATAATTGTTTATTCTTTACACTAAAGTTATTGGTAATTATTTTATATAATTTTATATAATTGGTGTTGCAAGTGGAAATAAGTTTAATTGCGGGGTTCAACTTTCGAGATGGCGGAATGCTATTGATTTTTATCTTAAAAATTAGCTTAGTGCTCTCAAGTTAATTGTATTTGGTAATGATATATTTTTTTGTTGAAGGTATAGGAATCATTGATGCGGGTTTTGGGATCGAATGATTGATAGCGCACGGTTCGGATGCAATAGAGTGACATGGCCTAATGGTAAGATACTATTCAAACCATTTGGGTTTCATTTGCTTTAAATGGAGATTTCCGGCTAAACAAAATTAATTGTTTGTGCTTTACACTAAAGTTATTAGTAATTATTTTATATATAGGAGATTTCCGGATTGCATTATTCAATATTGGTGTTGCAAGCGGAAATAAGTTTAATATGGTTTAAATATTTAAACGATGTTTGTTCAATTTTTGGTGCATTTGAGTTTTTGTGTGTTTTCTTCAGATGTTGGGGAATGCATAGTTAGTTAGACATACACTATTACGAGTTTCAACTTTCGATATGGCGGAATGCAATTGATTTTTATCTTAAAAATTAGCATAGCGCTCTGAAGTTATTGGTATTTGGTAACGATATATTTTTTTGTTGAAGGAATAGGAATCATGGATGCGGGTTTGGGATCGAATGATTGATAGCGCACGGTTCCGATGTAATAGAGTGACATGGCCTAATGGTAAGATACTATTGAACAAAAGATTTTGGCGACTCATATGTGCTCATTTTAGAACTTCTTTACAATTTAAAGTAGTATGTAAGTTCTTCATTTTCAATGGCCTAACGGATGATCTTTGTTCTCAGTTGCAATTTTTTGTTGGTGGGTGACTTAAATTCACAGGAACGAGGTAACCATCAAGCTCAATGTTAAGTTGAATTTTTTTATTTATGCTGTTGGTTATAGAGTAGATTTTAGTTGCAACGAATCATTTTATGTTCTTTTAAGTAGATAATTAAATCAAAACTCCCGTGTGAGGATATGTTCTATTCAGTTCAGTTAATTTATTCTTACGCCTCTCCAGAAATTGGGCCACTGTTGAATAATCCTGATTGTGTTTGTTCTTCTTTCATTTCAGGCTTGGCCATTGATATATCTAATATCTCTCTGATATGTTGATACACCAAGTTGCCTACTCAACTTCTTCTGCAGATAAATTATGCAGAAATCTGATTTGGAATCCTCTATATGACACGGTATATTATATAACTATCTACTATAATTCATAAATATTAAATATATACCTTTTTTGTCTATTCTATATTATATAAGAGGGGGGTATTTTACTGTTCCAAAAAATCTACGGTTGGGATCAATTTTTTTTGGGCGATCTAAGGTTTCCAGATTGTGCCATGTAGGATTTTACACATTATGACGTGGCAAATGAGACAACTTACTATTTCAACCCCGTAAGCTACCCGACATCTCATTCTCTCCCCTATCACTCATCTCACTCATCCCTCCAAACCCTACCCATCTCTCCCTCTCATGAACCAGCTGTCGTCCCCTCCTTCTCTCATCTTCACGCTGCCCTTCCCCCACGCCCATGAGGTAATCTCTCTCAGGTTTACACACACACACACACACACACAATCGCACCTTATCTCCCTCTCTCTAACACATAAAAAATCCCACACACAGTCTGATTTCAACATACACCCACACATTCGCACCCACACCCACAATCGTATGGGTGTGATTTCAACATACACACACACAATCTGATTTCAACATACACACACAATCGAACACACAATCTGATGGGTGCGATTTTTAGGGTTTGGTTTACATTTTGGGGTTTTTCATTACACCTTACACACACAATAGTGCACACACAATCTGATGGGTGTGATTTTTAGGGTTTTCAACAAATTGATTTCTTGGGGTTTTGCATAACACCCGATTTCAACATAAGATTCAAATTTTGGGGTTGTTTATTTTTTCTTTTTGAGATCAAGGCCAAGTGGATTCTCTTTATTATCTTCAAATTATGCAGCTCTCGAGGGTGAGTTGTGTCTAGAATAACGTATACATTATTCAATTAATTGCCTGCATTATCCCAATTCATGGATGCTTTAAAAGTATTGCGTTCCTCCTATTTGGTTTTAAAACATAAATCATTTATTTTGTATTTATATGCATATGATATTTTCGGACTAAAAAAAATAATTGTTTATTCTTTACACTAAAGTTATTGGTATTTATTTTATATAATTTTGTATAATTGGTGTTGCAAGTGGAAATAAGTTTAATTGCGGGGTTCAACTTTCGAGATGGCGGAATGCTAATGATTTTTATCTTAAAAATTAGCACAGCGCTCTGAAGTTATTGGTATTTGGTAATGATATATTTCATTGTTGAAGGAATAGGAATCATGGATGTGGGTTTTAGGATCGAATGATTGATAGCGCACGGTTCAGATGCAATAGAGTGACATGGCCTAATGGTAAGATACTATTCAAACCATTTGGGTTCGATTTGCTTTAAATGGAGATTTGTGACTAAATAAAATTAATTGTGTATGCTTTACACTAAAGTTATTAGTAAATATTTTATATAATGGAGATTTCCGTCTTGCATTATTCAATATTGGTGTTGCAAGCGGAAATAAGTTTAATATGGTTTAAATATGTATACGATGTCTGTTCAATTTTTAGGTGCATTTGAGTTTTTGTGTGTTTTCTTCAGATGTTGGGGAATGCATAGTTACTTAGACATACACTATTACGGGGTTCAACTTTCGAGATGACGGAATGCAATTGATTTTTATCTTAAAAATTGGCATAGCGCTCTGAAGTTATTTCTATTTGGTAACGATATATTTTTTTGTTGAAGGAATAGGAATCATGGATGCGGGCTTGGGATCGAATGATTGATAGCGCACGGTTCCGATGTAATATAGTGACATGGCCTAATTGTAAGATACTATTGAACAAAATATTTTGGCGACTCATATGTACTCATTTTAGAACTTCTTTACAATTTAAAGTAGTATGTAAGTTCTTCATTTTCAATGGCCTAACGGATGATCTTTGTTCTCAGTTGTAATTTTTTGTTGGTGGGTGACTTAAATTCACAGGAACGAGGTAACCATCAAGCTCAATGTTAAGTTGAATTTTTTTTCTTTATGCTGTTGGTTATAGAGTATATTTTAGTTGCAATGAATCAATTTATGTTCTTTTATGTAGATAATGAATTAAAAACTCCCGTGTGAGGATATGTTCTCTTCGGTTCAGTTAATTTATTCTTGCGCCTCTCCAGAAATCGGGCCACTGTTGCATAATCACGATTGTCTTTGTTCTTCTTTCATTTAGGGCTTGGCCATTGATATCTCTAATATCTCTCTGATATGTTGATACACCAAGTTGCCTGATCAACTTCTTCTGCAGATAAATTATGCAGAAATATGATTTGGAATCCTCTACATGACACGGTATATTATATAACTATCAACTATATTTCATAAATATTAAATATATACCCATTATGTCTAGTCTATATTGTATGAGAGGGGGGTGTTTTGCTGTTCCAAAAAATCTGCGGTTGGGACAGATTTTTTTTGGGCGATCTAAGGTTTCCAGATTGTGCCATGTAGGATTGTACACATTATGACGTGGCAAATGAGATAACTTACTATTTCAACCCCGTAAGCTACCCGACATCTCATTCTCTCCCCCATCACTCATCTCACTCATCCCTCCAAACCCTACCCATCTCTCCCTCTTATGAACCAGCCGTCGTCCCCTCCTTCTCTCATCTTCACGCTGCCCTTCCCCCACGCCCATGAGGTAATCTCTCTCCCTTTTACACACACACACACACACACACACAATTGCACCTTATCTCCCTCTCTCTTACACAAAAAAAATCCCACACACAATCTGATTTCAACATACACCCACACATCCGCACCCACACCCACAATCGCATGGGTGTGATTGAAACATACACACACACAATATGATTTCAACATACACACACAATCACACACACAATCTGATAGGTGCGATTTTTAGGGTTTGCTTTGCATTTTGGGGTTTTGCATAACACCTTACACACACAATCGTGCACACACAATCTGATGGGTGTGATTTTTAGGGTTTTCAACAAATTGATTTCTTGGGGTTTTACATAACACCCGATTTCAACATAAGATTCAAATTTTGGGGTTGTTTATTTTTTCTTCTTCAGATCAAGACATAATGGATGCTGTTTATTATCTTCAAATTATGCAGCTCTCGAGGGTGAGTTGTGTCCAGAATAATGTATACATTATTCAACTAACTGCCTGCATTATCCCAAATCATGGATGCTTTATAAGCATTGTGTTCCTCTTATTTGGTTCTAAAACATAAATCATTTATTTTGTATTCATATGCATATGATATTTTCGGACTAAAAAAAATAATTGTTTATTCTTTACACTAAAGTTATTGGTATTTATTTTATATAATTTTGTATAATTGGTGTTGCAAGTGGAAATAAGTTTAATTGCGGGGTTCAACTTTCGAGATGGTGGAATGCTACTGATTTTTATCTGAAAAATTAGCATAGCGCTCTGAAGTTATTGGAATTTGGTAATGATATATTTTTTTGTTGAAGGAATAAGAATCATGGATGCGGGTTTTGGGATCGAATGATTGATAGCGCACGGTTCCGATGCAATAGAGTGGCATGGCCTAATGGTAAGATACTATTCAAACCATTTGGGTTTGATTTGATTAAAATTTAGATTTCCGACTAAACAAAATTAATTGTTTATGCTTTACACTCAAGTTATTAGTAATTATTTTGTGTAATGGAGATTTCCAGCTTGCATTATTCAATATTGGTGTTGCGAGCGGAAATAAGTTTAATATGGTTTAAATATGTATACGATGTCTGTTCAATTTTGGGTGCATTTGAGTTTTTGTGTGTTTTCTTCAGATGTTGGGGAATGCATAGTTAGTTAGACATACACTATTACGGGGTTCAACTTTCGAGATGGAGGAATGCAATTGATTTTTATCTTCAAAATTAGCATAGCGCTCTGAAGTTATTGATATTTGGTAACGATATATCTTAAAAACCCATCCATTTGCACCGCCACCGCCACCAACGCGTAGATCGCGCGACGGGGAACGCAACCACACCAAAATCATCCGCAAACTAGAACGTCGAAAATCCCAGGCAAGTGTTTATCTTTCTTATTTCGTTGATGCATCACTCATATTAGTTTAGGAATGATTAGGATGAGTTGTATGCAAGAAAAACCCAATTTGAGATAGGAAATTTGCATGTAGTCATAATTCAAATGATATTCTAGAAACCCTTTGTCATGTAGAGGATTAAACCTCGAAATTATGATGTAGTATAAGAAGGAAATTCTAGAAAAGATTGATTAGAACCATGTTTAAGAAATTCTAGGGTTCTTGATATTTTTATGAAGTTTTTGCCTATTAATCCATGTTTAGTGACGGAAATTCACATGCTTTACGTAGGAAATACATAATATGATGATATAATGTTAGTAGTACAAATTCTTGGATGATTGGGAATGAAAAATATGGAATTAATTGAGGTTAGAGGATGAAACCCATAACTGCAAAACTGCAGAAATCGTATACCTGCTTGATCGATAGATCGAGCCAAGAGCTTCGAGCGATTGAAGGTTCGATCGATCGAGCCCCAGACCTCGATCGATCGACCCCTCCTGGAAGACTTATGTTCCCCTTTTGAAATTGTTGAATTGATTCGAAATGAAGAAAACTCCTTAGACATCCTTGTTAAAATAATTTGGGAGATAATGATGACCAGTAGGATTCATTCATGAATAAGAGACCTTTAATGTAAGGCGAGATCCATATTTTTGGGATATTTTACATAAGGGACAATGTAAGTATATATTAAAGGGGAGAGACACATGAGAGAGTTACGTTGGAACATAAATGAATACCTACTGAATTGTACATTTGGAAGGATATAGTCCATGAGGGTCGCGTAGTAAGTTGGAAAATCCTTCGAATTAAAGTTCGGGAAGAACCGTTATACGGGGTAATAAATAATGGAAAGATAAGGATAAATGTTGTGATTATGGGTTATGGGATGAACCTAAATTGATATGATAAAAGTGGTATATTTATATGATTGTGTATGCATATATTATATACATGTGAAAATCATGCCCGCGCTACTTGCTATCCCCGAGGTTACCACGTTGGGACGATCTTATCTCGATGTTCCTTATTGGGGATATTGACTCATACCCTAGAAGATACATATACTTGGAACAAGCTATCGAATTGATAGTTCAAACGGTCCTAAGAGACGTGAGGGTATGTACTGACCTCTTAGAGACTTGGAATCTATGCTTCGCCTCAATATTGTTTGTGTATGTGTTAATAGAGTTCGAGAGTGATTCTGAACTTGTATTTCCCTTAGTGTGAGTGATACGGGGATTGGATAGCAGAGTATGCCCGCACCATAGTTTTTTATGTGGGGTGCTGTTAGAATATATATATTACTCGAGTGTTTAATATATATAAGAAATTCTGAATTTTGAAACTACCTATCGTGTTATGGTAAGTAAGACTGGTATAATATCTCAAATTGGAAATACTTATTTTGAAAAGTATAATATGACACTGAAGAACTTTATTAATAAATAAGGTTATAATGAGAGCTCCCCTATTAAATGAAATCCTCCTTTTAAAAAATTATATTGTTCGGTTTTAAAATCTTACGAGTAACATAAGATAAGTTAAACCATTGGGACGTTTAAAGCAGTATAAGATAAGGTAATCCATTGGGAAGGTTAGTACGATAGGCGTGAATATTAGAAGAGAGGTGAGATTTTCTCAAGAGAGTGCCGCACTAATATGTTGTTGCATTGGCCTGTAAACAATTTAAATACTTGCTAAACGAATTTTAAATCATATACACTATCTGGCTCTGACCCGTTTCTATTTTCTTTCTCTCTTGTGTATATATGTATATATTACAGGTGCCCAGCCACTGGGGCGTCTTGCTTAGGATCCCTTGGAAGGAACGTGCCGCAGCTTAGGTGGGAGTTGCAGGCCACTTGCTTAGACGACTTCATTTACTTGATTCCAATTCTAGCATTCTCAGTTATTGGGGCATGTGTTTCCCTTTCCATTATTTAGTTGTTTTATTTGGACATTATGATTCAGTTATTGTAGTATTGATACTTTGGGATTATTATTGTCTGGATGTTTCACTTTAAATTTTAATGTTGGGATTCAATTGTCGGATGTTTAAATTGTTCGGATTATATGTTCCTGGATTATTGTGATGTGATTCGTTATATATTAAATTGTTGTAAATAGTTAAATCTTGTTTTCAAAAATAAAAATTTGGAAAGTAATGTTAAAAAACTAGTTTTGACACTTAGCTTAATTAATTAGGGTGTTAAATTGGAAAAGTTATTTTTACGACAGTGATGCTAAGAATGAACCAACTGTTCACCTTGATTTTAATTTAATAAAGGAGTGATCGCCCGGTATTTAATTAGGTGGGGTGTCACACTTGGGTAACATTATTTAGGTATTTTCTAATTTCTATACCTTGCCAAAGTATTTGGGAATAATAGTATAGTTGACTATTGACATAAAAGTATTGGGCAATATCTGCAATCATTAGTGGAAAATGTCTGGCAATAGTTAGCAATATGCCTAATTATTAGTTGAAAATGTCTGGCAATATGTCTCATAGTTAGGCATATCTATATAACTATATAAAAACTGTAGTTTCAACTAATAATTAGGCATATTAGTTGTTTATGAAATGTGTTTAGTTATTCATAATGATCTGTTGATTTAAATATTGTTGTTCATGACATTTTATTGGATTTGAATTTCAGCAGGTGGGCAGCAACAGGTTAGTGGGGTGGGGTGGGGTGGGGGGAGGCAACAACTGGTGGGTGGGGTGGGGTGGAGAGGGGGCGCTGAGTGGTAGCAAGTTGGGGCGGCAAGGGGTGATGGGTGGGAGCTGAGTGGTGATCGCACCAGCAGGTAGGGGGTGATGGGGGGGGCCAGGTGGGTCGGAAATGGGGGGGGGGGCAGCAACCGGTTGGCGGGGTGGGGTGGAGGGGAGGCAAGAGTAGGTGGGGTGGGTTGGGGGGGTTGGAGGGGGGCTGAGATGACTACATAGCAGCAGTCCGCCCTCACTCTCCCTCTCCCATGCCCAAAGTTCTCTCCCTCTCCTCTCCCCTTCCCCTCTCTCGGATCTCCCTCCCTCTCCTCTCCCTCCCCCACCTTCCCTCCCTACTTCGGGCAAGACAACCACTGCTCCGGTCTCTTCTCACTAGTAATTCCTTTTTGAGTTTGTTATCTTATTTTATGAAACTTTGATTTATTGATGAAATTTTATGGATATTATCATATTGATTTTGTAATTATATGAATTCATAAATTTTCCCCATTTTCATCCTAATTCTTAATTTGTATTCTATTTATATTCTATATGCCATAATATTTTAATGTATGGTAATCTGGTTCGTTCATACGATGTATAGGGCAATCATGAATGGTGGCAAAAATCAATGGAATTTGTTCCCATATTTTGATTAGAATACCTATGCTATTTTGATGAGAATACATGTGCTATTTCATGTTTTGTTATTCTTTACTTCCATTTTGTTTCATTTTCATCCAAGGCTGAAAACGAGTGCACTATTGTGTTTAGTAGAAGCCATGTAGAGTTTTTATTACTTTAGCAGTTTTGAGTGTGTGTGGGTTTTATATAACACTTTAATGGAATATGACATTCTATCCTTTATTCAGGCATGTGAATTTAATGTCCAAGTGCTACCATGGATTTCTATTAAGGTAAATTTGCCCACAATCCACAAAAAATGACCCATTTCATATTCTTTTGTTTAATTTAGGGGATTACTCAGACTTTGTACAAGTAAATGCCATTGTACTAACTCTATTTTAGGGGACTTCTTTATTTTTTGTAATTAATGTTTATTAGTTTGTTACCATTCTTGGGTAATATTTATTGTTGTAATTGGTGGTTCATCTACAAGTTTAAATTTGAATTGGGGTCTTAGTAATCATGAAAATCTTTTACAGGTGATATATATATGTTGTAAAGAAACCTAAAGAGGCAAAGCCTATGGAGAAGTTGACAGGTGATATACAAGTTTATTTAAATCGTTGACACGTATTGTAAATGAAACCTTTTGACTTGAATTGTTCATGATACAATATTTTAGAAATTTGTATATGTGCCTTCAGTGTACTTGATTCGAACTCATCTTCATGATGACAATTTATTGAGATAAATTTCATATATATTGAGATTAATTTTTCATTAATGGAATTTGGGCCATTATTTTTTATTGGTCTCATTGTCCGGATGTGTATTAGTGTTGCTGCGGACTTTGTATTGTTCTACTATTTTTTATTTCAGGGAATGGCACCACGTGATTCTTCAATTAATTCACAACAAACATGCTATTACGGAGATCACACTCTTATCAGGACTATAATGACATGCAATTCAGGGCAGGTGTTTTTGTCGTGTCCAATTGTTTTCATTACAAATCAAAGAATTGGAGTTGAAATAGTCTTGCGTTTGTTCATTTGATATTTTTGTTCATAATTGTATAATTGTGATAGTATATTTTTGTTGGATAGGGTGGATAGTCCGATATACAAAGGAGACTTTGTCCAATTTTTTTAAAAATATTTACACTTTCTCGCTGTAAATAATATTTTTCGTATTATAAGTGATGTTAGAGGGTGGATAGTCCGATATATAAAATTTTCACATTTGTGATGTAATAAAACTTGACTTGAATTGTTTACACATTTCGATAGTCCTTTAAGCAAAGCAAATTATGACCATTTCTTTTAAATTACATGCTTTCTTTTCTTGGTCAGGTAAAACAAACCCTTGGGGTTGTTCCATATAAAT
The DNA here is from genome assembly GCA_949130495.1 of Sambucus nigra. Classification (NCBI taxonomy): domain Eukaryota; kingdom Viridiplantae; phylum Streptophyta; class Magnoliopsida; order Dipsacales; family Adoxaceae; genus Sambucus; species Sambucus nigra. Next base: position 557,988,520 of record OX422215.1, on the reverse strand, counting down.
CTCTTATTCTTAATCACAATTTAGAAAAGCAGTTTTGACATCCATTTGACGAATTACTAAATTATGAATAGAGCAACATGATCATATGTATCAAAGTAATCAATTCCATGTTTTTTCTTATAGCCTTTAGCAACTAATCTTTCTTTAAAGTTGTTTATAGAATCATCCGAATTTAATTCCCTTTTAAATATCCATTTGCACCCAATAGGTTTAGCTCCGCGGGGAAGATCGAAAAGAACCCAAATTTGAATTGACAAAATTGAGTTCATTTCCTCATTGATTGCTTCTTTCCAAAAAACAACATCCTTAGATGTTACCGCTTCTTGAAATATTATCGGTTCATCTTCTATATTAAGAACAAATTTTGTTTTATTCTTAATTTCATTTAAATCCCCTTCAACCAAATAGATAACAAAGTTGGGCCAATATGTTTTTTCAGTTCTTTGCCTTTTACTCCTTCATGATTCAACGTCATTCGTTGTTTTTGAAGGAGATATTAGTTGTAAAATTTCTTCTGAATGTGAGGAGTCACACTCAGATTATTATTTTCTAAACCTAGATTCAAAGTACTAAACTTCGTTAGATGTTCAAAGAATTCCACATCTACCGACTCAATGATTTCTTGAGTTTCAAGATTTAAAAATCTATAAGTCGTACTGTAACTATAGTATCTAATAAAACACATTTGTAAGTCCTATTTCCTAGTTTAGGTATTTTGGGTTCGGGTTTTCTTACATAAGAAAGATGTGACACCCCGCCTAATTACATACCGGGTAATCAGTCCTTTATTAAATTAAAAATCAAGATGAAGGTTGGTTCATTCTCAGCATCACTGTCACAAAATAAAATTTTCAATTTAAACACCCTAAATAATTAAACTAAGTGTTAGAACAATTTAAAACATTATTTCCAATTTATTCAATCAAAACATGAAAACCTTTTTAATAACCCACAGTTTCAGAATCTCGAAATACTAAGGATGAATAATAGCACCCAAGAATTTGAATCATCCAGATAAACCAAACCAGTGTAAGTAAGACTATAAATAAAACCATCCTGGCTATAATTAAATAAAAAAGAGTACCAAATACTGGAAATATAAAGGAACATAAATCTATGAAAAAAATACAAACTGAATGGATAAATGGGCGACACATTCCCTAACTAATAAGAACTAAAAATAAGAGTGGAGTCAACAATGAGGTCGTATAAGCAATGGTCTGCAACTCCCACTTAAGATGGAGTGCATCCAATCCAAGAAATCTAAGCATGATGCCCCTATGCCTTGGCACCTGTAATATATACATATATATACAAGAGAAAGGAAATAACAGGAAACGGGTCAGAGCCTTAGTGTAAAACAGTTTAAAATTTTAGTTTAGAAAGTATTAAAAATGCTTACCGGTTAATGTAACAACCATGTTAGTATGCGTCAATCTCTTGAGAAATTCTCACCTCTTACATAGTGTGCACGCCTACCTTACTATTAACCTCAAAAGTTTATTTTAACTGATCTTTCCCATAAAGTTTCATACTGCTAACTACGATGTCTAAGATAATTAATTTCTGAAATTTAATCTCTCACATATATCTTATTTTACATTAAAAATAGCCCAGTGTTGTCACAAAATCTCAAACACTTATAATGATATCGGAGTATTTATTCATTACATAACTATCTTTATGCACAGTATAAAGTTCCCATACTTTAATACAAATACATATATTAGCCATCATATAATATATATATGATCGGCACCCCGCATAAAATGAAAGGTGTTGGCATACTCTCCTATCAAGTCCCCGTATCACATATATTAAGGGAAATACTAGTTCGGAATCACTCTCGAACTGTATTAACATAAAACAAATACAAATGGAGGCTAAGCATAGTTCCAAGTCACTAAGAGGTCAGCACATACCCTCACGTCTCATAGTACCGTCTGACTATTAATCAGATGGCTTGTACCAAGGAATCCTATGTTCTACGGTACGAGTCAATATCCCCCCATGAAGTCCCAATCGAGATATGACCGTCCTGCCGTGAAAACCCCCTGTAGATAGACCATTATGTTACCCCCTAAACTCTCCTTAGGTCCCTGTAGACACCCCGTTCTATAACCCCCGTGTGCAATTTCGACTTACCATGCGGACGAAAGGCCCGTTTTCCCCTAAACCTCAATCAGGAGGCCACAGGGTGCTCCCGAGATCCGTTTGATCTAAGTCAACTCTTCTACTCGATCGATACTGAATGATTATTCAAAGGGCACTGAAACCCCTTTGCAACGGTCTGCCCCGTGTGTGATTCTGACTTACGGTTCGGGCGAACGATCCGTTTTACTCCGAAAGGTCACGAAATGCTTCTAGGGCCTGGTTGACCAAAGTCAACTTGCCAAACCAAACCAAACTCTTTGGAATGTTGAATTACATCTCCTAACCTTTCCAACAGTCCACCCCATGCACGCTTCGGACTTACCATGCGAATGAAGGATCCATTTGCGTCTGATGATTCCCCATCCAATGGACTGACGAATGCTTCCGAGCCGTATTTGACCCAAAGACAACTCCCGAACTTGGGAGAAGTCCAAGAACTTTCGAAGGTATCTAAATTAACTTTCCCATGGTCCACCCCATGAATGATTCTAATCAACTATTTGCGTTTTGCGATCGATTTTCCAAAAAGGACTGAAAGACACTGGAAAATGGTAGGTCCCAGACCCTACCTATTGGTAGTGCACCTAAACGCACCTACCGATTGGAAACAATTGGGTTATGCCGATCGGTAATTCACTGGGCCTATAAAAAGGAGGCGTGACCTCACTTGCAAGAGGAGCGCAGATCAGAAACATATCACTCTCTGGAAATCCAAAAAACCTCTCTCGAAGTCAGCGCAACTTCCACATCCAAAACCCTTTCCAACCTTCACTTTTCATCATCGTTTTCACCAAACTTGGTGAATTAACTACCCTCCATCCTCATCCAAGTGCAAGGGATGCTCTCCAACACTCAAGATCAAGCTCAAGATCTTCAAGAAGGTCCAATTTTCTCAACTCTCTCCATAAATTCGCATTGACTTGTTTTATTAATTAGCACTTTTATTCTCTCATCTCACATATCCTAATATACTTTTTATTTAGTATTATTTCACATCTCTTATTTTCATACAACTAAAAAACCCAAAAAAACAAGAAAAAGAGGGGTTGCTCATAAATTCCAAATGAGAATTCTAACACTTTTCTTACACTTTTCTCATATCTAAAACACTTTTTCTACACAAATAAGAGAATCCCCCGATTGTATTTATGGGATAAACCCCACCCCTCATTTTGCATGCGAACTACATGGACTTTGATGCCTCTATAGGCTACATAGGCGTCTCGGGATAAAATTCGAGATTCGAGTCCTATTTTTTCTTTTTCTCTCATATCGTATTCTCTATAAATTTAATCCTCCTAAATTACATATATATACATATATTTGTCCTTAGTGGCGTATTATTCCACATGCGTTATCGTGCCATCATAACGGTTACAATAAGGGTAATCGAGTAAATCCTATTTTCTAATATTTTTATACCTTCCTATGGATGACTCGCTTTACCTCCATGGTACAAGTCGATGATTCCTATCTCCACTATATATACACATGCACACATATCATGGGGAAAATAAAGGAAAATAACAAAAAACCATGAGAGACTGTAAGTGTGGAATGGGTGCCTAACACCTTCCCATTTCATAACATAGCCTCTGGACCTTTTTCGAATCATTTTGGTTTCGTATGCATTAGTATTCCTTGGATGATATCCTTCGGGGTGGCTCCATATCTTTTGTCTATTTTGAGTAAAATAGACTGGCGACTCTATCTCTCTACATTTTTCACCTCACCCAAATGACGCCGATTGAAGCACTTCTGAGAGGGACGCGCGGGACCTAGGATCCCCCCTCACGTGCCCGCACGCCATGAGAATCGGGCGTCGACACAGTGGCGACTCTACTGGGGTTATTCTTTTGAGGTCTAGACTCTATTTATATGGGTGTTATGTTTGTTTATATTTTTCTCCATTTTTCATGTTCTCCTCTTTCATGTATATCCCATACTTATGCTTCTATTCAGACACTTGTAGAAAATTCTCCATGTACACTTCGCACCATGTCCAGCTAGGGTCACATATATCCACATGTTGCACGCATAACCCATCCATACTTGGTGTTCCATTGGTACTTGTACTTTGCTCCCTGTTTGGCATAATCGAAAAAGACATTCTCATAAGATACTAATAAGAGAATCATGAATGATTCACACGACATCACCAAAGAGCATTGTTATTGACCAAATTTTACCCAGTAACTGGAGGGTCACTTCGTGATGGGTGCTGGTTCGGCAGGGCGCAGTTAGCCTAAGCGATATGACTTTTACCTTCCATTGGCCAAGTACCTTCGACGTATATCGAACGGTCCTCCCACATCGTACTGCTTGACCGAAGTCATGACCGGACGTATATCGCAGGGAACTCATTCACGTACGCCGAGTATATCTAATTATCTCTCACACATCCCATCCCCACGAGGTATATGGTGAGGCAATTCACGTACACTTAGGTATATCAAATGGCTTGTCCACACGTACCGATTGCCCACAAGAGCCAGATGTATATCATGGAAGTCACGCCAAATGGGGGAACCCTTTCGAATTCACCCAACCAATTGCATACCCGCATATAGGTGTCAATCCTAGGACATATATGTTAGATTGTCGGTTTTTAACCCAAAACTCTGCTGAAATTCTGGGTCGGCCTGCAGCCCAAATTTTCATGCATTTTTAAAATGGGATCCTTCCCGTGAGCCAGGTCACAAGTCCAGCCATAGCTTTGCATATATTACAAACCTAATTTTTCCAGACTCAGGTCTCATTCGGCATTTCATTTTGCATTTAGGAGAATTAATACAAGTGAAAACATAATTATAATAATCATGATGAGACCGTCTCTAAAAAGAAAATTCTCCTTTCTTTATCAAAAATCCAAAAAAATTTCTTCTCTCTTTATAAAAAATCCAAAAATATTTAGTCTTTCAATAAAAAAGTATATTTATTCTCTTTTTCTCAAAAGTAAATCCCATTTTACGACTTTTCTGGTCGATCTCAAACCCTTGGCCTGGATCCTTATTGGCTTCGGTCTTCAGTCAAGTCACCCCGGAGATCCATCTGTTCCCTTAGTACTTCTTTTGAGTTCAAAATAGATATGCTTTCCATGGAGAACACAGATCAAGTACCCATTGTGAAGCTGGATCTGATGACAGTCCTAGCTCAACTTGTGTACAAAATTGACAACCTTCAGACTGAGGTCCGAGAGATGCAATGAAACCAGGTTCCCATTCCTTAAGATTTCGAGGCCCTATTCCCTCGTGCTATGGATCCACCCGAGCCTATCTGGGTTCCTGAAGAGTATCAACACGCTCCATGTGCCCCTTACGCTAATAGCCATTGCCTGCCTAGCTTCCGATACCGAACCTTGCCCTGCATGGGGCTAACTTGCCTATGATCATTGATCCGAAGGAAGAAGAGCAGAGCAAAGTCAAAGAGGACCTCAAGATGCTAACCAAGAAGTTTGACCAAGTCAGAATCTCAGGAAATTACATGGATTACACCCACATGTCTCCTTATCCTAAGGCGAGGTTAGCCGAGAAGTTTAAGATGCCAAATATCAAGAAATTCAGAGGAAGTGGACCCCCAATTTTTCATCTCCGAAGCTATCACAATTCCATGACTCTACTAGGGGCTTCTGAAGATGTGATGGCCCAATTGTTTTAGCAAACTCTGAAGGATAGCGCCCTTCGATGGTTTTTGTCTCTCGAAGAGTCCACAATTCGTAGTTGGGAGGATGTAGCCCAGGAATTCATGTCATAATATGAATACAATGAGGAGCTTGAGGTCACCCTCCGTGATTAAAAATTGCTAAAATAGAACCCTAGAGAATCAGTCAGTAACTTCATCGCTCGATGGAGGGAAAAAGCAGCAACCATGACCAATCGGCCTTTCGAGGAAGAACAAGTCAGCATAGTAAAGAAGAACTTCTTACCCTATGTTCGAGCAATGATGGGAGGATAATACTATCCCCACTTTCAAGCTCTTAGAGAAACATGAGTAGAAATCGAGGAAGGTCTTGCCAAAATAAATGTTGAACCAAAGAAGGTGTCCGGAAAATTCACCCCATAAAATATGACAAACCTGCCAGTGCTATAGTCTCAACCATCAACAACATATCTCAACCACAACACATCATGGGCACCAGAAAGTCTCCCCGTCCTAGTCCAAAAAGAATACACCGAGCTCCATACTCCCCTGTGCAAAGTTTATCAAGCCTTGTTAAGCCAAAACCTTAACAAACCTTTAGATCCCCATCCATTACCAAATCCACTCCCAAGAAACTTCAAGGAAGATTCCCATTGCGCCTTTCACTAAACTGCTGGCCATACCACTAACCAATACTTTAACCTTCGAAACGTCATCCAAGGTCTAATTGATCGGGGTACCATCGCCCCACTAGCCAATCCTAAGCCAAACACTACTCACAAACCACTTCCAAATCATACCAATGCCATCTTTCTAGAAGAAAACCCAGATTTTGATCCTTCAACTCAAATCACACCCATATACTCTCCTAAAACTCTCCAAATTTGCCCATATTTCCTCCTACACCCTGCTAGCTTTGTTGATCAGGCACTATCACTCCTTACCAGAGCATGCATCGCCGTCTGTACCCGTTCTAAAAATGGAAGCATGTAATTATCAGAAGTCTTAAATCAACTCCTAGAGTTTGGGCTAAAATTGCCCTCACAAATTATCATTGATTGTCAGAGATTCAGTACACTGATATTGGAAGCACAAAAATGGGCTCGAGAGTCAGACCGTTGGGTAGTACCGACCACTGATGTCAGCCTAGATGATGTCATCCAGATCATGGCAGAATTATTCAAGCAAACCAATAACATTTGTAGTATGACCAAGTTACTTGATGCTTTGAATATACAGGGATGCCTAGTCCCTTCACCCTCACATATACCCACAAAATGGGATAGCGTGTATGAATAAGACGTTAATGTTATGGAATGCATCGACTTTACATGAAAGGATAAAATTATTGCCACCGGATGTGGGGAAGAATTCGGAGATTCAAATGAAGAATAGGTTTCAGATGAAACTGGTCCGGTAGCGGACATGTGTGGGATGATTTCATTCGAAGAACTATCCAAGATTGATGAGGAAATGGGATTCATGTTTTTTTCTTCTTCAGTAAATCACATGACCAGATCAGGGAGGCATTACCAGATTTCAAGCTCACTACCAGCAAATGACAAAGGGAGGAGTTCTAAAAACCTTTCTATAATAGAGATGACCATCGAGGAAAGAAGATCCTCGATCAACCAACGAAAACTCAAGCTAACATCACTTTATGGGATTTTCATGTCTTCCCAGCTGCATAAAAATGCTTTGATCAAGTTCATCACTAGACCCACGGTTCCTCCCTCTACCACACCAGAAGAAGTAAAGTTGGTCGGATCCTTGGCCTCTACCCGAATGCTATCCTTTTCTGAAGAAGAAATCCCTAAGATTGGGCCAAAGAACAATCATGCACTCAACATCTCCGTCGAAGCTATGGGAAAGATTGTACCACTCTCTCTTATCGATAATTGATCCGCCTCGAATGTCTGCCCACTGAGAACCTTCAAATGTTTAGGCCTGAAAGAAAGTGACCTCGCTCTAACCTAATTTGTTGTGCGTGCCTATGATAATACCCATCGGGAGGTGATGGGGTCCATAAAGCTTGTAATAGGGGCTGGACCTATAAACCCTATCATCAAATTCCAAGTTATTGGCATCCCAACTTGTTTCAATCTGTTGCTAGGATGACCTTGGCTTCACAGTATCAAGGGTGTGTCTTTCTCACTCCATCACACCGATGGACGCATCATCACCATCTTGGGCGACGATGACAATGTTGATGGTTCAAGTACCAGCAGTCCAATTCTTGAGATACCACACGGGTCAAATGATATGCTCCTATAAGGATTTCGAGTTGAGTCACTTCTACTCCCGGAAAGGGATAACTTCAAAGAAAGGGTTTGTCCAGAATATGACCCTCATGGTAAAGTCAATGTGATTCAAATGTTTAGAAACATGCACTTCATGCCCGGACTGGTGCTAGTACAAAGACATCAAGGAATACATGAGTCGATTAAACTGGGCTTTCACTCCTTATGGTTTGGGGTATCAACTGTCAAAAAATAAGAGCTCAAAATGATCCACCAGTCTCGACCAAAGAGAGGACTGGACCGCATCCAGACTATCCCAGGTGACTCCTTCAATGAACGATTCATCAAAGTCGGTCAGAACTTCCCTTTTTGCGTCTTTTCGAAACCATGGTATGACCATATTGATAAGAAGATGAAGACTGGAATGGAGATCTTCTTCCAAGATAGCTACCCATGGGTGAGAGTTCCCAACATCATGTACAACCACTCATCAAAGATATCGAAAAGACTGAGGAAAGTGGCTCTGAAGATTCCTTCAACTTACGGACACTAGGGCTAACACTCTTCATGGTTCACTCAGGTACTACATCACCGAATCCGTCCCAACTGATTAAAGTTGCTGATACACCTCTCCTCAACTAGCATGCTGCACTAGTTCTACCTATTACAATCTCCCCTAATCCTAATGTTTACCCCATTTCTTCTTCTGTTGGCTATCCTTGTTCAAATGTAATCGATTCCTCCTTTTATGATGTTATCAATGTTGTTTTTCCTATCAACGAAATAAACTATGATTTTGAGTATCTTATTGTGCCTTATATTAACTATTTAGATTCTAATTAAACTATTGATGATGATGATTTCGCAAATGAACAATTCTTAACTGATCTAAATAAGGTTAATAATAAACAACATAACCTCATTCAAGTTAATGAAGAGGAGACTATTATTGTTAACATCGATTCTAGTAGCCAACTGCACGAGATTAGGATAGGGGATACCCTCGACAAGAATGAGCGTGCACAACTCGAAGAATTACTAAAAGAATTCGTGGATATCTTCGCATGGTCCTATGACGATATGCCCGATATTGATCCTAAAATGGCTCAGTAGGAGATCCCCACTCTCCCAGATTACAAGCCGGTCAAACAAAAATTGAGAAAGATCCACACCAAATGGTCACTCAAAGTCATAGAAGAGGTAGTCAAACAGTTGAACGTAGGTTTCATTCGTGTGATCGAAAATCCAATGTGGCTAGCCAACATAGTTCCAATTCTGAAATCAGGAGGAATGGTTCGGATGTGTGTAGACTATCAGGATTTGAACAAAGCCGTTCCAAAGGATGATTATCCGCTACCCAATATCGACATGATCATAGACAACACAACCAATCATGCTCTTAAGTCATTCGTTGACGGTTTTGCTGGATATAACAAAATAAAAATGCAACCATACCACCAAGAAAAAACCGCGTTCATCACCCCATGGGGAACCTTTTGCTACACTGTCATGCCATTTGGTCTCAAGAATATTGGTGCTACCTACCAGAGGGCTACTACAACCATCCTGCATGATCTGATTCACAAAGAAGTTGAGGTCTATGTGGATGATATGATTATCAAGTCCAAAACTAGAGAAGGTCATGTTCTGGGTCTCCAAAAGTTCTTCGAACGACTGCGACAGTATCAGATGAGGCTCAATCCACAGAAATGCATCTTCGGCGTTACAAAGGGAAAAATCTTGGGATTCATGGTCAATGAGAAAGGGATAGAAGCAGATCCTGCCAAGATGAAATCCATACCTGAGATGCCACCTCCCCAAATAGAGAAAGAAGTCTGAGGTTTCCTCGGGAAATTATAATACATCAGTCGGTTCATCAGCCAGTTAACCTCCATCTGTTAACCTATCATCAAACTCCTCCGAAAAGATTCAACTAAAGTTTGGAACAAGTTCTGCCAAGAATCTTTTGACCGAATCAAATAAAATCTGACCCAACTCCCCGTACTCATGCCACCATAGCTGGGTCTCCCCTTGCTCTTATACCTTACCATAACTGACACTGCAGCTGGGGCTTTGCTAGCCCAATACCTTAAAGATTCCTACAAATAAAGAGTCATCTATTATGCCAGTTGCAAATTGGCTGGGTACGAGGTTAACTACACTGCTTTGAAAAAGGCATGTGTCACGCTTATCTGGGTCACCCAAAAGTTACAGCACTACATGCTCACCTTTCCCACCAAACTTGTATCCCGAATGGACCCCATCAAATACCTGCTTGAGAAACTCCCCTTGTACAGTCGAATAGCCTGATGTTTGATGCTCCTAGTTGAGTTCGATATTGTGTACACCACGCAGAAAGCCATGAAAGGAAGAGCCATCTCTGACTACCTCGTTGATTAGCCCATAAAAGAAGCCGATGTCTGGGTCTCCGAATTCCTAGATGAAAACATTCTTTCTGCTGCTCAAGACTACCTTTGATGGTAAATGTTCTTTAACAGCACTACCAACGAGAAATGATATGGCATTGGGATACTTGTAATTGTCCCAGACGAGTCCCACACTCCCATCGCCATCAAATTGGATTTCCCCTGCACCAATAACATGACTGAGTACGAGGCATGCATGGTAGGTCTCAAAGTTGCTCTCAAGAACGGTATTCAATGCCTAGATGTCTACGGGGATTCTTCCCTCATCATCGGTCAAGTGCTCATAAAATGGAAAGTCAAGGATGAGAAACTCTAACCCTTCCAGACCCACTTAGAAGAGATAGCTTCCTAATTCCAAGATATCACCTACCACTACCTACCTCGAGCAAAGAATAACCTAGCTGATGCCCTTGATACCTTGGCCTCCATGGTCGACATGCCCAAAGGAATAATACTTACCCCCTTCCAGATTTAAAATCAAGACAAACCAACCCACTACTACCACATTGAGCTCGTCACCACAGAAGATTTCGAGATAGCCAATTGTTGGTACTAAGATATCTGGCACCTCCTCAAGCATGGTAGGTATCCAGAGGGTTCCAAGAAGAAAGATCAAGCAACCTTGTGAAGGTTGTCCGCCCAATACATCATCTGTCGCACAGCACTACTCAAAAGGATCTTCGATGGAACTTATCTGCACTATATTGTAAGGGCAAACATTGAAAAGATAATGCAGAAGATCCATAGCGAGGAATGAGGACCCCACATGAATGGTCACATGCTTGACAAAAACATCATCCGACAAGGCTATTATTGGACCACCATGACCCAGGATTGCACCGCCTATATCCGGAGATGCCTCAAATGGCAACAATTCTCCAACCTTCAGCTGCCTCCACGTGAACTATACAACATGACCTCTCCCTGACCGTTCTCCACCTGGGGCATCAACATCATAGGGAAGGTACACCGAAGGCTTCCAATGGGCATGAGTTCATCTTAGTGGCCATTGATTACTTCACCAAATGGTCGAAGCCGAGTCATACGTAGTGCTAAATGCTAAGAAAGTGGCCAAATTCCTCAAGAAAAACATCATCTACCGGTATGGGGTCCCGCACGAGATAGTATCAAATAACGAGTTACATTTTAAGGCATAAGTCATAGAGGTGGTCAACGAATATGGGATTTAAAGACATAAGTCTTCGACCTATTGACCTCAGACCAACGGTGTAGTCAAAGTCACCAATAAGAACCTCAAAGCCATCATCAGCAAGATGATCAAAAGCTATCGGGATTGGGCTGACCGGATCCCGTACACCCTCTGAGGCTAGTGAACCTCAATTCAAACCTCTACTGGGGCTACCCCTTACTCTCTAGTCTATGATATGGAAGCAGTCATACCCGTGGAGCTGGAAATACCCTCGCTATGCGCCGTGCTTGAGAGCAAGGTCAGTGAAGAAGACTGGTGCCAAAGCCGTCTTGACGAGCTTACCCTCCTAGACGAAAGGATATTAAAAGCACTATACCATATATAAGGGTACCATCGTCGGATAACACATTCATTGAACAAGACAGTCAAGGACCACGGTGTCTGAGAAGGGGACCTGGCCCTCAAAGAAATCATATAACCCATCTGGGACCCCAGAGGGAAATTCAAGCCCAATCGGAGCGGCCCCTATATTGTCAAGAAGATCTTGTCTGGTGGTGCCGCCATGCTTATTGACTTAGATGGGGAAGATATGGCTCATCCAGTCAACTTGGACCATCTCGAGAAGTTCTACCCCTAGTCCGAAATCTCGGCACGCTACGACTCTTCTCATTTCTATTATATTCTTAAAAAAAAAATCTCTTCATTTCCTTTTACCCAGAACTACGTGGTCTTGATCCTCTGCAAAAACCATTTTCAAAGAAATTAAAACTTTTCAAAAACCCCAGAGGTACGTAGGCAACTCCTACATCTTACATGAGCACGACCCTTTCTTTTTCACAAAATACTATTCTTTTCTTATCTCCGAGAATGACAGTCCATTCTAACATATAATTGAACAAAAGGATTATGTATGCCTTAGCGATCGGTATAGATAATTAAAGAAACATAAAACTCATCAAAAGGCACAGTTGGATGATTAAAAACTTGTTTATTTAACTAATGAAAAATTTCTGTACAAATTACATATTTAAAGGAACGGATAACTCCCTTCTCCCCTACGTTCCTAAAAAGCCAAATAAAATACCCACATTTATTCCCCATTACAAAATAAACCATCATACCGACAGCTACCTGAGGTAGTTAGTAAACTCAATGCTACTAGGGAGAGCCATCTTGCAAGACTAAGAGATAATAGGCAAGTAAGTAAGAGTGTGAAGGTGTGTTGAAAACACTCCACCCTTACCCCTTTTTATACTTGAAAATCCTCACAAAGGACATAACCCCTAAAGAAATCGGAGGGAATCCTACCCCACAAGGTACAAGAGGCTGAAGAGGGCACTAATCAAAATCTTTGACTTAATGGGGTCGGACTTGACTGCCGATAGGCAGGACAAGGTGCTTGCCGATCGGCAACCCCCTATTTTTGTAATTTTTTCTTTTTCCTCTTTTGTCAAAATCAGAAGCTCGATATTAAATAAATTGATGTTCTCAACAGAATTTCAAAAAATCCTTTTCCACCCTTATATAATTTCTCATTTTTAAAAAAAACTTTCCTCCAAAAATCCCAAAAATATCTCTTTTTACGTTCTCAGCAGCAAAGTAAAAAGCGCATGTGCATGCATTCACTCACCATTAACAAAAAATAATAAAAAAGCTCCATTGCATTACATATATATTTGTTCTCTGTGTTAATCAATGTTGTAGGAAATAAAAGAAAAGCAAAAAACAATGGGACTCATCCCGAACCCACATTTTCTCTCTCTCTTACTTACCCTTCACCCCTCTCTCTAAGAACTTACAGCCCTGCGATGCACTCTCTTTCCCCTACGGTGAGATGACGCACCACAGCTACCCAAGCCAGAGTCCTCCCCGAACAAAGCTGACGGCACCAAATAAGAAGGAACCGTGATTGCATCCCAAATATGGGCAGTCGCCGAAGATATCCTGTCTCTGATGTCCCTTTGCCAAGTGGTTGACACCCGAACTTGCTACAAGTAAAAGGAAAAATCAGTATCAAGTAGAAAGGGTTAAAACACAAAAGGAACCAAAAAGATGAAGAACGTATACCATAGGATAAAGTACCTCCTCTGTCAAACCCAACTCCTTCGGATCCATCGCATGAGGATGGTGCAACATAGGCACCACCCCTCCATCAGCCTACTGAATGTTGTATGAAGGAGTATGCAATCGCAGGAACGGATCCTCTAAAGTACCCGCTCCCTCCCGCAGACGCCGACGAACCACCGCTATTGTGGGAGGACTCCACCACCCGACTTAAACCCGCTAGAGGTAAAGGAAATGCATCGTATATGCTGGGCACCATCATCCATCTCGTCACAAAGTCCATATAGTCATACAGCACAGCCATATCATTATACAACAGGTAGGACTCACCGATCATCGCCGCGATCCTTGCATCCTCCGACAGAAGCCACTCCTACCTCATAGACGTAGGAGGATGTGTAGGTGGCACCAATACCTCCTCCTCAGCAATCTAGCGAACCACCCACTCCCCTAGATACCAATAATGGTCGAACTCATGCACCAGCAAATGCCTCATATGCGCATTCACCCCGATCACCCACGTATCCTGAATGGCTGTCCCCCAAGGGTAAAAAGTCACCTGGAAATACCCAGCAGACATAAGTCAATACATAATTAGAACATGCAAAACTAAGACTGAAGAGGAAAGAGTCTTACCCTACCACTGGTGAGGGCATTCAAGACCTGACGCACCGCCTCTAGAGAAAGAGATCCCTTTGACTGTCGATTGGCCTTCCGCCATTGATACAATCGGCATAAGTCCCCAACAGTATCGCCCTTCAGAGCGATCAACTGGGTATTTCACCAAATAACCTCATAGAACTAGGTCTGCTAAAGACAGGAATTCACAATAAAAAAAGAGACGCATAAGGAAAATGTGAATGCATGAAAGGAAAATGCGCAAAATTAAAGAATACCTCGAGGAGATACGTGGCTCTAGTAAAAGTTTACCGACAGCACCGACTGAATGCATTCAGAGAAAAATAGAAGGTCGCCAAAGTCAGTCTTCCCCAATCATAGAGAGGGATGTTCAGAAACATCCTCAAATACGACAAAAACCACAAATGGACGACGTCGCCGCTCGATGCCACCATAAAACCTCCCAGCACCAGCAATATGAACGACTGGGCCATCTGCCTCACCTGTAGCCCATCTCCACATCAACCACCCTATATGGCAGAACATCCTTTAGCAAGGACATCCGAATGGAATCCCTAGAAAATGTCCTCCTTATGTCACCGAGCACCGCCCTCACCGCCTTCGGCCTCACCCTCATAGAGCGATCCACCTTTATCTTCTCCCCATCGCAATCTAGCCCTAGCAGCTACTGCACGTCTATAGGAGTCACGGTTATCTCCCCAAAACCGAAATGAAAGGTGTGGGTCATATCCCACCGTCTCTCCCCCATAGCGCACAAGACCGCTGTCGATCGAGGTGTCTCATCCAGTGCAGATGCCAACCTCACAAAACCCACTGATGATACCACCTAATGCACCACGGGTGGAAGATAATCCCAAACATCCTTAAGCCCCATCTTCCCATGGGCACACATGTTCTTCAATGAGATATCAGACTGTCAAAGGAAGAAACCTTGTCAAAATTCAATAAGGAAGAAAAAAATCACAAAAAAGAGAAGAATGCCAAAAGTCAGCTTACTTACATAACTGCCAGGGTTCACCACCCTTGAAGAGAGATGATGCGATGGCTCCCACAGCAAGGTCTGCTCATCCGCAACCGACTCGAATGCCTCAAAGGAGTTCTCACTCCCTAAAGCAAGAGGTTCCCTGGCCCTCCACTCCACGTTCACCCAGTCATCAACAGTCAACCATTCCCTATGCGCTGCAGTGCTCACAAAGGCGGCCATTTCTTAGAGATCGAAATGTTAGAACGATTTGCAGAGGAAAATTGAAGAAATAAATAAAGCAAGAAGCTATGAAAAATGAGGGGAATTCACCCCCTTTATATAGGATGCCAAGGGTCATGCTGATCGGCATTGACCCCCCACCCACCGATCGGCACTGACCCCTTACCTCCCTGAGGCAGTCCAAAAGTCCATGCCATTGGCGAATGGCACCCCTCATACCATGCCGACGGGCACCCACTTAAAATTTCGTACAAAAATTCCCAGGACATACCAGATAACCCTGAAAAATTCTTAGAAAATTCCTAAAAATCCCAGGAAGGATTTAGAAAAAAATTTGCACTCCCTCAAGCGGAACCTCTATTTCCTTAGCGGAACTGTCGAAAACCAAGTAAAACTCCTCCCGGCAACATCCCCGGAGGATCTCTAAAGATCATCCCCTATGCCCCAAAGGCCTCAATTTTCCTCAAGTAATACATCCAAACCCTGGTCCACCTAATCACCTCCCAGTGGAATTTTGGCTACTCCTCCAGAGGATGCACAAAATTTCCCCAGTAATCGTCTACCCAACCCAAAACAAAACCTCAAGATAATCTCCCCAGTAGAGTTCCCGAAGAATATCTCTACTTAAGCCGTCAGAATTGTCTTCGACCTGCAGAATTGGTCATCTCATACTTAAGCCCTCAGAATTGGCTTCTACCCGCAGAATTGGTCATCTCTACTTAAGCCCTCAGAATTGGCTTCGACCCACAGAATTGGTCATCTCTACTTAAGCCCGCAGAATTGGCTTCAACCCGTAGAATTGGTCATCTGATTCGGGTCATATTTTTCCTTTTTCTCTAATCTCCTATTCTCTCTAAATTCAATCCTCCTAGATTACATATATATACATATATTTGTCCTTAGTGGCATATTACTCCACATGCATTATCGTTCCATCATAACAGTCAACATAAGGGTAATCGCATAAATCCTATTTTCTAATATTTTTATACATTCCTACGAATGACTCGCTTTACCTCTTGCATGGTACAAGTCAATGATTCCTATCTCCACTATATATACACATGCACACATATCACGGGGAAAATAAAGGAAAATAGAAAAAACCCATGAGAGACCGTAAGGGCGAAATGGGTGAGTAATACCTTCCCATTTTGTACTTAGCCTCCAGACCTTTTTCGAATCATTTTGGTTTCGTATGCATTAGTATGTCCTTGGATGCTATCCTTAGGGGTGGGTCCCTTTCTTTTGTCTGTTTTGAGTAAAATAGATTAGAGACTCTATCTCTCTACATTTTTCACCTCACCCAAATGATGCCGGTCGAAGCGCTCCCAAGAGGGATGCGTGGGACCTAGGATCCTCCCTCACGCGCCCGTCCGCCACGAGGATCGGGGATGGCCACACCCCTATTATAGCAAGTAGCCTGATTATGATATTTATACAAATATATAATATATAGACAATCACACAATCATAAATATATAAATATCCACATTTCTAAATTATGTGCGCTCACGACCCATAATTATAATTATCGGTTATTAACACATTTTACTCGATTATTTTGCATCGCAGACTCGTCATTTATATTCTCATTTATAATTCACTTCATACTCACTTCTCCTCTATCGAAGTATTCTAAGTATAATTTCAGTAGGCATACACTCACTTACCTTCTAGCCTAACTCCCTTACGAGTCTTGATCTTTTTATTAAATGTTCGCATGATTTCTTATACACATGAATAATTTCTCGTTAACCCAAAATATCATCCTACACTAAATTTAACTCAACGGGGTCTACCTAGGCCCTACTGGTCTTATCTATATCTCATTATACTCAAACAATAACAATCAAAGGTTCCCATGCATTTTAACCAAATTAAATCAACGAATGAGAAATATGCAGTGTTCCAGGAGGGGTCGACCGATCAAGGAAAGGGGGTCGATCGATCGATCGATCGATGTTCTTGGTCGATAGATCGATAAAGCAGTTCTTGCCCAGAAACTGCCATTAAAACCTACGGGTTTCATCTTTCAATTTCTCCAAAAACATCATTAACAACTCCCAAATTCACAAATAACATTACCACAAGTTCTATATACATATATGCAAGATTTCCTACGTGAAACATGTATTAATTTAACAACGAAATTGAATTAATGGGCCAATTTATTTTAATTACCAAGAACCCTAACTTTGCTCTAAACTTCCATTATTCTGTGTCTTTTTCCAGATTTATCACTTCTAAATTAATCAAATTTTGTGGGTAATCCTCTACATATGATTGGGATGTCGAGAGTTTATTTATTTTCCCTACAACATGTGATTGGGTCCTCTAAATCCTTGAGTTCATCCATGAAACATAGGTTCAATCATCCTAATCTAACATGGTGTGAAAATTAACTAAAAGAGAAGCTAGATAGATACTTTCCTGGAATTTGGGTTTCTGATTTGTGGACGAAAGAGGTATGGTCGCGTTTTTCGTCGCGCGATCTACGCTTTGGTGGTGGTGGCGGTGTAAACGGTTGATTCCCTGGCCCTGAGTTGCTTGGAAAGCTCTCCAAATCCTTCTCTAATAGCCGTTCTTTGGTTTTTTGATTGCTAACCCTAGAAGGCAACTCCTAAAGGCTGATTTATCCTTAGGAAATTCGTGGGTTTAATTACCCAAAAATGTAAAATGTCTATAATACCCTCCCGGGATGCCAATTGGGCTTAAAAATGCCCTGAGACACAAACTAAACCCCTGAGTACATTATTTTGACTATCTCGAGCCTTCTGGATAAATTGGCGCACTCGAAATGACCATACGTGTGACTTATAATTTATTCACTTTTAATAATAATAATTTAGTCCAAACACGGCACAAGCGCGTCCCGACTTAAATTTCCACAATTTATCAAATTACACACTCATGATAATTTTAATAAATTCGATTTCACATATTACTTTGTCCATTAAGCAATAATCAACAAATTCCCAATAATTACTAACTCTCATCAGACGAGTAAATATTTAAAATAATTTCCAGATTAATATTAAATTAATATCTCAATTTAAATTTGATAAATTCCCAAATTTAATAGTCATAAAAATACGAGGTATTACATAAGACATCCCCAAACTTTAAGATGTCGAAGATCAGGCTTACTATTAAACCATAGTTCGTATGGTGTAATATCCTTATTTTTCAATGGAACTCTATTTAAAATATAACATGCTGATAAAACCACTTCTCCCCGCATCGAAACAGGTAAACCATAACTGATTAACATTGCATTTATGATTTCAACTAAAGTCCTATTTTTTCTTTTCGCCGTTCCATTTTGTTGTGGCTATAAGGCGCCGTCACTTTATGGATTATCCCATGAGTATTACAAAATTGTATAAACTCACTCGGGTAATATTGACCACCCTATCAGATCGTAAGACTTTAATTTTATGATTTTGTTGAGTTTCAACTTCTGCTTTAAAAATCAGAAATTTCTCGAAAACTTCATCTTTACTTTTAAGCCAATATGTATATGCATACTTAGAGTAATCATCAATAAAAGTTAAGAAATATTTATTTCCACCATGATTCATATTACTCTTCATATCACATACATCACTATGAATAAGATCAAGCATTTCGGATGTCCTCTCAACAGATTTAAACGACTTTCTAATTATCTTCAATTGTGCATAAATTTCACATTTAGAAAAGTTATCAGATTTACAATCCGAGATTATGACGGGATTAGTCATATTTTTAATACTTTTATAATTCACATGACCTAATCTACTATGCCATAAAGAAATAGACTCATCCATATAAGCAGAACTAATATAATTGATTACATTAATTTTGATCATGTCGTTACAACAGTACCCTTTGCTAATAGACTGAACATTCTTAGATAAGACAAACTTATCAGACTCATACACAAGTTTGCAACCTCTCTTATTGAGAAGGTCCCTTTTCACAAGATTTTTATACATATCATGTACATGAAGTAGATCAATAAGAGTAAGAGTATTTCCAGAAGTTAATTTCAATTCCACAATGCCTTTCCTAACTACATTAGTGTGAAAGATTATATTCCATCTTCACTTCTTTTTCATCAATTTCTTGATATGTTTTAAATGAAGAGCGGTCTTTGCATATGTGGACCATTGCGCCGGTATCTAGCCACCATCCACTTTAATTTTCAATTGAATTTTCATCGCATATAGTAGCAATAAGATCTTCAACATTGTTGGTTTCCTTCAACCTTTTTTTTCCTTAAATGCCTTCTTTTTAAAACGGCATTCTCGAGAATAATGGCCCGATTTTCTACAAAAGAAATATTTTCTATTATTTTTCTTATTTGAACCTTGGTTCTTGAATTTTGAATCATTCTTTGCTTTAAATTTGAAGTCTTTGGTAATCTTGGATTTTTGATCCTCAACCATATTGGCTTTTGAATGACCCTCACCTTGTTCATCCTTCTTTTCTCGAATACAAGTATCATCTTTAATACGAAGGTGATGAAGAAGGGATTCCACGGTATAAGTCTTCTCATCCTGATTGATTTTCTTCTTAAAGCCATTCTAAGAGGATAAAAGTTTTGAAACAATAACCCCTACTTGAAATTCATCTTAAAGATTAATTCCAGTGGCTTTAAGGTCACCAACAATCTGTTGGAGTTCAGGTGCTTATGCAACGACAAATTTATCATTACTCATTCTAAAATTCATATAGTTTGAAATCAGAAACTTACGGTTGCTCGCTTCCACATTTTGATACTTTATCTCCAAAGCCTTCCATAATTACTTTTCCGTCGGAATCATTCGGTGAGCGCTATAAACAGTTTGAGACAAAGCATTGAGGATGTGTCCTCGACACATAAATTTGTCTTCTTTCCTCTTCACACATTTTTACTTTATTTCTTCGGTGTCTTCGGGTGTGGGCTCGGGAATTTTCTCAAGATTGTCATCTAGAATGTATGATAGTTTTAGTGATGTGAGGAAGAACATAACTTTCTATTTCCAACGAGTGAAATTTTTGCCATCAAAATGGTCTAGTCGAATTAAGTCTTGACTCATGACTTGGATAGATTGTGCCGCTGTTCCTTCCATTTGAGTGGAGTAATTAGTAAGAATTTTTGCCTAAAACTATTGAATTTTTGTTATGGAAAGAACGAAATATTTAAATTAATTTTTGCAAGGCACGTTCGTGGAACGCTGTCTTTTAGGCAAAATTTCTCCCAATCCGGTCGAGACAGAACCACGAGTACACTATGGGTTTTATGGAATCTGCCTTCAGGATACAATGTAATGTATGGACTGTTGTTTGATTCAAACTATGTACTGTTTGATCAAACCAAGAACACTCTAAATTTTTAATCTGATAATGCCAAAATGTAGAGGACGAAGAGAGGAGAAATTAGCAATTTTTGATGTCCAAAACAAAGTCCTGGAACTCTTTTTATAGCCATTTATGTGACTGTTCTTCAACAGTCACAGCTCTTCATATAGCGACTCAGCAGCTATTGGATCATGTCTGTTTGGAATAGCTTCGCTCTAACGGTTCATATTAAGTATCTCATCGTAAGCGAATGGACATCCCCTACACGAAACACTACGAGTTCGTCTAACGGCTCAAATCAAGTCGTTTCGAATTTTAAACCCTTTGATCAGATCGTTTAATCACATTCGTTGATATGTTTTACTTCATTAAAACATTAGGCTCCCACGCTCCAAGTGACGATGCACACGTGCGAAGTGCTAAGTACGCATCAAAGCACGCAATGCACCCTAAGTCTCCCAATCGCCATTTTGCACACCGCGTGTCACAATTGGTGGTGCTTAATGCGTACGATCATAGCCTCTTATTTGACTTGTCAACTAAGAATCTTAGTTTTCCTTTAGTTGATATACCACTACTTTTTGTAGTAATCTTCCAATGTGGGACAATGTGGAACTCTAATCACTTCCATATCTTTCACACCCATTTGCTCATGTTTCTTTCTTCTAAAAATAAAACCCAAACTAAAAAATTAAAACACCAATTAATATAATAAAAATAACAAATAAATATTATATAATATTATATTAATGTTGAAATTTATCCAACATTCCCCCACAAATTTCAATATACACAAGAGAGGATACAAAGGATCGATTACAAAACAATAAGAGAAAACTTTTGGCAATATCGTTGAAATCTAGTACATAAATGAGAAGTGTCTTCCAGACCTGAACTTCCATATAGTCTAAACAATTCAAAGCTCCATCAAGGTGCTGTGGTGAACTTATCTTGAACCAAGGACCCTTTGAGACGAGACAGAACTATCACACATACTGATTTCTGAGTTTTAGAAGTGTCCTTCTAACATGCACATTTATAGACTTGCGTTAATCCTAATTTCATGAGCGCTTTAGGAACGGTCTTGATTCCATAGAAAGCGGCCACACTTTCGACACTCATATAGGTAAATCAACTTTAGTGATTCTGCGAGTCACAATTATCTGATTTATTAAGAAGTAAACTTTATCCTCTAACATGCAGAAAACCAACACTAGGCACATAGGAATGGAACTTTTGTATAAATTTTCTAGTGTTCCATAACTATAATTTAACTTGTTTTTACCACACTGAACTCTATCTATATTTTCAAGATATGAGTTGGGTTGCCATTAAATATAGTTGTGTTATTTAATAGGCCTTAGTCCCATTCCTTTTTAAGTGATATATATAATCTCCCTAACAAGACCTTTAGTCAGAGTACCAGCTAAATTCTTGTTCGTTTTAACATAGTCGACTGTAATTACTCCTTACTTAAGTAATTTTCTTATAATTTGACGCCTTAGACTAATGTGTCTAGATTTTTCGTTGTAAGTTTTGTTAGAAACTTTATAAATTGTGGCTTCATTATCACAACTTATCATAATAGATGGAGATAGATTTTTCCATAAAGGAATATTATACAACACATTTCTAAGCCATTCTGCGTCTTTACATGCATCTGCTAAGGCTATAAATTCAGATTGCATCACTGAATCTGCACCTATGGTCATCCCAGTACCTTTCCAAGGCACCTAGATTCATCAGCAAAACTCTCACAAAAACTTTGCTTTGGGTTCCACAAACAACTCACACAAAAAGTCAAGGATTTGTGAATTGTAAAAAGAGATTTTTAAACCTTCAAAAAGATGGAGAATAAACCAAAAAAACTCAAAGCGCATTCTGTTAAAACTAGTGATTTCTCCACTCGTAATATAGTATCATCACACCCTTTATATATTGAAAATCAAGGCTGTGACGTGTCAAGGCAAAACATCTCGTTGGAACGAGAAGCGACATCGTTCAAGCAATAGCTGATCTCGTTTGAACGAGAAACGATGTCGTTCGAATGACATCGTAAATGTGTCACTTTCTGTACAGTCTTTTATGAAACATGGAAACCTCAAAACTAAGATTGTTTAAGACATCACAAAATTTTATCCAAACCTTTTATGAATAAAATCATTTAAAATCTTTTTAAAAATTATTTTTCATAAATAAAAATATATTTTACCTTTCACAAAAATATCCCAACATTTTTTATGCAAAATGTAAATGGAACTAAAACACATTTACCAAATTTGTTCTTGTTGGGCATGATTGTTGAAGTTGCCTTGAAATTCGGATCGTCTTTGTAGATGGGATCTTCTCAATTCTTTGACGACTTCTATCAGTATACGACGTACAAAATTGATAACGGACAACAATGAACTTACAAATCTCCCCCTTTGTCTACTCCTTTACAAAATAAAAATATCCGAATTATTAAACAATTGTGACACCCCGACTAATTAAATACGGGGTAGCTACTCATTTATTAAATTAATACAAAATGTCAAGTTGGTTCAGTTACTAACATCACTGTCGAAATCATTTTAATAATTACTAACCACCTAGTATTTAAAAAGTGAGTTGTCAAATTTTAAGTTAAATCTGATTAACATGCAATAAATGAATTATAAAAGAATAACATAACCATTCACAATAAAGTCCCAATAGAGTAACCATCAAATAATAATGAATCTGGAGGAAATACTCCTCACAACAATCCCAATACTGAAATAAATAAAACAAGTCTGCATCCAAAATTAATTACAAACCAAAGTCTGAATAACTAAAATATAAAATGTCTCTAAAGGAAATGGACAACATGCCCTACAAATGATAAAACTGGTAATGTAGTCAAGACTAGGAAAGGAGGCATCTACTGTCAAGCCCCTGTAACTTCCACAACAGCTACAGCTCGTCACCTGAATAGAATCCCTATGCATGGTGTCCTTGTGGCTAGGCACCTAAAAAGGTTTTTACAAAAATAGATTTGAAAGAAAATGGGTCAAAGCACGAATGCGGAAAATAGTTTAAAAATAGCAAGTGCTTTAATGACATTAAAACAATGAATGCAAAATACATGTTAGGACGTGCTCTCACATGAAATACTCACCTCTCGACTATTTGTGCACTCCTAACGTACCGTACCCATTCAAGTGATTCTCATATCTATCTAGACAAAAATAAATTTTAACCTTTCTACTCGATTCGCGCTTTAATTCCAACATCATCAATTAAATAGAGAGTTTTACTTTAATTCTCGGATTCCCAAATATTAACAAAACCATTTACTGGAGGTTATCTCCTTTTTATCTTTTTCAGAGCGTTACTATAATTATACTCACAATTAAACATGACAATTCTTTCCAATTAACCACATATTAACCTCATCATAAATATACAGTACTAGCACCCCGAGACTAAGCTGCGGTGCACACATACTCTGCTATCCCATCCCGGTACATCACGTACATAAGGATCACGCATTCCGAATCTCTCAGGAATCTTTCTCAGATAGTCACAATCACAAACAATGGAGGCGAACATAGTTCACATCACATGGGTCACGCACATACCTACGCTCCCATGATCACCAGACTTATTAACTTCTCAATAAATCCTTCTCTGACCTATGTCCTCGAGGTACCAATCTATATCCCCCCATAGGCACACAAAGATTAGATGGCCCTAAACGAACGCAAACCTCCCCTCATAGCAAGTATGGTAGGTATGTCATACACATAAAATCATATATACTAAGCATGCACACATCTTAGTTATTACCATATTTTTATTAGTGGTATACTTATCGTTCTTATACCAACTTTTATTGTTACACAAATCACATGTCCCCGGTTTATATATATTTAAGTCATCAATTATCCTCACATCGTGATTAGTCACTCGCATGCTAATCCACAAATATCATTCGGTTCGAGCCACTATTCTATATTTTAATCCTCAATATATCCCAAATCTCCCAACTATACCAATTAATTAACAAGGGAAAGTTATCTCATCAATTAAACAAGGTTACGGGACACTAGAAATCAAATCAGGCTAAAAAGGCCATTCTGTCAACTCGTTAGAAGTCTCGTTCGAACGAGTTCGTTCGAATGAGAGTTCGTTCGAACGAGGAGTATCGAACGAACTACCAACTCGTTAGAATCTCGTTCGAACGTCCTAGGTAGGTCTTCTAACGAGATGGCAGTTTCATGCCCCGAAATTCTACTTCGTTTTTTCTCAATTTTTCTCTTCTCAAAACTCATCCAAAAGTCATCCCAACAGTGTTTTAAGGTTCTTAAACATTACTAAACATTCTTAGGACGTATCTTAACTTTTTTATGGGGTCCAATCTTCCTAAACAACGTATAATTATCATATCTCCCAAATTTTCCCCCAAACCCTATGGGTATGAACCCAGAAATTTAAAGTCTTCAATTTCCCTTTATAAATCCGTTTTTACATCATAAAAAGTTGTATTTCTTTTAGTAAAATAACCCAATAACATTATACATGAAATCCCTATATCATAACCTGAATTTCTATCTCCAATTTCATGGCTTTTCATCAAACTCCCAATATAATGCAATTATTTTAAATTCTAAGTATGGAAGAAACATTCGCTTGAAATTAACGTAATTAAACCACTTGCCTTATATTGTTCTTCTGAATTTGTTTGTTGAAGGTTGAAGGTTGTCCACTTCCCTTTCTCCAGATTTCTCCCAAGGTTGAAGGTTGAAGATGGTGGTTATGGTTTTCTCTTTGGGAACCTCTTCTAACTTTTCCTATAACTCCCGTAGCCCTCTAAGTTGTAAAATGCTTGTAATGCTTTGAGTGGCCCTATTAAAATGATAAATATTAATTCTAATTTTCGTGGGTTTTAATTCCCTAAATTTCTAAATTACCAAAATGCCCTTTTTAGTTGTCGGTTTAGCCTAAAAATGCCCCGGGACCCAAACTAAACCCCCGGCTAATGTTTTCTGACTATTTCGACCCTTCCGGACACGTTGGTGCACTCAAAATGACCATTCGGTTGATAAAAATAAAATTCACTTTTTAATTCAAATAATTACATTCCTGATGCGACTACCCCATGCGTCCCAACTAAATTTCCCAAATTGCCGTATTTCAGTCTCGCGATAATTTCAATATTTTTAATATTCATATATTTCAATATATACACATTATAATCAAATACCAACTCACTTCTCGTTAGTATTATATCCGGATTAATTCTCAATCAATTCACATTTAATTTAATTAATCTCATAAATAAATATCGATAAAAGTACGGGGTATTACATACTTCCCCCCTAATAACAGAATTTCGTCCCGAAATTAGAAACTGGAAGGTACCTGATAAAAGCAACTCTGGATAACGTTCTCTCATCTCATCCTCGCGTTCCCATGTGTACTCCTCAGCATTATCATGCCTCCACTGAACACGTACCAACGATACTATCTTTGACCGCAGTTTCCGCTCGCTTGAGTCCAAAATAGCAACCGGCCCCTCCTCGTAGGAGCTATCAGGATGGAGATCGATGTCCTCCAAAGCAGTGTGAGTATGAGCCAAATCGTCCCTAAGATATTTCCTTAGCGAGGAAATATGAAACACATCATGAATCCTATGCAAATGCTCCGGTAACCCAAGTCTATATGCAACGGACCCAATCCTCTCGATGATAGGAAATGGCCCCACATATCTCGGTGCCAGTTTCCCCTTCTTCCCAAAATGCATAATCCCCTTCATAGGAGATACTCTGAGTAAAACCTGATCCCCCACTTTGAACTCCCTGAAGAACATCTTCGCATCAGCATAGCTCTTCTGCCGATCCTGAGCTACCCGAATGCGACTCCGTATCAATTCTATCCTTGCCGAAGTATCATGTATCACTTCCGGACCAAGTAGTTTGTTGTCCCCCACCTCTAACCAACATGATGGGGAATGACAAGGTCTACCATACAACGCCTCAAATGGAGCCATGCCAATGGTGAACTAGTAGGAGTTATTATAAGCAAACTCTACCAGTGGAAGGTACTGCTCCCATCCACCCCCAAAGTCTATGATGCACATACACAACATGTCCTCCAACATCTGATTTGTATGCTCAGTTTTCCCATCGGTCTGCGGGTGATAAGCCATACTTAATCGCAATTTCGTGCCCATGGCCTCCTGAAAACTCTCCCAAAAGCGTGAAACAAATATCTTGTCTCGGTCAGACACGATATTTAGGGGCACACCGTGAAGTCTCACTATTTCTGCAATAAAAATCTGGGCATACTGTCCCATAGTGTAGTCTGTCCTTACGGGTAAAAAATGAGCGACTTTGGTCAACCTGTCCATAATTACCCAAATGGAGTCATGACCCCTCTGTGACGTAGGCAACCCCGTGATAAAGTCCATGGAGATGCTCTCCCATATCCACATCGGGACCTCTAATGGCTGTAGAAGTCCTGCCGGTCTCTAATGATCCACTTTTACCAGCTGACAAGTGGCGTATTTAGAAACAAACACGGAAATATCTCTCTTCATCCCTCTCCACCAATACTGACGTCTCATGTCTTGGTACATTTTATCCCCACCGGGGTGTACCGCGAACCGTGAGCCGTGCGACTCAACCATTACCTCATGTCGCAAGTCTTCCCCTTCCGGAACGAACAGTCTCCCATTGAAGCATAATCCCCCGTCTGAGCTAACAATATAAGACTCCGCTCCCTCTGCTAGTAATCGAACTATCTGCTCCTGACAGAACGAGTCATTTGCCTGTGCCTTTACCACCTTCCTAACAATCTGAGGTGTAACTGTTATCACAGACATGAACGATCGGGCCACTGCATCCTGGTGTCCCAACTCCTTCCACTTAGCATTCCACACCTCAGCCATCTCATCTACTGGCCTACGGCTCAACGCGTCTGCTACCACGTCAGCCTTCCTCGGGTGATATTAGATATCAAACTGATAATCCTTCATAAACTCAAGCCACCTCCGTTGCCGCATATTCAACTCCTTCTGCGTTAATAGGTACTGTAGAGATTTGTGGTTCGTGACTAACCGGAATTTCTCCCCCAGGAGATAGTGTCTCCAAATCCGAAGTCCAAATACAACTGCCTCTAACTCCAAGTCATGGGTGGGGTAACTCGTTTCGTGAGGCTTAAGCTTACGGGAAGCATAAGCTATGGCCTGACTCTCCTACTGCAATACACCTCCAAGTCCATGTAAGTACGCATCGGTGTATACTAGATACTCAACTCCCGATCTCGGTAATGATAACACTGGTGCTGAGGTCAACTTGTCCTTCAACTCATCGAATGCCAACTGACAGGCATCGCTCCAAATGAATGGCACAGCCTTACGAGTCAGATGTGTCAAAGGACCCGCTATCTTTGAGAAATCCCGAATAAATCTCCTGTAGTATCATGCTAGGCCCAAGAAACTATGGATCTCAGTCGGTGTCGTGGGCTGTCCCCACTCCCTTACCGCGGATACCTTCCCCGGATCAACAGATATCCCCCAATCTGAAATAATATGCCCCAAAAACTGAACCTCCTTCAGCCAAAACCCACACTTCTCATACTTTGAATATAGCTCGTTCTGACGTAGTGTCTGCAAAACCTGCCTCAAATGCTCGGCATGCTCCTCTTCTATCTGGGAGTAAACCTGAATTTCATCGATGAAGACAATGACGAACTGGTCTAGGAACTCTCTGAACACCATATTCATCAAATCCATAAACATGACTGGAGCATTGGTAAAACCAAAAGGCATAACCCAAAACTCATAGGAACCATATCTCATTAAGAAATCAGTCTTCAAGATGTCCTCTTCCCTGATACGCAATTGATGGTATCCTGATCGCAAATCAATCTTTGAGAAGAAAGAAGCTCCTCTCAGCTGGTCGAATAAGTCATCGATTCGGGGAAACGGATACTTATTCCATATCGTGACCTTATTCAACTCCCGGTAATTTACACACAACCTCAACGATCCATCCCTCTTCTTTACGAACAACAGAGGAGCACCCCATGGCGAAGTACTCCGCTGAATAAACCCCTGACCCAACAATTGCTCAATCTGATCCCGTAACTCTCTCATCTTGGCTGGAGCCATACGATAAGGTGCACGGGAAATAGGCCGAGTTCCCGGCGTCAAATCAATCACATAATCTATCTCTCTACTCGGAGGTAGTCCAGGTATATCCTGAAATACATCGCAAACTCTCAAACAACCGGAATCGAATCAAGTGGTATCACCACTTCCTTAGAGGTCTCCTCCTCTATATAGTACAAGTGAGTGGACGATCATCCCTCAAGGCGAGGCATCGCCACTAAAAATATGTCCTGCCCGGGAATGGCAAAGATAATACTCCTACTAAAATAGTCAATCATGGCTCGATACGCAACTAGCCAATCCATACCAATAATGGCATCATACTCGGTCATCTCTAACACTAACATATCCGCGAGTAAAGTAAACCTCCCGATCTCTATACTCACGCCTCTACATATAAGGGAAATCACGAAACCCCTACTCAACGGTGAATCTACACAAGTAACCGTGCTCTCGGCGGTGTCTAATAGCCCAATAGTGCGTGCAAATCTCATGGCAATGAAACAATGTGTGGCCCCGTGTCAAATAAAATACACCCCATAGTCCCCTGAATAGAGAACATACCCTCAATAGCCGGTGGATCCTGTGGGGTTGCGACATGCTGGAGCTGATACACTCCCCCATACTAAAGCTATCCCTGCTAAACTGGGACCGCTGGAATGGGTGGTAGTGCTGCCATCTGTTGTGGTGCTGGGAGGGCGGCGGGAAAATAGGCCTCTGTGGCTCGTGTCGAGCACCCTGCTGCTGCTGCTGTGGGGCCCTACCCCTATCAGTACAATCCTGGCATTTGTGGCCAGTCTTGCCATAAACATAATATTTCCTCGGTAAGTTTCCCCCTCGTTGTCCCTTCTGCCCTCGGCCCTGGTGGCCGTTACCATTCCTCCCCTAGCCAGGCTGGCCCTGCTGAAACTGTTGCTGCTGACCATTCTGACCCTGCTGGCCCTGATGGCCATTCGGACCCTGATGGCCTTGCCTAAAACCTCCCTGTCGACTTCTGAACTTCCCAGATCTGAACCTCTTAGAATCCCCCTATTGGGAACCCTAGTCACCCTGCCTGTACTGTCCCTGAGTAGATTATGCCCCGCTGGCACCATTTCCCCCGGTCCTGCCCTGATGGCTGGACTCTCCTGATCTCTTGCTCTCAGACATGTGGAAGCGGTAATCCTGGCAGTGTAGTAGTGCAGTGTTAACCATGTCAGAATAAGTGGCCAACGATAGATTCCCCAATAAATGCTGACGGATCCTCCAACTCAATCCATCTGTGAACTTCTGAATATTTTTCTCCTCAGTCGGTATTTCATCCGGAACAATGTTCAGTAGTTAGTGAATTCGGCCTCATACTCGGCCACGGTCTTTCCCTCCTACTTTAGGTTCATCAATTTCCTCCTCATCTCCGTGTGAACAGCTGACGGAAAATATTTGCGGTCGAACCGCACCCAAAACTCCTGTATAGTGAGAGTATATCTCTCCTCTGCGGTTGTAATGGAATCCCACCACTGCAATGCAGAGCCTACTAGCTTGAAAGTAACTTGTATCTGCTTCTGAACATCGGTGCACTCATACATCCTTAAGTGCCTATGAATATCTTTCCTCCACTGACTGGATACCACAACATCGGAGCTACCTGCGAACTCCGGAGGGTGTGCTTTCTGAAAAGTATTCCGGACGCGTTCCCAAGCAGATGGGAATGCATGTGCCTGAACTGGCGCGGCTACCGGCGCCTAGGGTGGTGCCTACTGTACAACGGCTAGGGCGGCATTTACCACTTGGGCTACAATAGCTGCAACCTCGGCGGCATTCATGGTACCCTGTACTGGTGCAGGCTGTGGCTCTGGCTGTGCATCCCTAGGAACCCGTTGCGCACATCGTGGAGGCATCTGAAATAAGAGTAAAGTCTATAAGTTCGCAGTTATTAACTCAAAATAGCTGAAGAGCGTAGCATACATAAAGAACACAACAGTCCTAAAATATAGGGCTCTATATCAAAGAAATCTCAGTGGAAACATAATAAGCCGTACAGATCCTAAGGACACTAGAACCTGATGCACTGATACCACCTGTGACACCCCAACTAATTAAATACCGGTTAGCTACTCTGTTATAAAATTAATACAAAATGTCAAGTTGGTTCAGTTACTAACATCACTGTCGAAATCATTTTAATAATTACTAACCACCTAGTATTTAAAAAGTGAGTTGTCAAATTTTATGTTAAATATGATTAATATGCAATAAATGAATTATAAAAGAATAACATAACCATTCATAATAAAGTCCCAATAGAGTAACTATCAAATAATAATGAATCTGGAGGAAATAACCCTCACAACAATCCCAATACTGAAATAAATAAAACAAGTGTGCATCCTAAATGAATTACAAACCAAAGTCTAAATAACCGAAATATAAAATGTCTCTAAAGGAAATGGGCGACATGCCCTACAAATGATAAAACTGGTAATGGAGTCAAGACTAGGAAAGGAGGCGTCTACTGTCAAGGCCCTATAACTTCCACAACAGCTACAGCTCGTCACCTGAATAGAATCCCTATGCATGGTGTCCTTGTGGCAGGGCACCTAAAAAGGTTTTTACAAAAATAGATTTGAAAGCAAACGGGTCAGAGCCCGAATGTGGAAAATAGTTTAAAAATAGCAAGTGCTTTAATGACATTAAAACAATGAATCCAAAATACATGTTAGGACCTGCTCTCACATGAAATACTCACCTCTCGACTATTTGGGCACTCCTAACATACCGTACCCATTCAAGTGATTCTCATATCTATCTAGACCAAAATAAATTCTAACCTTTCTACTCGATTCGCGCTTTAATTCCAACATCATCAATTAAATATAGAGTTTTACTTTAATTCTCGGATTCCCAAATATTAGCAAAACCATTTACTGGAGGTTATCTCCTTTTTATGTTTTTCAGAGCGTTACTATAATTATACTCACAATTAAACATGACAATTCTTTCCTATTAACCTCATCATATATATATATTACTCACACCCCGAGACTAAGCTGCGGTGCACACATACTCTGCTATCCCATCCCGGTACATCACGTACATAGGGATCACACATTCCGAATCTCTCAGGAATCATTCTCAGATAGTCACAATCACAAACAATGGAGGCGAACATAGTTCACATCATATGGGTCACGCACATACCTACGCTCCCATGATCAGCAGACTTATTAACTTCTCAATAAGTCCTTCTCTGACCTATGTCCTCGAGGTACCAATCTATATCCCCCCGTAGGCACACAAAGATTAGATGGCCCTAAACGAACGCAAACCTCCCGTGATAGCAAGTATGGTTGGTATGTCATACACATAAAATCATATATACTAAGCATGCACACATCTTAGTTATTACCATATTTTTATTAGTGGTATACTTCTCGTTCTTATACCAACTTTTAGTGTTACACAAATCACATGTCCCCGGTTTATATATATTTAAGTCATCAATTATCCTCACATCGTGATTAGTCACTCGCATCCTAATCAACAAATATCATTCAATTTGAGCCACTATTCTATATTTTACTCCTCAATATATCCCAAATCTCCCAACTATACCAATTAATTAACAAGGGAAAGTTATCTCATCAATTAAACAAGGTTACGGGACACTAGAAATCAAATCAGGCGAAAAAGGCCATTCTGTCAACTCGTTAGAAGTCTCGTTCGAACGAGGTCGTTCGAACGACCTGGGTAGGTCTTCTAACGAGATGGCAGTTTCAAGCCCAAAAATTCTACTTTGTTTTTTCTCAATTTTCCTCTTCTCAAAACTCATCCAAAAGTCATCCCAACAGTGTTTTAAGGTTCTTAAACATTACTAAACATTCTTAGGACGTATCTTAACATGTTTATGGGGTCCAATCTTCCTAAACAACATATAATTATCATATCTCCCAAATTTTCCCACAAACCCTATGGGTATGAACCCAGAAATTTAAAGTCTTCAATTTCCCTTTATAAATCCGTTTTTACATCATAAAAAGTTGTAGTTCTTTTAGTACAGTCACCCAATAAGATTCTACATGCAATCCCTATATCATAACCTGAATTTCTATATCCAATTTCATAGGTTTTCATCAAACTCCCAATATAATGCAATTATTTTAAATTCTAAGTATGGAAGAAACATTCGCTTGAAATTAACGTAATTAAACCACTTGCCTTAGATTGTTCTTATGAATTTGTTGTTGAAGGGTTAAGGTTGTCCACTTCCCTCTCTCCAGATTTCTCCGAAGGTTGAAGGTTGAAGATGGTGGTTATGGTTTTCTCTTTGGGAACCTCTTCTAACTTTTCCTATAACTCCCGTAGCCCTCTAAGTTGTAAAATGCTGGTAATGGCCTTAGTGGCCCTATTAAAATGATAACTATTAATTCTAATTTTCGTGGGTTTTAATTCCCTAAATTTCTAAATACCAAAATGCCCTTTTAAGTTGTCGGTTTAGCCTAAAAATGCCTCGGGACCCAAACTTAACCTCCGACTAGTGTTTTCTGACCATTTCGACCCTTCTGGATACGTTGGCGCGCTCAAAATGACAATTCGGTTGATAAAAATAAAATTCACTTTTTAATTCAAATAATTACATTCCTGACGCGACTGGCCCGTGCGTCCTAACTAAATTAACCAAATTGCCGTATTTCAGTCTCGCGATAATTTCAATATTTTCAATATTCATATATTTCCATATATACACATTATAATCAAACACCAACTCACATCTCATTTGTATTATATCCGGATTAATTCTCAATTAATTCACATTTAATTTAATTAATCCCATAAGTAAATATCGATAAAAGTGCGGGGTATTACAACAATGACCTATACAAATCTACCCTCCCAAAAACTCAAATATGGAAAGATAAACTAAACATGTCTTCAAACTTGTCTTCAACGATCAAATTTTCAAATCTCCAAGATTTTCTCATGAGGGTGTGCAATCCAAACATCTTCAATTGTACCTACACACATGAGATAGACCAAAAACCACGTGACGTATCGAGTTTGAAATGATATAAACATAAAGAATGTAAGCATAATCAAAACTCCCCTATGAAATCATAATTCGTTCTCCCCCTTTTTATTTGTCCAAAATAGACAAGGAATAAAATGAACCAAATAAATCAAATCAGGGTGTCATGGTAAACAAGCAAACAAAATATTTTTCAATTTTTTTATACAAAAAGCAAAAATAAGATGTTACGAAAAATCACACACCATGAATTTATACTCAGGCAACCAAATCATGGAAACGGACTGAATGGGTGTGAACAAATTCGATAGGAAAATTAACTCAATAATATCATATGTGCAAGATGCATAATTGTACTCCTAACGAATGAACATCAAAAATAGTTCTTAGGTGTAGAATTATAGAATTTAGATGACATCTCCTGAATCATATCAACAAATCAAAGTATAAATGATTTCCACCCCAATAATATCCAAAACTAATGCCTTTTTTATGACTTTCAAGGATGTGCAAATCGTATTGAATTCTCCAACCAAACTCCCTCATATAAACTTTCTTTTTAAGGTGATCTAAATTCTCAATCATTGGAGAATTTGTAAATAAACCTAATGGCCCATTTTTAGCATATGTATCTTTTTATTTGTAATACCCCGTATTTTTATTGATATTTATTAATGGTATTAATTAAATTAAATGTGAATTAATTGAGAATTAATCCGAATATAAATACTAAAGAGATGTGAGTTGGTATTTGATTATGTTGTGTATATATGGAAATATATGAATATTGAAAAGATTAAAATTGTCGCGAGACTGAAATACGACAATTTGAGAAATTTAGTTGGGACGCGCGTGTCAGTCGCGTCAGGAATGTAATTATTTGAATTAAAAAGTGAATTTTATTGTTATAAACCGAATGGTCATTTTGAGTGCGCCAACGAGTCCGGAAGGGTCGAAATAGTCAGAAAACACTAGCCGGGGGTTTAGATTGGGTCCCGGGGCATTTTTGGGCCATACCGGCAACTTAAAAGGGTATTTTGGTAATTTTAAAATTTTGGGAATTAAGGCCTACGAATTTTAAGAGTTATTTATACATTAATTAATAACCCAAATAACCCGTTACCAACATTTGGCAAGTTAGAGGGCTACAGGAGTTATAGGAAGAGTTGGAAGAGGTTCCCAAGAGAAAACCCATAACCACCATCTTCAACCTTCAACCTTGGGAGAAGTCTGTAGAGAGGGAAGAGGACAACTTTCAACCTTCAACATCAAATCATTAAAAACAATATAAGGCAACTGATTTAGTATTTTTAATGCATTGAATATGTCTTCCATGCTTAGTGTAGGAATTATCTTTTATTTAAAATTGTTGGAAGAAAACCAATGAAATTTGTTGGAGAAACATTGATTTTGGGTTAGGATTTGCATGTAGTATGCTATTGGACTGAGTTAATACTCGAATAGTTGTATATGATGAATTAAAAACGGATTTTTGATGAGTAATTAGGTAGAAGAAAATTTGGAGTTCATGTTCATAGGGTTTTGGAAAAATAATTGAAGATTCATGTTAATCCCATGAAAATTTGTAAGATTTTACCCCTTAAATGTGTTGAGGAATGATCTAGGGTGATTAGAAAATATTTATATACGTTATAATACAATTTGGATGGTCTTAGGGTGGATTTATAAGAGTGAAGCTTTGAGAAAAACAGAATTGGGATTTTCTGGGCTGAAACTGCCATCTCGTTAGAAGACCTGCCTAGGTCGTTTGAACGAGCTTCTAACGAGATGCCAGTATGACTTCTAACGAGTTGGTATTTCGTTCGAAGAACTTCGTTCGAATGACCTCGTTCGAACGAGACTTCTAACGAGTTGACATAATGGCCTTTTTCGCCTGATTTGATTTCTAGTATCCCGTAGACTTATCTAAATGGTGAGATAACTTTCCCTTATTAACTAGTGGGTGTAGTTGGGAGATTTGGGGTATATTGAGGAGTAAAATTTAGAATAGTTCCTTGAACCGAATAACGTTTGTGGATTAGGACGCGAGTGACTAATCATGAAGTGAGGATAATGGATGACTTAAATGCATATAAACCGGGGACATGTGATTTTGTATAATACTAAGAGTTGGTATAAGAACGAGAAGTATACCACTAATAAAAATATTGTAATATCTAATAAGTGAGAATGCTTAGTATATGTATTTATCTGTGTATGACATACCTACCGTACTTGCTATCATGGGAGGTTGGCATTCGTTTAGGTCCATCTAATATTTGTGTGCCTACGGGGGGGATTTAGATTGGTACCTAGAGGACATAGGTCAGAGAAGGGCTTATTGAGAAGTTAATAAGTCTGCTGATCATGGGAGCGTAGGTATGTCCGTGACCCATGTGATGTGAACTATGTTCGCCTCCATTGTTTGTGATTGTTGTTAATGAGACATTTCCTGAGAGATTCGAAATACGTGGTCCTCATGTACGTGATGTATCGGGATTTGATAGCAGAGTATGTGTGCACCGCAGCTTAGTCTCCGGGTGCTAGTATTGTATATTTTTGGTGGGAATAATATACTATTGATTGAAATGAATTATCGCGAAAAATTTTGAGTATGAATAATAGCAACGGTTGTAAAGTGAAAATATAAGATTTCTAATAAATTATATTGCTAAAGTGGGGAAATTGTGTAATAAGGTACAATACTCTATTAAATAGAAGATGTCGGAGTTTGAATTGGTTATCATATAAAAATGTTAGATTTAGTATTGAACTAGATAGATATGGGAGCAATTTGAATGGGTATGGGTACGATAGGAGTGCACAATTAGTTGAGAGGTGAGGAACTCATGTATGTGCACACACTATCATGTACTTTATATTCACTGTTTAATGATATTAAACACTTGCATTTTTTTTAATTATTTTCACATTCGGGCTCTGACCCGTTTGCTTTCAAATCTATTTTTGTAAAAACCTTTTTAGGTGCCCAGCCACAAGGACACCATGCATAGGAGTTCTATTCAGGTGACGTGCTGTAGTTGCTGTGGAAGTTACAGGACCTTGACAGTAGATGCCTCCATATCTAATCTTGACTCCATTATCAGTTTTATCATTTGTTGGGCATGTCGTCCGTTCCTGTTAGAGACATTTTACATTTCAGTTATTTACGATTTTGGGATGTAATTAATTTAGTGATGCAGACTTTGTATTTATTTATTTCAGTATTGGGATTGTTGTGAGGAGTATTCCTCCAGACTCATTATTACTTGATGGTTAATCTATTGAGACTATGTTGTGGTGGATGTTTTAGCATTTCATAATTCACTTGTTGTATAATAATAGGATTTAATTAAAATTGACAACTCACTTTTTAAATACTAGGTGGTTAGTAATTATTAAAATGTTTTCGACAGTGATGTTATTAACTGAACCAACTTGGCATTTTGTATTAATTTAATAAAGGAGTGGCTACCCGGTATTTAATTGGTCGGGGTGTCACATTATTGCCTTTTAATTTTTTGGGGCTCTTTTAAATCTCACTGGACCCCGAATAATTTTCAATTCCTCACTTTTTTAGGTCTATTTAAATGGTGGCTTAATCGCAAAGGATAAATGAGTAACTTTCGTAGCCCTTTACAAACGGTTTATAACATGCACTAATTTTTGTCATGTTTTATTGCATTTGGTTTGTTGTATAGACAGAATTGCAACGGAAACACTCAACCAACATGTAATAGACAAGAAAAAACATAAAACAAATCCGTGCATATGTGAAATAAAGGAAAAATAGAGTCAATCATGTAGGTGGTAATACTATATAATCTAAAAGACTCCAAACTTTGTAAAGCACATGAAAGACACAATATATTATCTCAAAACACTATCAAACAGTCATATGGATATGGCATGAAGTTGTGACTTGGTCATCCTAAGTGTGCATTCATATAAGGTGAAAAAAAACTACAAAACTCTTTTTGAATTTTTCAATATTTTTCTAAAAAGAGAAAATCTATTTGTATTTTTCAAACAATGTTCAGAAATTACCTGTAACACCCCGCCCGCCCGGGGAGAGCGAACGGAGCGCTACTATCGATAAAACTAAACTAATCCACAAATAACAAGGTACAGAGCATCTAAATCTCACAATAAAATAAGAAACCACTATTCTCATCTTCAAATTAATACAACAAATCTCTCGAAATAAATTACAACAATCTAACTATCTCGAAAACAAAAAAATCTCCAAGTGCTCTATACATCAAAATAAATACAAGTCTTCTCATCTCTTGTATTAAAAATTCTTCCCATATATTCCTCGCTAAAATCATCCCAATTGGTCCATAGCACTCAAATCCGTGCTCACCTGCCATCTAAGAAAAAGATGGGGAAGTACACAATACGACAAGAATATTCTCAACAAAGATGTTAGCGATAAATAAAGCGCAACAATACGACTACGAATACTCAAATCAAATAATGCAAATCTCAATAGCATTTTATCAATAATTTTCTCAACAACACATTAACCGGAGTCACCAGGCCTCACCATACCGCGCCATACTTTATCAAGTAGCCGGAAAAGGAGTCTTAGCGGGTGCCCAACATCAGTGCCATATTAAAATCTCATGACAACGTGCTCAAAACAACATGAATAAAACCTCATGAATGAAAATAATTCCAACAATTATTTTTCCAGATTTCCAAGAATTTAACAATTCAAAATATGAGTTCAATTAACAAGAATTCAACGGAATAAACACTCGCGAGATTTCAGGAGCATATTGTGTAAAATCCCATACCTCAAAATCATCAAATGAATCATCGCATAATTCAGCCTCAAAATCTAATCACACCATCACGTTCCTCTCACGAAAATAATCAAATCTCGTTCTAGCCCAAACTCGAGAAAACACCAAATAAGCTTTCTAATCTAAGGTTGAAATCTTGAATAGGTTTGGGGCTATGGTTTGTAGATGAAAGGGAGTAATTTTGTAGAGGTCATCTGATTGAAAAGTTTAAGAAAAAGTGATTTGAAAAGCCAAGCCACGAATTTGTTGATATATAAATGATTAAGAGTTTCATTAAGAAAAGAGTTCTAATTAGATACAAACACTAAAAATTTTATTCCGGACGATCGGACCGTTGGAATCGCTTAAAATTTTAGCATGTTGTAGCGCACGGCGAGACAGGACTTCTGACAAAAATTCAGCTTGATCGGACAGTCGGTTTTCTAAAAATATTATTTTTACTA
This sequence comes from Sambucus nigra, assembly GCA_949130495.1. Taxonomy (NCBI): domain Eukaryota; kingdom Viridiplantae; phylum Streptophyta; class Magnoliopsida; order Dipsacales; family Adoxaceae; genus Sambucus; species Sambucus nigra. Next base: position 557,949,283 of record OX422215.1, on the reverse strand, counting down.
GAGAGTTTTATGTTCCGATGACTCTTAGAGAGTTTTATATTTTGAGGACTCTTCTATATAATAAAAATTAAATTAAAACTCCATTTTAATTCCAATTCAGAAACCGTTTGAAATTCTCATCTTTAAAAATAATAACCAACATATTTGAGCAATAAAAATAATTTTATCTCAAAATTTTATTTTTCCTCTCAATTTCGAAAATACTCCCAAAATTACGCGGGTTGTTACACTTCCCCACTAACAATGGAATTTCGCCCTCGAAATTCGCCGAATGCCTAACTCTAAAAAAATCAGCCCAACAATCTCTAAAAATAAACTCGTCACCAAAAAAATAATTTTCCCACATCTAATCTAGATGCCTAACGCAAAACGATTCTCTAAAAATTTCTATCTCCAAATTTGTGCCACAAAAACGCAACAGACCCAAAACCCAAGATCCGAGGGTTGTCGTATACCTAAGCTCTGATACCATTCTGTAACACCCCGCCCGCCCAGGGAGAGCGAACGGAGCGCTACTACCGATAAAACTAAACTAATCCACAAATAACAAAGTATAGAGCATCTAAATCCCACAATAAAATAAGAAACCACTATTCTCATCTTCAAATTAATACAACAAATCTCTCGAAATAAATTACAACAATCTAACTATCTCGAAAATAAATAAATCTCCAAGTGCTCTATACATCAAAATAAATACAAGTCTTCTCATCTCGTGTATTAAAAATTCTTCCCATATATTCCTCGCTAAAATCATCCCAATTGGTCCATAGCACTCAAATCCGTGCTCACCTGCCAACTAAGAAAAAGATGGGGAGGTACACAATATGACAGGAATATGCTCAACAAATATGTTAGCGATGAACAAAGCGCAACAATACGACTACGAATACTCAAATCAAATAATGCAAATCTCAATAGAATTTTATCAATAAATTTTTCAACAACACATTAATCGGAGTCACCAGGCCTCACCATACCGCGCCATACTTTATCAAGTAGCCGGAAAAGGAGTCTTGGCAGGTGCACAACATCAGTGCCATATTAAAATCTCATGACAGCGTGCTCAAAACAACATGAATAATACCTCATGAATGAAAATAATTCCAACAATTATTTTTCCAGATTTCCAAGAATTTAACAATTCAAAATATGAGTTCAATTAACAAGAATTCAACGGAATAAACACTCGCGAGATTTCAGGAGCATATTGTGTAAAACTCCATACCTCAAAATCATCAAATGAATCATCGCATAATTCAGCCTTAAAATCTAATCACACCATCACGTTCCTCTCGCGAAAATAATCAAATCTCGTTCTAGCCCAAACTCGAGAAAACACCAAATAAGCTTTCTAATCTAAGGTTGAAATCTTGAATAGGTTTGGGGCTGTGGTTTGTAGATTAAAGGGAGTAATTTTGGAGAGGTCTTCTGGTTGAAAAGTTTCAGAAAAAGTGATTTGAAAAGCCAAGCCACGAATTTGTTGATATATAAATGATTAAGAGTTTGATTAATAAAAGAGTTCTAATTAGATACAAACACTAAAAAAATTATTCCGGACGATCAGACCGTTGGAATCGCTTAGAATTTTAGCATGTTGTAGCGAACGGCGAGACAAGACTTCTGACAAAAATTCAGCTTGATCGGACGGTCGGTTTTCTAAAAATATTATTTTTACTAGAGAGTTTTATGTTCCGATGACTCTTAGAGAGTTTTATATTTTGAGTACTCTTCTATATAATAAAAATTCAATTAAAACTCCATTTTAATTCCAATTCCGAAACCGTTTGAAATTCTCATCTTTAAAAATAATAACCAACATATTTGAGCAATAAAAATAATTTTATCTCAAAATTTTATTTTTCCTCTTAATTTCGAAAATACTCCCAAAATTACGCGGGTTGTTACACTTCCCCACTAACAATGGAATTTCGCCCTCGAAATTCGCCGAATGCCTAACTCTAAAAAAATCAGCCCAACAATCCCCAAAAATAAACTCGTCACCAAAAAAATAATTTTCTCACATCTAATCTAGATACCTAACGCAAAACGATTCTCTAAAAATTTGTATCTCCAAATTTGCGCCATAAAAATGCAACAGACCCAAAACCCAAGACCCGAGGGTTGTCGTATACCTAAGCTCTGATACCATTCTGTAACACCCCGCCCGCCCAGAGAGATCGAACAGAGCGCTACTATCGATAAAACTAAACTAATCCACAAATAACAAAGTATAGAGCATCTAAATCCCACAATAAAATAAAAAACCACTATTCTCATCTTCAAATTAATACAACAAATCTCTCCAAATAAATTACAACAATCTAACTATTTTGAAAATAAATAAATCTCCAAGTGCTCTATACATCAAAATAAATACAAGTCTTCTCATCTCTTGTATTAAAAATTCTTCTCATATATTCCTCGCCAAAATCATCCCAATTGGTCCATAGCACTCAAATCCGTGCTCACCTGCCAACTAAGAAAAAGATGGGGAAGTACACAATACGACAGGAATATGCTCAACAAAGATGTTAGCGATGTACAAAGCGCAACAATACGACTACGAATACTCAAATCAAATAATGCAAATCTCAATAGAATTTTATCAATAAATTTCTCAACAACACATTAACCGAAGTCACCAGGCCTCACCATTCCGCGCCATACTTTATCAAGTAGCCGGAAAAGGAGTCTTGGCAGGTGCACAACATCAGTGCCATATTAAAATCTCATGACAGCGTGCTCAAAACAACATGAATAATACCTCATGAATGAAAATAATTCCAACAATTATTTTTCCAGATTTCCAAGAATTTAACAATTCAAAATATGAGTTCAATTAACAAGAATTCAACGGAATAAACACTCGCGAGATTTCAGGAGCATATTGTGTAAAACCCCATACCTCAAAATCATCAAATGAATCATCGCATAATTCAACCTCAAAATCTAATCACACCATAACGTTCCTCTCGCGAAAATAATCAAATCTCGTTCTAGCCCAAACTCGAGAAAACTCCAAATAAGCTTTCTAATCTAAGGTTGAAATCTTGAATAGGTTTGGGGCTATGGTTTGTAGATGAAAGGGAGTAATTTTGGAGAGGTCTTCTCGTTGAAAAGTTTCAGAAAAAGTGATTTGAAAAGCCAAGCCACGAATTTGTTGATATATAAATGATTAAGAGTTTGATTAATAAAAGAGTTCTAATTAGATACAAACACTAAAAATTTTATTCCGGACGATCCGATCGTTGGAATCGTTTAAAATTTTAGTATGTTGTAGCGAACGGCGAGACAGGACTTCTGACAAAAATTCAGCTTCATCGGACGGTCAGTTTTCTAAAAATATTATTTTTACTAGAGAGTTTTATGTTCTGATGACTCTTAGAGAGTTTTATATTTTGAGGACTCTTCTATATAATAAAAATTCAATTAAAACTCCATTTTAATTCCAATTCCGAAACCGTTTGAAATTCTCATCTTTAAAAATAATAACCAACATATTTGAGCAATAAAAATAATTTTATCTCAAAATTTTATTTTTCCTCTTAATTTCGAAAATACTCCCAAAATTACGCGGGTTGTTACACTTCCCCACTAACAATGGAATTTCGCCCTCAAAATTCGCCGAATTCCTAACTCTAAAAAAATCAGCCCAACAATCTCCAAAAATAAACTCTTAACCAAAAAAATAATTTCCTCACATCTAATCTAGATACCTAACGCAAAACGATTCTCTAAAAATTTCTATCTCCAAATTTGCGCCACAAAAACGCAACAGACCCAAAACCCAAGATCCGAGGGTTGTCGTATACCTAAGCTCTGATACCATTCTGTAACACCCCGCCCGCCCGGGGAGAGCGAACGGAGAGCTACTATCGATAAAACTAAACTAATCCACAAATAACAAAGTATAGAGCATCTAAATCCCACAATAAAATAAGAAACCACTATTCTCATCTTCAAATTAATACAACAAAACTCTCGTAATAAATTACAACAATCTAACTATCTCGAAAACAAATAAATCTCCAAGTGCTCTATAGATCAAAATAAATACAAGTCTTCTCATCTCTTGTAATAAAAATTCTTCCCATATATTCCTCGCTAAAATCATCCCAATTGGTCCATAGCACTCAAATCCGTGCTCACCTGCCAACTAAGAAAAAGATGGGGAAGTACACAATACGACAAGAATATGCTCAACAAAGATGTTAGCGATGAACAAAGCGCAACAATACGACTACGAATACTCAAATCAAATAATGCAAATCTCAATAGAATTTTATCAATAAATTTCTCAACAACACATTAACCAGAGTCACCAGGCCTCACCATACCGCGCCATACTTTATCAAGTAGCCAGAAAAGGAGTCTTGGCAGGTGCCTAACATTAGTGCCATATTAAAATCTCATGACAGCGTGCTCAAAACAACATGAATAATACCTCATGAATGAAAATAATTCCAACAATTATTTTTCCAGATTTCCAAGAATTTAACAATTCAAAATATGAGTTCAATTAACAAGAATTCAACGGAATAAACACTCGCGAGATTTCAGGAGCATATTGTGTAAAACCCCATACCTCAAAATCATCAAATGAATCATCGCATAATTCAGTCTCAAAATCTAATCACACCATCACGTTCCTCTCGCGAAAATAATCAAATCTCGTTCTAGCCCAAACTCGAGATAACACCAAATAAGCTTTCTAATCTAAGGTTGAAATCTTGAATAGGTTTGGGGCTATGGTTTGTAGATGAAAGGGAGTAATTTTGGAGAGGTCTTCTGGTTGAAAAGTTTCAGAAAAAGTGATTTGAAAAGCCAAGCCACGAATTTGTTGATATATAAATGATTAAGAGTTTGATTAATAAAAGAGTTCTAATTAGATACAAACACTAAAAAATTTATTCCGGACGGTCGTACCATTGGAATCGTTTAAAATTTTAGTATGTTGTGGCGAACGGCGAGACAGGACTTCTGATAAAAATTCAGCTTCATCGGACGGTCGGTTTTCTAAAATTATTATTTTTACTAGAGAGTTTTATGTTCCGAGGACTCTTAGAGAGTTTTATATTTTGAGGACTCTTCTATATAATAAAAATTCAATTCAAACTCCATTTTAATTCCAATTCCGAAACCGTTTGAAATTCTCATCTTTAAAAATAATAACCAACATATTTGAGCAATAAAAATAATTTTATCTCAAAATTTTATTTTTCCTCTTAATTTCGAAAATACTCCCAAAATTACGCGGGTTGTTACACTTCCCCACTAACAATGGAATTTCGCCCTCAAAATTCGCCGAATTCCTAACTCTAAAAAAATCAGCCCAACAATCTCCAAAAATAAACTCTTAACCAAAAAAATAATTTCCTCACATCTAATCTAGATACCTAACGCAAAACGATTCTCTAAAAATTTCTATCTCCAAATTTGCGCCACAAAAACGCAACAGACCCAAAACCCAAGATCCGAGGGTTGTCGTATACCTAAGCTCTGATACCATTCTGTAACACCCCGCCCGCCCGGGGAGAGCGAACGGAGAGCTACTATCGATAAAACTAAACTAATCCACAAATAACAAAGTATAGAGCATCTAAATCCCACAATAAAATAAGAAACCACTATTCTCATCTTCAAATTAATACAACAAAACTCTCGTAATAAATTACAACAATCTAACTATCTCGAAAACAAATAAATCTCCAAGTGCTCTATAGATCAAAATAAATACAAGTCTTCTCATCTCTTGTAATAAAAATTCTTCCCATATATTCCTCGCTAAAATCATCCCAATTGGTCCATAGCACTCAAATCCGTGCTCACCTGCCAACTAAGAAAAAGATGGGGAAGTACACAATACGACAAGAATATGCTCAACAAAGATGTTAGCGATGAACAAAGCGCAACAATACGACTACGAATACTCAAATCAAATAATGCAAATCTCAATAGAATTTTATCAATAAATTTCTCAACAACACATTAACCAGAGTCACCAGGCCTCACCATACCGCGCCATACTTTATCAAGTAGCCAGAAAAGGAGTCTTGGCAGGTGCCTAACATTAGTGCCATATTAAAATCTCATGACAGCGTGCTCAAAACAACATGAATAATACCTCATGAATGAAAATAATTCCAACAATTATTTTTCCAGATTTCCAAGAATTTAACAATTCAAAATATGAGTTCAATTAACAAGAATTCAACGGAATAAACACTCGCGAGATTTCAGGAGCATATTGTGTAAAACCCCATACCTCAAAATCATCAAATGAATCATCGCATAATTCAGTCTCAAAATCTAATCACACCATCACGTTCCTCTCGCGAAAATAATCAAATCTCGTTCTAGCCCAAACTCGAGATAACACCAAATAAGCTTTCTAATCTAAGGTTGAAATCTTGAATAGGTTTGGGGCTATGGTTTGTAGATGAAAGGGAGTAATTTTGGAGAGGTCTTCTGGTTGAAAAGTTTCAGAAAAAGTGATTTGAAAAGCCAAGCCACGAATTTGTTGATATATAAATGATTAAGAGTTTGATTAATAAAAGAGTTCTAATTAGATACAAACACTAAAAATTTTATTCCGGACGATCGGACCGTTGAATCGCTTAAAATTTTAGCATGTTGTAGCGAACGGTGAGACAGGACTTCTGACAAAAATTCAGCTTGATCGGACGGTCGGTTTTCTAAAAATATTATTTTTACTAGAGAGTTTTATGTTCCAATGACTCTTAGAGAGTTTTATATTTTGAGAACTCTTCTATATAATAAAAATTCAATTAAAACTACATTTTAATTCCAATTCCGAAACCGTTTGAAATTCTCATCTTTAAAAGTAATAACCAACATATTTGAGCAATAAAAATAATTTTATCTCAAAATTTTATTTTTCCTCTTAATTTCGAAAATACTCCCAAAATTACGCGGGTTGTTACACTTCCCCACTAACAATGGAATTTCGCCCTCGAAATTCGCCGAATGTCTAACTCTAAAAAAATCAGCCCAACAATCTCCAAAAATAAACTCGTCACCAAAAAAATAATTTCCTCACATCTAATCTAGATGCCTAACTCAAAACGATTCTCTAAAAATTTCTATCTCCAAATTTGTGCCATAAAAACGCAACAGACCCAAAACTCAAGATCCGAGGGTTGTCATATACCTAAGCTCTGATACCATTCTGTAACACCCCGCCCGCTCGGGGAGAGCGAACGGAGCGCTACTATCGATAAAACTAAACTAATCCACAAATAACAAAGTATAGAGCATCTAAATCCCACAATAAAATAACAAACCACTATTCTCATCTTCAAATTAATACAACAAATCTCTCGAAATAAATTACAACAATCTAACTATCTCGAAAATAAATAAATCTCCAAGTGCTCTATACATCAAAATAAATACAAGTCTTCTCATCTCTTGTATTAAAAATTCTTCCCATATATTCCTCTATAAAATCATCCCAATTGGTCCATAGCACTCAAATCCGTGCTCACCTGCCAACTAAGAAAAATATGGGGAAGTACACAATACGACAGGAATATGCTCAACAAAGATGTTAGCGATGATCAAAGCGCAACAATACGACTACGAATACTCAAATCAAATAATGAAAATCTCAATAGAATTTTATCAATAAATTTCTCAACAACACATTAACCGGAGTCACCAGGCCCCACCATACCACGCCATACTTTATCAAGTAGACGGAAAAGGAGTCTTGGCAGGTGCCCAACATCAGTGCCATATTAAAATCTCATGACAGCGTGATCAAAACAACATGAATAATACCTCATGAATGAAAATAATTCCAACAATTATTTTTCCAGATTTCCAAGAATTTAACAATTCAAAATATGAGTTCAATTAACAAGAATTCAACGGAATAAACACTCGCGAGATTTCAGGAGCATATTGTGTAAAACCCCATACCTCAAAATCATCAAATGAATCATCGCATAATTCAGCCTTAAAATCTAATCACACCATCACGTTCCTCTCGCGAAAATAATCAAATCTCGTTCTAGCCCAAACTCGAGAAAACACCAAATAAGCTTTCTAATCTAAGGTTGAAATCTTGAATAGGTTTGGGGCTGTGGTTTGTAGATGAAAGGGAGTAATTTTGGAGAGGTCTTCTGGTTGAAAAGTTTCAGAAAAAGTGATTTGAAAAGCCAAGCCACGAATTTGTTGATATATAAATGATTAAGAGTTTGATTAATAAAAGAGTTCTAATTAGATACAAACACTAAAAATTTTATTCCGGACGGTCGTACCATTGGAATCGTTTAAAATTTTAGTATGTTGTGGCGAACGGCGAGACAGGACTTCTGATAAAAATTCAGCTTCATCGGACGGTCGGTTTTCTAAAAATATTATTTTTACTAGAGAGTTTTATGTTCCGAGGACTCTTAGAGAGTTTTATATTTTGAGGACTCTTCTATATAATAAAAATTCAATTCAAACTCCATTTTAATTCCAATTCCGAAACCGTTTGAAATTCTCATCTTTAAAAATAATAACCAACATATTTGAGCAATAAAAATAATTTTATCTCAAAATTTTATTTTTCCTCTTAATTTCGAAAATACTCCCAAAATTACGCGGGTTGTTACACTTCCCCACTAACAATGGAATTTCGCCCTCAAAATTCGCCGAATTCCTAACTCTAAAAAAATCAGCCCAACAATCTCCAAAAATAAACTCTTAACCAAAAAAATAATTTCCTCACATCTAATCTAGATACCTAACGCAAAACGATTCTCTAAAAATTTCTATCTCCAAATTTGCGCCACAAAAACGCAACAGACCCAAAACCCAAGATCCGAGGGTTGTCGTATACCTAAGCTCTGATACCATTCTGTAACACCCCGCCCGCCCGGGGAGAGCGAACGGAGAGCTACTATCGATAAA